>OZ057398.1:3569869-4769869 GCA_964056695.1 Melieria picta
GAAGTTTGGAGTCGGGGTCTACAAATCAGGCTGCTTGCAGTACGAAAATGGAACAAAATGCAACGAAACGAAATGACACGAAATCGAACGCAAGAATATAGTACGAACCAAACGTAACGCAAAACACAACTGAATGGCAAGGAAAGTATAGAGAACGATTCAATGTACGGCAACGAAACAAACGTGTTGTCTAAGGAAATAAAACACGGTAAGGAAACGTTTTAAATCATAACATGTTTTTCTTGTTTTTTTTTTCTTTTTGTTTTTTACTTTTCTTTTCTTTCATTCACTGCTATTTTCTTACTTTACTTTCATTTTGATTTTGATTTTGTTTGTTTTGTTTTCATCTTTACTGTGTACTTGAGAAACTAACATAAAACAAAATTGCACACAAGATACTTTTTTTTCTTAAGTTAACTATAGCATTTTCTTTAGTATTATTGTATTTTTGGTTTTTGTTTTTGGTTTTTGTTCAAGTGATGGTTCATTTCATGTACTTTTCGTTTAAACATGTTTTAGTTTTGCATTTTTAGTTGCTCGACTTACGATAGTCAGCATCATTATTCTCCAAGTAGATTAGGGTTATCTGCTCCATATCGGGTAACTCCACTCTGTAGATAATCTCGCCTTTGTGTTTTAGGATGGTGGTGATGGTGGTGGTTGTGATGGTGGTAGTAGTAGTAGAAGTAGTAGTACGAATAGTAGTAGTAGGTGAGCGCATGGTTGCAACAGATACATTTTCGTTTCGATTCGTATTCGTTTCAATTGGAGGCGTTTTCGATTTGTATTTGTCAACGGAATATGTTCAACAAAACCATTCAATCAATCAATCGAATTCGTTAAGAAGAATGCAAACGAGTAGTAGTAGAGTAGTAGAAGTATTGTAGTAGTAGCAGTAGTAGTAGTAGTAGTAGGTGTTGGAGGTAGGTAGTAAGAGTAGTGGTAGAAGAGTAGAAGACACGACAAAATCCAAAAGAAAAAGAAAATCTATTATTTCTGTTCGTCGACTGTGTCAATGAAATTAATTTTTAACAAATCAAGATTGGCTGCTCTGCGAACACTGGCAACTAAATGGTGAATTTTGAACGAAATGCAACGCAACGATACGCACGAAACGGAACTCAGGTGAACGATACGAACGCAACGGTACTAAACGCAATGAAACCAAACATAATGGAATGAAACGGAACGAAGCGGAACGGAGGCGACAAATAATAGCGATAACGAATATTTATAAATCAAAACTACATCGTATCTAATGGCAATTTTCTGCTTTCAACTTTTGTTGTTGTAAATATGGCTCTTAAGTGTTTGCTACTGATAGATGATTGCTAACTTTTGATCCTGGCTGTGGTGATGAGACGCAGACGCGGGCGGGGCGCATTGAGAGCGGCAAATTGGTGTTCGGGTCAGTGTCGGCAGTGAGTGAATTGGGGGAGGCGAGGAAGGAAGAGGCAGACGAGCAATAAACGTAAAAAGTAAAAGTGTGTGAACTGTGAACGATACAAAGAAACAAAACGGGAAATCGGAACGGAAATCGTACAGACATAAGTATGTATGAGCTAAGGACAGCGTGAGCGTTTTGACCAAAGCAGAGAATCACACAAACAAATGGCAAATTCAATTTAAAAAATGGCCAATTTGCTTCAATGGCAAAGTAGTGAGGCAACAACGTCAAATCCAACAATACAAATCGAATAATGGCATTATTGTATGTCATTTGTAGGCTTTTTGTTTTGTTTTTGAAACCAATGCAATGCACAAAATCATAAATGAAGCTGAGCTTAGAGATCTTCCAGCACGGACACACCGCTCTCCGGCCGGCTAAGAGTCGTTCTGTGCGGTCGGCCCGGCCGTGGGGAATGGTGTGCGCGCCCGCTGGCAAACTCCGATCAAATTTCGCAGCCATGACTCACACAAGCCAGTGTTCAGCTCACCAACTTAGAAAGCTTAATCGAATGCACAGCAAAAGTATTTATGACAAATCATAGTTGCAAGAGCACGGAGGTTGTGGGTGTCTGGCGCGGCCACAATGCATTCAGAAACCGAAGCAGCTGCCTGCCGCAGGCTGCTTCACATGCAATGCCCTCGCACGAGACGCAACCGAAAGGGCAAACACAAAATTGCAAAATCGCACACTTTGTATCAAAGCAAAATACATTTAAAATTGTCAACCAACTGAAAAACAGATCAAACACAAGTAATGGGCAGAAGGAGCAGCAATTCGCAAATTCGGTTCCGCTGTTGGATGCGTTTTTGGGGATAGTAGTGGATGGCGGGGTGGCATTCTTTGTTGGACTAACAGCTAGCAAAATGCCCAATCAAAATTCATCAGATTGCTTTCCCTTTCCATAGTTTCCACGCATCGAAAATGGCCGGGGCGAATTTCGGGGGTCATGTTCATGGCTGGATTGTTGGGTTTGATTTGGTTTTAATGCAGCAGGTTTCATGGTGGTTTGTATTTGTTTAGGTATACGAATATGTTTATAATATTTTAATGCTACAACGGTATTACGTTCATATTCAAATCTTTAGTCTATGTACACTTTAGATATATGTATATAAATATATATAGGCAGTTATATGTATGTAGTATGTGGATGTATGTATAGCACTTTGCGCGTGTACGAGAATGCAAAGAATATTTATAAGAGATATGCACTCATTGGCGACAAAACAAGCACTCGATATTGAAAATAAATCAACTGAATCCAGGTAAATCGAATCGAATTGGGGGAAAATGGAAAATTATATAATATGCTGGTTTGTCAATAAATATTAAGTCTGTTCAGCTGCTGAATATTTCTGAATATTCCTGTTTGAGTATTTCTAAAATCAAAATTTGCTAAAACTGAATAGATCAAACTGGTTTCTTCAATTGCCTGTTTTCTTGTATAAACAAAACTCTAAACTTCTCCAAAGAGCAATAGTAATGGTGTGACTTTGTTGCCAATTTCGGACAATTTCTAGCAGCCTTTGAACCGTTTGTTTTTTCTTCGGAAAACATTAAAACTTAAAACCTGAAATCTGCAGCTGTCGCACAAAAAAAACATCAACACAAGTTCTTACATTTTTCCCGCCATAGAAGCCAATTTGTTTGAGCAACTGAACAAAATTCAATCGATCGCACTAAAAGCCCTCACTTGGATTGGAATCAGTTAGAAATCAATTATATGTAAATCGGCATTTGAAACTAAAAGTAACTTCTTTGCTAACGTGTACTTCGATTACATACATACATGAGAGAACTGAAGAGTGTGTGGTTGGTTAGTTGAAATGTGTAAAATGTGTTGCTGTTAAATTGTAGTAAAAGTTCAAATGAAACTCTACACGTAAGAGGTGAGCAAACAAAAGAGTTCAAAGGAAAAACATTGGTACTAAATAGAAATGAGTGGTGGTTATGGTTACGTTTACGGTTAGAGTTAGAGTTACGGATAATAAGTATCTGGTACATACCTCCTTCAGCATTGGCATCGTCTTGTGTGTAGCAAAGCATAAAAGCTAGAAAATTAAAGAATCAAGAAGAGATTTCTTTCAGTTAAACAGAGTAGTAGAAATAAAAGAGGAAAATAGATGTGGAACGGAGGTGTTCCAACGTATTACAGACGCATGACTGGGAAATTCTTGCGATCTTAATGGATTTTCTTTGCTTTTTATCAGTTGTTGATTCAAGTTGGAGAGATAAAATGAAAGCGGCACGATTTGTTTTGTAGAGAGAGAGATATGGCAATGAAATTTGTAGAAGTAGTAGGAGGAAGAGATAAAAGCATTTCGGATGCTTTGATTCGTATGCGAATTCAAACTAAAATGTCTCAGAGAATGAACAGAAAGCAATGAACTCAAGTGGGAATTACGCCATGTTCAAAATAAACTAAATGAATAGCAACGACTTTAAAGCATGTGTGTACAAGTAAAAGGAATTAATAGTCAAAAATTATTTTCACGGAACAAAAACAAACTCATATTTGCTGTTGTATTGTGTTTTCTGTTTCTTTTTCAATGTCCGAATTTGTGTAAAGGTGTGATGCGACTTGTGCGAGTTCGCGCATAGACGATACCAGACTCAGTTGAGGATACAATGTGTTAGTTATTGTTGTGGTTTTTGTTGTCTAATGTATGCCGACTGGCGGGCGGTAGTTCCTGTACACCAGCGATAGAGAAGATTTTTTTTTGTTAGTGCATTTAATAGATTAGATCCAAAGGCCCAGAGGGGGAGACATGTCAAAACACTAAGGGGAATCGCCAAAACAAATTACAAAACCAAGAAGTTTACGCTCAAAAACTATAAACCAAGTACGGCAGTTACTGGAAAAGATCAACTCCAAGTTACACGCAGCTTCAGCTGAACTGAAGTCTATGGCTATGGCTGGCACTGGCACTTACGCTTCGACGTTACGGAGAGAAACCTTCCACCACATTAGTAGTAGTGACAGCTAACATTGGTTCGTTACGGTTATTATACCTGTTGATGTAATAAAATGTAAAAGGGCACTTACGTTGTGGCTCATTGGAGTCATTGTTGTTAACACTGTTAACATCGAGTTCGCTATTGCTGATTACGACGCCGTTCGCTACACGGCACGAAGACGACGGTGTGCAAAAGTGTGGCATGGCATGGCACGATGGACACAGCGAGACGGGGGACAGTGTGGCACATGAGCGCGACGTATGGATGTTTTTGTAATTGTTTTGATGTTTATTTTTGGTTGGTTTGATTTCGAAATTGTTGTGTAAATGAGCGAGCAATGAGCAGGAATGGAGACCAAGACGCAGACGAGCACGAGGACGTCACACAATTGCGCGTGTTTGTTGTAAGTTCGTTCATGTAAAAGCAGAAACATAATTTGAAAAAATAGCATAACGTAACAAAACATTACAAAACAAACAAACTAATAACTAGGCAAAAATACAAGTACACAATAACATAAACATAAGCATAAATTTGTAGTCTTTTCACAATAAAAAATCGATAATTAAATACTAAGAGATGCGGCGATCGCCAGCCACTTCACGACACAGCGACGAAAAACGAACGAGATTAAAAGTGAAATTGGGTCGTGCGACTTCACCACTTCAATTCGGCTCGTCGCGGCACGACCTGACGAGATTCCGCAACTGAATTGCGATGTCGCGGTATGCTACAATTTGTTTCATTTCTTTGTTTTGCTCCACACACATTTCAAGCTGTTGACACACCTATGTCCGCGCTCACTACTTACGCTCTTGGTCGCTGCCGTCCTCGTTCTTTTCATCGCGGCTCTTCATGAAGGGGAATTTCCTCGAAAACGTAAAGTTTTTCTTCTTCCGATCGAGCGTCGATTGCTGCCGATAAAGAAGTCAACACGGTTTATTCGCAAGCAGCGGACAGCAATTGCAGCCGGAGTGCGCTCACCTTGTCCATGTTGTTGTTGTTGGCGGCCACTGCCGCATGGCCCTGGAACTTCACGCTGCGATCGCGTGCGCGCATCTTTCGCTCCCAGCGCCGTTTCGATGGCACAATGCCGATCTGCTCGTCCTCGCCGTCGCCCAGCACTCGACGCGCCTGCCACCACTCGTCGTCCGAGGCGTTGGTCACGTGCAAGATGTCGCCGTGCCGGAAGGACAGACCGCGCGATGGCAGGCCGTCGTCCCGGTTCGGATCGTAGTCGAACAGGGCGCGCACGTACAGCGAACGCTTTTGCGAGGTGCGCAGCAGAGTGCCGCTGCCGCCGGCCGTGAGCGCGGCCTGTTGCTTCAGCTCCTGGATGCGCGCCTCAAAGCGATTGTACTCCTCGGGGCGGTATTGCGCCACCAGAGTGACTACGCCACCGGAAGTCTGAAGGAAGAGGTTACATGAAACATTACTGAAAATTATTCTGAATTTCAGCTCACCTTCAGCGCCTGGGCAGCCTCTTCGTGTGTGGCGCTCTTCAGATTTATGTTGTTCACACTCATGAGCTGGTCGCCACGCTTCAGTTCGCCACCCAAGTCGGCGGGCCCGCCGGCCAATATGAACGACACATATATGCCTTGGCCGTCCTCGCCGCCAACTATGTTGAATCCCAGGCCCTGCGGCCCCTTCTGTATGGTGATTGTGCGCGGTTCTCTGCGAAAACGAAGCAAATACCAAAGCGGTGAGTGAGTTTCAGACACCACTTTACACCAACAGCGCGAATAGCGCAATTCAAACAATGAAAATATTTTTTACAACAATTCACTCGGCAACCAAACGCACTTGTCAAGTTCACTGGCACTCGTCAACAGTCGCGGCACGTTCTGTGCCTCGACGACGACGACAGCAACGACGTTGCCATTGACTTTCTTCGCTCGCCCATGCTCCAGCTGCGACTCGGACTCCAAATCCAGATTGGACTGAGGTTTCAGTTTGGGCTTGCGCAGGTTTGCGATGCGCTCGTCCATGTTTAGCAGATGCAGCTGCAGGCAACTCATTTTGCCTGGATGCGCGCGCGACCCACCCGCCCGTATATGTCGATCCGATTTGTCACGTAAGGCGCGATGCACCCCGTGTGTCGATACAATTCAATTCAATTCGATGCGATGCGATTTGCCAACGCTGCTGCGCTGCGTCGACTCACTTCCACACCACAAACTATGCAATTAACTTCGGAATTCCGCGGCGAGACGACGCGCTCTGGCTTTTGCATAAACAATCAAAGCTACAAATAAAAAGCGACACCTTCGATAAACACAAAAATATGCAATCGCCGTCACTGTCAGCGCTGTGGACGCGGTCGCGGTCGCGGTCGTAGACGTCGTAACAAGCCCAAAAGACGAATGGAAAATAATAAAAATGAAAACAAATATAAAAATAATATAAAAATAAAATAAAACGGCGAGCGTATGAATAATGCGAATAAAGTACACGCAAGCTCGGCTTGACGCGACGTCGCGACGTTCAACTCAATTTGGCCCGGCAGCGATTTGGCTGGGATTACAACGCGAAAGCACTCAATTCCGGCTGGAATGAGCCAAACAGCCAGCCAGCCGGCCACCGAAGCCAGTCAGTCGGCGCCGCTTACTGCGTGCGCCAGCGCCAGCGTCATTGTCAACGACGTCGACGTGTTTATTGTTGATGTTGTTGTTGTCTTTGCTCAGTGCTGCTGCCGCCGCTACTGCTGGCGCGCAAGAGCAAATAACGCGCTTTGACAACGATGATTCAAGCTGACGGCCGGATTCTGCTGAAGCACCAAAACGGCCGCGTATACGTCCAGAGCGATACACAGAATTCTCTTCTGATAACAAGACGACACATTCGAGTGGGTATGAAAAACTTGGCGAAACTTTTAATTCATTTAGCGATTTATCTCTCCTTCTGCGCCAAATGGTTGGAAATCGTTGCTATTCACACAAGAGTATTCAAGGCAAGAGTACCGTGTAATTTTAAATATTTTATATTCGACTTCGCGTCTCGTTACTCCACATCAGTTGTGGCGTAATCTGCTCATGACTGCCGATTTTTCACAGTATCGGAAATTGTCAGATGAGTATTTTTATATGCAGTTCCATTTGTCGCAACACTGCTGATGCAAATATTTACTTTGAAGCTGCTTTAGAAACATTTTCTTATCATTCCAGCTCGTGCGGCCTTCGGATTGCTGCTGTCTGCGTTTAGGTTTATCTTGAAATTAAACGTATCACAATTTCAAACAGAGATTAGCAAAGTAATTAGCGCAAAATCTGCATTTTCTGCCAGCACTCGCTAGACGCAGACACTTCATTGCGCTCACACTGAGTATCCGAGTCGCAGCGACGGCAGTCGAGTGCGCATCAACGCTTTTGGACTACACACGCACAGCATGAAAATGTGAAAGCTGCGCAAAAGGTGTTCATCGGATTTTCGTGAATAACTGCGCAGCTGCGCTCCTTACCCATTAATTTCAAGCATTTTGTCGGTTTCAGCTAACAAAGTGCGCGTTATCTGCCGCTTACGGCTTCGAATAGTGCGTTGGTGCCAAGTGATAAAAGTATTTTTTCTCAATTGCTGGCAAAGTTCTTGTCACAAGAAATTATTTGACAAATATTAAAAACACAAAACACGACACAAGAACTCCACCAACCAATCAGTCGCATTCGAATTCCTCCCGGTCACTCAATCAGAACTAATCAATATCATTCAGGTTCACTCACCGTGTAATGTCCTCAGTGCTGACGGCACGTGGCGTTCCAGGAGGCACCGCGGCCAATACGTTCGATGAGGCATACCTAGATGCTGGCTCTACAATTCGTGTGCCCAACGAAAAATTGTACGCACACACACACACACAACAAACAGTTGCGAACGACGTCAGAGATCGAGATGAAAAGAGCAGCATTAGTGAGGGACAGGGCATATGGTTTTCGTTTCATAAATATGGAAAATTTTGATGGCAAGAGACACTCGTAAAGTACTTTGAATTGTTCAATTTGTTGGCAGCAAATATTTGCCATTGCATTTTGCTTATTGGTAGGCAAGGTGCAAGTAAGAGAAAAAAAAGAACGAAAACGTTAACGTTAACAAAAGGCAGCATTGGCGAATCCATGCACGCAACTAACGCACAGAACGTGACGCCAATTCAAGGCTGTATTTTGTACAAATTGTGTAGAATTTTCATTTTTTTAGCTTTTGCCTGTAACAATAAAGAAAGTCAAGAGCGCTATTTGGGGTTCAAAAATATAAAATAAAAATATCCGCAGATTCAAAAACAAACTAAAGTGCTTAAGATCGACTATTAATATAGAATAGAATAATAGCGTAAAAGCATATCGCGCCAAACCGGGCGCAAGCTACACTAATGCAATCAATCGTACAGAAGACAGTATGAGCAGATACAGTAGTCTATATAATTGAATTGCTAGGTGCGATCATTGAACAGAATAGCCGTGAATGAGGTAGATGAAGAGCGTTGTAGAGCGTGTAATTGGTTTGGCTTACGAGGCAGAGGTGAATGGGATCTGGATGTTGATGCAACAACACCAGCTGCTGTGGAGGAGGCGGGTACTGAGGACTGATTGTTGTTGTTGGTAGTGGCTGGTGTAGCTGTGGCTGTGGCTATGACGGTGGCTGTGGCTGTGGCTGGTGTGGTGGCGTTGATGACTGAGGGTGATGGTGAGCGAGCATAATCAACAACTGTTTTCCCTATATTGTTAATCGCACCTGTCGAATGCGAGTTAACCTGGTTGAACTGCGACTGTGACGCGCTGATCACGTGCTGCGTCTTGCCAATTACCAGCGTCACTTTGTCCGTAATTGACTTGAGTGTGGCGACGGCCTGTTCGTGTGTCACATTCTCCAGGTTCTTCTCGGCCTGCAAACACAAAGGCAAGTGTGAAAAACGCAAGTAAACAACAACAATCAACAGCCAATTACTCACCGCATTGGTGCGCACCGCAATCAGCTTATCGCCGATGGACAGACGTCCGTCAACAGCCGCCGCTCCGCCCTCCATTATCTTCGTGACGTAGATACCGTTATCGCCCGGTATGTGCTGATTGCCAATGCCGCCGGCAATCGAGAAGCCCAATCCCTTGTTGCCCTTCACCAGATCGATCTCGATCACCTTGGGGCCGGCCGCAGCAGCAGCAGCCGCCGCTGTCGCAGAATCTCGCGGCAGAGTGGCAGCGGCAACGACTCCGTCCGCACCACCACCACCGCCGCCGCCACCACTGCGTTTCCGCTTCACGTGCAGCTTCACCACGTTGCCTGCCCTCTTCAGCGCATCCACGGCGGAGGCGTGCGGCACATCCACCACGGACACATCGTTCACCGAGACGATGATGTCGTTGATGCTTAGCCGACCGTCGGCCGCAGCGGCACCACCCGGTATCAGCTTCGTTATGTATATGGAGGTATCGGTGCCGATGTGGGGATTGTCTGTGCCTCCGGCAATCGAAAATCCAAGACCGGAGTTGCCGCGCTCCAGCGTGATGTCCTCGTACTGCCAACTGTCATCACCATTGACCTGTGGACAAAGCAAACAGAGTTTACGTGAATTAAGTGCTGAACGCTTAACAAATTACAAGGAGCCAGACAATTGCACAACGTTCAATTTGATGGGGGAATGATGGTGGCGAAAACGACACAAACATGGACATACTGACATACCGACATTGTGATATGAATTAATGCTAAAGCAATGCACACATAAACATTCACACGCACACCTGCCAACAATCAACAACCAATTCATCGAATGCCGCTCACAACACGTGAAGGCAGATGTGCCAATTGATGCCAACTATACGAACAAGTATGTGTTGTTGTTTCTGTTCATATTCCTATACCTACATACAAATACATTTTGACATTGTTGTTACATGAGCGAAACGAATGGAGCAAGACAGTCACAAGCATTAGTAGAACACATACTAACAGTTACAAAAACAAAATGCAAAAAATAAGAACAAGACAAACAATGGAAAAAATTGAATAACAGTCGGCATTGACATCGGCAGCACGGAAAATTGTTGCTCTCATGTTTTCCCACTGCAGGAAGGGCTTTTATTGGGCGCTGGCACGCGTGCGAGTGCGGGGCGAGCGGATGACGCGCATTAGCAACATCACCGACAGCAGCAACATCTTCATCATCATCATCCGAGACGAAGCACCAGCACGCACACGCGCCACCACGTCCGTCGTGCAAATCCTCGCTTACCTTCGTCGAAGATGCTCTGTGTATCTGCAAAACGTAAGCAAACAAAAGACAAGAAGAGGAAGGGGAAATGAAAATTAAAGTCTCGAGCAGGCGTCATAGGGAAAATACAGAAAAGCGGTAAATTGCAAAGACACGAATATGAACTGCAGAAGCGAAACTTAACATTTTCTCTATTATGATGGCAGCCCTTTTCATGGGCACGACCGAAGCGGCAGCCGCTTCAGCTCGACTGTGTTGCCCGAAAGTGAAGCGCTGACCCACTTTGCTGCCAAGCGCCGACCGGCTGCGTAGCATTTTCGATACTGTGTCGCTCGATAAGCGCACAGATCAAGAGATCATTGCCCCCATGGCCCAAGCCGCGTTTGAGCGTTTGCGGAACGAGTTCTTTGAGAGCGAGATGTATCTTCGTCGCATGCAGCCAAATGGAGGCTTAACGCAGCCAAAGCGAGCACAGGAAGTGATCGTTTGGGTGTTGCAGCCAAGTTGATCAACTAATGCGGAGATCATATGCAAAGATGAGTTTTGGGGGCAAACAAACGTTGCTGTTGTTGCACAGTTGTTTAATAAGTTGCAGAAGAAAGAAATACGTTTCAGAGTAACAAAATTCTACTCGAACACTGATGCGAACTTTTCAATTAATATTTTCTATTTTTTGACAATTTACAGCGAGCCAGTGCCAAACATAAAATTAGCATATGGCAGAGAAATATTAATTTCCAAAGAACGAGCAATTCGTCAAGTTCACGCTGAATTAAGTGGGGTCACCATCTATGACCCCAACTTGTTTATACGAGCTAAAACTGCTCGACTACGAGTAGAAAACAACGCTAGCCAACTACGCGCCGAGTCGACGTCTTCACAGCTTCACAGACCTATCGACAAGCATCGACTTAATGTCGGAACAAGCCGTTCGATCGTTGCTCGATACAAAAAACCGAT
The DNA here is from genome assembly GCA_964056695.1 of Melieria picta. Lineage (NCBI taxonomy): Eukaryota > Metazoa > Arthropoda > Insecta > Diptera > Ulidiidae > Melieria > Melieria picta. The sequence continues at coordinate 3,581,440 of OZ057398.1, forward strand.
TTCGTCGCGCCACGGGCGGCTAAACGTCAGCAGCGAACGCAACTGAAAGTTACATTTAGAAAATAAATTGACTGGCGGGCAGCCGGCTGGACGTACTTAAGCCTACACCAGCAATTAACCCGGTTTGTGCGGCCCGTCGCGGCCCCCTGCGCGAGTGGAAATTTGCGCGCTGAACATTTCGCGTAATTAAAGCGCAACTTGAGTGACTTCAAGCGATGTGAAATTAAATTGAATTAAACGAAATGGGAGTGGAGGTGCGAGGCGAACGGGCCTTGCTGCCCTTTTCACTACAATTTCATAATTAATTTTTTGCATTGCACTCTTGCCCACTTATTTCGTTTTCGTTTGCATGACAGCCATTATGGCTAATGCGGTTGACTGTTGACGGTTGCCGTCGCTGCTGCAACTGGCCGTTAGCCAGCTGCGCACTAGCGTTTCAGCCCACCCCCCGCGTTCCTTTGCATGCAAAGCTCAAACTCGAACTTGACCGGGCGCGAGTTGCTGGTGGCGTCGCATCACATCGCATCGGTTGCCCACTGCCGCTTGTCACAAGCGTAACACGAAATGAATCGGGCCAACGCACAGTGATTCGACTCCATACAACCGCGGTACAAAATTAGAAGGAGTAGTCCGTTCTTCATAAAATTTGGTATACTAGTTAATCATGGTCTGCTGAATTGAAATCTCCATTTTGTTGTTCTTAAACTGTTGTAATTTGGCAATGCCTGAGACTTAAATTTGCAAATTTCGTCATTTTGGAGAGCTACAGCACCAAGTGTATGGTCCAGATTTTTCAGATTTTACATTTAATCAGTAACTTTAACATTGATAATTCCAAAGAGTAAGAGAAATTGTCTTAGGACCCTCTGGTTTTGGAATAAAAACGATAATAATAGATGTATGTTTTGCATTTGTGCAGATTTTTTCATTTTTCATGCTGATTGCATACTTTTAGGGATAAATAAAATAAATTTTGACGAAAAATATCGGAAGATATCGGAGGATGCAATTACATTATCCGGAAAAAAAGAATGCTTCTTAAAATTAAAAAAATCCAGGAACATACATACTTTCACATACTTTTTAGATATTTTCCTCTAAGTTTTGCCAATTTTCAGATTTTTAATTTAGAAAAATATTTTACATTGAAAGTGAAGTAAAAGTCTCAGCTTTGCAACTTTTGAGAAAACATTAAAAGCGAAAATGGCCACATCATTTCTTAATCTATATTGAAAGTTTTAGCAAACTTCTTGGTAACCATGTATTTTTACAATTTTTTTTACTCAATAGACTAAAAAACAGAAAATATGTGTTTAAATTTGTTTGTGAAAAAAGTTTCAACTTTGAGCCGCTTTTGCGCAGACACTAATTCATTTTTTGCACAGATTTGGGGTTTTCTTAGTTGGAGTTTTACCTTTCAAATTACATCAAAATCGTTAAATTCTGAGACTATAAATTTTTTGAAATTTTGTCTATGGAACGAATCACTGTGCAACGAGGCAAACTAACAAACGTATTAGCGTAATTACACTTTGGCGCACCGACGGGCGGGCAGGTGGACGCATGCACGAGCGGTGCATGAACGGGTCAAGAGCCGGGGAACAGAATCGAATAGGCGCAATGCAGCTGCAGTTGACATTCAAGCCACCCCACGCCCCAAAAAAACACAGTTCGGTCGAGTCCGAATCTGCGCTAATCTATGCGGTGCGAAATGGAACAGAAAGTATTTGCTTCAGATTTCAGATTTTTTAATTCTGTGACTGATTACATCGGTCCGTCGCACACAGCATAAACCTTTTATCTCCTTACCTTTGGTTATTACGACTTGATCGCCCACAAACACCCGACAACCGCATCGTGCCGTACCCAACCTCCCGACTATAGCGTGCAACAACTCGGTCATCTCTAGAGCCTCGCATCGAAGGACGCAGAGCGCTCAAAATAGAGCCGCTTGCATGCAAACGAGACATGGTGTGGTGGCACGCGGAGACGAGTTTCACAAATGTGTGATTTCTGAACTGAATTCAGTGCACTGACGAAGGGGGGCGCACAGCGCCGCGGGCGGCTGTTTTATTAATGCCGCGAATTACAGAGTCGAGTCGAATCGATAGCGACGCGCTGGAACGCGGCACCACACCCTACTTGGCCATGTGGCATTACAGTAGCGCTGAGCCACCTGGCCGCTGCTGGGCGCGGGGTGTGCGACTTTGTGCCAATATTACGAAAGCAGGAAACCAGCGAGGAAAAAATTATGAGTTGCTAACGTTGTAAAACCTGCACTTGCTGCGGTCATCATCATTGTTGTCGTTGCTTTGCTATTGCGTTGTGTGTGTGTGTGTGCGTCGAAATCATATCAGCGTATCTTATCGCATATGTTTTCGGAGGGAAAGCATTAAGGCGACAGCGAGAAACGATAAACAAAAGTGTATTTTTGACGTTATTTTGTTATGTTACGGAAACAAATTCCTTACGAGCGCGTAAGCTGAACGTGAAGCACGAACGGCGAGGGGGCACTGCAGGCGCAAATTGGACGCCATTCAGCGGCTTAGAGCGGATCACCGACAACCAACGTTGTTATTTAGCACCTCGCAGTGACCGCTTTTCGCTTGGCTTACACTTTACACAAACAAGTCCAGCAATACTGAAAATCGTGACTACTGACGCTGCCAGCGAGTAGGTGTCAAACTGCGGCTGTGATGTAACACTTTCGATGCCGCTGCGTGGAGCAATTCGCACTTCAGCGATGGAAATGTAAACATTCCACATAGTATAAATTTTCGTATTTTTTAAATTGGCTGAGAACTTAATTAATATTGCGTCGTTGCAAAGTGGGAATATGAGACAAAAGGATAAATGAAAAAGGTATTATTATTTCGTGAGGATCACAATCTATTCAGAGATTTATTGATCGGAATTTTTTGGCTTTTGTCACGTCAAGACTGACCATTTCAGTGAAGATTGTATCCGTAAAACTTGGTCATCTGCCAAACATTGGTTTTACCTTCACCTTCTTGTAGACGAAACGCTGTTAGACCTTCGAGGAAAATCGTATAACTGCGTTTTTCTAATTTGACAACTGTCAGCATAATTTCTCTGCTTAAAATGTATGATTTCATTTCCTATCGACGCACCAGTGTGCGGTGCCACACAGCTTTCATCAAACGCCATTCACTACAAGTTGTGTGTGTAATCTATCAATAAGAGTTCAACAATACAACCATTAACATCCACAACAACAAATACAAGTCCTCCAAATGTAAACAATAACTAAAAAAGCAAATTTTAGTGCTGTTGACGAAGGTCTCGCTGCTTGGTCGTCCAATTCGGAGGCGAGCGTCAATATTTACTCAATAGATTATGCATCAGAAGAAAATGCGGAATAAACTGGAATGGGTAGTGCGACATTGTCGCCGTTTCTCGGCAGAATCTGAAGCGACCGCAGCCATGCAAAGTGCTAAAACGCTCGCTGTTTTCATTCTTCCCATTTTCAAAACCAATTCACAATCATTTTTAATATGTTTTTGTTAAATTTTTTCGACATTTATTCGAGCGTTCCACCGCCCACCCGCTGGTGGCCGTAGCGAAATTTCTCCATTTCTCAGCTCTTGGCTCGGTGCCTGCCAACGACGGCCAGCTCATTCAAAGGGGGGGCGAACAGCGCAACAGTCACCGCAAAAGCCAAAATATCGATGAAAATCTTGTGGTTTTTTTGTTTTGTATCATTTGGCCATCACACATGGGAAATTTCAACCATTTTTGCGATATATAAATGTGAATGCGAATTCGAATAAAAATAGCACAGTGGAGCAGATGGGATTCCATGCATATTCTCGCACAGTGGGGCGAGGCAACTGGAGTGGGGTGGGTGGGCTCTTCGATATGAGCGGAGGGATATGCAACCGCCGTGGATTGTGCCTCTTCCTGTTGTGTCAAAGACAAGAGACAGCCAGCAGCTAGACGCGGTTTGGGGAGGGACGACAATAAGGGGAAGCTGCGATTCTTTCTATTTTCAGCCATGCCGCTCGATCAGGTTCAACATGTTTTGCTCAGCGGCAAACTCACCAGAGCCCCAGCAGCACCCAGAGCAAAGGCGAATGCGAAGGTGAAGGAGAACCGAGAATGTGGCAACACAAGAGGAGTGCGGAACAAGGGACGACAGCAGCCGGTTGACTGGGGGCAGCGCACCCAAGTGGGACAACGCAGTGAGCTTCGCGACAAGTGCTCGCGAAAATTTCCGCTAAAAGAAAATAATGAATGAAAAATAGAAGAAATAGTGGAAAGGGAAAGAAACATAGGCGCAGCGGCTGCGAGCATAGAAGTCGAGTTGGAAGTTGGGGAAACAAGATGCCAAGAGCGACGAGATCAACAAGATTGCCAGCCAGTCAGCGGCAACGCCACACCGCCACCGCCAAACGTCAACGCCGGAGCGCGAGCGAGCGAGTAACGCGGTGATGCGGTGGCCGTGTGGCAGCTGAGCTGAGCTGAGCAGCGAATGGGCGGACGGACGGAGGTGTGTAGTGCGCAAGCAAGCCAGATGTGACACGCAGCACGAGAACGACAACCACTATGACGGCGATGAAGACGACGACAGCGACAGCGACGACGTTTGGGGCACAGTGGCAATTGGCTCGCGCTGATGCTAATGCTGCCGCTGCCATTATTACTTGGATATATTCATTCAGCGCTGCCGTCTATACGCGCGTCCGTTTGGCTGCCGTTCCGCACTGTGTGCAAAAACGCACCCGATCGCATGCGAACGCCACCGCCTCCTTGTCCGTGTTCGCCCAGCACATCATCGTTATTAATAAAACACTTGTAGAGCCAAACGCTGCTGCCACTGTCTGCATGGTACATGTTCTAGTTTCGCTGCGATCTTTATTTTCGCTTGTTCTTTTTGTCGTCTAACGACTCATCGTTGGGACGGAGGGTGCCAACGCCCGTGTGGGCGGAAGGTAACTCGCTACATGGAAAATTGCTGTCAAATTGTCGCATTTCTCCCCGTTTTTCTATTTACCGAGTCCAAGTTGAACAGCGAGGAGACCTTCTTGATGAAGCCACCGCCACTGCCGCCTCCGCTGCTGCCCTCCTGACGCTTCTTCTTGCGTGTTGTCATCTTCCTGCTCCCGCCGAATCCCAGTTAGTGGCACCACTTTCCTTTTTACGATTCTCACGTCTTCTACTTCTTTGTCACAACACTTCACAACGCTACAGATCACTTCGGTTCCAATTCAAACACAAATTCCGCCACACTAAGAATTTCGGTTTCTTTGCTTTTTGCGCGAACGAAAATAAAAAACTGCGGCCACTGCCGTCCACGGCTGCTTTCCACGCCGTCTCTCGTTTTGTTGTGCCGCTCACTCTCTTCTCACCAGCGCTTCGCGAGCACTGTCGCACAGAAGGCTCACAATTTTTCTTCACAAATCACTGTGCTCACTGACTTTCCATATGCGCTTTTCGCTATTCTTCTTGATTTTTCGCGCTGCACTTTGAAGCTGTTGTTTTTTATCAGTTGACCAATTGGCCTCCGGCCACTAGAACGCTGGCTGGCTAATAAACAACTAACGCCGCTGAGGCATTACCATTGCCAACGCCACTACGTGCACGGTGCACTTCTCCCCAACGCTGTGGTAGGCCGCACAATAGCCGCAGTGTTATAAGGCGTCGCCGCACCAACAATATTCATCAATGCTTTGCTCGAACGCTAGTCAAATTTTCCTTCGCACATTTTCCTTGCCCGACCTGCTGGCTTCACTGTTCTGCTCTTCCGCCTCATGAAATAGTTTACGAAAATTAATCACGGTTTAATTAGGCGCTAAATAACTTTGCAACAGCAACATGTCCCCTCAAACTACTTCGATACTCGAACTGCACTTTGCCGTCTTTCACAGCTGGCAACACTGCTCAACTATTTAACACACTGCTGAATTTCTCCTTCACTGCCATTTCTCCAAAGGCCACATTGTCACACACAAAATCGCACAGCCGACACATTTTCCGCACTGCATTTCGTTGCACTTAGCTACTGCTGCGATTCATCCGCACTTTAAACTTCAAAACACATATTTTTGTGTACACTTTCCACCTGAATTAACCGATTTCAATACGGAGCTCGACACCGCAACGCAAGCAACACCCGAATCGAAGGAAATGCGAAAACAAAAGAGCCGAGGAGAGCGAATCAGAAATTCTAGCAACATGGTAACTTGTTGGGAACTTGTTGCCGTAGTGATGCCACACCAGCAAACTATGAAACTATGGTGAAAATATGGTCATCAACATACATTGGTGAAATTTTGCAAGTGCTTCAATATTCAAAAACGACAAGGCTATATTTAAATATCCATAACTTTAACTGTCCGGCGCCAATTTTCGGAAGCTATGTAAAACTAACTAAATTAACAATTGAAAAAGTATATAAAATATTAAATTAAAAAATCACAATTTTTAAAAATTCAAGACATCGCATATTATTATAATTGCGGATTATTATAACGGTTCCACCAGGCACATTTAACACTTGATTTTCATAACGAAAGCCATACAAACCTTATAAATGTTCAAAGGAGAAGCTGCGAGCATTAAAACATTCAACAAATCATAATTCAAGGAAAATACTTGCTTTTATTAACAAATCAAAATTATATTATTAATTATACAAATCAAACACATGCAAACGAAATGTTAGACATTTATTAACAAAAACATAATTAACATAAATTCATTAGTACAACTTAAGCTAAATACAAAGTACGTAATACGAAAGGTTTCAGGTCAAACAATACGCAAAAAAAATGCGGTGTGGTGAAACGCTGTGCCACTCGTCAGGCAACGAGTGCAGCTTAATTCGCTTATTAATAATAAATCAAATCATGGATGGGGGAAGTTGAGAAGGAAATGGCGCAAATGCGAAAAAGGAAAAAATCAATGGCGGCCAGTAGCGAATTGGAGTACCTAATTACCCAGCGCCAAGCAGCGCATTACCCACCGCAACGCGCCATGTTTACACTTATTTCATTTCCAGCGGAAATGGCGGAAACGCACGACTGTGCATGGACGAATGGGAAATTTTATTAACATAGTGTCGCCAGACGCGCAGCGTGCGGATCGGCGCGATTGGTTTGTGGGTGCGAGCAGGAGTACGGAGGGTGAGTGAGAGCGTGAGCGTGTGCGGTTAGTTTTCCATTTGCAGGCAATTCAAATGGAAAATCGAGGAAACACAAACTACTGCGTTCTTGGCACTTACGGCATCGCCCTCCGGAGTGGCACTTGCGGCCAGTTGTTGCTGTTGTTGTTGCAATTGGTGTTGCTGCTGTCGATTGTTATTGAGCATTACTTCCGGTGAACGGCCGACTGATGCTTGAGCTTGGCCGTCGCCAGCGCCAGCAGTGCCGCCATCCTTGGGAATGTCAGAGTCGCCCTCCATCTTCGCGCGTTGATTCTGCAAATGCATAAAGCAGAAAAAGCCAATGTGAAGCGAGTAGGATAAGAGGTAGCAATGAAGCAGTGCAGTGCAGCGGACTACACTGTCCTACAATAATTTCTAACTCTAAGCATCAATATTGGAAAGGAGCACAACACGCAGAGAAAACCCCGCAGGTATTTTCATTTTATAGTTTTAAAAATCAAGAGTCTGAAAACAAAAAAATGTTCTGCATTCAAATCGACTAGGATGTGCCATTCATTCAGTTCCATATAATTTGATGTTAAACTGTAATCGAATAATGTCCGAACATAGCATAAGCAAATATTTAGTGACACCGACAAACCGATTCATAACACTCATTCAGCGGTTTGGGCGAAAGGCAACGGACAGCACAAGAACACAAGCGCTACTTACATTGGAGCAGCAACAGGCATATTGGGTTCCTCCTCCTCCACCACCACCACTGCCGCTGCTGCTTTTGTTTGTATTGTCGGTGGTGGCATTGGTGTGGGAGGCGTTGGTGGTGTGCTTTGCGGGCGTCTGCGCCGACGGTGGCGGAGGCGCCGCTAGTTGCCGTCTACGTCGTCGTATGCGCACCGGCGAGCGCGAGCCCACATAATTCGAGAAGCGACGACGCGAGTGCCGCACTATCGACACCCAATCAATCATATTAAGTTCCCGTTCGCAGTCTGCGAAGGCGATTTGCCAATATTCAAGTGTTCAAGGCGCGCCCGTAAATTCGAAAGCAAATTCGGTGGAACTACCGCAGCCGGTTGCAAATATAATTTGTCTCAATGTGTTTCCCTAATTTCCCTAATTCACTGGTATGTGTTTCCATTGTAAATGTACTTTAATTCACTAATGTGTTTATCACGTTCAATATTTTCCGATGCATACGACACATTCGTTGCAAATAACGAAATCACGCACACTTTTTACACAGTTCATTAGTTTTTGATTTGCAATTTCCGAATCAACAGCTTCTACTCAACAAGGATGGGAGGACACAATTAAGGCCGTTTTGAGATATTTTTCCACACTCACTCAAAACTCATTCAAACTTTTGGGGTTTTGGAAACTCATCACATTTCCCGCGTGATTTTATTACTTCACACCACTCAGACCGTTCATAAAGCACTGGCCGCGCTTGGCAGCAGCACCCACACGAGAAAATATGCCAGATTTTTAATGTCACAGAGCATTCCAAATGCGCACAGCAACAACAATGTCAGGCCATAGAAAGACGCTACATGCGCTGCTGCTACTCTACCGCCCCCTCGCCCCTTCTTTCCAAGTATACGCGCCGCACACAAAGCGTTGCCCTCTGCAAGAGCAACAGATGAAATAAAAGGGAAAATTGTGCAGTAGAGAAGAAGAAAACAATTGTGTCCAACACCATTGAGCCGACAATTTGAGCAATTCATTTGCGTAGAAAGAGAAACCATTTCGGCGTTTCGCTGCTTTCAGCTTTCAGCCTGTTGGGTGCGCCTTTTGTTGCAAAAGCGTTAGGCGTGAAGCCAGCGCTCAAAGGCAATAACGGAAGTGCCTTTTAGGGACAGAGGCCATGTTGAAATTATGCTCGTAGCAACCGCGTTTTCCGCAGGATAATGCTGCAATTTCGTGTAATGGCATTTTCGGAAAGGATTTTTAGCGGTGGTTCTTCCGGGATACCTTTTATGAATTGCTTTAAAATATTTTTGCAAATTAAATTAATTCATGCAATTCATTCAAAGAGATTCATATGTCTGAGAAAATGTTGGAAAAGTATCTCGCAAACGTTGTGCATATTGTCAAATACTTTGCACAAAATTTGAAATTGTTGGCAAGTCAAAACTACTTTGCCTTAATTTGTTGCATTGTTTACTTCGTACAGCCATTTCCGGCTACTTATTTTTTATTTATAAATGCCGAAGATTAATTGCCATAAATACATTGGATACCAAATCGTACGTGGATAGTAGGCCATGCCTGCAAGAACTTTGAATCTATGCAAATTTTGTTGAAAGCAGCCACCGGCGCTGACAATGTCAACGACAACGTCAACACGAACGGTAATGGTAATAGCAACGCCAACAACTATGACAACAATCCTGTTAAGGGCACGTCCGGTGTAAGCGGAAGGCAACGCTTTGCAATGCTGCTGTGATTATGATTGTGATTCTGTGCCCCATTGCTGTGGCGGTGCGCTCAAGTGTGAGGCGTAGGATGCCCAGCCCGAGGCGCGGGAAGGATAATCCAACGTAATTGTAGCTTGAGGCCTGTCGGCTATGAATGCGCGAGCGTTAGCTCGAGTTTGCTGCGATTTTCAAATTTTACACAGAGATTTATTTGCAATGCTGTCGTCATCGACCGACTTTGCCAAAGCTCGCGACATTTTTTTCTGCCGACTTTTGTGTCTTTTCTGCTGCTGCTCTTGCATATATTTTTGCTGTTGTTTTTGCCATTTTTTCCGTTTGTTTTACTGGCTGTATATCCGTCTGTCTGTTACTGTGTCCGTATGTCTACATATGTATCCATTTTGACATTAAATGATTACGAAATGCATTTTTGAAATGTCTTCCAATTGTTTCACACTCGGAAGTGGACCGCAAGCACGCCCGCACAATCACACATACATACATACACACGCTCTGGCGGCGTTCTATGGAGCGCTGATAGAAGAATTCTAAATGTTGGCACATAAACGACAAAAACAAAAACCGAAACGAAAGCCACAATTGAAAATAACGAAACAAAGACGAATGTTTCATGCTTCAGGCCAAAATTGTTCTCGCAGCTCGGCATCGCCGCCAGCCAAACTGCGAAAGCAAACGGCGCACGACAAGGTGCGCGACGACGCGCGCCCATCGACAGGCAAAATGTCGAATGTGGAAAAATTTTAATTTTCTAAAACAAAAATTTAAAAAAAAAACACCTTCCGATTGTGTTGTTTTAGCGGTTTGATTGAATGGAAGCGAGAAATCGCGAACGCTGCCAGTGCGTTTGGCGTTTGTGTGTGTATGCATCTGTCGACGTGCACACCCTCGACCCGGCGCTGTTTCCCGAATCGCTATCATTTCGAAAATTCACATACAGACACTTTACACGGCGTTTTACTCTTTGCATTGTTTTGCGTTTTGCTGCTTTGTTTGCGCGCCTGCCGCTACAACACGAATACACACATCAGCCACTTAAAGCGTCCAGAACAAAAAATCGCCCAAAATTGCGCCGAGAAAGCCGCAACCGGAACCGAACTCGAAGCAGCCAAACCTTCCGGAAATTCGAAAATTCAAAAAATTGAAAGTTACTTATACGCTCACACGGCCGCCGACGCCGTCTGTTGCTGTTGCTGTTCCATCACTGACGACCGCCGACAACTACAGCGCTGCCTGAACCTGTACGCGGCTGGCTGTCGGCGCTCGTTGATGCTAACAACCGCTCGCCACCCAACCGCTCCCTCAGCCAATGCTGCGTTATTGTTCTTGTGTTTATTTGTTGTTGTCCTCATTGTTGTTGTTGTTGCTATTATCCACAACTCTCAAATACGTCCCAGTACGCATGTCCCAGACGTCGTTTATGTCTGGCTATGATTTGTTGTTGTTGTTGTTTCGATTCATTCGTGTGTGTGCTTGTTGTTGTCCCATAGATATTGTTGTTGCATTCATTCTCTTTGGCTTGAATCAAACACAACGTAATATGTATGGGTCCGGTCCTTATGGCAAACGCTTTTTCGGTTCTCTGTTATTGTTAACGTTATTGTTGTTATTGTTGTATTCTCAGTAATAAAAGGATACTCGTGGCAGGCGCATAGGTGAAAATTGCTCACTGATAATACGACAACGATAACTGATTGCGATGACGTGCGCGCCAAACGGACGGACAGACAGACGAACGGACCGCCAGACCGAAAGACAAGCTAACGAACGAGCTCAAGGGGAAGGCACTCGAGGGTGCTTGCTTTTAGCTGCAACGGTAATTTATGAAACGATTAAAGCAGCACAAAAAATATTCAAGGAGCGTTGAGATTGCTTGTGCCACAGTTAGTTAAGTAATGTATTCTTAGCTGCAGCGTGCTGTATGAATTTTTCGCACAGTGGAGCCGCATTTCACATTTCGTAATAAAATGCTCTAAACAACTCTCAACGAATTTCTTAATGTCTAACAACAGGTTTTCTGTTTGAAGTTCAATTTACTGTAAAAGCACCGACATTAAGTTGCCTCCTGAGACACATTTCACGCGTTATGTACATTTCACACGTTATGTACATTAAAAATCTGATTGTCATTCGACAAGGCAGTCGCTATGCCTAGTCATTGTTGTTATTGTAGAGGCCTTTCAACATACAGTTAGCGCCAGTGCTTGTTAGCGGCGCATTGTCTGTGCCACACTTTGGCCGCTGCCGCACGTTTGCAACTAAATCAGAATAAAATTCACTTTGCTGTAGCGAACAATTCATCCATAACAACAAGAGAAATAATACAAAATCTCCTGTCGGCATGTGTGAACTCCCATCTTTGCTCCCGCTGCCATTACTGACGCGTGAATTTCAATTATTCTGCACCAGATGCCAACCTTCCGGCCACGCGTTCCCCCAAATTCATTGCGGCCGGCTGAAGGCGGCAAATCGACAAATCATGAGGCAGAAAATGCGAAACTTATGTGAAGCAGTCACCATCCAGCAAATGTGTTTACCTTGTGGCTTCATAACGAAGCACAGCTGGATGGCAAAGTGCGTCCAAATGGACGACACATACACACATAGATACACACCTACTAACACAACTTGCACACTCAAACAAGCAGACATTTAGGTACGTGCGCGTATACACCGCATTCGCCCGCTGCCCTCTGGGAAATTCAACAAGCCGAACGGATTTCCCCCTTCACTGCTTTGCAATTATATTCAAGAAAACTCATTTACGGATCTCCTACCAAATCAAATCATGGCCGCAAATCAAAAGAGCTACAAGTACATATACTAAATGTGTGTGTGTGTGTGTGTGTGTGTGCGTAAGTACACTGAAGAAATGCAAATCTAGCAAACGCGCAGTTGATTGCTTCCTGATGGGTCGAAACAGCTTCCAACTAATCGCGGCACGTTCTAATGTTCTCAATAGCCTCCTATAGTATTTGTTGGGCAGCGCTCGTGCTCGTGTGCGACGCTGACGCTGACACCGACGCCGACGCTGAGACAAGGCGAGACGAGCACAATTTCAGGAGAGTGTCCTTAAATTCTCAAATCCTCGTCCACATAATTCGATTAGTACTCAATTCGTTACCAGCCACCTGCCTATCACACCGCTTCCTCTCCTGGTACAACGCTTTGGCACCGTTTGGGGCTGTTAAAAACGACGTTGCTGCAAATTTGCGTTGCGCTCAATAATTCATTTCTTTTCACCTTTTGACTTTTTTTTTACTTTTCGCAGAAGAAATCCTCGCTTCTGTTTGATTGCATGGCGTAAAGGAGCTCATCTTCACCGAGAGTGGGTGCGTGGCTACACGATTTTCATTTAGACTGCGAATGCCAGCTGCGTAGCCAATTAATTATGTACTTTAGAGTAAGCCTCATTTTCGGCTTCACTGATTTCTCGAATGCCAGTTTTACCGTAAATGTATTTGTTTATTTGAATAATTCATTAATAATAATCAATTTTTTTAATTATTAAATATGCCAAATCGTTGGCAATTTATCCCACAAAGCTTCTAAACACAATACACATACAACATACAAAAAAACAACTAACTCGAGCTGTCGTTTTGCTCGACATCGCACTACCCGGAAACGGAATGCCCAACCCTACAGCACTACAAATTCTTCTTCATTCACATGCAAAGGTAGAAACTAAATTTCGGCCAGACTACAAAACAGCATTGGATGCAAGATTTCCTAGGCCACATACCAGGCCATTTACCATAAGCCACAGACACGCAAACAGACAACTGTACGCACAAACAAATGTGCGTGCGTTTGTGTGCGTGTATGTTTGAGCACTTGTAAACAGGACCACGAAAAGTTTTTAATTGCCAATTATCGCATACAATGTGAAGCATTACAAAAAATATATAAACACACACACACATCTAACATTGTGACGGACGACATACTGCCAACAGACATTCTTACATACCAACATCAATTCCACCTCATCTTGCAGAGCGCTGATCGAATTGGAGTTGTGAGGACCTCTTTCGGTGGCGAATTCACCACCACGGTTGAAATTTGAGAATTTAAGCAACTGCAAGAAGAAGTGAGACAAACACGAAAAAGAAATGTTAAGAGAGAAAGAGAGAGAGAATGAGAAGGAAAATGTGAGGAGCTGAAGGATAATTTTAATTTGTGGCAACTAAAATGTTCGGAACAAAAAAAAACTGTGGTGTACAGCGATGAGTGTGTTTGCGGAAAATTCGAAAGATGGTCAGAGTTGGTCTAACTCCTAACCACACTTTACTTCTGAGTCCATGGCAATGCTTTCCACTCCCTAGGAGCATTCCACCTGAGGCGAGAAGGTTTGACATTTAAAACGTGTTCCGTCCACATACATAGTTGTCGAAGAAATTGAAAAGGAATTACTAAAACATTAAGAAACTCCACATTATCGATTTGCAGTTTTTATGTCGGTTTTCAAAGGTTTCAAGTTTCGCTGAAATGTATGGAACATACACACAAGTGGCTACATTCACATGTGAAACACTTCATGGCAGTTTTATGTGCGGTCTACCCTACTGCGGCACGCAGCACGCGAGGCTCGAGCAAGAAATATGGCCGCTAGCACTTTTATTTTTGCCCGCTAGCTATAATAGTCGCTGCCACACACGCTGTAGACACCCGTTCATGGCGCATTCACTTCCTGCAGCGCAACGGACACAGTCGGAAATTGTAGTCACGAAAGCAACATTTCAGCGTTTCAACGTCAAGATGGCTGCAGCACAATTTATTGCATAGTTTGAGGAGAAGATGCAGCCAGCGATAAATCGAAGGTGGGCAGTTACTTTAACGAATTGCTGCTGGTTAGAGCTGACTGAAACGTTGGAGCATATTTGGATATTTTAGCATGAGTCAAAAGTCTACAGCAGCGCGAAGTCTAAAACGCTTTTGCTGTTCTCTAGAAAACGATTACTTTATTGAAAGGAAAAGGGAAAAAGCCATGTAAACTGATTGCACTAAGATAGAAAATATGTGCTTCCGGCGGAACTATTCTTCTAGCTTCAATTAGTCGTTACAAAAATTCATACATCAAACGCTTCAGTATTTAAATTATCAAATTTCCATATAAATCAAGTCACCCATTTTCCAGTTGCAAGTTGCACCGAAATAATCCAAATTCGCCAAAATCACAACTGCTTTGGCAACATTTTCGGGCATTAAATTTTCCATAAAATTTTTGCAGCCGACAGCGCAAAGTATACAAAAGCCACTTGCCACTTCTCCCGGCTTCGCATAGAATAGTCGCTGTCTGCGTTATTTTCGTTTCGCAATTGTTTGTGTGAATTTTGTTGGTATTTTTTTGGTATTGTCTGAAAATGGCGAAAATGAAAAGTGGCTACTCGACAGCAGCCTAATTGCATTTTCGCTGCACCACTTGAGCGACGCGACGCCACGCGCGCAATGTGAACGGCCACGAAGCACTCGTCGTTGCCTTCTATTTGCTTGTTTATTCGTGCAGAAAAACGCTGGCCAAAAATATTGAATTTCTCGCTAAGGCGCGGCAAATGTTCACCATCATACCATTGCAAATTTGTTGTTGTTTAGCGTGTTCGGCCTTTGCGCAAACACTTGAAACGCCACATTAATCGACTGTACTTCGTTTACACTGTGCAGCAGTGCTACCATTATTTATTAACCTTAATCAGGACACATTGAAAAAGTGGGTCAGCGCGCCGTGTTAACGTCAATGCGGAAAATGCAATTTGAACCGAGCCGAGCAGCACTATTGCTGCCATTGCCGTTGCCGCTGCCAATGTTATTAAATTGCCGTTGAGTAGTGCGTGTCGACTGCGACATGGACAGCCATAAGGACCTGCGTTCAGGCCAATTAATTTGCGTCACTGGCAATGTGAATGGCCGACAACAACGGCCAACGAGCAGTGGTCATTGTACGCCAGGTTGGTCCTCAAAATAAAACTTGTGAATGGTAAAAATGCCAATAATTTCAGTATACAATTATTAGTGGCAAAATTTACTTCACATTAATCGACATAGATTACATACTTAGATCACATTAATCGCTCATTTTGTAAATACGTTTTAAACTAAAGAGCCAACCAAGTTGCCTCTGTCATAAACGTAAATATATTTCCACATTCAACCACTGATGCCTATTCCGGGGGGGAGCCACCCTGATCAATGGAACCAAGTCTGAAATGGGCAAAAACTAATCCCACCAAATCTTTAGATTTCACATACCAACGTCGAAAAACACCACTGTGCCATGGCGTTGGCACGCAACTTATCAAGTTGCAGCACCATTAGAGGTTACTGAGGTGAGGGTGCGCCATGGCCCCAGCCCTATCAGGCTAAATAGCGATTTAAACAGTCAAACGCTAACGCTACCCGCAAACACTTCTTCACAGCAAACGATTTTTGGAAGCACTTTCACATTGGAGCTGCCCCAATGGATGCTAGTGGACTGAGCTTAGCGTTGGCACAGAAATTATGATATCCCAACTGTTTCTGCTTCCGTTGCCGTTTGTTGTCATTACGCTTTATTGCAGCGTGTAGTCAATACAACAAAAACCAGAATTGCTTTTTTCTATTTTTACTTACATCGGCAATTTTTATCGCATGGCCGTCCTGCTCCCATTTGCTGGCTATTTGCAACGTTTCCGCGGTCTTTTGCTGTATTGTCTTTGAGTCATCGAGCAGCGTTAGTTCATAGAACTCCTGTATGTCTGTAAAAAGAGTAAACAAAATCATGATTTCTAATCTCAATAATTTAACAAACATTTAGTTAGCATTTTACTCTCAAAATAGTAATTAATGTTATGACACAAAAGACTCTTTAATCACTTTACATTATTCATTTTTATTCAAATAACAAGTCTTATTCTTTTTATTTTCCTTAATCATTAAACATTTTACAAATCAGCAGCAACTAACTTATCGTATCGTATCGCCTACAGTTAAATTAAATCTAAGTTAGCCGCACGGCTACTCCCGCTCTCATGAGACCGTATTCAGTGGTGGAAACGGGTTCTGCTTGGACACCACCAGCTTGTTATGGCTGTGTGAAATGTAGCCCTTGATTTTACCCTCGAAAATCAAGTTCGCCACAATGCAGTGCGTCTCGTCGATACTCATGTCTGTCTCGCCGACAAACTGCAGTGCGGCACGAAAAGCGCCCAGGTCTAGCTGATGCGTCTGTTTGATGAGGTACACTTTCTTGAACAGATTACGATAGACGATGAATTTAAGCTTCTCCACCAGCAAATAAATGCCGCACTTGATGAAAAATATCTCATGCCGCTGTATGACTTCGTCGAACTTGCGCACATTGCCCTCCTTCAGGGCCACGGCCAGTTCGTGGAACTGCAGCAGGTCGAAGCGTTCGAGTATCTGTCGCTTTGGCAGGTAGCCAAGCAGCATTTTCACCGGCACCAAGTAGATGAGTATGAGCCGCTTGTTGCGCGGAAAATTTCGCGGACAATTCTGCAACGCAAACGACAGAAATTCGTCGGCGCTTTTGTAGTCAGAGTCGAACATTGCCTTGCGGCCAACAAAGTACTTGTATGTAATTTGCTCGGGCAGTGGGAAGGAGTCTTTGAAAGTGCTGCTATCGATTGCGCGTATGAGCGGCTTGCACAAGTGCAGTTTATTAATGCGAAAGTACACTTTGAACAGCTGGTTCACCAGATTCAGCATGCCGAGTCGTTTGGTCTCATCATCCGAGGATCTGCAAGTAGGCAAACGTGAGGTGATACGCAGATTACACCGAGATCACTTAAGCAGTACCTGTTGTCGGCAGCGCACACGCGGAAGCAACTCATCAGACAGTCGGCAGCTTTTTCGAGTATTTCGCCTGGTTTGTTGCTGCTACTGCCGAGCTCCTCGCAACGCTGCGCCAATATGCGCAGATCCAAGCACACAGTGTACATCAACGGCAGGCACCAGTTCTCATCCTTCAGTTGCTGCAGCATTTTCACCACAGACTGAATGCACTGCGACTGGTGGCGATAGGCCTGCATGAAATCACGAGCTGCTAAACAGTAAAAATTAGTTACTCAGAGAAACGTGGTGTGCATACAACAGCTTACGTTCGAGTCCGAGGTAGTAGAGCACCTTCAGATGAGCAGCTACAATCTCATCTATGGGCGGCTCCAGCACGCGCTCCACAGCGTTCTCCGGCGACTCCACGTACAGATTGCGGTTCATTATGTGTTTGTCCTTGAGAGAAATGAAGGCAGCCAGCGTCTCGCCATCGCCGGCGGACCAAGCGCGCTGCACCCCGACCAAATAGTTGTGCAGTGTGCCGAACATGTTGTCGCTTATGCCACTGCAGACGAAGAAATGTTATCATTTAGAGAAACACGCACTAGCAAACAAATTATTTACTCACCCTCAGAGTATACAAATTAAGTTTGTATAATAGTTAATTGATATTTAATATTTTTCAGCAAAAATTGTTAAAATGTTGCGGCGGCACAATCCAATTTTCCAAGCAATTCTAATTTTATACACGTTTGACGGCTGCGCACGCACACACCGACACGACCAACTGTCAAAATAACCAGCGAAAAATCGATATCAAGAGCGATGGCAGTGTTGCCACTTTGATGAGCTGGCGTTGTTGAGTTGTGCAAAGAGTACTTTTGTGAAAAGAGTAGTAGACGGGACTTTTACTCCTAACAAACTCGAGTACAAGAGAGCAGCGATGGGTTTGTAAGTTAAAATTCAAATTTTTTTCCAGCCTATTTCAATTTTCAATCACAAATGTCTCTATTAATTGTTTTGTGAATGCAGTTGCGAATAAACAGTGAATACATGTTGTCCGTTTTCATGTTGGCTTTTTTGTTACTTGACATAAACAATGAAGCGGTTTGTAATTCGAAACCACCGCAGCACTTCGGAACCAATTAAACTGCAAACTTCAGCAAAACGGTTCCTCGCAGCCGGCCCGCTACACGATTTATACACAAATCTTTTTGGGTTAGTGTTTTCATAAATTTCTGCTGACAGAGCATTTTTGCCGTCTCAGCAAAAACAATAAACAGCACAAGAGCACAACATTTTAAAACAATTTGCGTATAAAAACTGATTCGTGACAAGAGGAAAGCCAACCATATTTGACAACAAAACGAGACTTGATGCATTAAAAAACTGAAAACAATTTGCATATTGCCTGCATAAATATAGAACTATGAGTCGAGCTAATCAATTCCAAAGCTTCTTTGTTTCATTTGCAGTTAAATTGTAATCACGTCAATGTTACTCATGAACATCCAACTCTGACGAAAATGAATGTTTTTGCAAATAATGAAAAAGTTAAACAACATTTGACCAAATCTAAAACTTTTCTGAAGAGCGAAAAAGCTCGAATGACTTTACTGAAATTTTGTATCGCTTTGAAAAAAAAAAACAGAAAGTTCTGTATTAAGAGGCTTAGTTATTTAGCCGTCTATTTGATGTACACGAAAATAGAATTGAAATAGACTTAAGCTGTTTTGTCAGATCTCCACATACATATTTCTATTATATTTCGACAAGCTCTTAAATTTGAAATTAGCTTGAAAAATTTTCTCTTCTGTGTTCATGGGCACGAAAATCGTTCACTTCCATTATCATTCTAAAACAATATTATTAAAGTGGCCACTGTATACAAGTAATACGATTTCTTGCGCTTAAATAGTTATTGAACTCGAATTTGGATTTCCAACTATCGCCCTGTCTGTTTATCGCCAACCACTCAAAATTAGGCCTGAGAGCTGGCACTTGAGGTCCTATATTTCGCGTGTCAATCAAGCACTGACACTGCACTCGAAAACACATTGGAGCATGTGGGGCACTTGAAAAATTGTGAGGAAATAGATTGGCAGCCATACTCCATAGGTTGTGGCTACAAATAGCATAATGCAAGGGAGCATCATAATTGCCAATAAATTGCTATGTTGATGTGAAGCCTGAATAACACACACACATTGAACATACTACATAAAGCACATACGTACATATAATACTTATGTACATATAGTCAAGTGTGTGCAGCCCAGTACGCCGACATTGCACGACATGTGCGTAGGTATGTGCGCACCCGTGACAAGCACAGAAATGAAAGCGAGCGAGCATAGAGGAACCTTGTCCTGTCAAGTGCAGCTGCCATGCAGGCGAAGCGCTCAAAACCCGAACTAATGACGGTGTCGCCGATAAGAGCACAGGACACATTTCATGCTCGGCTTCGGCTTCAATGCAAGTGACATGCACTCCCCCAAAGTGCTTTGTCGCGGCGCCCGTACAGGAGCAGGGAAACTGCATCGCGTGCATCTCAATTCCAGTACTGTGCCCAAGTTTGCACATAAACCGTAAACAATCTTCCCCGGGGGAAGTTCAGTTTCAATATGCATTGCTCGGCTGCCTGCTGTTGATTTTGTTGTCGGTCCCCTACACATGTTACAGGTATGTATGTTTGTAACTTTGTATGCACAGATGTAGGGATGTCTATGCCTATTGTGTGTTTTATTTATATGCCTACACCTTGACATCCTCGACAAAAGGGCACGCGAGATAAGCACTACAACAGTGAAACCGCATTGCAATCGACGCGGCACGGTAATTGCAACTGCTGCCTACCGCCCCACGCCCACACTAAAGCTTCGCAGCCTATTGCCGCTTTGCACGCCCATGAACAGTGACCCAAATACGCCTCGACCTCGTGCAGCGGGCGCGCAACAATTTCGGCTGTGTACGGTTGAAGACGGAAACGGTGAACAGGCAAAAACCATATCCAATCGATATATGGTATTCATCCGTGGAGAAAGTAAATGCAGTGTTATTCCGAAATTGTGAAAGAGGTGGCACTTACCTAAGAGCGCTTGGAATAAGCGCGATTTGAAAATCCGTATCACGCGCTCGATGGCAATACGCAGCGCCCGATCCTGCGGCTCCGACAGTCTCGAGTGGTAGTCTTCCAGCAGCTCGAGGGCGCGGTGAGCTTCTGCAAAAGAGCACAAAACGAAAACACAACATTTAAGTGCACCGTATTTCGGACGAGGACTCTACAGCTACATTTAACGCTTCTCGAATGCCAGTTTGTGAAACTTATAAATTGCTATATGGGAGTGTGTGTGTGTGTGTGTGTGTGTGTGTGTGTGTGTTGAAGTAAGTGAATAAAACATATCGAGAACTGAAATGCTGAGACTATGAGCTAGCCATCTATTTAGATACAATTAAGTAGATTAAAAGTATGCGAAATGTAAAATGTCATCTGCGTACTTTGGATATCTGCGAAGCGTTCGTCTAGCGTCAGTTCTACGCCGCTGCCGCTTTCGATTTGGCTGGCCTGCCCGAACACGGTTGACCAGTAGCCGCGCTGCACTGTTGCTGTCGCCGGGACCGTCGTCATAGATGTCACATCCTGCTGATCCGCCACCCCTATTCCATGCAAGTTTTCGTCGTAGTTGCGCTCCGCCAGCACTACGGAATCGATTGTCTCCTGCCTGCCGTCAGCATCACTGCACAGGCGTTCCGTCTCGATCGTCTCGATCATCGCCTTGAATCTGTTGAGTTCCGCGCGCAAACTCTCCGACATGTTTGTGAACTGAGTGGAGCGCGGTTTCGGCGCCAATCTTTGTCTAATCTTGCAGCCGCCTATGACCTCGTTGTCATCGCGCGAGATGTCGCTCTCGGAGCGCTCAAAGTAGCCGGACTCGATGTCGGGCGTCTTGCGGCCACTACTTAGCATGTGCCCATACTCGAGCAGATCTTGCGCGGAGTAGTAGCACTCAACTGATTCTCGGATATAGCTGTCGCGCACATTCTCTTCATCAACAGCCACCGCGCCCAATTCCAGACACGTTTCCAGGCACTGGGCCCCCTCCTCAAAGTAGGCTTCGCCCAGTACTGGCTGCTCGCGGTGGCTCACTGCCGCCGACAGCTTTTCAGGATTGACAAAGTTATTCGCCTTGAAGAATGGAGTCTTTGTGGCAACGTTCTCAAGCTTGGCTTTACGCAGGTCAGTGCTGGCGTTTCCAGAACACAGTTCTTCTTCTGCTGCGTCAGCTTTCAGTATTGGGGGTGGTAGTGTTGGTGGTGGTACGGCACACTCAGCATCGATTTCTCTAGGCGCTTGTATGGTTTCGCTTAAGTCGCACTGTTGTTCGTTCGATTTCGACTTGAATTGCGTAAATGCGGCCTGTGCGAGTTCTTCTTCCCGTTCGCCCTCACACTCAGAGCTGCTTACTAAATTGCCAGTTATTTTAATTACTTTCACCTCGGTCACACCCTTATCGATTGTTCCCGAGTTCGGCGCTGACGTCTCGCCAACTTCTACTGGCTCAGGTCTTTCAAACTGATTAAACTCAATTGCTTTGGCTTCGGCGTCGTTACGCGAAGCTGCATTACAATTCCCATCGTAGTAAGGGACTTTGTCATCGGCGACTTCATTCTCTAGTTCTGACACGGACGAGCAATCCGAGTCCTCGTCGTCCTCGTCGTGGCCGTGAAATGTTCTGTTCTCACTGCTGGTCACTAATTCGGGATCGCTGCTCTTCTCACGCTCACTGTCAGTGTCCATAGCGGTCCGTGTTACCCGATTTTTCGATGCGAATACGAGATTAGAGGTTAGTATTACGCACTATGTAAGGACTTTGAAATGAAAATGCTGATGTGTGCAGTGTGCGGTGTGTTTGACACTTGTTCGGATCAAGAACCAAGAAATGTTCTGTAGTGTTTAAACGACTTTTGCGGCGTTCGTGCACTTTTTGCGCAAAAACACGTCTTCTACTAAAATCAAAACTAAGTGCGAAATATGAAAAAGCCATGAAAGCTGCTGTTCCATGCCGCCCGGAACGCTCTCGGAGAGCCAATGATGAAGCAAAAGCAAAAGCCTCAAACAATTCACACATGTAGACATGTAACATGCCGACACAAATCAATAAAGATCGATACAATTTATGAATCTTCGAGCCGCGCATTGTACAGAAAACGGTCATTGTGTCATTCACTTGTTTACACGGCGGTGAACAAGTGAAAGTGCGCCAACAACATCTAGGAAACATTGTGTGTGTAGTAAACATTCCTTTCATAACTATTTATAGGGGTCGAAGGCAGCGATGGGCGGGAAAGAGCGACCAAACGCCGAGTGGACACTGGCACACATTGAGGCCAGATCGCAGGAAGCCGCTGCGAGGGAGTTCGCCTGTGGGGGCAGTTTGTATTTGTTTGCATAAAATTATTCAATCTTGTCCGCGACGCGATTTTCCACATCGACTATGCAAATGCATTGCGCCAGGGAGGCGCGCTGCATGTGATTACATTGTAATAAATGTCCAGCTATTAACACGGACGCTGCTGGCACGCGATGGCGGCCGCTGGTGGCGTGTGTGGCCCATAAACGATCAGCTTCCGGTTTAAAGCGGCAGCCACACACTTGGCCCATTAAAAAACATGGCGCAAAGATTTTATCGAAAATCACACCTCCTAACTACGCCTGTGTGTTTATTTAATTTACTGGCTTTGTTTTACTGGCGTTTACGCAGAGTGTTGACAGAAGTGAAAACCTTACAGAATTATTAATTAAATAATGGCGAAACAAATTATATCTTTAAATAAAAATGAAATGGTCAAGATTGCAGTTAAACTAAATGATTTCAAAAATGTTACAACATTCAAGGATGGTTTACATCCGAAATGAATAAAATACAGAAAAGTATCTCACGTTTTTAAAATAGGAAATGCTCTTAAAAATTATAAAAAAAACATGGATTATTGAAATTACCGAAATTATTAAATATAAAGAAATACAAAACGGTCTTCGCCTTTCTGACAATATTTTAAGTAGAATATGATCCTGAAAATTATAAAAAACAGACATTGTTGAAATCATCAAAACTATCATTAATAAAAAAAGGATCCCGACTTTAAGCAGGAAATTAACTGGATCGTCGAAGACCGTAACGAAAATATAAAAGGACTTTACTCAGTGATTATATTTCAAGTAGAAAATTGTCCTGTAATTGAAATGATAGTGGAGATCGAAATCACCCATAAGACAAAATCATAGAACTAGGACTCAGACAACCAAAGACATACACAAAGACCGAACATTTGACGAACTGAACTGAACTAACGAGCAAAAACATTCACTAGAAGCTTTAAAACAAAAACCGGTATTTGAAAACCCGAAACTAGTTGATCGCAATCCATTCAGCTGATTGTGAAAACCGTTACTATTTTTGGTTGGAGCGTCTTTCAGTATTTAAAAACAATTGTGAACAAGCCATAATGAAACTTCAATATGGTAAAAATTAGGGCTAAAAACAAAATTTTCCATAGTAATTTGCCAATTTAAACGTACTTATATCTTTCATTCGAGATATTCAAATTATAATCCATGCATTTTTTTTTAATAATTTAAAAAACAAAACCGGCTCACAATAAAAACATATGCAGCCAAAATGTTTCTTCAAAGTTCATAATTCATGAAGATCTCCCATTCAGCTGATTCTAATGCAATCAAGAAGTAATCGAATCATTTCACAAATATAAAGTGGAGCAGTAGGAAGAGATCTTTTCCGCTCACCTTGTTTCTTCACAGGCATTTTATGTTGGCGAATTCTCCCTAGTTGACACTCTTCCAGTTTTCCAGAGGCTGCAGCACGTTGGCACTTCGCGTTCAACTGTGGCAGTTTGCGTTACGGCTTCAAAGATCCACAACGGTCTCGCTTCGTCCTCGACTCGGGCTTCAACTATTTCGTCCGCAAGGCGAGTAATCCAAAAGGAGAAGGAAGCAGTGGGAAAAACACACAGCAATGTATTCTCTGGTTTGTTGTTATTGAACTGGACGAAAATTAACGGACAACTAAGCGAAATTGACATGCACGCAACCGTGAGCTGCTGTGCGGTGTGCCGACGCTGCGGGGTGGGGCTCGATTGTTGTGTCTAAAAATACAAACGCGGCCGACCGCCGACGCGTACCGCTAGCGGCGACCATTAACCGAAATTATGAGATCGCCAGCCAAACGAGCGACGAACGAGGGCGACCGCGGCGGTAATGACGACAAAGCCGCCGCGGACGGAATTTCGCGTCTCTGATTGTAAGCAAACGCAATTTCAAACGCTTGAACCGTTGTGCTTCAGAGTCGCGCACGCAGAGTTTGCCAAATGTTTGCTGGCGCCCGCTTCTGTTGTTCTCCTTGAAAATCACACATTCCGCAAATGACAAAAACGAAAAACAAAAAATGCCAAGCAAGAAAATGACGCGAGTAGAAAATTAGCATTTTCGTGTCCAATATTTTGCAATTCTGAGCCGCTTCCTCCTCGCGTCGTTCTCGTTCGTTGGCAGAGCACATGATCGTGCAGCAAAAACACTAAACAAATTAATAATTTTGGCATTACTAACACCTCGAAGCGTTTCATTGCACTTGTTTCACTCGTTTTAGCACGATTCGGTGGCATCTCGCGGTGGATTTGGTAATTTTCAATAATTTTGTTTTGCAACCGCATTTCACTTCGTGTGCCATCGCACACATTCACACACACATAACGCATGTACATTCGGTGTATGTTTTCCCGTGCGTCTGCCTGGTTGATAGCACGTTTTTGTCATTACGTTTTCGTTTGTCGTCCTTCCGTTTCGGCTTGAACTCATTTGATCCACGCAACACAGATGCGTGCTGCCCAGATACGTACACAGCGCGTATCGATTTAATCTGCGCGAACGACCGAGGCGACGGGCTGCTGTGTGAAATTATGTTGCCAACTGTCGTCCGAAACCCACTTCCGCCTCCTACCTTGCCAGCCAGCCAGCCAGCAAACGCGTCGGAGCGCAACAACTAAGTTTGATGTTTCCTAACCCCATTTCGCCAAACATCCCCTCAATACAATCAGACGAAGACTCGGCTTGGTAGAAGTGCATTGGCTAATAGTTCGAACGAATACTGAACTTAAAAAACCAACTGATGGTTAAGAGTAAAATAATTTTCTACACGTTAAATGCCCGCTTCGAAACGGCTTTAAACTTCAAGTCCTTTCCATTCTATCGCAACTTGAATGGCTACGGACAGTCTCCTAAAAACGGAAACATTTGACAGCACACAACAGCGATCCTAAAGATAGTTTTAAACTATTGGCCTAACAGTTTCTCATTTCCCTTGGTAGAAATTCTGCCACTTGCGTGCTTGCATTATTAATATCGACTAACGACTACGGTCATTAACCCCAACGTTCTTGTATTAATATCCTATTCATAATTTAACACTAACCACAACAACAGTAGCAGCAGCAGCAACGACAACAGTAAAAATAACAATAATACGAGTAATCAAATGGAGCACCATTGAATCCGCCACGGCGCCAGCTAGTCCGCGAGCGACCGCCCAGTAATCCACAGGAAATACATCCTTAGAGCCGTTCTGCACTGTACTCCACCGCCGCGCACACTACCATGCCATGCCATTCCCATTCTGTGCATTTCATTTGTGATAATGGCCTCCAGCTCTGTGCAGGAGTCGGGCAATAAAATCGCCTGACATGTTGGACACCGAAACGCCGAAGGGAATTGGGGAAAATTGGTGTGGGAATTGGTGGCGCTGCATCAGTGGTGCTGGGCGAGGGGCGATAGCAGAACGGAAGCGAAATGTGTGTCGCTGGTGCTGCTGCATGTGCGCCAACGAGGGGTAACCGGCATGGAAGAGAGACATTTTGTTGGAGCAAATTAAGTGGCAGTTAGGTTTTGCGTGAGATTATTAAAAAGTTTTGCACTTTGAGTGGCTGGCGCTGCTCACGCAATACACCGGACACTCCGCCAGCACCTGACCTTGACAGCAAGCGGCCCCGTGTGCTCGCCGTCGCTAGCTGCTTCCGTTTCCTATGCTGCTTGTGGTGCGTTTGCCCTCTGTGCTGGTCGTACGCACACACACACACACAAAAACGCACTCACTCCGAAACGACTGCGACAGCCAGGACGAGCGCTGCCAACTTTCAAATATTTATCCACGAAAACGCATAAATAATTGAACTTGGTCAAGATATTTAAATGTGCCAGCCCAAATGGGACGTTGCCGCTTGCCGCTTGTATTAATCTTGGCGTCGTTGTTGCTATAATTGCTGTTGTTGCAGTAGTTGTGTCGTAATTGTGGTTGCACGACAGAAGGTGCAACAGCACATGACACAACGAAACGAAGTGAAAGCAAAAATCATAAAACCGAAAACAACAAATCGGCGAGGAAGAAATGGAGGATAATATTGAAAACAATGGATGAGTGGGGGCCGGGGGAAGTGGACGAAAAGCCCCAATTCGACCAGCCACCGACCACGAGCACCAGCACTGACACATATTGCTGCTGCTGCTGCTGTTATTGTTGTTGCTGTTGCCGTTGTTATATGCGCTATGTACGAGCAGGTATGTACGGCGTATGTATCCATTGAGTGTGTTTGCGTTATTTATAGATTCATGTTGTACAGATCCGACATACAATATACAATAATATAATATTCACATTTCGGTTTTTGTTATTCTTTTCATTGCCGCATGTTGTTTTTGCTGCTTTTCACAATTATTGCTGTTGTTATCGTTGCCGTCGTTGTGCGCGACTTTGCCTTGTTTTCGTTTCCTTTGGCCGACACGTCGTTTTCGTTTTCTTGTAATTTGCAAGCATTTATTAATTTGAATTTCACTGCTCATTGTCTGCCTGTCGGTCTGTCCAACCGCCCGCCGCCTCGCGCCGTTTCTCGCTCGCCGCTCGCCGCTCGCTCTTTGCGCAATCGATCTCGGTGCTTTCTTGTTTCTTTCACTTGAATTTGTAATCGTTGCAGGTTCATCTCATCTCATCGCACCGCACCACGCCGCATCGTCCCGCACGCCCACCCCGTCGGCCATTCAGCACGGCCCCCCCCTTCCCGCACCCGCAACCGAGCAGTGTACTTCACGCTGCCAACCGACCCTACGCTGCGTAAGGGTGAAGTCCTCTACCCGTGCTTGCGCTCACACTTGCGCGCGTGTGTGTGTGTGATACACACGTACGTACGTACGCGCGTGTATTAGTGCCAGGTTCTTTCTACGTCAAGGTGAACACTACACACAGCGTTTTCTACTCTGTTTTTTTCTCATAGTACATTTCGCCTTTTATGCACACCTTCCGCTTTTGCATTCGACCAAATAAATTTTAAATATTTCAATTGGTTTGCCAGTTGGCCGAAATTCACTAACAGCGCGTCGCACAGCCACTTTGTGTACCTTTTCGTATTATCGCATTTTATTTTTGAGCTACTGTAACGATTATTTGCTACTTATTAGTTTTCCAATTGGAATTGGAACGTTTTATCCTTGCGGTTGTAAATTTTCTATTCGAATGAAAGAAAATTTTTGAATATGTACACAGAAAAGCGTCGAACGAGCTCGACGCGACCACACTGCCACACGCTCCGAAAGGCCAATCCGAATCTGAATCGGCACTCCAAGCCAGTCCGAATAAAAATAATAAAAGCGAGCATGCTAGTTCTGGGAAAGTGTGGGCTGCCAGATGTGTCGAAGTGAAAACCACTAAACGATTGTCAGAATCACTTAAAAATATCATGGCATTTCTACTATTCGATTGATCCATGAATTTCACATTACTATGACAACTTTCAAAACGGCAACATTTCACTTTACGATTGGACTGATTAGTATTTGGTATAAGCCCGCTTCATAGCGCAGCATTACCACATTAAACCAAAAATATATATACATTGCCTTCTCTTTCTCTCATACTAATTATCCCTTTCAAGTTTGCGCACATTTACACAAATTTGTTTCGTTTATTTTCCCAATAGGCTGAACTCCGAATGTCCCATTATTGAACGTGGGTACTAAGAAATGGATATATTATTTTTTTGTAGCACTACCAACCCTGCTCATTTCATGCGACTCTGAACGAATCTGCTTGACAGTTCTCCATTACGCTGTAATTTCATTGAAATATTTTTCTTTTCCAGCTCTTTTGCGACTTCGCAGCTGTAAATGCAGAAAAATCGGGCCAATGGTGGTTGTTGAAGCATTTGTCCAGGTAAAGCAGCAAACAGCAATGGCTAGCTCCATCGCAACGTCCGTTTTGGCCTCGTCCACTACGAGTGCTGTTGCCTCTGCGTCCGTCATTACTGGGGCTTCCAACGCAGAGCCAGAGGCCTCTGTAAAGCCAGCTTACCCACGGCTATTTAACAAAATTGTGCTAACGCTGGAGAATAGCCTGATTCCGGAGCTTAAACTCACCGAAACGCCGTCGCACGTGGACGGCCTTGATCTGGAAACGGAAAAGGATCTGCGCATATTGGGCTGCGAGCTAATACAGACGGCGGGCATTTTACTGAAGCTGCCGCAAGTGGCAATGGCCACCGGACAGGTGATCTTTCAACGTTTCTTCTATTCAAAGAGCTTTGTACGCTACAACATGGAGACGGTGGCAATGAGCTGTGTCTGTTTGGCATCGAAGATCGAGGAGGCGCCACGACGCATACGCGACGTGATCAATGTGTTCCACCATATCAAGCAGGTGCGCACGCAAAAGTAAGTCAAATCAAGTCGAGCGATTGACGATGGAACTTATAAATACTTTTTTTTTTACTTTTCAGAGATATTACGCCCATGATATTGGACCAGATCTACACGAACCTAAAAACGCAAGTGATAAAGGCGGAGCGGCGTGTGCTGAAGGAACTGGGCTTCTGTGTGCACGTGAAACACCCACACAAGTTAATCGTTATGTACCTGCAAGTGCTGAAGTACGAGAAACACGAGAAACTAATGCAAATGTCGTGGAACTTCATGAACGATTCGCTGCGCACGGACGTCTTCATGCGCTACCACCCGGAGACAATTGCCTGCGCCTGCATCTACCTGAGTGCGCGTAAGCTGGGCATTCCGCTGCCCAGCAATCCGCCGTGGTTCGGCATCTTTCGCGTGCCCGAAGATGACATCATTGACATCTGCTATCGTGTGATGGAGCTATACATAAGAGCGAAGGTAAATAAACACTGAGAAGGGTTCCTTGTCGCATTTATTTATTTTTGCTTTTGTTCGCAGCCCAATGTGGAGAAGCTGGAAGCAGCCGTTGAAGAGCTGAAAAAGCGTTACATGGAATCGCGCAACAAGAGCAAGGAGCAAAACACGCCGCCGGCCGTCACCACAGTCGATCGCAACAATGGCTCACACAACGCCTGGGGTGGTTTCATACAGCGCACCATTCCCCTGCCGCTGCAAACAGAGAAGTCGCCCGACAAGGACTCGCGTTCACGTTCGCGGTCGCGCGGCTCACGCTCGCCCAAGTTCAATTCGCGTTCGCGCACTCCACGGAGTCGCTCGCGCTCCGGCTCTGCAGGCACGGTTGACTACAAGAGCCGCACGAAAAAGTCACACCGATCGCGCAGTCGTTCGCGCTCACCGCTACCAACAAAGAGCAAGAAAAAGTCGCGTCACTACTCGCGTTCACCATCCAGTTCACCGCACATCAAACACCGCAAAGGGTTTGTCTCATCAAATTATTATAAAATTAAGCATCTAACATGCTTTTCTATCGTTTTTTGCAGAAAATCGTCGCGGGATCACGATCGGTCGGACTACTACCCCAGCAAGGATCGTATTAGCAGCAACGAGAAGTATCGCGAGCGCGACAAGTACCAGGAACGCGAATCGCGCCAGCTGCACCGCTCTTCATCGGGCAAGCATCACCGCGGTTATTCGCACCGTGGCTCTTCGCATCGCGGTGGCCACAAGCATCGCTCCAGCGAGCACGATCGGCCCAGAGATCGCAAAAGGTAAAATACGTGACAAGTCGGACGCGAACGTCACACCTTGCACTCCACATACACACTCATGCACATACAACTAACTATTTTTTCCGTTTTCTTTATTCTCATATGTACGTCTGATAGTTATTCAAGCCATTCTAATGTAGTAAATTTTCTTAGGTGTGCAAAAAACGAGAGATCAATTTTTATTTTGTACTTCAATCACCACGCCCACTATGACTGTGGTTTTAGCATAATCAATAAAATGGCAATCAGATGCCCTAAAACGATTTGGTTGTTTTCATTGTGTGAATTTTTACGGTTATCAAAAACTTGTCTCAGAGAAATTGTAAACATTTTTTTACGCTGGGCGGAATGAAATGTGAAAGACTTCGCCATTAAGCAGCGAAATTTTTGTTGAAGTTTGAGCACAGCTGAGCAACTCTGAGCTTATGAGAAATTTCAGGATTTCGACAGATTTCCTTTTGTCACAGCAGAGCGAAAGTAGCAACACTGTGACATATGGTTGATGTCATCATGACAGCCAGCCGGGCCCATGGGCCGAGTTTGCCTGACTGTCAAAAGTTGTTTACTGTTGCTGTTGTATTTTTGGATTCGTGCAATTTTGAACAAATTTGGTCGGAGGGAATGGCCAGCTAATCTTACCAGGACCCTAAACCGCTGCAGAAGTCCTTCAAATGTCTCATATCCTGGAAATCGACGGCAGCTACCTAGAGGGTGGCGGCCAGATATTGCGAAATGCACTGAGTCTCAGCTGCATTCTGCGTCGACCCATACGAGTAGTAAAAATTAGGGCCAATCGTCCAAACCCTGGCCTCTCAAATCAGCATCTGTTTGGACTGAATCTGCTGCAAGAGATCACGGACGCCCGTGTACGCGGCAATGTCATCAAGTCCACCGAGGTGGAGTTCGAGCCGGGCGACATCAAGTCCGGCCGCTATGTGGTGGACACGCACACCGCGGCCAGTGTGGCGCTGGTGCTGCAAGCGGCCCTGCCGGTGTTGCTATTCGGATCCAGCACTTCGGAGCTGGAGCTGCGCGGCGGCACCAATGTGGGCATGGCGCCGCAGGTTGACTTCATGACCGAAGTGCTGCGTCCCAATCTGGAAGTGTTCGGCGTGTCGTTTGACTTTGATCTGCTGCAGAGGGGCTACTACCCGCGCGGTGGAGGCCGCTGTAAGGTGAATGTGCCGCCAGTGAGTTACATCAAAGCAACCAACCTCACACGTTTTGGCACGCTGACTGAGATTTCCGGCTGGTGTTTTGTTGCTGGCAAGCTTCCGATGCATTTGGCACAGGATATGAAACAAGCTGCTGAGCAGCAATTGCAGGGACTGTGCCAACAGCAGGCCAACATAGAGGCGTACAAGGAAAGCGCGCAGATGGCTAAAGACAATGGATCGGGTCTGGTGCTCAAGGCGGTCACCACGGAAGGCTGCACAGTGGGTGGCTCGGCGTTGGGCGATCGTCAAATAGATGCGCACGCACTAGGAATGAAGGCGGCAGCAGAACTAGTTGAATACGTTAACAGCGGCGCCTGTGTGGATAGTCATGTGCAAGATCAGCTGATAATTTTCATGGCGCTGGCACGGGGCACATCCAGCATACGCACCTGCGCGCTAACCAACCACACAAGGACTGCAATCCATGTAGCCGAACTAATGGCTGGTGTAAAATTTCAGGAGGAAGAAATCGCTGGTACAGGACTAGTAACGCTCAGTTGTCAGGGCATTGGTCATTGTAATGTGCAGCTCTAAGATCAAATAAAAGTGAAGCGCTGACTGGGCAATAAGTGGTTTATTTAGACATCTCAAAATTATGTTCGTCGGAAAATAGCTAAGAAGTGTGCGCCCTTGTTGCGAACCACCTTGGCACCTTCCTCGCTGCTCTGGTAGAGTTTCGGCGTAACCGGATCGGCGTTCTGAAAAACAGTTTTGGTTTATTCCTTTTCGATATCTATGGAAAGCTTCGTTGCATACCGCTTCTGAGTCTGGAATGCGCTCGTACAGCGGGTGTTGTTCCATATGCTGTACGATCCACTTGTGCAGGTCCTCCACATCGGTCATGGTATATATCAGCGCCTACAATTGGTAATTTCGGTATCAAAACATTGAATCATGTCAGAAAGCGCACATGACATTCACCCCCGTCTTCAGCACATACGCGTACTCGGAAAGCAAAGCTTGGTTGATGATGCGCCACTTGTGCTTCGCGCGCTTAAAGTGCGGATCCGGGTAGAGGAAGAACATCTTCTCTAGCTGTCCCTTGCGAAAGTAGTTGGGCAGGTATTTCATGGCATTGCTGCGTATACATGCGATGTTGCCATATCGGCCCGGATGCAGTGCTCGGAGCGCCTTAATGCGGTCCATTACATAGTCGGACACCTTTACGCGTATCTCCAGACCGATGGCCAGCCGATCGGGAAACATTTCACCCAGCGTGACCAGAAAACCGCCATAGCCACAGCCGATGTCGGCGAACTCCACCTGCTGCTGCGGTTTGATGTCCGGATAGTACTGCTGCCAGCCAACTTCGTCTGGATGCGCAGGACTGAGGAACAGTGCCAAATTAGCAACTTCTACCTTCGAATGTTATTCTACTCACTAATCGAAGCAGTGGTCAGCTATGGGATTTGAGTGCGCTCGCTGCCGGTAGTAGCGCTTCTGGGGCAACGAAAGCGTTGTCTCGTCCTCCTCCTGAACCATTTCGAGTCAGTCAACTTCCGAAAAATGTGGACGAATTCAAAATATCAACACCAGTCAGTGGTCAGTGGGAGGTTTACCTCGTTTTGTTAGCATCGATTACAACCTTGCGGCATTAAAAGTTTCATCAGAGTTGCCCAGCCTTAACTTACTTATGTGAAGTACAGTGCCAATTATCTATTAATTTTTATAATTGTCTGTGGCCTGCTGTTCCAGTGAATACAATCACACTCGCGAATAGTAATTTTTTATAACATTTTACATTATCTAAACTTCTCTGTGCTTTTAACTGTAGAACTAAATTATGGTACTGAAAATTGGATGTCTTGTAGGTTTGCAACCCTGGCATCATCAAACACCGACGAAAACAAATCATCTGCACGTGTCGCTGAAAAAAGCGTGAAATTTGCAGGATCCAGTTGTTTTTTACACCACTTATTTTTGCAAGATCATCAACGAAAACACTTGCAGCATGGGAGACATGCCCGAGGTGCTCTTCTGCTGCAGCAGCGGGGACAACCAGCCGACCTGCACCGCCTGGAACTACCGCACCGGCACGAACCTGATGTCTTACAAGGGTGGCGGCGCAGCTCAAGCGCACAGCCTTTCTATTCTGCGCGCTGAGTATGTGCTCGTGGCCAACAGCAGTAAACCGTTGCTGCACGTATGGCCCATCAATGCGCAAGAACAGATTTTGGCAGTGCGATTTGTGGTGCCCGGACGCGTGAATGCGTTGACACTCTCCCCGGACGGTGTTTACCTGGTAGCGGCCATACAAGAGGCCATCTACATCTGGCACCTGGCAACGGGCCGCATGCTGAACACCGTCGCCAAACACTACCAACCCATCAATTGTTTACGCTTCAACGACGACTCACACTTTGTGTCCGCGGGCCAAGATGGCAGCGTGCTTGTATGGAATTTGACACGCGTGGTGGGGCGTGGCGATGACAATCAGACTCCGCTCTTTAGCTTCACAGATCATGGATTGCCTGTGACCGACGTGCACATTGGGGTGGGTGGCATACGCGCCTACATGATAACCGTGTCACTGGACCGTACATGCAAGATATACGACCTGAGCAACGGCATCTTACTGCTTAACGTAGTATTCGCCGAGGCGTTGCACAGCGTGACAGCCAATATTTTGGAGACGAGCGTCTACGTGGGTACCGGCGAAGGCAACATTTACGAGTTCCATACAGATGCATTACCGCGCACCAAGGTAGGCTTGTGTGAGTCTTACAAAGTTTGCTTATTTAACGTTTGTGTTCGCAGGAGTACCACGCAGAGAAGGAGCATACCAACTGTTTCACAGGACACAAGCCGGGTCAGGCTGTAGGTTGCTTGGCGCTCTCACTGGATGGCCAGACGCTGGTGTCTGGCGGTCAAGATGAGCAAATCTGCGTTTGGCACATCCCCAGCCGGCAGCTTTTGCGGACGATGCAGAATAAGGGCGCCGTGACGAATCTGGTGCTTCGTCTCACTAACCCCGCCATCTTCAATCCGGAGCACAAGCAGCCACAGGTTTTCGGCGGCAACCTGCGACGCATGATTGATCCGCCTGAAGCGGACGAGGACGAATTTATCGAGGTGAAAATTACCGAGCCGATCAGGTCCGATACCAGCATAGTGCACGAAAGCAGAGCAACTGCTACCACCAGTGCACAGACCGTGCCAGCAGCCGGCCACCCAGCAAATGACGAAATGGCTGCCGAGCTAGAACAGCTACGCGCCGAAGTGAAGCGACTGAAACGCGTAAACAAACAACTTTTCGACGTGTCTTCTAAGCAGCTGCTGCGCAGCAAAAAGAAATAGTGGGGTTCCTTTCCTTTGTACATTTAATAACCAATGCAGCCAACGAGTGTGCTTTTGTTAACACGTTAAAATTTAAGCTAAACTATTAAAACATAAACCAGAACTTCCCGGCCTTTAATACTTTTACACATGCAGTTTGCTCCGTCACATTGCACATTACTGCTGCGAACTGTTATCGTCCTCGCGCATCACCTCATCCATCGACTTTGCGTTTGTTTCATCCTTGCTCATTACCTCCGCCAATTCCAACTCCTGCTCCCGCGCCATCTGCATGCGTATCTCGCGGTTGGAATGCAACAGCTCCTTTAGCTGTGCAATAATGTCGTCCGTGCGCTGCTCGAAAAAGTCTAACGCCCGCGTCAGTTCGTCGAGGTTGTCATTCACCTCCGCCATCTCTGCAAGCGATTGGCATAAGTTCAGCTCGCTACAGCCACCAGTCAATGGCACTTACCTTGCAGATCGGCCTCGTCCGCATTGGTTTTGGTGCTACTGTCCGCGGGGTCGTAATTGTTCTTGGGAGCCATGTCTTCCTCGCTGTTGACCTGGTCAGCTGACTTATCCATAATATTGTTGCTTGCGCTGTTGTTGCTATTATGGGTCGAAATGCAAATGTCAAACTCGAAGCTCGAATATGCGCAATGGGTAGAAACGAAAGCTATGCATCTGTCAATTTTGTGCAATTTTCTTTTGTTAAATTTTATTTGTTTTTATATACAATTTGAAATTTTGCATTTTTTAGTAACGAAACAGTAGAAATGAAATTCCATAATTTTTTTGATAATAGAATTTAGAAATTGCAACAATTGTGTTACTGATTTGAAGGAGTGTATTTCTCTGGCGGATGCATGCAACCCTGCGTGAGCGCTTTTTGTCTTCAAAGCTCACATATGAGCAGTGAGCGGGTTTTTTTAAAATATAGTCGAGACCAAAGTGTATTAACTTGTATTCATACACTTTGGTCGAGACGTAGAAGTTTGCGGTCGATTTTCGGTTTTCAAATTAGTGCAAACACGGTGGTTCACTTCGTATATATCTAAATACATTTTATCAGTTATTGCTGTAAGTACAAATGGTTTATAATCCAAAATGGTTAAGTCGGCGATTAGTGTTGGCCGGTCGACTAAAGTACACCTTCGGATAAGTAAACGTACACGTACGGATAACCCAAACATTAACTTGATAACGGATAACCCAAAAACAACTTTGTACTTTGATGTGACCCGAGTGAAGGAAAGATGAAGTTAGGCTTTTATCGTGTATACTTTATTTTGAAAATTTTGAATTTCTTAGAATTTAGATATGTAATTCATTGAATTGATCTAGAAGTTACGAAGAAAGCTATATGATTTGTAGTTTCCTGTAAATTAAAGATCGATACGACTTCTACAACTCAACATCGCAGCTTTGTATTGACTCTTGAACTATATCAGTTCTTTGCTTTATTGATGCTGTTAAATTAACACATCTAAAGTTTACCACTAAATCACAAAACCGTCGCATATTTAATTATAACTACCTGTGTACATACATACATACGCATATCGACAATGCATCAGTTTACCAATTTGCAACGACAGTCTTTCATACATACAGTCGTGTCTAGGTATAGTGAACACCCTATATAGTGAACACCTCGATATAGTGAACACCCAAATTTTTACATGGAGTACTCTAAATAGTGAACAATCGAAAACCTCTAAATAGTGAAGCAATTTTTGAAAGCAATTTCAAGTAAAAAGCAATACAAATACAAGAAGGAATAAAAAATGAAAATGAAAAAATGAATGATATTCCCTTAATTTGTATTTATGCTGTTGATTGTTACAAAATCAGCTGTTTCTTGACCTTAGTGGTTATGTTTTTTGTCGAATGCAAATGTGGTTGAAAGTGGGCTTTTTTATGTGTATTTAAAACTTTGTGAACGCAATAAGCAAACGTCTATTCGCCAATTATTTCAATAAGCATACATTTATGTTTTCCCACTAATTTATTTTAATGATCTCTTGAATTTATATACACAAAGTGTATTTTGAGCAAATAAAACGAGTTTTTGAACAAAAATGTTAACCTGGATATAGTGAACAACCTCAATACTGTGAACAGGCCTTGCAATAATTAGTTCACTATATCCAGACACGACTGTATATACATATGTATCTATATGTAGTTACATACATACGTAATGGAATAATTTGAGTAATTTCTTATTGTCTATATTTTTTATTTATTTCCGTAAATACATATTAAAAAAAACACCCAAAATGTTTAAACATCGAACAACTTTTCAGACATTTTCAGACTTCCTTGAAGTAAATTTTTGTTACATTAAATACATAGAAAAGTTTATCACAACATTTGCAAACGTAAATGATACTAAAGACAAA
Organism: Melieria picta; assembly: GCA_964056695.1. Taxonomy (NCBI): domain Eukaryota; kingdom Metazoa; phylum Arthropoda; class Insecta; order Diptera; family Ulidiidae; genus Melieria; species Melieria picta. Next base: position 3,618,680 of record OZ057398.1, read on the forward strand.
GCGAAGGATGTGCGTTTTTACGCTGTATGGCCACCGCGTTGAGAGGGATAATCGCCAGGCCATCACACAACAAGTCACAGAGGCTCGAATGTTCCAAATATGTTAACGAGACTGCTTCCAGCGCGTCTGCGACATCCCCTCCGGCATGTTGCAGCTCAAAGCGCCGGTACGCAATTGAGTAGATGAAGATAAAAAGATCTGCCAAACGTAAGCGGAGTTGGAAATGTCTATCTATGAATCTTTCGATGCTTCTTGATTCCTGCAAAAGATTATAAATGCGATGCGGTCAGCGCGATTCGCGTTAAATTCGAGTGCTGCACTCACTTCCGTTACAGTACTGGCCATAGAAGCCCGAGTCGCACTTGCAAGTCTTGTTCGGCATGCAGACGCCGTGCTTGCAGGGCCGTTTGCACGTGGAACGCTGCTTGCGTCCGATCTCGCAGTGGTTGCCACGCAAACCGTTGGGGCAGCGACAGATATTGGTGCCAATGCAGCGGCCGCCGTTTTTGCAGGGAATTACACATTTCGCTGAAAATAAAGTGAATTTAATGTCGGGGAACGCAGGGCCTAGTTGCGTAACACTTACAGTACTCGCAGCGCAGGCCATAGTATCCCTTGGAACATTGGCATTTGTCCTTTTGAATACATTTGCCGCCATTAAGGCACTTCTCCGTGCAAATACCTGCAACCATGCAATTCACATTGAAGGAAAATGTTTAGAAATCACGTTCTGTTTTTTTTATTAAAAACGCTAATTAACTGCTAACTTAAGGACCAACGAAAACTGCTGTTACATTCTACTTATGTGTATTCACAAAAAAAAATCGCTCAAATTCATAATCGCAGTGGAATCGTTTCAGAAGCTGTCCAATCAGTATGTTGAGAGCGCCGCGTTACGTTTCAAGCGTTCAGCTACTGCGTCAAGCACAACATCGTTTATGCAGCAGCACTTCTACTGCAGAAGGTGCCTGCAAGGACTCCACAAACAAATTGCGAAAGCGGCCCTCGCCGCTCACCGACGAGATCATACGTGTAGATCATGCTGGCGAGCTGGGCGCTGATCGTATCTACGCCGGCCAAATGGCTGTTCTGGGTTCGGGGCCTATGGGCAAGACCATCGCACACATGTGGGAGCAGGAAAAGGAGCATCGTCGACAGTTCGAGCAACTCATTCGGCAGTACCGCGTGCGACCGACGATAATGACGCCCATCTGGAATGTGGCGGCTTTCGCTTTGGGCGCCGGCACAGCGCTGCTGGGCGAGAAGGCGGCTATGGCCTGCACGGTGGCGGTGGAAACGGTAATCGTGGAACACTACAACGATCAGTTGCGCCAAATTATGGAATCGCCCAAGCCGGACAAGGTATTGACGGCAGCCGCGGAAACTGTTTAGCTTGGTTTTAATTTAATTTGCCGTTGCAGGAACTGATGAAGACGATTACGAAATTCCGTGACGAGGAGCAGGAGCATCATGACACTGGCATCGAGTGCGGCGCAGAGCAGGCGCCCTTCTACAAGGCCATGACTGAGGTGATCAAGCTGGGCTGCAGAACTGCAATTGCAATTTCTAAGAAGATTTGAGGATGTCCCGCCCAGCCCGACAGCTGCTTATCTTTAGTTACTTATGCGTAATTTAACCGACTATTGTAAATTCGTAAGATTATACGCTAAATAAATTGGAGACATGTTTAAAAATTAAACGTCTTGCTGCACTCACCTCCCTCGCATTGCGTGCCCTGGTAGCCGTCCGGGCACGTGCACACCGACGGTGCCGTGCAGTTGCCGCCGTTCATGCATTGGGGAAAGCAGAAGGCCGTCTGGCAGTACTGGCCCGTGTAGCCGGCCTTGCACTGGCAGATCTTGTGGTGGTTGCAGAAGCCGTTATTGCCGCACTTTATATTGCATTCTGGATCAGGACCTTGATTTTTAGTTCGAGTGAATTATGCGAAATCCGTCGGATAGAGTCAGAGAACAAAGAAATGGCAAGCAAAGCACGTTTAGTGGGTACGCCTTGGAGGATGCTATGCGGGCGTTTAGCGCTAGGCCAGTTGCAGAGCATACAAAGCAAGCAAGAGATATGGGAGAGTACGAGTTGAGGTCTGTGATACAAGCATAGTGCCGACTAGCGCTGCTATTGTTGGTGTGGGTGCAGAGGAACTCAGTGGACGGGGCAGGGCTCAGGAATTGGGTTTGTGTGGCTGCGTGATTGGGTAGTTGAGTTTAGGTGCGTGCTTGTGTTTGCGGTGTTGGAGAGGGGGAGGGGTGATGGGGAATTGTATGTATGTACATATGTAATATTAAAAAAGCATTTTGTTTTATACACTACCTTGCGAAGATGTTAGTGTAGGGTTGGAAGCGTTACCTCTATGTGCGCATTCCTTTTTGAAACTGAGGCGCAACGGCGTGCCGGGCAGCGGCTTCCCGCGCCGATTCTGTATGGACAGACCGACATTGAACATTGCCGTGCCTGAGCTATTGCCGCTGCAGGGCAGGAATATGCTAAAATCTGAAAGAAGCAGATTTGACGAACCGAATCTTCTCCAACTCTCTCGCTTCCGTACGTACTCTTCTCCTCCTGCGGTATGCGTCCTTTGGTCTTAATGGACACCGTCGGCGCCTTCAGGATGCTGTCATCGAGCGTTTGAAGCCGATCAAAGTGGTAGAAGTACTTGCGCGTGCCCGACTTCCACGTGAAGTTCACGTAGTTCACTTCGGACGGTATGATCAGATACTTGTAGATGTTGGCGTCCCGAATGTCGTTCAGCACGTGGCCGCTCTCGATGGCGTAGATGCGGCCGTGCGGAAAGCCTTGTGGAAAGAAAAGTGCTTTAAACTTGCCATCAGACCAGCTGCACTCCAACGACTGTCGCTCGCCCCGCGCGCAATACATTACCACTCAACATGTTGAGCTGCTGCTCGCTAATCCACAGCGACAGATCGTCATCGTCCAGGCTCTGGCGATGATGCTTCTTGCGATGGCCCCGTCGATGGCCGTTGCCTTCGCCGGAGAAATCAACACCTGTGCCGCGACCGCGATCCCGATCCCGATCGCGATCGCCGTCGTTTGCGCGCGTGTGCTGCTGTCTGCATTCGGTCAAACTGTTCCAGCAGGCTAGCACGACGAGCGCCACATAGAACCACTTGACTGAGGCTGGTGCTGTAGTGTGCGGCATCTTTCTGAAATGATGTTGATGTCGAGATGATTGCGGCGTTCGTGCACAAATGCAACGAGCCACAGCTGCAGTGGGGCGGGGGGCCGTACAAGTGCCAACTGCTCGCTGCTACACATGCCAAGTGTCAATACACACATACACACTCGGTTGTGTTTTCTCGGGCAAGTGGTCGGTTGGTTGGTTGGTTTTCTTGCGAAATCACAAAGTCGCTTTATGGACATTTCTGGGAATTGCCCACGAACGTGCGCCGCTAGACTGATGTATTGACACTGTTGCGGCATGTACTATCGGGCCAGATGAGCGCAACTATGAACGCTGCCAGCGGTCGGGAACGGCAAGCAGAGAGACAGAGTCTCAACAAGATTTCATAGAAAAGTGCCTGCAAAAATGACTTCGGCGAAGCCCGAGTGGAGGAAAATTGTAAGCAAGACAATAGTGCGACATACCCTTAGCAGGTGGGAATTTAACTCATCGGTCGATCATGTGGTGCTCGGAAAAGTGGTCTTTATACATTCATTTAATTATGTTCAAATAAAACATAATTCGTTAAAAATAATTTCATTTAAAATTATCTAGTTATAATGATGGAATAAAAACCTGCTTGTAATTTGGAATGCAGCCTCTTGATCTTAGTATTGAAATCCATTCTGCAGCCCTATTCCATGAATTGCAACACTTGCCGACCTATGTTTTAAAGCTTCACAATTCAAGAAGTTAGTAATTGCGTCACTTTGATACCGATTATAAAGCTGTTGTACTGAAGTGTTATCTAATCATCATAAATTCCTATACCTTTCCGTTTCCCTCAATAAAACAGCTGCAATAGCACCTTTGGCGCTCGTAATTGCGTTGCAACAAGTCAACAAATTTAACATCATAAACACCAATAACAGCAACAATATAATCCAGCAATTATAAAAAAGTAAAGCAGTAAAGCCTTTATGACAGCTTAGCCATAAAGCGAGGAAAGTAATTGCAGTCTAAAAGACCTTCACCTTTTGTTGCACAACAACAAAATACCTATAGTTAAAAAAAAACTTATAGTTATAGTAGTTATACACTAAATGTTTGATTGAATACGAAACAAAAATTATTCCGCCCTATCAGCGGTGCACGCAGGATTTTACTTGGTGGGAAAGGTGTTTCTATACACAACTTTTGAGACAAACAGCATTTGAAACCATATTTGGTACTAAAAATTTCTTAGAACAAACAGATATTTGGGCGTTTTGAACTCTCAAAATCTCCCCCTATGTGCGCCACTGCTATCTATGTATTTTTCAAAATTGATTTAATCAATTGATTCTGAGGTCATCTACCTTAAAAATATATGCGAACCCGATAGTGGTTTCAGTATAGTAGCGATTAAAATCGATGTCTGTTTAGCACAGTTTGGCTTAATGGCTTTATGCCGCCTATTGCGAATATTTCTTGTTGAGTGTTGTTATATACAGGTATCGAATATCCAAACTGTTTGCAGTTATTATGAGAGTGACCGTGGGAAAAATTTGTTCACAAATTACACTCCAATGGGTTGCATAGCTTACACTACGATAGGTCTCGCAAAAATTGGAAATATATCCCAAAAACTGCATAGCTTGGCGTAAGACGCTAAAATACACGAGACGAGATACTAAGCAATAACAAATAATAACTTTGCGGAGAAGAAACGCGAGGAACCAATAATAGTAGAGTAAAAAGAATAATAAACACATAAATTGGACCTTGCTTTAACACGGGCTTGGATGAACTCTGAACTCTCATTGTCAATGAAACGTCGTCCTGAGTGGTCAAACAAGTAAAACCTAAAACAGAGGCCACTGGATCCACATAAATATCTTAAGAATATACATACATATATGTATTTTTGGGCCATATGTATGTGCTACTTGTAAATGATTCAAGTCATTTCGTCGAACCCTTCCCGCACATGATCTGCACTCTAAACAAGCCCAAACCTCAATGAGCAACCAGCGACTTATGTAGACACGCACTTGACTTGCAGCTAAGGGCCAACAATTAAATCGAATTACCGCAGTCTGAGACGTTGACGGAGTTGCTAATTAGTGTTTTGCACCCCACGTCCGCGCGTTCGTCCGCCTGATTGGCGAATATGTTTCTGCCGAAGTGCTGCGGCGTAAACGTATAATTAACGTTAAGTAATCACCGGAAAACAGTTTATGAGTTGATGCACGTCACTCCGTCGCCACTCCGTCCGGCGTAATCCGACTCGTGGTGCGACGCAGCCCAGCTTTAGATGCAGCGCGTTTGCGCCGTTTGCAGTGTGCGGTGCTTTATGGAGCGAGATTTTGGATCGAGCAAATGCCCGCCGCGCATTTCCGCATTAAGAGACAATTTCTTTTTTAATTGGTATACATAAGTAGTTCGAAACTCTGGCACTTTACAGGCGTTCTGTCTTTATTTGAATTTTTATTACACAATCGACGACAGTGTCGCCAAAAAACGAAATTCAGTTGATCGATTTCATTTCTCACACGCAATGCGATTTGCGTTCCGTTCTGATTGCGGGTTGACGTATTCTGCTTGCGCGCAGCACCGTTGCATGCTGAACGACAACGTCGAACTGAAAACTCCATTAATTATCGCCACTTCAGCACTTGGCTCTACTGCGGCTGTGGCTGCGTCGTCTGCGATTAACTTCCACTAAACAATTTGTTAGCTCTTTACGATTATTGCCTTTCTCACACCTTATTACCCGGCCGAAGAGCCGAGCTGAGCCGAGCCGGGAAGAGGCAGCCAGCGGTAGCAACTGCCATAAAACAACACCAACAACAGCAGTAACAACAACATTTAAGTCAACTGTAGCAAAAAGAAAAGAAAGGAAACAACAACAATACAAAAAAGAAAAGAAAACGTTCGAGCAAATCAAAGAAACGCTTAAGTGGACAAACACCTCAATAAACACCAAGACGCCCGAACAGCAGGCGATCATCATCGACATCATCGACAAAAACAACAATAACAATAACAAAAACACCAACAACGTTCGAAGCAGCAGCAAGAGAAGAATAAAGAAAACAACACGTCGAGAAAAAATGAGTTTGGCCAAGTATCTGGCAGATAGTGCGACCGGCTGGCCGGCCGATTCGATGGACGGATGGTCAACCCTGCTGGACAGCAGCAAAAGCCTGGGAACAGCAGCGGTGCCGTTCGAGTACCGCATCCGATAGGCTCGAGTTGCGAGCCGGCCACTGGTGGAGTACACGTCGGCCGGGCGGGCGACAATTCGGTCGGCAGAAAGTCATAACGAAAAAACGGCGGCGCATAACACCTCCAGCAAGCAGATAGTCAGCAACGGCACTGGCGTGACTGTTGCTGCCAGCTGAGGAGGTGAGAACAAAAAGGATGGAGGAAACCTTTTAAGGCAGCCTGCCTGCTATGCAGTGTTGTTGTTGTCGTTGTAGTGATCAAAGCTGCACTCGAAGCTCGACTGTGGGTATGGTGCGCGACCAATGTGGAACGATTGCCGGCGATGTTGCAACAAGGCAAGCAAAAACGTAAAACAGCCAACTGTCCAGTGCGCCAGCCTGGCTGACTGCCGGTTTGCCAGGTTGCCTTAATTTGCCGGGCGCACCGGCTGCCTTGCGATGGTATCAGGTGGACGGAAAGATGATGAAGAGAAACACGATAGGTGCAAGGTACGACAAGCCATTAAAGCTGCAAATACAAAAAAAGTAAAAAGTACACAAAATCATACAACAACAAATCCAACAGCAACAACAACAATAAAAGAAACAGACAGTTCAACATGATTTATAAGAACGCAAAAGGCAACCAGCCTCGGCGCAGCAGTAGCAGTAGCAGCAGCAACAGCAACAATGCTGCTAGCAGCTCTGATGATGACAACAACAGCAATAACAGTACGCACGACGACAGACTACAACCTCCTTAATTTAAACGTTCAAGTGGCGAGGTGAGCACGTCTTTAACTACTTAAAAAATTAACGCGCCACTGACTTTGGCTGCTGCTGGTGCTTCTGTTGCCTTTGCATTGGCATTGTTGTTGCTGCTATCTCCTCAATTTTTGCCGCACTCCGCCGTCGCGGCTGATACTGCTGTTGCAGTGCGGACACCACTACATGCACTCACACACTCACACGTATACAAACACTGGCCCAAACAGCAGAAAGAAACGAGCCCAAATGAATTACCAGCAAGCCGGTCAGCCGGTTAGCCGGCCGGCTGGCTGTTAGGTCGCTTAGTCAGTTAATCTGTTTGCTCGCCTACCCGTCCGTCTCGTTCGCCGGCTCATCGTTGCCGTCCACCGCTTTGTCTGTATGTCTGCCTGCCTGTCTGCTTGTTGTTTGTGGGCTCGCCACTTGTTTTTCGTTAATCACTGCCCGTTTGCCGGGTAAGTGGACAAACTGTGACCAGAGCATAGCACAACCACAATCAACAACACTACCAATATGTCAATAAAACACCCAATCATACTGACAAAAAAATAACGATTGAACCTTTCTCATGAATAGGTGAGGCTTCCGCCACTTGTTGCTTCGTTCGTTCTCACTTCTGCATTCCCACGCTCATAGACGGTCGAAGGTAGAACCTCATTAAATACAACAACGTCATAATCAGACTCATCACTGGCACTCGCTCGCCAGCAGCACAATCACACCAGGGACATTGAGGCATAACCATTTGCGAGTACAGACAGATCAATTACTATACCAGGTCAAGAATTAACTCAGCGTGTGCCGTTACCATTTCCCATTATCAATGTTCTTCTTCTTGTAATTTATATGGCGAAAACAATTCAATTTTTGAACTTAACTTCCGAACCGGAGCTGACAACTTAATTGAACACATTTATTGAATACAGAGCTGGTGCGCGGACTGGCTGCCGGGTGCGTCACCGGCTCAATTTGTACGCATTAATTGCCACCAAGCCATTTAACACCACATTAAAAATCAATATATCAACGGCCCAATCAATCAGCGTCACTGCAGACGCAAAAGTGTATCAAAACAATCGTAAAAGCGTGTCGGTGAGTAGTTGTCTCGACAGTTGGCCGGAGCTCACTGCTAGGCGCACTGAAACAGTCCAATTGGCGGCCGGCATAGCACATGGCGCATGGACCATTGGCGATGCTGCTGTTTTCATTAGCATTTCTTGGTTACTGTTTGCATATATTTCAATTATTTGGCAAACAAACACTTTTTCGCACTTTGCATGCACACAACCGCACACCCAAAATACACACGCACGCATATGGCCATCGTATATGTGGACAGGTGATCGGATATTGGCAAGTGAATTGCCAATAATGGCCAACACCAGCCTACGGACATACATTTTACACTTTAGCACACCGCACATGCTGGCCGACCCCTCACCCCTCGAACTGCGATCGACGGATTCAGCTAAAGCGAACAACTTTGAGATATTTCATACCCGTTTCAAGCAGCGTTTGCCGATCGATCCACGCTCACGTCCACTGTGCGCCGCATTCACGTTAATACTGGCTGGCGGCGCAGCGAGCCGAAGACGGAGACCCGCTGTGAGCACGGACAGTGGCTGGCTGGTGAGGAGATTCGCTCATTTGGCTTCAAGCAGAGCGACGAAGCGACACAGCACAGCTGACGACAGCCAAACAGTTCGTGTGGCTGTTGCAATTTAGTTGCCACGATTAGTCGCAAACTTGGTTGCTGATCAGCGCATTCGTTGGCGTTGCAACTGAAGGCAGCGAATGCTGGTTCAAATCTCGATTGCCAGAATGTTTGATTTACATTTTTTAAGTGTTCAAAAGTTTGTTTAGGTTAAACGGGGTTCATTTTAAATGAAAACAGAAAACGTGCTATAAAGTTATGAATATGAATTAAATATTAACAAAAAAATCTAGAACGCGCGTATATGTAGTTTCTACACATAAAATCACACCTCAAAGAAATATTTTAAAGGATTTTAAACATCACCGTATCTAATGTAAGAAAAGCATCCAACGCCCAGTTCAATCGGTGGTAGAGTAAAAACCTCTTGCTTCACTTTACTTTTTGTATCACCTATTTAACCCTAATTCCCAGAAGTAAGCCTTACAGTCTCACTAAAGATTTCAAATGGTGATAAATCCAAAAGATTTTCGATTCCATTATTTTATGTAATCCTCTAATGGAATGTTAGAATTATATTGCATTTATAAATTTAACATTTTATACTGTTTTTGTACTTTTTAAACAAATGTTTTCAGTAATTTAGCTCATATAAGCCTGATAGTCTCACTTCTGGGTTTACGTTACTTTTAAAATTCTGGGAATTAGGGTTACACAAATTTGCAAGGAATTTTTAATTTAAAAAGTTCATATTAAAACATTTATTAAAAGGTATTAAGCTACTCTTATTCAATTCAAAAACTACAGTCTAAGGTCTTATTGTTAAATTGGAATGCGTCTGCTTCAAGGCAAGATCAGCTGTGTTGACCTCTAGCAATCAAGCAGCAGACGCCCTTCCCTCATCACCCGATATTCATGCTGTCTGCCAGTTGACTTTGCGACAGCCTGCTCGACTGCGCAACAAACTCGTTCATATCCTTTTTTAAAATCTGCAACACGGAAAAAGACACATTGATACCGTAGATGACACAAAATGTATGCTCGCCTCACGCACTCACCTTGGCATTCTCCAGTAACATGTCTTTCTCGTCAAATTCAACCGTACTGCGAAAGCCCCACGAATAGACATATCTGCAAACATATACAAACACAACTTAGTGTCACAGTAGCAGAAATGGGAATGTGCTCCGCTTGCAGCACCTTGACTCCGTGCTAATATCGGCCGCCGCCTGCTCTTTCTTCAGGTACAGCTGCTTAACGAAGGTGTCCGTGATGAGCTTTTTAAGGTTGGCCCCAAAATACGGGTGCACTGCGTCGACATCGATTCTCAAACCGTGCAGAAAGTCAAAAAGTTGCTCTGAAAATCCACCAGAATAGAATACGTAAACAAGTGGAGCACTATTCATAGTTGCGCTGGAACTCACGCTCCTCCACACGGCAGTTCTTCAGGTAAATGTAGGATAGTATGACGAAGAGCAAAGTCAAGTGGCGTTTCTGTTCGTCATCGTACTCCAACGCAGATCCCGCTGGCAGCTCCGAGCAGCAGATGTACTTACGCCCCTCAGGAAGCTTCTTCAGCAAAATACCGTAAGTCTGTAACGGATGAAGTGCTGTAAACAAAAATTAGTTGCGAGTGTAGTTTCAAAAACTTACCTGTTGCAACACCGTCTTTGCCAGCGGGAAGCACTGCTTGAACAGTAACTTGTCCTTGTCCAGTATCTCCTGCATGTCTTGCTCCTTAATGGGCAGCTTGTTCTCGACGTTGTTCAATATGAAAGCGACAATTTTGTTACGACAGTGATTCACTTTATCACTGGACTCCATATTGCAGCAGAAGTACGCCAAATTCTGCCAAGCCGAAGCAAAATTAGAGCTTAGTGCTAGCGATACGCCAATATTTAGTTATCGAGTGCTCAAGGATCGATAGTTTTATATAAGATGGAATTATATTGCGAACCTCAAACTTCAGAAAATCAACAATATCCAGTTTTAATTGAAACTACATTTGTGCGAAAACATGCACTAATTAAAAGAATCAGAATGACAAATATTTTTGTTTTACCAATAAGTTAATGCTTCCATTTTAATCGCATTTGTGACCTAGTTCTTGTAAGAAGAAGCAGCACCGATAATAACAGTTGATTGTAAAATACACAAACTTGTGGCGATTTTGGAATGTTTCCCGGTAATAGCAACTTATTATTTGTGCTTGAGTTAGTGCTTTCCGAGTATAATTTCATCGCAAGGCAATTAATAATGAAATAATGGATTTGAATGATTATGGTTCCCTGGGCGGTGCATGCAACCTTGCGCGAGCGCTTTTGTCTTCAAAGCTGACATATGAGCAGTCAGCTGTTTTTTGAAATATCGTTGAGACGTAAAAGTTTGCGGTCGATTTTCGGTTTTACAAATTATTGCATACACGGTGATTTATTTCGTATATTTCTAAATAAATTTTATCAGTTGTTGCTGTGAGTACGCATGATTTGTAATTCATATTGGTTAAGTAGGTGATTGGTGTTGGCCGACCGCCTGAAGTGGACACACGGATAACCCAAACATTAACCCTTGTGTGAAAACATTGTGCTTTGATGTGATTCGATTGAACAAAAAATAAAGTTTAGGCTCTTATGGTAGTATACACACTTTATATTGAATATTTGGAGTTTCTGAGCTTAGTATTGACTCTTGAACCATATAAGTACTTCGCTACACATCTAAAGTTTACCACTAAATCACAAAACCGTCGCATATTTAATTCTGACTACCTGTGTACATACATACATATCGACACTGCATCAGTTAACACGTTGACTGCCACGGCAATTTTCAGAATTCCGGTCTAAAAAGCCAGTGTCATTTAATCATATTATATTATTAAAAACTCTAATTATAGTACATAGTTATCATCAAAAAGAATAAAAAATGTATATTTTTTTAAATATGACAAGTAAACACACTACGAGATAACTCGTAGTCGGCGTCCTAGCAAAGAACGCAATCTACGAGTTATCTCGTAATTGGCAGTCAACGTGTTAACCAACTTGCAACGCCAGTTTTTCTTACATATATCCACCGCGCTGAGAGGGATAATCGCCAGGCCATCACACAACAAGTCACAGAGGCTCGAATGTTCCAAATATGTTAACGAGACTGCTTCCAGCGCGTCTGCGACATCCCCTCCGGCATGTTGCAGCTCAAAGCGCCGGTACGCAATTGAGTAGATGAAGATAAAAAGATCTGCCAAACTTAAGCGGAGTTGGAAATGTCTATCTATGAATCTTTCGATGCTTCTTGATTCCTGCAAAAGATTATAAATGCGATGCGGTCAGCGCGATTCGCGTTAAATTCGAGTGCTGCACTCACTTCCGTTACAGTACTGGCCATAGAAGCCCGAGTCGCACTTGCAAGTCTTGTTCGGCATGCAGACGCCGTGCTTGCAGGGCCGTTTGCACGTGGAACGCTGCTTGCGTCCGATCTCGCAGTGGTTGCCACGCAAACCGTTGGGGCAGCGACAGATTTTGGTGCCAATTCAGCGGCCGCCGTTTTTGCAGGGAATTACACATTTCGCTGAAAATAAAGTGAATTTAATGTCGGGGAACGCAGGGCGTAGTTGCGTACCACTTACAGTACTCGCAGCGCAGGCCATAGTATCCCTTGGAACATTGGCATTTGTCCTTTTGAATACATTTGCCGCCATTAAGGCACTTCTCCGTGCAAATACCTGCAACCATGCAATTCACATTGAAGGAAAATGTTTAGAAATCACGTTCTGTTTTTTTTTATTAAAAACGTGCTAACTGCTCACTTAAGGACCAACCAAAAACGCTGTTACATTCTACTTATGCATAAAAAGAGTCGCTCAAATTCGTAATCGCACCGGAATCTTTTCAGAAGCTGCCCAATCAGTATGTTGAGAGCGCCGCGTTACGTTTCAAGCGTTCAGCTACTGCGTCAAGCACAACATCGCTTATACAGCAGCACTTCTACTGCAGAAGGTGTCTGCAAGGACTCCACAAACAAATTGCGACAGCGGCCCTCGCCGCTCACCGACGAGATCATTCGTGTAGATCATGCTGGCGAGCTGGGCGCTGATCGTATCTACGCCGGCCAAATGGCCATTCTGGGTTCGGGGCCTATGGGCAAGACCATCGCACACATGTGGGAGCAGGAAAAGGAGCATCGTCGACAGTTCGAGCACCTCATTCAGCAGCACCGCGTGCGACCGACGATAATGACGCCCATCTGGAATGTGGCGGCCTTCGCCTTGGGCGCCGGCACAGCGCTGCTGGGCGAGAAGGCGGCTATGGCCTGCACGGTGGCGGTGGAAACGGTGATCGTGGAACACTACAACGATCAGCTGCGCCAAATTATGGAATCGCCCAAGCCGGACAAGGTATTGAAGGCAGCCGCGGAAACTGTTTAACTTGGTTTTAATTTAACTTGCCGTTACAGGAACTGATGAAGACGATTACGAAATTCCGTGACGAGGAGCAGGAGCATCATGACACGGGCATCGAGTGCGGCGCAGAGCAGGCCCCCTTCTACAAAGCCATGACTGAGGTGATCAAGTTGGGCTGCAAAACTGCAATCGCAATTTCTAAGAAGATTTGAAGATGTTCCGCCCAGCCCGACAGCTGCTTATCTTTAGTTACTTATACGTAATTTAACCGACTATTGTAAATATCTAGGATTACACGCTAAATACATTGGAGACATGTTTAAAAGTGAAATGTCTTGCTGCACTCACCTTTCTCGTATTGCGTGCCCTGGTAGCCGTCCGGGCACGTGCACACCGACGGTGCCGTGCAGTTGCCGCCGTTCATGCATTGGGGAAAGCAAAAGGCCGTCTGGCAGTACCCACAATCGTCTTGCTAAGCTTATCCTGCTGCAGCTGAAAAGGAAAAATCGCACATTGAGCGCAACGAACCATTTGCCTTAATATTTTTTACTGGATTTTTTTGTACTGGAAAAGTTCCCAAACAGACCTATTCACACAGATTGTGTATGTGAAATGCAAAAAATGGTAAAAAAATCGCTTCCCCTCCCAGTTTCGTATCACGTTATCATTGGTACTGGCCCGTATAGCCGGCCTTGCACTGGCAGATCTTGTGGTGGTTGCAGTAGCCGATATTGCCCCACTCAATATTACATTCTGGACCGGGATTATTTGATTGAGTTTAGTGCCAGCCATACGCCAATATTAAGTTATCGAGTGGTCAAGAGGCGACAGTTTGATATTAGATGGTGTTATATTGTGAGTTTCCAGCTGCAGAAAAACAACGATATTACTTTTTAATCGTATCTGTGACCTAGTTCTTGTAAGAAGAAGCAGCGCTCTGATTAAAACAGCTGATTGTGAAATAAGCAAACTTGTGGCGATTTTCGGTATGTTTCCCGGCAACAGCAACTTGTTATTTATTTTTCTAGTGCTTTCCGAGCATTATTTCATCCGAATTGTTTGACAAATAATTTTAAGAAATTTTGTGCACGCATCGAAAGAAGGCAAAAGTAATTCGGTGTAATATGTTGCTGAATACGGAGGAAATATGCGAGAAATTGCAATCAACCGAGCGGCGTCCAAAAATAGACGTTCTGGAGCAGCTTCAAAGCGCATGCACAGATCGCCAATCCATCACCATCGACCAGCTGCAGTCGATCTTTGACGAGTGCTACCTACATCTGCTCAAATGCTACTCGGATCGCTTTGAGAGCGTGCGCGATATGGCAGTGCAAACGGTGACCGGTTTCATCAAATGTCTGCCGCCCAACGACTTCCACTTGCTGAACGTGACCACCACGCTGTCGGAGCGCATGGGTCAGCAGGAGACAGTGGAGCAGAGTGAAGAGATACGGCTGTTGTACGTTGGTCAACTGCATGCGCTAGTGCAGCACTATGTGGCCACGGGTAAGGCGAGCTCGCTGCCGGAGTGCTACGCGGACATAGTACGCGTGCTGGTGAAGGCGTTGCGCGACTCTTATCCGGCAGTGCAACGTGAGGGATGTGCTTGTGTTGTATCACTGGCCCGTGTCGCCGATCCGTACACTTTTCAGCAGTGCGTCGAGCCGCTGGCCAAGCCGCTCTACAGCATGCTGAATCACAAGCACTCGCAGGCGCGCATAGCGGCCGTGGAGGCCCTTGCACGGCTGGCGCTGCACATTAATACCAGCGAGGATGCGTTGCCACGGCTGATTATGGAGGTGTCGCCGCTTCTGATGGATGCAATGCCGCTGGTGCGTCGTGAGTGCGGCCAGATGGGTGTGCTGTTGCTGCTAGAGCTGCGCGATCGCTATTCGTTCTTCGAACGCATCATACCGCTCGTGCTGTGCTGGTGAGTAATTGGAATGTTGGAACAAACTGCATTATAAGTCGTAATCTTTGCAGCCTGAAAGACGATTCGCCGGAGGTGGTGGAGTACATACGCCCACGTTGGGTGGCCTGTGGCAAGCAATACTACGACGAAAATGAGACAGAGCTAAGCAAACAGGAGCTAGGGGATCCGCAGGTGCCGAACTATCCGGAGGGCGTGCAACGTCCGACCATCGGTTGTCGCGGCTTGGTGCAGCGAGCGTTGCGTTTATTGAAATTGATAACGCGAGAGACGAGCGACTGGAAGGAGAATGTACGCCTTCATGCGCTCAAGTTGCTGTACCAGTTCGTGCTGCACGCAGAGGCCGCCATGACGGCAAAGTTTTTTGAGATTTACGGTGATGTGGCGTGTGCTTGTCGCGATGCGGAACCCATGGTGGCAAAAGAAGCGCTAAAGGTGTCTGATCTGATGGGGCGGCTGCTGTGCTATGCTGACTGGTGCGAACACGGTTTCGATGGCTTGGCCAGGAACGCTAAGGAGGGCTACCTGAAGTGCTTCTACCACATGTTTACCGCTAGTTTAGGACCGCAGATGTCCGATGTGCTGCGTGTCGCCGACATGTTGGTGGAAAAGGAGTTTTCTCAAACTCTGAAACCAGAATTTCAGCTGTATGTGCTGAAAATGCTGCAAACGCTTCTTAACAAAGCCGAGGATTTCAAGCAACAGCCTTCCGCAGGAGGCGAATCGGAATCGGCCTCGCATGAGCAGCTGGATGGAAATGCGTATGTGGCATGCCTCAAAGTAATGGCGTTGTCGTTGGATGCTGAACAAGCGAATGCCGCACAGTTGCAGCAGATGGGCAACGCTATCTTGGAAAAGATCGCCGCTCGGCAGGAACTATCCATCGCGGCTCTACATGAAAAGTACTTTGCTCGCGCGTTGGCGTACGTGGAGAATCTTGATGCCGCCCTTGATGCGCTCAATGAGCCCATATTGCTGCTGCACGGCTTGCTGAGCATAACCAAATTCCGTTCATCGTACCTGCAGCCACTGCAGAAACAGATCCAGTTGGTGTGGCAGCATTGTGCTGACGACGCCAAGGTGAAGATTTTCAGCGGCCTCTCCATAGCCATGTTGAACTGGTCGGAGACCATGGCCACGGGTGTGGACGAGAGTACGGAAATGTTGCGTGAATTCGTCGGAGCCATTGTGGAGCCCCACTTGCAGTGGCGTGCCGGTGCCAATGCGGAAACCATGCGCTCGCTGGCCATGGCGACGTTGTGCTCTATGTCACAGGGCGCTCCGGAGGAAGCGCGACTGGTTTTGCCCACTTTGGCCAAGTACATGCCCAGCTTGCTCGAAGACCATGCTGTCTCCACGCGTCACTACGCAGTCAAGTGCATGCATAACTTTGGTGCACTCAAAGTGGAGGAGCTAAAGCCCATTGCTTATGGTATGAAAATAAAATCATTTCTCGAGCTTGCTCTCCGAGTTAAATGTAAATTTTTGCAGCCACTCTGCAGCGTTTAGATGACCCTTCGTCTGGCATACGTGAGCTGGCGGCGCTGGCCATACCCAAGTTGTGTCCAAAGTTTGAGAAGCAAAAGGGCGAGGAGGGCGCGTACGAGCACGACATTTGGGAGATGTTTATAAAAAGAGCTGTGGACATGATGTTCCTGCACTACGAAGGGCCCGAAGTGCGTCTGCAAAAGGCTATCAAAAGTAATTTGTGCAATCTCTGGCTCAGTGCGGTTTAGCAAGATTCTTGTTTTCCTTGCAGCTACAATCGTACAGCTGGCCAAGAAGTACCCAGAAATCTGCAAGGAAAGCTACAAACGCACCGCCGCCATGTCCTACAATGGATTCAGCCTGGTGGAGTTGCAGCAAGAATTACCTATTCTGGTTTAATTCAGTATTTAGGATTTTTTATTTTTATTTTTAATGGTAATTTAAATAAAATAATTTGAAGCTTATCAGTGCGCAGTTTACCACATGGCACGTTGCACGCCTGACAATTTGTTGTAGTCGGCCAGGTGGCGCCACACAATGCGGCTCAGGCGGTAGCGGTGCACTATGCCGCGCGAGCGTGACGTAAGTGCGCAGCGCTCACGCACTCGTACCAGGCAGGAGTCGCGTGGGAAGGCGGCAATCTCGGCGTCGGCGACTTCGCGCAATTCCACTGGCAGAATATCGTTTTTGCGCAAAGAGTTCACACGCAGGCGATCTTTGGCATGTTCCGTCACACACTTGCGCCGCTTCACGTCACGTATCATCTTCCAGTCGGCATACTTGGTGCGCACTTGCTGCAGCTGTCTTACATAAAATGATGATTAGTGAAATGCATCCATGAATGAAGGTTGTTAGTGCACTTACGCCGCATCCTGCAAACTGCACACTCTGGCACACAAAGGTGCTCACTCTGGCCAATGAATTCATTATCGCAGTGGAATCAACAGCAACTGGAGCAACACACTCCACAACCTGCCTACAGCTGATTTGGGTAGATTGGAACTGTTCGTTTTGGTGTGTATTGGTGTTATTGTTCAGTGGCAATGCTCTGGCTGTCAAACATTTGACAGCCTCGTGCTTGTGGTGTTGGTGTGTATAATTTTTGGAGTGCATGCGTGTGTGCGTGCCTGCAAATGTGCTTCTTCTTCTTTTGTGCTGTCGTAAAGGAAACTCGATTTGCTCGTGGTCAGGTTTCCCCGGAAAATTTCGTGAAGTTCTTATTTCACCCATTCGCAGCGCATATTCCAATTGAAATTTGTGGCAAACGGAGTGCGTAGAGCATACTGCGTTTATTTGAGTGAAACCGGTGCAAGATGCCTTCCAGCGATCCACTGCCGCCCAAGGAGAGTGCGCTCTTCAGGAAGCTGCTGGTAGGTGGTGGTGGCGCTGGTGTTGGTGGCCGCAGTGCTGCCGGTAGTATTCTGATTGGAGTGGTTGGAGCCAATTGGAGCGGTCGGTGCTTGTGCCTCGCGCAACATTGGTTTTGTAATGTGCATTGCGGGATGTTGGCTCACTGCTGATCTGGCCTGCTGCTTTGCCTGAGTCATGGCCAGTGCGTTGTTGTAAAGCCCGGCCATCGGTGCCGCGGCCAGTTTGTTGTGCTGCCCAGCGCCGAGTGCTCCGGTGCCGCGTACGTGCTGTCTGCAAATCGGCTTCAATTTCTTTCAAATTTGGACGATTTTCGAGCTGGAAAATTTTGCGGAGGACCTAACCTCAAAATGCAAAGACCTCCAAAATGTAAAAAAACGAAAGACCAAAATCATTGCAATATATTGCGGTCGCTCATAAGCCCTCCTGGCTTAGCAGAACTTAAGACTAATAATTGCTCAACTACAGAGAAGGGTGGCGCCTATTGATGAGCTGTGTTTTAGTATTTTTAAATGCTTACCGAGTTTAATGTTTTGCCTGAATTCCTTTTAATCGCTTCAGAAATGTTACGAGATGAAGCAATACAAGAACGGCCTGAAGCTGGCCAAGCAGATCCTTTCGAATCCCAAGTACACGGAACACGGCGAGACGCTGGCCATGAAGGGCCTGACGCTGAACGGGCTGGGGCGACGTGAGGAGGCGTACAAGTATGTGCGGTTGGGGCTGCGCAACGACCTGCGCTCGCACGTCTGCTGGCATGTGTACGGGCTGCTGCAGCGCAGCGACAAAAAGTACGACGAGGCCATTAAGTGCTACCGCAATGCTCTGAAGTGGGAAAAGGACAATTTGCAAATCCTGAAGGATCTGTCGTTGCTACAGATTCAGATGCGTGATCTGGAGGGCTATAAAGAGACGCGACACCACCTGTTCACATTGCGCCCATCGCAGCAGGCCAGCTGGATAGGCTTCGCCATGAGCTATCACCTGATCGGCGACTTGGAGATGGCCAATAACATCCTGGAGGCCTTCAACCAGTCACAGGTTTCCATAGTGAGTAACGGCTACGCCCCATTTGTGCGCTGCGCCCTGCTTTACGTTCGGTTTGTGTTTGTTTTGTTGCCAGGAAGCGCACGACTACCGCCACTCGGAGTTGCTCCTCTACCAGAACCAGATTCTCGTCGAGTCGGGCAACCTGCAGCGCGCCCTCGACCATCTTCGCCAGCACGAGGGCCAGATTGTCGACAAGCTGGCCGTGCAAGAGTCCATGGGCGACCTGTTCATCAAGCTGGGACAGCCAGCGGCGGCAGTGCCCATCTTCGAAGCGCTCATCCACCGCAACCCAGAGAACACGCTCTACTACGAACAGTACTTTGCTGCGCGTGAGATAACCGCCGTTGCGGAGAAGATGACCGCGTTTCGTGAATTCCAGGAGCTCTACCCGCGCGCCATGTGTCCCAAGCGGCTACCGCTCGATGTGGCCAGTGGGGAGCAATTCCGCGAGGCGTTGGACGAATACCTGCGCCGCGGTTTGCGTAAGGGCGTGCCGCCGTTGTTCGTGAACGTGCGTTCGCTGCACCGCACGCCCGAAAAGGCGGCCATCATAGAGGAGCTGGTGCTTCAGTATTATGAGAACCTGACACGCTCTGGGCATTTTGCGCGCACCGACGCTGACCAGCAGCGGCCCGTGGAGCCGGCATCGGCGTTGGTGTGGACGGCGCTGTTCCTGGCGCAGCACTACGACTATCGGCGTGATACGGAGCGGGCGCTGGAGTTCGTGAACGCAGCCATCGATCACACGCCTACGCTAATCGAGCTGTTCATGACGAAAGGCCGCATCTACAAGCACGCCGGCGACGCGGTGGAAGCGTATATGTGGATGGACGAGGCGCAGAGTATGGACACGGCCGACAGGTGAGTTGCTACAGCGCACAAACACTTTTCCTTACTTATTTTTTGCTTATCGTGCTTGCGGGCAGGTATATCAACTCGAAGTGCGCCAAATACATGTTGCGGGCCAATCTGGTAAAGGAGGCCGAGGAGATCTGCGCCAAGTTCACACGTGAGGGTGTCACCGCAATGGAGAACCTGAATGAAATGCAGTGCATGTGGTTCCAGACGGAGTGCGCGATGGCGTTCCAGCGCATGGAACGCTGGGGCGATGCGCTGAAAAAGTGCCACGAGGTAGACCGGCACTTTTCCGAGATTATCGAAGACCAGTTTGATTTCCACACATACTGCATGCGCAAGATGACACTGCGTGCCTACGTGGGGTTGTTGCGGCTGGAAGACGTGTTGCGCCGTCATCCGTTCTATTACAAGGCGGCCAAGTGTGCCATAGAGGTGTGACCCGCTGTTTTCGTAAGGGATTCTTTCTGTAATACAAAATTTGTTTGCAGGTGTACATTCGGCTGTACGACAAGCCACTCAAGTCGGAAGAGACCATCGAGGAAATTGATACAGGTGCGGCAAATAAATAAACTATTAAATCGTGCTTTGACACAAGATCTCGTGTTGTACGCATTACAGAGAATCTGCCGCCATCTGAGCTGAAGAAGCTGCGCAGCAAACAGCGCAAAGCCAAGAAGAAAGCCGAACTGGAGAGCGCGCAGGCCGCTCAGGCGCAAGTCAAACGCGAGCAACATCAAAAGTCCAAACAGCAGGCGAACCAGGAAACCGACCCGGAAGCGCCACAGCTGGACGAGCTGATACCCGAGAAGCTGGAGAGGCCCGACGACCCGCTGGAGAAGGCCATCGACTTCCTCAAGCCGCTGCAACAACTCGCCAAAGATCGCATTGAAACGCATTTACTGGCCTTCGAGGTGTACTTCCGCAAGAACAAAATTCTGCTGATGCTGCAGTCGATAAGGCGCGCACGCACCATCGATGCGGCGCACCCGGCCGTGCACGACTGCATCATACGGCTGGCACAGGTGCTGTCCAAGCAGCGCGCCGAGCTGAATGCAAATGTGCAAACGGTCGTCGATAAGGCTACCAAAGAGCTGATAGGTGGGAAAAGCGTGCAGCAGCTGAACGACGAGTTCGTGGCGATGAACGGCGCTTCCATAAAGCATTTGTTCGTGGGCGCTCGCATCATGCACGAGCTGGATTCGAGCAAAAAGGAGGCAGCCATTAAATTGATTACCTCATTTGACATTAACAAAGTGATGCTGGAGGTAAGAAGGGTCTTTCACTAATAAGTAAAGATATGAAATCAGTTGTAATTAATCGAATAATGTCGAGTGTACGTGTGAGGATGGCAAATGGTCGGGTGTGGAAAGGTCTTAATCGATTAATTCACTATTTCGACTGATTATTCGTTTAATTTCAAATCGTAAACGCGGGCAATTTGTTCCTTGAATGATTTTTAAATCGGGTTTGTCCTTTACAGGAAGCTTCCGAAATTTTCGTGGCGTTGCGCGACGGTGTCTTTGGTAGCTGCGAAGCGGAGGTGACGAACTATAAGACCGCGTGCCAGCAGCGCTTCAAGCAGGCCCGCCTTTTCAAGGACATTGTGGACATGCCGCCCGCCGAGAATCACGTGGACGACAATGCGAAATCGAATGATGCAACTGCTGAGAAGACTGCGGACTTGTAATACTACCGAAAAATTCATCAACAGAACAACAACAACAATAATAGCAACTACTGCAATTGCAACAGCAACATAACAAAAACAACAGCAAGAACAACCATAAACAGACGCCAACTCAAAGCCTACACATACACACATCCACATCCACTTTAAGCGTATTTCATGCCTATGGTAATTAAATGAATAGAACAACAGCAACAACAAAAACGAATGCAAGAATACTTAAAAAATTGAAGCAGAAAAACACAAAAAATTTATATCAGCGCTTCTGCAAGAGCGTCAGCAACAATAACAACAACTACTATTGCTACAACAACAACAACTACAAATACAATAATAAATTATAAAAAAAAACCTACGATAATGAGAGCATATAATAATATATACATATAGAGAGAAACCACAAGAAACTACAAAAAGAAACAACAAACAGAAATAACAAATTTAGCATACAATAATTACCTAAAAATACATTATGTAATATTACTATTATATGGCCAGTTTTTAACTTTTTCACACTCTGTCGCGAATTAATCTCCCTCCGCCCACACTTCCATATTCCCGCAGTCCCTGAGTCCAAACCATTTCGGCCCCCTACGAACCCCACTTGTTGACGCGAAGAATCCTTTGTTTTTTAACATTTTATATATATTTGAAAAAAGAAAAACCAAACGAGAATAACAAAAGCTGAACAAATATAAGAAAAATGCAAATAAAATAGATTCCGTAGAGGGTGAACATACGAAAAACGAGTAGTGGCTGGCCAGTCGCAACAGGAAGCGGACGAGAGCCAAGCAAGCAAGCGAGCAAGAAAGCAACCAATTAACAAACAAACCAAGAGATAAATCGATGACATTAAGTGTAGTTGAGGGCGTGCGGCAGGTCGCCGTGCGCGCCGCAAGTGTGCATGTACTAGGTATGCGTTGTGCGCAATTCATTTCAAATGATACTAATTATTAACTAATTAATTAATTAATTACAATTAAATTACAAAAGAGAAGAAACGGAAGAGATGAAACGAACATTTGTATGTAAAATCATATTTTAAAAACGCAAACGAAAATCACGTTGAAGTTGAGGATGCAGCTGGGCGAGAAGCCGAGCACGTTTGACGAGAAGCGTAGACGCTTTAGCGGAAATAGGTGAAAAGAATTATAAGAAAATAAACCGAAAATAGAATAAAGCGGTGCTGCCGCCTTTGGCAATTGTGAGCGCGTGTAGTCAAAGTGAATGTGCAGGTGAGCACAGATAGGCGGCTAGTGCAGCGTAGATTATTTGAATTTGAACCGAACAAAACGAATGCAATGACCACCACTGACACAGCAACACACACACACACACACACACACACCACACACACAAACGTAGACACTCCCATATAGTAATTGTGTATACCGGCAGGATGAGTAGCTGTGTGATAGTGAAACGCTAAAGCTGCACACGAATTGCCAACCACACAGGCTGAGCTGGAAGATATACGTTCATTCTTTTTCCTTGTTTTTTTTTTATATTTTTACTTATTTACAGCGAAACGCGAATAAATAGAAAAACAATGACAATTTCGTTGTTTTATTTGTGGGAATAGGCAAAATAACAACGCTGACTGGAATACAATGTGCACGACTGCAAGCGTGCGGCTTAGTCAAAATTGTTTGAAGACGAGAGTTACAGCCGGTTGGAAGTGAATGAAAAAGGAAGGCCAAGTGGCATTTGTCATGTTGAAGAAATATCCTAAAAGTATGTTAGACAAAATGTGTTGAATGTTGCTAGAGAATACGTGGCTAATACTGACATCAGTGTAGCTCTTTTACTTGTTTTATATAGCATGCTTTTGGGCGTTTTTGAATAAAAACACTTTCTTCTGCTTCTAGCCGGCCTTAAAATGTAAAATCAATGACTACATTAAAGGCGCCGTGCTGTCTGCCTTTGCCTGCACCATTTGACCGGCGAATCAAGTCAAGTGGCCAAGTGGCTGAAAATGGAAACAAGCAACAGCGCTGAAGTTGAAAGCAGAAAAAGTAATGTGCCACATTAAATTACCAGAGCGGCTACTTGAATCTGCTGAAAAAGTGGAAAGTGAAGGGCGTGGCAAGCTGCTTTTATCGGACAACAACAACAGCAACCGCTTACAATTACGAACAATGGCCGACGGCAAGGCGCCAGCAGCGCCGCATTACGCTCAACGCACTTCCTGTTGAATTCACTGTTGCTGTTTTTCATTTTCGAATAGCCGTTGTTGGCTTGGTACTTGTTCAGGTTTTTGTTTTTGTAATTGCTTTCATAACCATCACACACTGAGCGGCGCAATTGTTGCAGCAACGTTGTAAAATTAAGTTGCAAAGTGTAATTTATGGTTGCATGCTGTCAGCGGCGACAGAGTAGCGTGAACGAGCAAGAGGACACTCGATGGCGTTTTCGCTGTTGGCCGCATTGCTGCGCAGATAAATAAGTCGTGCGCAGTAGGGTGGAGTGAAACACATGAAAAAAATTTTTTTTTTTATTTTCCAAACTCCTGTATTATTAATTGGTGACCATATGTAAAAGCTTTATTCATGCAAAAAATCAAGGGTCTACGACTTAATTTTCAGGTGGCGCATTGAGATAATAGTTTCAAAAAAACTTTTATTTTTACTTGTAAGCCTACTTTGCTACTACTAGCCTACTAAGCTTTGTGTTCACGCCAAACGTGAACTTTTAATATTAATTTGTATAATTCTTATTTCTTGGAAATTATTTACAAGTTTACTTCTTCACTGTAAACAACGGGAGAGTCGACAGAGACTGTTCCTACTGCGACGAGCCAACACCTCTTGAGCTCCGAGCAACCGCTACTCTTTATTCGCCGCTATTTAATAAACGCTATTTCAACCCGCTAAAAAATACATACGCTTTATTCAAAAGTCTTCACTCCAAAATCCCGGACAAAATAAAAGATCCCCGTACATTCGTACACTTTGCTTACTAATATACTGTTTTTAACTTCAACTGAGTGTGATCTCGAACGCAAACATAGTATTTTGTTACAAAACTTGAATAAATAGTTTTGAAATAGTGCCAAAGTTAAGCTAATTTTCTTAAAAAATGCCTAAAACGCGAAAAGATTTCCGGTGTCCTTTATTTGGTGATCCAATCAAATTTAGTGATAATATGTTACCTACATACTGTGACGTGATTAAACACTACTTATGGATTAGAAACGAAATGTTAGAGTTGAATAATGGAAAGGATCCTTCAGTCAAAGATTTATGTGATATAATTGCTTCCGATATTGCAGCCATCTGGAGTAAAGCATCTATCCCTACAATCACCCATCAACAAGTTGTGTCTAGGCTTATTTTATATTATCAAAAGTACAAGAATGTGAAAAAAATACGTAATGACTCTAAAAAGCAGATATTCTACAATGAATCAATAAATAAGTTGTTTGATATCGCAACATGTAAATGTGTATCCCGAGAACTATGCAAATGTGTGACTAAAGTACCCATTGCTGAGGAAAACTTCTTAAAAGATCAACGAAATGAGCGCAAAATGTATATTGGTTCTGTGGATAAAGTAACAACTCAGACTATGCAACGTCGTGAAATTAGGAAGCGAAAATATGAAGAGTTTGCTGCAAAATGTAACGTCACTCCCAGTACATCATCATCTGCCCCAGCTATAGTTTGGACGTCTGGCAGTTCTTCTGCTGAAACATCAGATGAGGACGATCAATTTCGTACTGCAGAATTAGTGTCTAATCCATCCCTTAAAAAAACTCAACAAATGAGAGATAAGCTGAAAAATCTTGCTACAACCTGCGATAGAACTGGAGTTTCTGATCGATCTGCAGCATTAATTGTGAATGCTGCGTTACTGGACTTAAATGTAATCAGTACTGTGGACTCATCAAAAGTGGTAGACCGAAGCAAAATCCGCAGAGAACGGCAGAAGATTCGTAAAGAATTGCAATCTATAGAAAAACACGAACCTTTGACGGCTATTTATTTTGATGGTCGTAAAGACAAAACTTTGACTATAACCAAGGCTAATAATATTTCCCAAAGGAAGATTATAGTCGAAGAACATATCTCAATAATATCAGAACCTAATTCAGAATACATCGGTCATCTTTCTATTGATTCGGGTAAAGCGGCTAATATTGAGAAAAATATTGTCGACTTTCTTGAAAACAAATATGAATTTCGATCTTCTTTGGTGGCAATTGGATGCGATGGTACTGCTGTTAATACTGGTCGGAAAAATGGAGTCATTGTTTTATTAGAAAAACATCTGAAGCGCCCTTTGCAATGGTTTGTGTGCTTGTTACATGCAAATGAATTACCACTTCGTCATTTGTTCTCCAGTCTCGACGGTACAACTACAGGCCCCAATACTTTTTCTGGCAGTTTAGGAAAACAGCTTGATAAATGTCTTGACTTAAAAATAGAAACATTCGAACCCATCCCCACCGAATTACCGGATTTGGATATTGATTTGTTGAGCACTGATCAAAAATACCTTTATCAGATATGTTCTGCTATATCTTCTGGTACAGTTTCACCAAACTTAGCTAACAAAGACCCAGGAAAACTAGCCCATTCTCGATGGTTAACTTGTGCTAACAGGATTCTTCGATTGTATATTGGCACAGCTAAACCAACAAATAATTTGAAAGAACTGGCCACTTTCATCATGAAAGTTTACGCACCAAATTGGTTTGAAATCAAGTCAAAATCATCTTGTAAATTTGGTCCCATTCACATCTTTAATATGGTCAAAAGAAGTTTGTATTTGAGAGATGACTTAAAAAGTGTTGTCTTAAATACTATTCAAAGAAATGCTTTCTTCATGCACCCGGAAAATCTATTGCTGGCTATGTTACAAGATGAGAATCAACAAATACGAGAGCTGGCACTTCGGAGGGTTTTAAAAGCAAGAAAAGATACCAAAGGCAAGAAAGTTCGTGAATTCCAGTTACCAGAGCTAAAGATAGATGCCGAAAACTATTATGATTTGATAGAATGGGCGAAAGAGAAGATAACGGAACCTCCTGTAACAATGAAATACAGCGATTCGGAAATTACTACAAAAATTTCATCTGGAGGTAAATTGTTTGATATTGAGAAGTACCCTTGCCACACCCAAGCTGTCGAAAGGTGTGTCAAACTTGTAACTGAGGCTTCAGCATCTGTTTGTGGACCCGATGCTAGAGATGGTTTCATTCGTACTAGAATAAAATCCAGGCAAGAAATACCTTCATTTGACACCAAATCTCAGTATTTCCGTCAAAAAGAAGACACTGAAACTTCTGATACTGATCATTAAAATGTTAGTTTTATGGTAATCTAATATAGTATTTCTTTGTACTAGTAGTTTATAATATAAATTCAGTAAAATATATAGTATTATTGTCAGAAATAAATGTTTTTTTGAAACTCCTTTTTTTCTTATTTTTCAAACTTCATACCTAATGCGCCACCTCAAGATGTTGAGTTAGAAAGCTGGTATTTTGCATGAACATTTCCATTACGATGGATCACTGTTTGAGAAACCAGGAAATCTAAAATTCAGAAAAAAATTTTTTCGCTCCACCCTAGTGCGCAGTGTGGGCGGCGCGGCCGTGTTGATCGCTTAACACCATTAAATAATTGTTAACAAGAATGAAGCGTGGTGACTACGTTTTTTTTTAAGTTCAAACATTTCAACTTTTCAATTGCGCACAAACGAAATTAAACAGCGCGCTGAAGCGTGTCCCGAGTGGCGGAACAGCAGCGGCGAATTAAGCTCTTGATTTATGCGGCGTTTGCGTCATTACGAGCGATGTGCGCTTAAAGGCTTAAATACTGGGGGCGCTGTAATTGGATCGGCGACCGCTTGGCTGCAGTCGATTGTGCTAATAACTCCTCACTCATCATCAGCTCGAGGACGTACACTAGTGACACTAGCAGCATTTTAATTTTGTAAATTTGTTTGCAATAATTTATTGCGCCACTTGGCGGCGATCTTCGTTCACCGTTAGGTGGCCTGAAGTGCTGTTAAAATATTGATTGAACGACCCGTAAGACGCGTCATTCGGCAGCGCGCATTGTTTGTCGCTTTCCTCACTCCTCCCTCGGTTAAGTCGGGGCCTTTTAGTGTCTGAAGTCTGTGCTGCAATTTGTCTATGAACCAAAAAACATTTTCTTCGCAACATATTCCGCTGTCTTTGGTGTAGTTGGAGCGCAACGCAGCGTTACGTGTCGTGTCCTTATCTCATTCAGTTTGTAAAGCACTTTAAGCTTTTAGCGCCGTTGTTGCGCTTGATGCGAAGACACAGCGCTGCGCCGCCACTGCGTGGAGGGCGACGGGAAGCGCAGCGGTGGCAGGTGCTCACAATGAAGTGGGATTCTTGCATTTTGCATACTGCCGCGTCAGCGTACAATCCGCATGCCATGTCGATGCGTTGCGTGCGGTGTGTTGGCGCTGCTTTGCTCTAAATTCGAGTTGACGAGTACATTTTCAGCGCTGTTTTCCGTTCGGCGTTGTGCCTTGTTTTGGTGTTGTCACTGTAGACTTGTGTGGGGCACATTGTGCTGTTGGTTGTTATGCACTGCACTGAGGTGTTAAGGCGTTAAGAGGTGTAGGTGTGGCCAGTATGAAAAAGCATATATAGACAGATTTTGGCTGGTTGGCACAGTTGAGAAAATTGGTATCTACAGCTTCAATTAAGAATTGGGCCTGGTACGCCAACTTTTAAGCAGGGTTGCCATCTCATTTACCACTCAGAGCAGACAAGACCAACTATGCATTAGTAAAAAAATTAGCTCTCATTGCTGCTTACATGTTTGTTCCAAGTGCAGCGCATGAATGAGTCGACTGCAGCCGACCGAAACACTCTTCCTTGTGCTGAGTTTTACTTTGTGTTTCTAGAGCACAAATAGAGTAAATTTTTATTCTATTTACTCAAGTTTCGCTGCTCGTCCATTTGTCTGCACATTTGCCAGTGCATGCCCGCTGGAATGAGATCTGCTGCTGGACTGCATACAATGTCGGCATGAGGCAGCTGGCTGCAATGCCAATTGCGATGCGCATCAAATTTGCGCCAAGTGTATGCAAAACTCTTGTACAGCTCGCCCCTGAAAGTATGCCACGAGTGGTTTGTACAAAGTTGCGCCAAAATAATCGCTAATCATTTTGACATTGGCATAGTTGGTTGTCTAAGCTGAAACTACTAACTATTTAACTAACTAACAGTGGCTTTCGTGTCATCAAGTCGAACTAAAGTTGCACGTAAAGCTGGTGGATTTTCGCACTGGGCTGCCTAATAGTTTCAGCATTTTCGCACTTGAAAAATGAAAAGCATGTCAAGCATAAAATGGCACTCACTGCCGTGTGACGACGGTGTATGACAGTATTTCTGGTGCGCAGGGAAATGAAATAATTGGACTCAAGCAGAATCTAATTGAAATATGCGTCGGCGGCCGGTTCGGACAATTGTCCAAACTGGCACAACACTTAAAATTTTTTGCTCATTTTACACTACTTTACTGTAAACGAATAGGATTAGTTTCGTGTAGGCATTAAGTAAATGATGCTTAATGTGCGGTATTTAATTGTTGTAAACGTTTCATTACACGCCTAAACTGAATTCGTCTACGAGTTGTTAAAACAAAGCCCAATAATGAATTATAAGATGAATACAGATTATTGTCAACACACAGGCGGGGAGACTTGGCATCACTGGGATCTGCAGTTTCTGGGAATTTAGTATTTTTGATTGAGATTGTTTTGTTTTTAATATTTATGCCACTTTTCTTGGGAACCTTATACTGACCTTAGAATGAGTTGTTAGATTTTGATGTGCTTGAAACATTTTAATAATTGTAGATGACAACCAAAATAATGATAACTAATTAATGCTTCTATAATCTATTTAATCTAATTAATATATCCTTCCATCGGACACTTGATGGATCGGCTTTCAAAGATGCCTTATACACCAACTTTAGCATCGAATTTTAAAAATTTACATAACTAAACACACAACCAACACATTTTGTGCTGGCAAATTTTTTCTAACTTCCTTTTGAAATGATGATCCAATATTTTCTGTCTTGCAGTGTTTATAAAAATGCAACACATTTTTTGAATAAATGAAAATTGTTCTAAAGCATTTTATCGTTCAAATGAAGCATTTAAATATTAAGTAAAAAACGTATTGATACCACTTGATATCGAGATTAGAGTTTACAAAGTTCTTTTAGTGTTGTGTGTTCTTCAGGGCTGATGAACTTTAAAATGGTAGGACTTTTATTAAGAACTTTAATCGTATTTGAGCAAAGCACATTCTGCATGTTAATTGCGAAAAATTTGTTTTGGAAAATGTTTATAACCAGGGACCGTAACAGTTATAAGTTTTATTATAAAAATCAATGTTCATCAATAAAAATCATTCAGTGACTTTTATTTATAAATGTCATCAATAAAAATCAGTCAGTGACTTTTATTTTTAAGTCGCAATATAAAAGTCATGTTCATTAATCGCACTACTGGATTCATTAAATATCGAAATGTATATATATTCTTGATCGGCTTAACAAGACCTGTCTTGATAATTCTATTTTCTAGAAGAATCATAACTTTTGCATGCATTAATGAAAATGACTTTTATATTGCGACTTAAAAAATATATGTCACTGAATGATTTTTATTGATGACTTTTATAAATAAAAGTCACTTACTGATTTTAATTGATGACTTTTATTAATAAAAGTCACTGAATGATTTTTATTGATGACTTAAAAAATAAAAGTCACTGAATGATTTTTATTGATGACTTAAAAAATAAAAGTCACTGAATGATTTTTATTGATGAATTAAAAAATAAAAGTCACTGAATGATTTTTATTGATGACTAAAAAATTAAAAATCACCAATAATTTTTATCATAGGTTAACTAAAATAAAAATCGTAATAAAACTGTTATTTGTGGACTAGTATGAAAAAATCAAAAATAGTTGTTATTAAAGGATTTTTAAAATATAAATAAAAAGTAATTCTTATTTGAATTGAAATTGAAATTGAAATTTATTTGTATGAGTTTTCCTTCATAGTAAATTTTTCAAATATAGTTTTCATAAATAACTGTTATTTCCGGTCCCTGTTTATAACAAATTGTTGAGTTATGAACAGAACAACAGTTGACTTTCTGAGGAGGAAGTCTTTATAGATACAAAAGATTCCCATTCGCACGTTTTTTGGTGGGTTCCTATTAATCCGAATCTGTAAGTACAATAACAAAATTTCAAGCTATACTAATATTTTCAAGGATTCACTATTAAATTTAAATTTGTATAAATTTTTCATATATTCAAAAGAAAAATCTTAAGTGATCATGTCTCGCCAAGTGTTACGAGTTTTATTAATTTAAATGTGGCACTTTAAATGCTTCAAAATCCAACCATAGAAAGCTCCCTCCATCAATTTTTATTGAGAGCAAAAGCTGTACACGAGGATTTTATGAGCCATTGCATAGTTGCATTAATGTACCGCAACAGCAATTGTTGGTTTGTTACTTTGTTTACTCATCCATCCACTCGGTCATTCACTCACACACACATACCAAAATGCATAGATATATATGAGTGCGATTGTATGCGCTGCTCGCTGCTGCCGAATGCCGGGGCGTGCTTCATTTGGTGTTAAAAATGCCGGCACTAATGCCGCCACTACTTTTATTAGTTGTGGCTGTGCAGTTGTGGTTGCACTGCGCATTCGCGCCAACAACAGACAAGAAAACAGTATGCAAGCAAGACTGGCAATAATGACACTTCCGCTTCCTGCAAACAGAGCTGACAACAGCAGCGTCACACAGACACACTCACACACACAACGAACGAACACAATCGGCGAGCTCGACTAGCAGGAAAAGCCACAAAAATCGTCTGCTTTGCATCAAATTGTTAAGAAGTAGTTACGAGCTGCTGCTGGCTGCTGAATGTTTTGACGCTTTGTCCAGCGCACTTACAGAAGTCGCCGGACGAAGGGGAAGCGCTGTCATTTGTGCGCAGACAGCAAACTGAATTGGCGCAAAGCATCGACGAAACAAAGCGCAACCAAATACCTAAATGGCTACTAAATGCAGCGGGAGCGTTTGAAGAGTGGAGAATGGTTGGGTGGTAGATTGGGATTTGCGGCGATAAAGAAATTTGCGTTGTGTGGGCGCGTCTGGAGCAATTTTGCCGCATCGCAATTCAGCACAAGGAAAATGAATAAATAATGTTTATATAAATTTCACATGTATTTTATATACATCAGTTATTTATATTTAGATTTTTGCTGTCGTTTAATAAATTTTCCGAATTTATTATTCCCTGTTTTACTATTAACAACAAATACGGAAAGATTGCAACGGTGTTAGGGGGGCATTCTGGCTTCGCTCTACTGCTCGGCCGCTGTGTGCAACAATCAGCGCCGTGTCCTGTTAAATATCCTTTTATTCGCCGCATCAGCGACAGCATCAGCTGTACAGTTTCGCAGCACATTTAGATGGGCGATTATGCAATAATCGAACAAATAAAGCAAATGCCATAAAGCCAATGGCGCTGACGGCGTTGGCGCATTGGCCTTAAATTGCAAAATAATGGGACTCAAATTGCCACTATGCTAACGCAAATGATGTTGAAAACGGCCATAAAAGCGCCACAATGGCGTAAATAAAAATCCTGGCAAATCAAAGAAGAAAGAGGCGACAAATGCACGCGAGACAGGCACCACGTGAGGCCAAGTTTATGTTTAGACTGAAGAAAATAAGGAAAAAATGCCACTAGCAGCAGTAATTGTTGACGTTAAAGAAATTTAACATGGCATATTTTCAACATTGACGACAACTGAGTCAATGCTAAGCTTTGCTTTCTAAGTGTTTCAGTGAAAAATTCGCATCATAAAAAATTTAAAAATCAAAGTAATAAATGAAATGCATTAACTTTTTCATAGAATTTTGAAAATAAAATTAATTCAATTCAATTAAAAGTGTTATGTGACAATTTGTAGTAAATTAAAAAAAGGAGTAAATGAATGTTAGGTTAGGTTAAAGTGTCAGTCTTCTAAAAAAAGCTGGAATACTTCATTGGAGCAGCGCGACATCCTTATTTACGACACCGGAAACCACGAAGATTGCAATATAAACCTTATTTTCTTTCTGACTTTTAGAGTAGAAAACTCAGTAAAGTTAGTATGTCAAATGGAGTGAACGATTTCAATGAAGCAATGTATTCGAATAGACGAAGTGAAAGCTTTGGCCCCAGTTTCCTGGCATTGAACTCATTTCTAACCCTGTGAACTCTCTGTGCAAATGTCAATTGAGCCAACAATTCTATTCAATCAAATTATATCTTATTATGAATACCAGTCAGAGGTAAATCAAAGGAGAGAAATATTTTGATCTCAGATCAGGTCAACTTGCTCTAGTTAAGGCGCTGCATATGAAAGCCACTTAAACACTCTAAAAAAAATCAAATTTATATATAAACAAAATCCTTCAGCAATCCGCCATACAAATAACGACATTCTTTATCGAGTTCACCCTGTTTTGTCACTGTTTTGCTGTTGCACAGTGTAATTAACAACTGAGTACAACAGCGGCCAGAATTGTGTCATTAAATGGCTTAAAATCCGCCTTGGGCAAACTTTCACACGCGGCGCACACAATAAAATATTTCCGCCAAATGAAAATACAAATATTTGTCAGCCTTAATGGTTGTTGCTATATCTGTCGAAAAAGGCTTTTCG
Organism: Melieria picta; assembly: GCA_964056695.1. Classification (NCBI taxonomy): domain Eukaryota; kingdom Metazoa; phylum Arthropoda; class Insecta; order Diptera; family Ulidiidae; genus Melieria; species Melieria picta. Next base: position 3,651,954 of record OZ057398.1, read on the forward strand.
CTCGTTCGACAATGCGCCAGCAAAATGATTGAAAACATGGCTCATCACAATTTAAGCCAACTCTGTCGGCCAGCTATCGAAGTGTTTGTTGCTGGAGGTTTATCCGGCTTCGAAAAGTTGTTGCGCTCGCGTGGAGTCGCGCCCGCGCAATTACTGCAATTACACATTTAATGGCTTAATTAACAATAAAATTTCATTTAATTTAATTAGCCACAAATTCGTCAACTGCACCAATTGCAATTAATCTCACCTGCAGGCGGCACAATGTGTATGTGTGTGTATGTATGTGTGAGTGTGTGTATGTTGGCAACCGGACGCTGTGTGTCGCTGCAATTCTGCATAATTAAATGTCAGGCACATTTCACATTTCCGCGCTGCTCATGTTTGATTGTTGCTGTTGTTGTCGTTTGAGTACTAAGCTGAATGCAACATCGAGCGGATTTCCCGTTGGTGCAGCGCGGAAGCGCGTGTTGAGTGCAAGTTGTCATCAACGGACTTGCGGCATTCAGCCACAGTGCTGGGCATAACAAATGGGCTGGGTGGACGACACATGCATTCAGTCAAACATTTAATTTTTTACCCCATTTGCTTACAAAATATTTCAATATTTAATTTGTGTAGTTTTCTTTATTTCCATATAGCTACAAGCTTATAAATATTAATTGTTAATAAATAAATTGACTGATTTATGTAATTTTAAGCCGATAGCCCTGGCAGCTAGCGCTTCCACAATTAATTATAATGTTTATTGTAATTAATTTTAAATAAATAAATAAATAATTATTTAATTTTTGTAAAAAATTAATAAATAAAAGAGAAATTGTTGTAAACAAATAAATAATAGTAATAAATAATGAAAATAGATATTAAACGAAATAATTGTTGATTAAAATTTACTTAAAAATATTCTTTTATTTCTTATATCTTAGTCTTAGTGAGTCCTTAATGCTCACCAATGGTAGTTTCAGGGCTTCAGGAGATACTCCAGGCCACTGTACGACAGACCAGCTCGCTCGACAGACGACAGGAGCACATTGCATATTGGACGAGATGCGGTTCTTGAAATCCTTCTCCCAGCCTCCAAACTTTGTAGTTATACAAGCTTCATACAAGAAATAAATTAATAAAAAATTAATTTGGTTCGCCTTAACCCATTAAGCCCTGAGCGTTGCGTTTGCGCAACGTTTGGGAATTTCCCTATATTAAGTAATTCATAAAGACATAAGACTTGAAAATGGGTAGAATTGGATTAGAATTGATCGTTTTAGATTTTGCCATACTCAAATTTCAAAATTATTTAAATATTCATACGTTTTTTTCGATCAAAAGTCAAAGGTTTTTTTGGGGAATTTTCGAAATTCAATCAAAAATACTTATTCTTCAAACCTATCAAAATCCCTTAGTGGGCTGCATTTTGCAATGCTAAACTATTTAAAAATAAGTTTTGAAAATTTTTTTTTTTATTTTTTAAACAAAAAATATGCTTTAAGTTTTGTGTTGCGCGAATGCAACGTTGGGCCTAAACACTGCCAATTTTCATACAACGCAACGCGTGAAAATGTCAAAATCCAAGCAGCTGATATTTTATTGGCACATTTTATTTTCCGCAAATGTTTGATTTTGTTTATTTGTGTAATGTTTGCGAAAAACATGACAAAAAAAAACATGGTATGAATTTTTTGCTTGATTTTTTTCTTGATTAGGTCAATTAATAAGATTGTGTAAAATTTTATGGAAATCGCACAAGCCTTTCTGGGGTCAGGTTTTAATGGGTTAAACATTTGCCATTCTAGATAACTTTTCTCACCTAAAACATACCAGCTTACAGTTGTGATTGGTGTTTTGATGGGTCCTAGTTTGATTTGTTTTAATTGAAATGTTTTATTTAAGAGTTTTACATGAGCAAGAAAGAAAGCAGGAAGTAGATGTCATTAGTGCCATTCTATGCAAATGGCAACTGGCGACTGGAATCAATCGAGCGCTTGCTATACCACTGTCCATCACTACAAGAACGACGGGTCCGGTCTCTTGGGTCCATGTTCTTCGATAGACCTGCTGAAAAAGTTGATGCTCAGTTTACTCATATACACAATTTCCTCGCCAAGACCAAATGGTTCTCAAAAGATCCCGTCTGGATCTACAGGGAACCTAACAAATAGGAAAAGGCACCGGATCCTAAATAAATGGAATTACAATGAACCCAAAATCGGCTCCGAGTGGAACTGCATGGCGCTCACACCACTTCAGTAACCTAAGAAAGAAGAATAAAGTGTACTTCATTCACTATGCTTTTGTCCTACAATCTCTAAGAGAAAAAGGACTCATTTGGTTAACCTCTTCTTTAACAATCTAAGGAATATAGCACACAGTCTACTAAGTTTCACAGGCCCCTTCTAGTCGAATTGTGTGAGCAGATCTTACTTGGAATGTTGGTATCGCAATGTGCATCTATGGCTAAAGTTTCTTCGTCCCTACTTATATAAAAGACAGAGCCTTATTGTTAAATAAATATTCCAGCTAGTGGCAAAAATAAATATAATTTTTTATGTCTGAATTTTTTCACGACATATGACCCACACAAGCCATCAACCGTCAATATTTGAAATGTCTGCTTTCACGCAACGCAGCACCGCGTTGCAGTGGGTGGAAAGCTGCCACTGGCGCACTCTAGCTTGTTGTTGTTGTTGTGGTTGTATTGCAATTTAAAGTACATGCCAGCTATTTAATTGTGCATTCCAGTTTCACGGTTAGCACGTTTTATTTGTGTTTTGCCACCTTACGCCAATAAAGTGCATTAAAAAATTGCCTGCCGCAAGGCAATAAACACACCCAACTGACGGCGCTACACATGCACAATGCACACACAGACACACATAAGCACACATATGCGGCACGCACAAATGCAAATATCAAAACGCACCGCGGCGACACACCTGCGGCCGCGCAATTGCGTTGCACTTTTCCAGAAGCCTTTTGCCAGTACATTAGTGCGAGTGTGTGAGTGTTAGTGTGTGAGTGTTGGAGTTTACGTGTCAGCGACGTGCCATTTGAAATCAATGTAATTGTCATGTGCACTCGCTGGCGCTGTTGTTGTTGTTGTCGTTGTCGCTGCTGTTGGCATCGGTTATTTGACGCTGTAATTGTTGTTATTGTTTGGTGCAATTATTTAATAATTTCATTTGTTTGTGTGTTTGTATGCACTTGCTTTATAATTATTTATTGTTGTTATTGTTGTTGTCACACCCACGTTGGCACACATGGAAGGCGATTGTGTTGTTGCAACCATTTAATTACATTAAAACTCTCCAATACGACCTCGTAAATAAGTCATACACTTTATGAATGTAGATGTGTTGCCAACAACAATAAAAAGTCAACTGGCCGCAATGCCATCGGTGGATTTGAGTGATTCACTTATAAAATGTATGAGTATAGTTTCCGTTTGCTTTCCTTGGCTTTTGTTGCTCTTCATTGAATGGAAATATTATTTATTTACTACTTGAAAAATAATTACAATAATTATTGTTTTATAGTAGAATGTGGACCCTTCATGGCCATTGTAACACTTGTCGATAAACTTTGGGCTCATTGTGTGCTATTCGTTGACAGAAAGTAAAAACAAAACCACTCAAAATTTATAATTAAAAACAAATGGTCGAAATTTTACTTTTTTCAAGTTAAACTGTTGTTCACTTATAGTAACTTTACTGTTTCTTAACTGTTTCAAGTTAAACTTTTTTCAAGTTTAACTGTTTCCTACTTGACCAAATCGTATACGACCTGAACAACTTTGTTATTGGATGAGAAGGGCCAGGAAAAACCTTTTGAACGGTGGGGTCGCTTATATCTATCGGATAATTGGTTTACGAGGTATTTGCTGATAACTAAAAAAAGGGCCAAAAACGGGTTTTCAAAGTTTTTCTGCTTTCAGTTTTGTAAAGAACATGGACCCAAAATAACAGTTATGAATTTTTAAAAATTCGAAAGCGATATTTACGATTTTGAAGAGATATTTATAAATGTTGGACAATAATTATTATGAGGGGAAAAATACTTTTTTCGCCATTTCGTAACTATTATTCCTGACAAATATTTTTTCTGTTGCCTAATCTATACTATTATATAAAGCCAAGTGTGACGTTGCTTTTTTGAGCCACAATCAGGCAAAAACCGCTGAACCGATTTAGATGAAATAAGCACCAAACATATTTTTATCTGAGGGAATCGTACATAGGCTGTATGAGAATGACCATGCCCCCTTCTTAGGCCCACTATGGTAACAAAACTCATCTATGGTATGCTTTTGTAAGGCAATATGGGTATCAAACGATTCAGCGTGTCATTGCGGCAAACATAGGTTATAATATAATCGGCCACGCCCACTTTACGCGCCCACTAAACTAACAAAAAAAGCTACGGTACATGTCGGTAACTCAGTATTAATATCAAATGATTTCGTGTTTAATTGATGTTAACATAGGATATATAAGATTGACCACGCCCATCTGATATGCCTTATCGCCACGCCCACTATAATAACAAATCAGCCATGGTACATTTGTCATAGCAATATGGGTATCAAACGATTCAGCGTGTCAGTGCGGCAAACATAGGCTATAATATAATCGGCCACGCCCCTTTTCCGCGCCCACTAAACTAACAAAACGAAGCTACGGTACATGTCTGAAAATTAATGTTGATGTAAAATGATTCTGTGTTGCATAGCGGTAAACATAGGCTATATAAGGTTGACCACGCCCACCTTTTACGCCTTCCTGCAATGCCCATTATGATGACAGAAATTAACTGTGGTATATTTGTGCAAAACAATATGGATATAAAAAAATTTTGTGAGTCATTGCAGCAAATATCTATATGAGGGGCGTAGCCAGAACTTGGTCATGGAGGGGGTTTTAAAAAAATTGTTTGCCAGTTTAGTATTACATGTTTTTTTAAGTAAAGTGCACTTTCCAAATAGGGCATTTTGTTGTGGTTTATGTGACTTAATGCATTAAAAACGAATTTTTTCCCTGATTTTTAGTAAAAATTTCATGAAATTTGGTGGACTGAAAGCGAATTTATTGCATCTGAAGTGGAAGTATGTTTGTGTCATCGTACAAAAATGTGCATCGAACAAAGATCCAATATTACCTATTGTTTTAAAAATGTTTAAACTTTAACCGAAGCATTTAAATTGATGGACCAAGTTTATGGTGATTTTTGTTTATACCGTGGTGGAGTTCATAAGTGGTAAAAGCGATTTAAAAACGATTGTCAGAACATAAATGATGACCAAAGTGTTAGCCAACTGAATCCGCGATCACCGTAGATCAAAACTGGGCGGTAATTCATAAAAGATAAGCCAAAATCTTCATTGAAATTCTTGAAATTGGATTTAACCTTCGCTTTACTTATACCCACCCGGGTGATCTTTTTAATATTCATGTTTAATATCTGCACAAATTTTAAGGTAATTTTCAATAACATGAAAAAATATTTTTTGGAAATTTTGTTCATGTTTAAACTTGAATTTTGTAATTTTTTATACAAATGTATCTGGGTGATCCCAGGCGCTTTCGCTACCATTTTGATTAAAACTCACGATAATTTTTTTTTTCGAAATACGAACTATCGCCAGAGGAAGATACTAAATACTGAAGTATGAAAAAAATTTATAAATTATTATATATTTATTGTGAGTTTTACTCAAAATAGCGGCGGAAGTGCCTCGGATCATCTTTAGTAAGGCGAAGGTTAAGCATCTCAATAGCATAAATTTATTGCATTTTAACTGAACATTTGGCTATCGAAGGATGCCATCCCATCTATTGACACTTGTTTTGACTGTTTTTTGTTTTCACATGATGTGGCACCGTGCGAATTTCACATTTTAAAAGAATGCATTTGCCGATGAAAAAAGCGTTTTGAGAACGTAGAAACCATCCAAAAGGCTTGTACCGACATCCTGAAGGACATTCCGGTCGACGAACTAAACTACTCTTTAGACATGTTTTTAGAACATGCAAATCGATGCATTAAGCCTAAACGTGACTATTAAAAAAACAAATTAGTTTCGGTAAAAAAAGGGTTTTGTTAATATTCTTTTAAATATTTAAACATGAAAAGACCTTTTTGCTAATGTGGGAACGTACATACGATGCATAGTGATTGAAAATGTTGACAAATTATAGGCTATGGGGGGGTTCTGACACCCTAAACCCCCTCCAAACCCCCTCCCCCCTTGAATACGCCCCTGATCTATATATTGTACCTATATAAAAATTAATGTATGTTTGTTTGTTGGTCCCACGACACTAAAACTCAAAAACTAGACCGCCGATTCCGTGAATTTTTCACGGAATGTTCATCTTGACTAAGTCTCGGTAAACCACATAGTGCGAATACGACCCGATAGGTAGGCGTGGCACCTACCATACAACTTAAATTTTCAATATGGAATATCTTTGTAATGAGAAGTCGGACAGCATTAAAATTTGGTGCGGGGCCACCGTTTAGATGTGTCGTTTCACTGGTAAAATTTAATGGGCGTTGGACAAGGGGCGTGGCACTTTTTAAATGCCGGTGTAACTTTGGAACTACAACTGCGTTCACATCAATGACACTCGGTACAAACGTACGATTTAGTTGTGTTTTTCGATAGGGGGAATGGGGTGGGTTTTCGACAAGGGGGCGTGGCACCGCCCATACAACTTAAATTTTCAATATGGAATTTCTTCGGAATGAGAAATCGGGCAGCATTGAAATTTCGTGCGGGGCCACCGTTTGATGTGCCGTTTCACTGCTAAAACTTTGCGAGCGTTGGACAAGGGGCATGGCACTTTTTAAGAAACTCAAATGTTTTGAATAACTTTGGAACTACCAATCACACAGCAAAGAGATTTGACACAAACTTACGATTTAGATGTGCCCTTCGACATGGGGAATGGGGTGTGTATCGAACGAGGGCCATGGCACCGCCCATAGAACCTAATAATACCTAATAGCTTCGGAACAATAAGTTGGAAAGCTTTGAAGTTTTGTATACCATCGTCCCATAGATGTGTCATTCTACTGGCAAAATTTTATGGACGTTGAACAAGGGGCGCGGCATATTTTTTGTGACTGAAATTTTCCGCGTAACTTTGGAACTGAAAGTCGCATATCAATGAAACCGGGTCACACCCTTCGACTGGAGGAATGGATTGGGCATTACATAAAAGAGGCGTGGCATCGCCCATAGAGTGTAGTATGAAGAAACTTGATTTATTGGGCCCATTGACTGAAGGTTTTTCTTGCGGTGAAAAAGTAACCAAAAACTTATAAAAAACTAAGGTAAATATCAGTGTTGGACTTAACTTTTAATGGTTTTTCATAATCCGAAATGATATCCGACCATATCGTAAAAGGAAAAAATTTAAACAATGATTTCCAAAATGGCATAAAAATGTAAAGTGCCACCTTTTTTTCTTTGTAAGGTGCCACCCCCCTTTTTTCATTGTTTTATTGTCCTATATCGGTAAAATGTCTTTTTGTTGCTCGGAATCGTCATTAAAAGAAATTTAAAGTGTTCTTAGTCAATTTTTCTCTAATCCTATCATGAGGAATAAATGAGTTCAGTTTTGTTTATTAATTTCCATACAATTATTCGTTTTATTCGTTACCATTCAATTTGCATTTTGCTTTCGGTCATTTTCTATTCAATTCAAATTAAATTCAATAATCTTTCGTAAATTTTCTAAATCATGCATTTTTACTTGAGTGTTTTACGTTTTTAGCGGTTTTTTAGGGGGTGGCACTTTACATTAAAAAATTTTAGGGTGTCGATTTTGAACACTTTGGGAAATTGGCTGTAAAATTCGTATTTACGAAAAATTCAAATGAAGTGTTACCTTGGAGCATAGCTCTTTAAACCCTCTTTCCAACGGTATATTAACAGTGGCGATACGTTAATTTTCTAACGAGTTATGCGCAAAAAAGCTATGGGGTGGCACCTTACAAAGAATTCCCCTACTTTTTACGTTGAAAATACCGGCACACAAAGGAAACAAATGTCTGATCGGTGAATGCGACTATACATTTTCTATGGAGTTAGGTTCGCTGATCATGAATTTGATTCCAGACTAACACCATCACCCATCACTTTTGGAAAAATCGCGAATCTAAAACCGAATCAATGATTAAATTTTGTATTGTGTGGTGGATGCCAGCCCCTTGTCCAGTACCAGTCCCGGTAGAAGGCGTAAGACTTAGGGAAGTCCTTAAATGTGATGGATACCCAACTCTGACATGGAATTTAACAATTAAAATATTTGTTACAGTGAAACAGTTATTTTCCAATTTTTTTTTTAAAAACGTTATAACTGTTATGTCCCTGGTAAAGAATGCTTTAAAAAATCGAATCTTGGGCCTTTACCCTGTTGCAGAGCAATTAGGTAAAATAAATAAGTGAATGTGTTTTGAGAGCATTGTTCTTATAAAACTTGTCATACAATTTGACAAACTTTTTGCTGATTATTCATGTTTTCTGGATCATCAACGAGCTGCAGAGGAATGAAGGAGGAAGGAGAAGAAAACTGGTGGAGCAATGTTTACATCATATTTGACAAAAATGTTTCTCAGAATTTAAAAAGCAAAGTTTTTTAATTGTTTGGCATACTGTTTGGCTAATTTTTTAAGACAAAATTCGGCTTTCAGTTGGAAACTAAAGAAGCAAAATCTTTCAAAAACTCAAAACAATTTGTCATCATTTCATTTACACTTCAGTCACCGTGTGCACAGAAACTGCAAAGTTTTCCAGATTTAAATTAATTATATTAGCTTTTGTTGTTGTCTGTTTGTTTGGAAAATGTATATGTATAGACCGCGAACAACATTTTTTGTTATATAACTCACCGAACTTTGTACTTAAAATTAGCAACGCTCCTTCCTCGATTCACTGCCGACTCTCTCGCTCCAAGCATCAACAGCAATTTTCGGCGGTTCATCATTGCGCCCGCTGAGCATTTCTGCCCATTAAGCATTATTGCGCATTCAGGCATGCAAACAAGGTGCCAAGTGTCGTATACGCAACATCAAATATGCCAAAAACAACAGCAAAAAACTAAGTGAAAAGACTGTGGCAAGACCATAAAATGAAGCAAATGCATTAGTTTCCATGCGTCGTTCGGCAATTTAAGAATATTTTGTTTTTGCACGGCGCTTCTTTATTATTGTTGCTTTGGCTGGCGTGTGTTGTTGTTGTTGCTTTCTTATTTTGCCGCCACTTAACCTAACATATGGCGAATGATGGAAATAATGACAATGTATAAATCATTCCGGTGGAATCGTTAGATAAACGACACACACACACACCGAGAATATCTTCTTCGCACTGGCTTGTGCATTATTTACGTGCGTGCGTTTGTGTGTGTGTGTGTGTGTGTGCAAGCGTGCGTATTGCTCCATGCTCGCCAGCGTGCAATACGAACACACATGAGGCATCGGTGGAATTGTGCATGCATCGCACATAACGTCGATACGACGAGGGACAGCGACACCGACACAGACACCGGCAGCGACACCAACGCACGAATAGACGGGTAAGACAGACAGCAACAACAACAAGAAAAACATCAACAAATAGCAACGGCAACGGTGCTAAATCCATCTGATGCATTCATGCGAAACAATACGGCAACTCGAGCCGAGGCGGAAAACTTGTTTATCTGGCAATCACTTGGAGTGGCAACACCGTTCACCGCTTCCGAACAATCGCTGCAGCTCCGGCGCGCCTTATCTCCCGTGTTAGTGTGTGCGCGAGTGTGAGTGTCCTTGTTGTATCTTCTTTTTGTGTGTGCGCTGACTCCTTGGTCCGTGCATTGCGTCTCAAGTGGTACGTTGATGAATGAATTATTGGCTACATTGGCTGGCTGGCTGGCTGTCTCTGCTTGCCGCTTGGCCGCCTGGCCGCCTGGGGAGGATATCAATACAACGCGTACTTAATTTTCATTTGGCAGCAAGGACAACACGAAAACGAGTAAAAACTATGGAAAGCGAAAAATCGACAAATAGCAATGCGAAGCATGCTTAATGAATGCCAGCGCTCGAATTGGGTCAAAAGACGCGATGGCGGCCGCTGAAACAGCGAGCTGGGAATTGCACTTGGACAGCCATCGCTGTTGCTGCTCTTAACTTCGACGTCATTAAATATTTGTCGAATTTGTCATGTAAGTACTGCATTTTACAACTTTGTTGCAAAGAAGATGGACTTGTAAACAAAGTTCTGAAGAAGCGCACTTTCTTGCTTCATCAATGACCGACATAGCAGATTACGACATCGAAGAGTTTTGTATTAAAGAAAGTGTCTGATTGGCGTAAACTTTTCTGCTGGGCAACAGTAATTAATTGAAGTGATTTGAGTTGATATCCAATTTTTTGGCCAATGCCAATAGTGATGTAGTTGGATCGACGTTATGTGGGATGGTTGAAACTGATGCTGTTTGAAAAATAGAAAATAAAATATTTTTTTAATCTTTAATAAAGTGCAAATGGAATTCAATAGATCCCCGAACCCGTCAGAGGTTTTTTAAAAAATAAAAGTCACTGAATGATTTTTATTGATGACTTTCATATATAAAAGTCACTGAATGATTTTTATTGATGACTTTTATAAATAAAAGTCACTGACTGATTTTTATTGATGACTTTTATAAATAAAAGTCCCTTACTGATTTTTATTTATGACTTAAAAAATAAAAGTCACCAATAATTGTTATCATAGGTTAACTAAAATAAAAATCGTAATAAAACTGTTATTTGTGGACTAATATGAAAAAAAAAATCAAAAATGATTGTTATTAAAAGATTTTTAAAATATAAATAAAAAATAATTCTTATTTTTTAATTTTTCCATAAAAAATAAAAAAAAGGTGTATTGCCAGGTTTGAGTCTCCGTGCGAAAAGAATTGTATTGGTATATTTAATTTTTTTGTATTACTTTTCCTTCATAGTAATTTTTTCAAATATGGTTTTCATAAATAATATTTCCGGTCCCTGATTTAAAACCTTGTGAAAAAATATATTTCCAAAAATAAACGTTACCGAGTAACGTAAAAAATATTTTTCCAAAAATAAACGTTACCGAGCAACGTAAAAAATATTTTTCTCTCATAACAGTTATGCGATGACGGAAAAAATATTTTTCAAAGAATAAAAGTTACCGAACAATGGAAAAAATATTTCTTGCTGATAAAAGTTATTAGGCAACAGAAAAAATATTTGTCACGAATAATAGTTACGAAATTACGAAAAAAGTACTTTTTTCCTCATAATAGTTATTGTCCAACATTTATAAATATCTCTTAAAAATGGGCAACGTTTTCGAATTTAAAAAAATCATAACTGTTATTTTGGGTCCCTGCTTTTTAGGAATGGCATGCAGCTGATGCTGATTGATGCTGAAAATACATGGAACATGACACTAAAAAGAACTTAGAACATCTGCTCTGCTCATGTTCCGCCGTTGCGAGATCAAGCCACACCTACCTTGCTGCCTTTAGCTCTGAACTGAGGAGTCCAGAGTTCTCTACTCGCAGTTCTTTTAGAAACATTTATTGCTTCAATTGACACTTTTTTTCGAATCAATATTTTTCTAAAGTGCGCTAAAAGCACACAGATTCGTATGAATTGTTATTACAAAATCTCCCAAATGGATCTCTTTATAATGCAGCTAAGTACCTAACAGGTTCCATGCTCCCTCTAATCTTTCTGTCCTCTTTCTCGAATTTTTTTGCATTCCTTGGATAGTTGACAATTTTCTAAAGAAACCAATAATTGTGCATTCAGAAATTTCTAAAATTGTTTAAATAAATCAATAATTGTGCGTTACAGTATTTCCACCTTTTTCGATTTTTTAAGTCCACATAAATTTGAGATAATTTTCACACATTCGTCCACAAAATCTCACCAAAATTTCATGTGGTTGTTTTTTCTCAAAAGTTCTCTACACTTTAAAGCAATTTTCCCCTTCTTTCATTTTTTTCTCTTCTTCTTACAAATTGCCTTACACACTCACGTCTCTGCAATCCGATTAATTTCGCACAGAGTGCAGTCAGTCATTTGCAGTGGCAAATACAAGTTCAAACATTCGAAAGTGCCCTTTAGGCCTTGAACTGTCAAGTGCTGTCAACACGGACATTCATTCTTCAAAGCAAGCTCAGTCTTGCACAATGCCAGTGTGGCAACGGCGACGGCAGAGATTCGACTTCATTTCCACTCCACTCCAGTTCATTACACGATGTGTTGAATTGGGGACAAGCAAGTAAGAAACAGATCAGGCCTTCCAGAAGCCATGAAATTGGCCAATTACTACAAAGCGTCAACTCGACTAACATGTAGCAAAAAAAACACACAAAGGCCAATTGAAGCACACAAGAAAGAGGATAACAAAAAAGCAAGAGCGAAAAAGTGAAATCGCATAAACAAAGTGAAACAGCGCACGAAAGCGTGAAGAGTAAGGGAGTAAGCGAGCAAGGGGCGAGGGGGATGGGGCATTACTGGGCAATTAGCAGCAGCTGCTGGCCATGTACGCCCTACGCGTCGCACCCGACACTGTTGCCCGGTGTCATTTGTCCATTGTTTTGGGCGCAAATTCTATTCGCACGCCACCCGCCGCCACCCGTCGCCACCCGCCCCAAATGGCAGTCATGGCCCACTAATTGCCCAAACTGGATGATTTTCAAGTTTTTCGTTGGCCCCACGGGCAGCTGGACAGCTGGGTGTGCTGGCTAGACTAGTCAAAGCTAATGGTGTGCATTGCATTTACAGCTACAATAACAACTGGCACAACAGCAACAACGACAGCAGTAAGAGCGCAGCGTCGCGCAAGCTGGACCGAACGATGTGCGAATTAACAGAAAAACTTAATGGCTTAATCGGCAGCAACGGCAGCGCCCGCCCATAAAGCGGGCGCAAGTGCGAGCGACAGACGGACTCGGTTGTGTAATGACACGGCCACGGCGGGGGGTGAAAGTGAACGACTAATTTTGTTTTAAATATGTGTAGCTGCACTTTTAAACTTAACTAAGCGTGAAATTTAATTTTCGCAAACTTTGCAAATTCTTTGCTTTTCTTTGGTTTTTGTTTTCATTGTTGTTTCGTATTTTTCGGCCACCATTTTTTTCTTAAATTCTCGTTGTTGATGCTGGCTGCACTTTGCTACCTCACTCGTTGGCAATTTATTATGCGTTCTTGTGGCTAATGCTGTGGTCGCTGTTGTTGTTGTTATTGTTGTTGCATTTGTTTTGTTGTGTTGCGAGTATATTTTTGTGCACTTGGCGCAGTCTGTTTTCTTGGCACCGTCAACACGGACCGGCTCGAGTGGAAAAACGGAAGCCGCCTCTTGCCGGCTACAATTCAAATGAAACAAACAAATACATTTGACTTTTCTTGCCGCCATTCGGGGCGCGCTTTGTGTGCGTCTCTCCAATGGCATAGCAAGGACACTTTTTGAGCTAATGCCAAAGAACGACTCGAGCCCGCTTCCTCTTCGAGTCGTTGTTGTTTAATTTTTGTGCGCTTTTTCTGTTTTATTTGGCATTTTTATCGTGTTGCTTTCGTTTTCCGTTCGGTGCTGCTGCATGAAAAATTGTTAAATTTCAAAGGACTGCAGTCTCACTCAGTGGGCCACTTAACCTGTTTGGAGGCTGCGGAGGCTTTGCCTTCCTTGAATGAATTCAAATCATAATTGCGAAGTAAACAATGCTTTAATCTGAAGCCGATGACAAACAGCTCGAATGCATTGAAACGAATGCTTTTTGCATTGCGGTTGATTGGTGGGCGGGCGAATGCGGGTTCAAGTGTTCAGTTCAAGTGAACGGAAGAGCACCAATTATGCAAATTACACTCATCACTATTCGTATTATCAGCATTAAAGCGACATTTTCTCTCAAAAGAATTGGCAAGAATTTGATGAAGGGAGCAAATATTTGTTTGTTTAGTAAACATATTCATTGTGATGTATGCATATGTGTGTTTTTTAATAAGAAATAGTTCACCAATGGAAATTATGGCGTTAGTTCTGGATACAAATGTTGGCAGACTTGTTTTGAAAAAATTATAGTTTACTTTTACAAGTAGTTAGTCGCTGTGGGCATCATTGAAATATTATGCCATTTCTAATCACATTTTATTTATGTCTCCCTATTGCGCCAACCAGCTTCTTCTTCTTTTTCTGTACTACCTCTTCTCATCTTCAAGTTTATCTCCCTCCATAAACAGGACCCCTCTTCATTCATTTTGCATTCTTCCAACGCCATTTCATTTCTTCAACTTTTTTGAATATACTTTCCATACCCCTCAAGGCAAATACTATTCTCTTCATCTTTTTCGCTCACTGCACTGATTGTCCACCTTTTTTCTTTACATTTTGTCTTCTCCAGTCCTTCATGCTCAACCTCTGAAAAGTAAAACTTTTTTCTGGGTCAGCACTTAAATTGTTGATAAGTCATTTTGTTATTTGATTTTGCAACTTGACAAACTTTTGTGCAGTTCCCCTAATATTTTCCGTTGGGACACTGCCCAGTTTACAATGTCACACTAAATTGAGTAATAACGCGCCCATCAATATCGAACCGCAAACCGAAAAAATCCGCAAAAGCAGCAAACACAAAAAGATGAAAAAAAGTGAATAAATGCGAGATAAGAATGAGCAGGAAAAAAATGTCCGACAACTTTTCAATTTTATTTGTGTAATGTAAAAACTTTACAGCTATCGCTATCGAAGTTTTGTTGCGCTGCAACAAACCGCACCGCACACTAGCAACAACAATAAAAACGAAATAATACCACGGTGGGGAAATGAAGATTTTCTGCACAGTTGTGCGATTTTTTGCGCCAACCAACACACACACACACACACACACACACAGCCACAGTTGCGTCATGCACGCCGACAATCGTCACTGAAAAATGCAAAATCATGCGCATTTATATTGACTGCTTAAAGACCACACAAAAATTGAATTCTCCAACCAATCATAATGGAAATGATTGGCTTTGGGGCGCAGAAATCCTGCGGCTGTTAGCCCGTTAAAGGATTGAGCCGGCAACGGCAATGGACTCGCGGAAGGCGAACGTTGTAAAAAGTACATAAATGTTGCTTCGATTATTGCGGATCGCCGTATTTCTTTTCACTGCAGTCGTGTGGCTTTATTTGGGCTTTAACTTGTTTTATGTCAGTTCCTGTGGTGATAGCGAACCCAAATGCAGCACCGGTGACGATGACTGCTTATGCTTGGCAGTCGCTCACGCAGGCACAATAAACTAAATCCGGACATAAATTCTGCTGTTGACACGTTGACACATTGCCCTGTGACACGTAGCTGGATAGACGAGGATGCGCGGTCATGGCTGGCTGGCTGGCTGCATTTAGATGGCGCTTCATCATCGCAAGGCAGTGCGTGCTGCTCCGACTGCCAATAACATTGATCCGCGTCGAGCACTTTAAAAAACTTTGTGTGAAATTTGAAACTCTGAAAAGAAGTCGCATCCGCAATACGAAAACTTATTCTGATCTGATGATTGAGTGCGAGTGTCGCTCAGTGATGACGCAGAAGCTCCTGAGCTGAGGTTGAAGTGGAAACTATACAACACTTTCTATGCGACTCTTCGGCTCCTTAGAATTTTACGAAAGCGCCGACTGCGCATTCTCGGGTTAATGTTCCTGTTCGAACCTGAAAAATTTTGCAGAAGTTGAGCTCTGGAAATTGACATAAATTTAAAATTGAAATCGAAAATTGACTGAGGAAGAGAGTTCCTGCTCTTCAGAGATGAAGAAGTTTATAGTTAAATTCTTTCTTCAAAACCCTGTTTGCTAACTCTTTTATTCTTCAGGACCATTGCAATGTTTTGCCTGGATAGCAGTATTCCTAGAGGGTCTTCATGTCTTTCCTTCCAGAGGGAGTGGAAGAATGACTAATTACTAGTAGTCTTAGATGATGGGATTGCCATCTGTTGTTGCCTAGAAATGACAGTCTCTCAATTAATGACTTCGAACTTAATGTTGAAAATGTTAGGTTAGGTTAAGAAGTTAGGTTATGTGAACGAAAACAACTTTCTGCCAACTGTTCCAGAGGCAGCATTTCTGAGCCAATATTTTCTCAATAAAATTATCATGAAAAGCGCCTAAAGTAACCAAAAGAAATATTTTCGTGTGTAAATGCAATCTCAGCATAAAATCTTTATTCATTGTGTGTCTTAAATATTTTCCAAGTGTTCGAGTTTTTTCTTTCTATGTATTTTCATTTTATTTTCGTATCATAAATTTTTATGGGTTATGTGACAATTGCTAAAATATTCCCGCCGACTTTTGCGGATTCTATTTTATTGCGTAAAAATGCAACAAAATATTTTTGGTGCTCCTTTGACATTTTTGCTGTCGGTTGCGTAGGTTTATAGCCTAAAATGTTTAAGTTATAAAAAGGAAATAGTTTTTGCTTGGTTGGAACGAAAGTTTTGCATCAGTAAGCGGTTATGTAATGAAGAGAAACAGTTAAACATATGTATTTTGTTTTTATTTTCGTAAGAATTCAAATTTATTAGATAAGCGAAATTTATTATACTTGCGAGACTTTGTGCACAATTTTATGGTTGCAAGCGCATTTTACTGTTTTATGACAGATTTGTGTGACGGCTGTGTTGGCTTTTTTTTTGGGGAAAAACGGAAAATTAGTATTAAAGCATAGAAATTTATGGTTCAGTGGTCAGTGAAGTAGATTAATACTTTTATTGGCAATGTGTGGTGCAATAAAAAAAAATTTAATATGCGGCAGGTTATTGAAATCTGGACTTCAAATGAGAGGAGCGAAAAGAAAAACCTTAACAAATATTAAATCGCTCTTTAGAGGTTAGAGCGGTTATTTTTTATGTATGGAGATATTTGGTGATATTTCCAGTAAAATGCCTGAGAAATTTTGTTATGATGACTCAACTCTTTTGAAAATCGTTCAACTTTGACCGTGAAAAAGACCATCAAACCATCGAAATGTTCTTCTAATTTCTCAAGGCAGTCAATTGTTTTCAACAATTTTGTACTGAAAACTTAATGTGATCCGCTTTTTTCGTTCAGCGTCAACACTTTTTCATAGCTAAATATTCCAATACGTTTAAACTGAATACCGCTTCTGTCTTTTAGTCACCCAGTAGAAAAGCATTCCTCTCTCCTTTTTTGCCTTTGTCGGCTTTAATTTTCTGTTACACTAAATTAAAAAATGCAAACGTGTATAAAAGTAATCCTTGAGCATTTTTGTCTGCTGGCAAACGAGAAGTTGGCGTCTCGTTTGAAGTTCCTCTTTGTTTTGTTGTATTGCAGCCAGTGGCAAATAGCAAAAAGCAAACAGCAAACAGCGGGCGACATGTGACGTGTGGCCTGGGGTCTGTCGTGCGAGCATAAACACGTGTCCTGGCCGCCAGCTGGCGGTGTGTGTGTGTGTGCGCGCGCGCATTCAAGTTGCGGAAATGAAATGAATTTTGAAAAGGCACTTAAAAACATTTTAAAAAACTACTTGCAACATTCGCGCCGCATCAACAGCCAAGTGGCACTTATTTGAATTACGCATTGCAGCGCAGCAAGTTGCACGAAGCGCGCGTTTATGAAATTTTAAATGCTTACAAAGTAGCACTTGCGGCTTTAATGTGCGACAAGTGATGGCGGCTGGTGACCGGCGGCGACGAAGACGTGTGTGCAGGTGAATGAGTGGGCTGTTGCTCGTGTCGATTTTGTTGTTGCTCCGTGTTGTGTGGGCGAGTGTTGACACTTGAATGCGGCCAAAGCCAAAGCCGGGGCCGCAGCTAAAGCGGCATTCATGGAATTAGGAGGGCGTGGGCCAATTTCTGCTGCATTTAATGCAGTTTTAATGAATGCTTTACGTCTGTCCGTACAGTTGCCGGTGCAACCCTGTCTGTCGCTGCTGGCTTGTCGCATTATGCTAATTCCGCATATTTGCTATTACGTTTGCTGACATGTTGTTTTTGCTGTTGTTGTTATGTTGTTTGTAATGATGTTGCGCTGCACTGATCGTCACGGTTTCGATGTTGTCTGCGTCGCTGCGTTGATCCCGCTGCCGTTGCTGCTGTTGCTGCTGTTGATGTTCTAATTTGCATGTCGCTTAAATGATGCTGCTGTTGTTGTTGTTACTTTTGTTGTTGAACTAAGCTCTCGCTGCAGTTGTGGGAGCTGATATTTGAAAGGATTAATTCCTTCTGTTTTTTTGCTAGCGACAAATGCTCAGCTACGCGCCGAGGATGCACTGGTAGCGCTCAAAAAAAGGCGAATTTGCAAATTGCGTGT
This sequence comes from Melieria picta, assembly GCA_964056695.1. NCBI lineage: Eukaryota > Metazoa > Arthropoda > Insecta > Diptera > Ulidiidae > Melieria > Melieria picta. The sequence goes on from OZ057398.1 coordinate 3,670,279, forward strand.
TTAACGTGGCGTCAAATGTAATTTGCGCTTGCGTACGCCGGCTGATGTGCAATTCGTGCGGATTTAATTGCTGCATTCGAGTGATGCGGCGCAATGGCAATCACGCTCACGCTTCCTCCCTCCTCTGAACGTGTTGCATGAACATTTTGTTGAACATGTCATGTCGCGCTGCCGCACTAACAGCGCCATGGCACAACTCCAAAATAACCTAAAAAAGTTTTGTAATGTTTCTTGTTTTTCCATTTTGTTGCTCGTGTTTCTGTGTTTTATTACAAACGTAAATTAAGTTTTATATAATTTGGCACTATTATCATTTGGTTGCTTATTATTAAATGTATTTATTTGAAATAATTTTAAATTTGCTCCAAACAGTTCAATGCACTGCGGTTCAATGTGCCTATAAATTTTTTCACATTTCCTGCAACTTTTTAAATTTAGTTTTCGAGTTCAAAGCATTGCCAAGCAATTTTTCAATTCTACTGTCGCATTCATTTTATAAATGTGAACAAAAAATGTGTAACAACGCGCACACCCACACACTGACACGTGAAAAGACCCTCAATTTATTTCAATAACGAAATTAATTTTTTCGTTTGCAATATTGGCCACATGTTCATGTAAATATACAGTCTGTGTGAAAAGTAACAGGAAAAATATAAATAAAATATTTAGCCAGACAGAAGAAAAGAATTTGCTTCAATATTTTCCTGAAACAATTTTCTTTGCATTTCTTTTATTTATCAGATTCGGTGATGCCCATTTTCTGGGATGTCTCAGCAGTCTTCCTGCGAAAGCAAGAGAACAAATATGTTATTTAATACGAAGAAAAACTGGTATCACATTTGCATGTGCAGATGTATAAAATCATTTTAATATATAGGAATGTTTATAAAAATAAAATTAATGCAATAAAACTAATACAAACCAAGCAGATTCCGATGAACTTGGTTCAACGGATTCTAGTTCGCCCTAATTTGTTTCCAACTAGGAATCCTCTCTCACCATTGTGGAGCAGGCTTTTGAAATTCTAAATACAATCCTAGGTGCAAGTCTACAAAAGTTTATTTTTGAGACTTTTTCAGTTAGTTGATCTAATTTTATTAAGGCGATGCTGAAACGAAAGCGATTTTGTCTTAATTAATAATTAAATATTTATTCATTTTCTATATTTTATTTTTTTATTTTATTTTATTTCATTTTATTTAATTTTATTTTATTTTATATTATATTATTTTATTTTATTTTATTTTATTTTATTTTATTTTATTTTATTTTATTTTATTTTATTTTATTTTATTTTATTTTATTTAATTTTATTTAATTTAATTTTATTTTATTTTATTTTATTTTATTTTATTTTATTTTATTTTATTTTATTTTATTTTATTTTATTTTATTTTATTTTATTTTATTTTATTTTATTTTATTTTATTTTATTTTATTTTATTTTATTTTATTTTATTTTATTTTATTTTTTTTTATTTTTTTATTTTATTTTATTTTACAACTAGTGTACAACTTTGCTTCCGCCGTTTTCCGATAGGTGGCTGTACCGGCTGAGGCTGGTTGAAATACATAGATGGTAATGCCTTTAAAGTGAGTGTGGACAGTGCCTAACGAATTGTCATCGCCGTTTCAGTGACAGTTGTTCTTGTTTTCGTATTATTCACGCTCGAAAATGTCCGTTTATGTGCCCAATTCTCGCCATTTGCGGGAAGTTTTACTTTTCTGTTACAATTCGCAAAAAAATGCAGCTGAAGCGCATCGAATGCTCTCAGAAACTTACGGTGATGCTGCTCTGAGTGAAAGAACGTGTCGGGAGTGGTTTCAACGTTTTAAAAATGGTGATTTCGATGTCGAAGACAAACATGGTGGTGGAAGAGAAAAAACCTTCAAAGATGAACAACTAGAAGCATTGCTTGATGAAGATTAGTGCCAAACCCAAGAAGAGCTTGCCGAATCGTTGGGAGTGAGTCAGCAAGCCATTTCAAAACGTCTCAAGGCCCTGGGCATGATTCAGAAAGAAGGAAACTGGGTGCCGTACGAGTTGAAACCGAGGGACATCGAGCGCCGTCTATTTGTATGTGAGCAACTGCTTCAAAGACAAAATCGTAAGGGGTTTTTACATCGAATCGTAACCGGTGATGAAAAGTGGGTTCGATACGATAATCCTAAACGCAGAAAATCATGGGGAAAGCCCGGGCATGCTTCTTCGTTGACGGCAAAACCGAATATTCACGGCGCCAAGGTTATGATTTGTATTTGGTGGGATCAGCTCGGTGTGATTTACTACGAGCTCTTAAAACCGGGTGAAACCATCACAGGAGATCGCTACCGAACGCAACTGATGCGCCTTAGTCGCGCGCTAAAAGAAAAGCGGCCACAATATCAAGAGCGACATGACAAAGTCATCCTCCAACACGACAATGCTCGGCCTCACGTCGCAAAAGTGGTCAAAAAGTACCTGGAAACGCTGAAATGGGAAGTCTTGCCCCACCCGCCGTATTCCCCAGATGTCGCCCCTTCTGACTTCCACCTATTCCGTTCGATGGCACACGGCCTGGCAGATCAACATTTTCAATCCTTCGAAGAATTGGAAAAATGGATTGCTTCATGGATAGCGTCAAAAGAGGACTCCTTTTTTCGAGCCGGGATCCGAAAATTGCCGGAAAGATGGGAGAAAGTTGTCGCTAGCGACGGACAATACTTTGAATAATACATCTGTAAGCACTTTTTCGCAATAAAGCTTTTAATTTTGGAAAAAAACGGCGGAAGCAAAGTTGTACACCTGATATTTTATTTTATTTTATTTTATTTTATTTTATTTTATTTTATTTTATTTTATTTTATTTGATTTTATTTGATTTTATTTGATTTTATTTTATTTTACAATGACGAGCAAGAAACAAATTAATATTTATTTATTTAAGTGTGCAAATTCATTTACAAACAAATCAATTTCTACAGAAAATGCAATCTTGTTTGTGTAACTTTTCCTTATCCTTTTTAGACAGACTGTACTTTTGTGGCGTTTTTTTTCGGGCACATGTAAAGCAAACAATCACATGAAACCGAAATAAATCAACAAGTTTACAAAATGATTGAAAAACTTTAAATAACCAGCCAATAAAATGGACTGCCATATTGTCATAAAATGCTTGTGCCGAGCTAACCAGGCGAGGAAAATTTTATGTGCCGTGTTCTGCTCTCCACTCCACTCTCCACCACTCAAAAATCGGGCGCTGTGGATGCGTGTGAACGGCTGAATGGACCGCGCCGGTAAGTCAACGCCGCTGGCTATGTGCACGTTGCGATGCTCGCACACGTGGCTCGGACGGTGGACAGTGGGGCGACGGAAGAGGTGCAGCAGCGAACACTGTTTGCGCTGCAATCTTCCACAGGGCAGTTATTGACCTGAAATTTCATGAAAACGATTTAATTAAAATGTTTGAGCAACGCACGCAAAATTGGCAACAACAGCAAAATCCAAAAATAAACAAAAACAAAAAAATTACAAAATGGAAATGCTGCATTGTGGTGTCAAACGCAAATTGACGCGTGACACGCGCTTGACACGGAGAGTTTACTCGTTTACATAATTCGCTGCTGGTCTTTGGTTCATTGGGTTCATTGGGTAGTGGCAGGTGAGTGAAAAAGGCTAATTGGACTGCAACCACTAAGAGGACGAAACTTGCTTCACAGTTGTAAGTGTAAAATTTAATTTACTATTGAAAAATTGTTAAAATTTTAGGTTGAAAAATAAAAATGTCGAAAATTCTCTTAGTGCTTCAAACATTTGAGTTCTTATATAGAAGCACTAAATGTCGCTCATACGTCCCGTTGAACCAGTGGAGTAGAGTATTGCATTATGGCTCGAAAAATGTCACTCATACGCTGTGTGAGCCAGCGTAGTGCATTTCTCATTACGGCAAACAAATGGCTGTTGTCAGTGAAAGATGTCACAAGACTAAATGAGTTCCACTTCTCGCTGATTGCTGCCGTCTAATTGCATTTGAATGAGACAGCAACATGCGGCGTCCGCTGCACAGCGCACTGCACTCCGCACAAGACGAAGCACATTCATACACCAAACAAAAATTGCAATCGAATTTCATGCTCCCGCTGCTGCTTAGCACTAATCGGCGCGCTCACATGTTTACCGCCAGCGCGGCCGGCTGCCCGTCGCTGCTTTTTTCGCGCTTCCCGCTGTCGACAACAATGACAAGCGCCGCGCATTCTTTGTGCCGCTGCGCCGTTGCCATTGTCAGGCGGAATAGCTGCACGGTCTTTCAATGCGACGCGACGCTCACTTGCTGCGCTTCCGTTGGCGCCGCCGGGCGTGGCGCGTTGCTCTGCGCTACTCTGCGTCGCACACAATCGAGCATCGGCGCGCATAAGTTGCAGCATTGCTTTGAAAAATGAATGCCTTCCGCTTTCCGTTGCTCAAATTGTTGTTGTTATGATTGTTATTGTTGTCTTTCAGTGTGGGTGAGGGTGTTGTTGTTATTATTGTTGCCGCCAGCGCGGACGCTGGTAGTCGCTATTGCTGCGCTGTTGCTGCTGGGCGAGACCAGATGACGGCAACGACAACGACAACGCCAGTGCCGCTGACGGAACGATATGCGATAGCGGAAGGGAGGCAGGGGCACAGTGGCGGACCTGCTGCCGGTAGTGCCTCAGAGTGCGTTCTAATTATGGGAAAATAGTTGCTGCTTGCTGTTGCTGTTGCTGCGCCGACGGCATTGTTTGCATGCAAAAATGTCGAAAGTTGAAAAGAAGTTGCTTTGTTGTTGTTGTTGTTTTTGTTATTGCTCAATGTTTATTGTTGTTGTTTGGCAGTAGTTTTTGTCAACAGCGCAGTGCAGCAAATGCAGGATTTCGAAGACAAAAGCAACTATTGTGAGTCTTTGACAAAAGGGGGTTTTTGAGGGTAGGGAAGGGCTGTGTTAAGCTGTGAGTGATAGTAGTGTATTGCCGCTGTAGGTGGTAATGGCAGAGGGCGGTGCATAACTTAGCATTGGTGCATTAGGGATGACAGTCTTGATCCTAAATCCTGAATTCAGGCTAAATCCTTTTCGAATAATGGGACGCCTGAGATATACGGATCAAAAAATACATTGACATTTAAGCTGTTTTAACTTTTTCAGACCCGAGTCACAATTTTGTTTTGTTTACGGAGTGACTTCTGTATTAAAGCATTTGAAATCAAAACATATTGAAGAGTAAATTTAACTCTAATTTTAAGTGGCTCACATGTGTCGCCATTTGAATTTAGAAACAAATTCTGCTGTTTTGAAAAATCAAAAATACTTAATAACATATTCAAAGAATCCAAAATTTCCAACACATAAACAAGTTTGAGTAGATTCATCCTCTAATATTTACATCTCTAGCGCAGGCAATAACAATGACGACTTGCAATGAAACTCGCTCATAAACAGCGGCACATTCACACATACTTGCGTACATATATTTTTCCACAACGCGGACAGTTGTAACGATGCGTCACAAACACAAAAATAGTTGCAAAACTACGAATACAGCAACGCATCCTTTGCGCTCATGTAAGTGTGTGTGTGTGTATGTATGCGTCTGTGAGTTTAATGAGTTAATACAATACATAACAACACACATACTTATATGTATACATAACTGTTCTTTTATTGCTGCTATTTGCTGCAGAAGCCAGCCGCAAACAAAGAACTAAAACATAAACACACTTCGACACCCCCTTCAGTCACTCATACAAATGCACAGTCATACACACAGACACGAAACGCACACTTAGGCACATTTGCGTAATTGCGTTCCTTAAAATAAGCGTCGAAAAATGCAACAAACCATTAAATGAGCAAAACTATCGCCTCCCCCACTTCTTCCTCTCCGTTGCCGTATTCATAATAACCGTAAAACAACAACAAAACGACAAGCCAAGGCAGTAAGCTTAGTAGTAATGGCGGCCATAATGGCCGTGGTCGACAGTGGCGGCAACTGACACAACTTAGTTGCGAACGAAATTAATTTCGACAGCACGCAGCACTTGGCGGCGAAATGTTCAACGTCAACGCTGTCACTATCGCTTCTGGTTGCTGACAATGTTTGGACTCTGTTGCTTTAATGGCGGTCGATGGCTTTAAAGCACTGCCAGAAGATTGATGATGCAGTTTGCCGGCGTCGCTCCGCCTATTAACGCGCGTTTAAATTCCGCGCACAGCTGCACTCCTCAATAAATATGTTGCTGGTCCAGAGGAGCAACAATCGTTGACATTTGAAACGACTTAATGTCGGTGATGCAAGAGCCGAGTGTTTGATTGCGCAAGTGTTAATTACATTATGCGAGCATCTAACTATGCGATGTTATGTAAAATTTATTGGCAGACCATAACTACACGCTCCTATAAATTCGTTATGTGCGCCAAACCGCACCACACACGCACGCACACGCAGACGCACACATCGATAAACGCTCAAGCAGTCGAAGGATGTGTTGGTGAGGAATCGATGAGTGTGGATGCTTGGCTTAGTTCGAAAACAGTCTTCGTGGAAATATGATTAACTATTGGGTATAGTCCATCTTAGATTTATACAGACGGTCGACATGTTGTTGCTGTAGTTGGTGTTAACAGCACAATTGACACAATTGTTCACTTGTAAAATAAATTTTTATATTTTTGGTTGTCATTCAAGAAGAATAAGTAAGTGTGAAAAGTGCAAGTCGTTGACTGCGAATGGATTCTAAATAGCGAACAAAAAGTTTATTAAGTTACTAGGAGTCGACTTCGTCTTAGAGACACAGTGGAACGGAATGCTAAAACCTTTGTGTGAAAAAAGATGTAGAGGAACAACAGCTATGAACCGCATTGTCTGGACAAGCTTTTAGGAAACTAAAGAAAAGGGGAATTTTACAAAAAATAAACGACATTTGAAAGTATTTAAGTATTTAATTTTACATTTAAGTTCTGAAAAAACCTCGAAATCTTAAAAAACCTAAAATTTTCTCCCAAAAATTTTAAATTTTCTAAAAATGTTTTTTTAATAATTTTTGTCCAGATAAACTTCTCATAAAAAATAAAAATATATTTGGTTTTTTTATTGCAGCCTTTTTATTAATTCAGCTTAGCAACAACTTAAGTACTTAACACAAATAGATAGATAGATGTTTTTATCATAAACTAATGGAATTAAACTTATAATAAAGAATAAAATTCCCTCAGAAAAATTAAAAAAATATCCCAAAATGTTTTTTCTAGTTTTTTATCATAAACTAATGAAATGAAACTTATGATAAAAAATTAAAATATATTTAGCTTTTTTTTATAATAAAAAATAAAATTGCTTTAGAAAATTTTAAAAAATCTCCCAAAATTTGTTTATATTTTTTTATCATAAACTACTGGAATAAAACTTATAATAAAAAATAAAAATATATTTAGTTTTTTTTAATAATAAAAAATAAAATTCTCTCAGAAAAATTTAAAAAATGTCCCAAAATTTTTTAAAATTTTTTTATCATAAACTAATGAAATTAAACTTATAATAAAAAATAAAATTCCCTCAGAAAAATTTAAAAAATCCACATTTTTTGTTTCTATTTTTGTTTTATCATAAACTAATGAACTTAAACTTATAATAAAAAATAAAATTGACTCAGAAAAATTTAAAAAATCCGCAAAAATTTTTTTTCTATTTTTGTTTTATCATAAACTAATGGAATTAAACTTATAATAAAAAATAAAAATATAATTAGTTTTTTTATAGCAGCCTTTTCTTCATTCAGTTTCAGCTTAACAACGACTTAAGGGGCCCGAACACTGTAAACTGCGATTTTTCATATGTTTTTTATTTTATTTATTAAAAAAAAACGGACGTTCCGATTTACATGAAACTTTACACATATGTTAATAAATGTTTAGATTATCGAAAAAAAATTTTTTTTTTTTTTTGGTTGCCCCTTTCAAAACTTAAAACGCGATTATCTCGAAACCATGTTTTTTGACCGCGTTGACAGCATAACTGAAAAAGTTTTTATCCGATCGACCTGATTCAAATTGCATTCTATTCGGGAATAGTGTCGCTTCTGCTCGACGTAGCCGTTTTTCGATATATGCCAAACTTTTTTTTTTATAAATAATTTAGTGCAAAATTTTACGCGAAAAAAACAACTTTTTCTTCAAACAGCCGCCATTTTTTTTCTAATCAATATTTTTAAAATCCCCTACGTCAAACAGTAGCCAGTAATGTATATTTCAAGAATCTTTTTTGTTTTTTGCTCTAGGAGGCTCCGTTATGCTGATTTGCTGTCAACGCGACAAGGGTCATTTTAAAAAGACGACATTTTGGATCAGCTACAGAATACAAACATGGCCGCCAAAAAAAAAAAAAAAATTGTTTTCGATAATCTAAACATTTATTAACATATGTGTAAAGTTTCATGTAAATCGGAACGTCCGTTTTTTTTTAATAAATAAAATAAAAAACATATGAAAAATCGCAGTTTACAGTGTTCGGGCCCCTTAACACAAATAAAACATATACAAAATGAGATCGGTATGAAATTCGCTTTTGTAAACTTTCTTCATTCATTGCATAAATTATACACTTTGAAACATAACATTTAATTAAATTAGGTTAGGTTAGGTTAAAGAAGGGGAGTGTGCATTTGCACTTCCACTCGGAGGCCCTGTTGGGCCCATTGTGATTCCCTTAATTTTGAAATTTTTTTTTTTAATTAAATTAAATTAGACACTAGCTTTCCATATTCAAGGCTTCATTGCCACCAATGATGTCAAATGTATCACTCTTCAAACCTCCGAAACTTTCTCCTAAGCAATTCTTCCTTCTAAAATTCTCCTGAAAGGCCAAGAATCTCCCAAATCTAGGAGGAGGTCTCCTGATCTCGCAACACTGTTTTGAGCCTTGAGTTAAGCACAGTGGTCTTCTTAAGTCTGAGCGCTTCAAAAATCCTTCCTGTCACATTTCTCAAGCTATACTTTTGTCCAGTACTGAGCACCGAATTGAATTGGCAGAAAAAAGAGGATGTTTATGAAGTGGAAACAATTAAAACTAGTATATGACACAAGAAGAAAGGTCTTCATAGAAAATTATCCACTATTTCCAAAACTATCCAACACCTGAAAGTATGTGTACTCGCTTTTAAAAAGTTTCGAGTACCATATCGCTTGTATCGACATGTTTACTCATCGCAACAGAAATTTCAGAAAGTCAGATGACAGCACGTAGCTAATCGAAGAACTTGAGCAACAGTACAATCGACTCAATCAAATATAATGTCATGGTCAATTCTTCCTTAATTAAAAGCAAACTTGTGTCTGTTTAAAATTAATCGCCACCATAAGACGCGTTAACGAGACGTTGCGATACCTCATAACGCGCCGACAGTGTGACAGCGTACACGTATTTGTCAATAAATATAATTGGACATCGTTAAAAATGATAAATCCAAACGGTTCGTTTGTCGGCGCGGTAGTTGTGCTCGTTAGGTAACTTGCTGTCATAAATCATTTTAAGTGGCCAAAAGTCAACTGTCATCCATGGTGTCCATTTGTGTGGCACGTTGGGGACGACGACGTGTGGGCGCACACACAGCAAACAAGACACTTAGTGTCGTTGCCAGTGGCGGCCAAGATGACAATGGAGCAACCGCACAACTGCTCCGCAACGCTGTGCGACAATTAGGGCAGCCGGCAAAGGAGCATCCGCACGCGGACGTTCGTATGTTGTATTCGTTTGTGTGTGTGGCAATGACGCGGAACAAATGCGCCGCGTTCGAGTTGTCGTAGCGGTTGGCAGTTGCTGTTGGGTGATTTGCTGCGCCGCTGCAATATGGTGCCACATTCCGCAGTGATACTGCGACCGCGCCAAGAAAAATAGTTCCGACTTGTGCTGAGTGCGGCACTCCGAGTGAGAAATGTCGCCGGCCAGGTGGCAGTCGTCGTCGTAGGCGAAGAAGCCGAGGCTGGGGTTATTAATATTATTGTCACGGTCCGTGCAAGTTTTAAATCATTTCGCTGCACGTTCGCCGCCGTTCGACAGTTGTTGGTGACAGTTTTCAGCGATATTGATTAGTTCTGGCGCAAGTTTGCGGTACTCTGGCGGCCTGTGGCTGGCTCGAGGATATGGCAAATGGCAGTTATTTGTAAGCGGAAAGTAACTTCCAGCTGGCTGTTGCTGGCGACGAGTTGATTTTCGGCGAGAAATTTCACATTAAATCCACTCGAGAGCCAAACACTCGTTTGCTGAGATGACAGAAAATAAGATAAATATTCGCATCGGCAACGATGAAATAGCAAAAGTTGTGGCAGTTGCACTGGTGTTGGTATTTGCTGGTTTTTTGAAATTTTGGAACTTGAAAAAAAAAAATGCTATAAGGTAGCTACAGAATCAGCTGGTTTGTGTTTAGCTTTGACAAGGTTCAGGGTTGAATTACAGTCTGAAAAAGTGTACTTAAAATTGAGTCGAAGATGAGAGATTTGACTTTTGTTGTTAGTTAAGTCACTGTTTTGTTACCAGATGGCATTCAACAGCCAGGTTATGAAGGCCAAATTGATTGGATGAATCATAGCTGGTCTTCCATATTAGATCTGAGGACATTCATGTGGTCGAAGATTAGTGAGCCTAGAGCTTTCCATCTCCATCTAGAGAAAGCCGGGCAGGTGGAAGTAGTAATCTCTCTTTTTACATGGTAAATGTTTATTGAAGAATTCATAATTTTCAATATCTAACTTTAATTGAAACAAATTATAAAAACCAAGAATTTGAAATTTAATCATTTCTAAGTTCAATTTTTTTGGCATCAACACCTCACCTCTGCTCCTCCTTTTCTTCTTATGGAATTCCTTTTTCGTTTTTTCAAATGTTTACTTTATAAATTCTTGTTGGTCGTCAGCGTCATTCTTTTGCTTCTTTGTCTTTTTATTTGTTTATGTATTTTTTTTTCAAAGTCAAACAAATTTTTCAAATACTCAACGGCTGTGCAAATACGAATCGTGCAGAAAGGGCAGAAAAACAAAACAGCCGCAACCCTTCGATTGGCGCACCGCAGAACGAACAGTCAAGAATTATTGCCACTGTGTCAAGGCAAATGGCGGGCGTCTGGCGTCCGCTCGACTGACTGACTGGGCTATCGTTGGGTCCGGCCCGGCTCGACCCACCTTTCGCTTTGAGGAATGTTATTGGCGCGGCGATGACATGTTGTGCTTGGGAAATGAGTTACGATTCGGTGACACGTTCCTCGGCGCACGAGCTGGCACAGCCGCACTGGCGGCAAGACGGCGCGGTTCGGCCTAGCGTGTGGCTTCGTCGCACACATACCGCTGCAGCAGCGAAAGGCGCCGCCTATGGACTTCCGGCGAAATGTGACGCCTATGTAGGGTTGTGTGTGTTGACATTTTCCGCATGTCATGCCGCCATGCTGCTCGAAGTTCGTCGCTGCGGTTGTTGTTGCTGTTAGTTTGATGGAAAATTTATGAAATTTTTAAGTGACAGAAAATTGTAGCTTATGCCAAAATTGTTGAAAGCGGCAAGGACACTTTTTCAAGTTTTTGTTTGCTCCTATCGCATTCGCATTCGCATTCGACATTTTTGCATTCCTGCGTTGGCTCTGGTTCCTTTCGCTTTGCGCTTCAACGCATTCCACATTTGTCATGTGGACAGCAACGGGACAGACGAACGGATGGCAACAGCAACAGCAACACTTCCTCACTTATTCTCACTCCGACATTTTATTTATGACACTACAATTTTTGTCGTTTCTTTGCCTGCTTCATGCCTGCGATACGACTGTTGTGTCTTTGTTGCGCGTCGCTCTGTGCCGTTTTTAAGTGGACATGACAGTTTTGTTTGTTGTCATTTGTGTGTTTATGTCTGTTGGTGCGACCCCAGTCAAGTTTGTGTTGCTTGCCGCTTGTCGGTGGGGGAGATGGGAAGTAACATGACATACAACATGAAGAACTTTACTTTGGCCCAGTTGGAATGTTAAGGTGGCCACAAATCAGGCGTCACAATAAAGCACGAGTGAACGGCTGATAGCTGGCACTGAAGGACGTTGAAAGGATATTGCTAGAGGTACAATGAATTCGTTTCGAATCGGCCGATTTGTATATACGCTGATCACTGGATCCATTGAAGAAATTTATTACTACTACTACTACAGCAGATGTAGCGCGCAACAAGGGGCACACAGAGTGCCTTGCAACATATCTCACAGTCGGTTTGTGCATGCGCAGGACATGCCTTCAGACATGTCTTTATACATAAACGCTGATTTCGTATGCGCTTTTTGTTTGTTTGTGAGCCATGAAGAATGAACGGAACGAAACGGCTAAAGTATTTTTCCGTCAGCGTTGTCCTTCCGCGTTCAACATTTGCGTGCATCCTGGTCCTGACGCTTGGCCGTCGTCTACTAGTCTCATTTTTTGGCTTGTCCCGCTGACTAGCCTAATGACCGTTAAGCGATTTTTTGTTGACATAATTTATGAAATCTTTTCATTAAATCGCTTGGCTGTGCGCCGCGTGACAGGCGGCTGGGGCGCGATTCGTTGTGTGTGTGTGGCATTCAATTCAAGTCAAAATGATTTATGTGCAGTTGTTGTTTTGTTTTGTTGTAGCTGCGGGCGGCACCCAACCACATAATTAAATTGCTTGTGCGAAGCTTGTCGCCTGAATTTCATTTCGCCTCTCAAGCAGCGTTTTTTTTGGCGAAGATTTTTCATTTGTGTGTTCTTTGAGAAATGTCGCGAATTTTTCTCTTTTTCCTTTGTGTTGCGCCTCCTTTACACACGCACACATAAACCCGCGCACGTCACTTCCAAGAATGCAATCTTGGCAGTCACACAAAAACGAGCACTATAACAACAACAACAACAACTCGAATAAACAGCAACAGTCAAGCGCAGCGAAAACAGTCAACGAACAAGTAAACACTGATTTTGAGTTTTTAGCATTTGAATGCGTTCTAACTGCTGCTGCTGCTGGCCGCATTAATTTCACAAGCCGGTCACGCAAACGGCAACACTGGTCGCAACGGTCAAGCACCAGCAACAACAAACAGCACAACATAAAAGTGAACGAAAAACGAAGAAACCGAAACCGCTCGGTGCCGTCCACTTCGGTGCAATGTCAAATAATTGCATTCTGCATTTTGATGAGTTTTTCGGGCAATTTTCGACACGAACGTCTGCCGTGGCGAACTTTCGGCGAAATGCAAAAACTGTGCTTAAGAAGACTGTCGAAAAATTTGTATTTTTTTTGCAAAACATAATAAGTAAAAATACGCCATTTGCATTCGGAATTGCTTTTACATTTTTCAAGTGCATTCGTGTTGTTGTTGTGGTTGTTGTTAGTTGGCCACAATTCGAGCGAACAATTGATGCAATTAAAAGCGAGCGAAGTGTTCTGCGTCAGAGTATTTGATTTTTTACTTGCAAAACTTTTGCTGTCGAGTTAAATATTTGCATTTGCGTATTTCGCTGAAATTGTGCGAACACACAAACGCAGACTTCATCGCTCAAAGATTATTTATGCGACCGCTTGTGCAGCTCGTCGCCGGCGCGTGAACTTGAAGGCAAACATTGTGCTAGTTGGAATTTTAATTCGGCAACAGTGCATGGTGGAGCATTCTTGGCGAATTTTGCAGTACAAATTTCAAGGCAAAATGCATGCGAAGTAAAGTGGAAGTAACGTTGAGGAAGGAAGGAAGCATGGAACAAGAAATAATGTAAATAATAAGTAAGAAAGTATGGAAAGCAAGGAAAGTTAACAATTTTTATAGATGAGCAGCAAAGCATTTGATTGAGTGGAGAGAATGCGGTGAGTGCTTAATTGCTGGGTTTTAATACAAGTCTGCATTGCATTGCTTCTGGAAGAATACAAAAGTCTGGGTTTTGAAGGAAGGAAGTGTGTGGATCATACTTGTGAATAGGAAGAAACACAGCAATTAACGCTGAACGTTTTTCTTTAGCGCGTGGAAACCTCTTTTTCAATTTCATTTTGCTTATTCCATAAATGTTTTTTCTGTTTAAACGTAACAACTTTTCATAATCACATAAAATTTGAGACTAATATCAGCTTTAATGAAACAAAAGTAATACAAAGATGAATAATGAATGGACTTATATGCTTTTTGTGCATTTATGTATTTTTTTTAAATTTTCATTTTTGACATTTGAACAGCTTTGACGGACGGCAGGAGGTAGAGATCGTAGAGGTTTTTGGCGTGGGACCTTTGGCTCTTTAGGAGGTTCTTAGGAAGGGTTTCGGCCCCCTGAACCTGGAATTTCTAAGAATATTCCTTAAAATAACGACAGAATTTCTTGATAACGTTCTATAAACGAAGTTCTGTAAATTAAGCCATTTGGGTTAAGTCCAAAGTAGATAAATGTCTGCTCATTGTCTTTGGTTCAAGTTCTTTTTATGCAAAAATTCACATACAAATTAAGACGACTTCAGTTTTATTCAAGATTTTGTTTTCAGTCGGCCCCATTACTGGGTTACTACCTTAAAAAAATCATTTGAGAGGAGAAGGGTTGGGAAAAATTGAACACTTGTTTGTTGTCTTTCTCTAAATTTTTTGACCAATCAATGGACACAACGAAAGTCCATTGCCATTTGCTTATGAAGGTAGTGATCGAAGAAAATTTGTGCGTTTGTTATCTTTTTTCTTAATTTATTACGAAGTCGCTATCAAATGCAAACCAGGAAGTAGGACACATACATTAGTTGAATTTATTTAAATAAAATATTTATTTTTTCATACAAGCCAAACATGTAAAGAACAGAAAAAGCTTTTCAAATGTTAAAGAAAAAAATAGCATAATTATTCAAATTTACATTTTTCACATAAAGTCAGTGAAGTATGCTTTAAAAGCATAAAGTCACAATTAAAAGTGTAAATAAGGAGCACATTCTGCCCAAAACTAAGTTCATTAAACTTTTAATGAAAATAGGACATTTGCTCCTTAACGATGCCATATGGTTACTCTGACCATTACATCTCAAGTCTTCACATTGGGATTATTTCATTGTTCACTGTGAATGCCCAGAACATTTTCGGTCGATTTCATGTTACATTTTGTAACATGTAAGCAACACATTCTCCTCTCTCGGCTGCCTCCAGTTGTGGGCAGAGCCAACGAGGCAAGTCGTCGCTGGAAATGTAATGGTTTATTTCGCAAAGATTTGCCATCAGTTCACATTAGGGCCAAACAATTCCACTGTGCATTTGGTGCTAAATTAATTAGAAGAATTCTACAAGCTGGCATGTGAAAGTTTTTGTTTGGACATTTTGATAAGTGGCCGGCAGGAATTTCAATATGGAGTGCACATTCCGCTGCAAACCAGCCGCAATGCAGAGCAGCGCCAGCAAAAAATGGAATATTTGATTTGGTGTGCACATGCGAACATCACACATACACACTTAGATAAACATGTATTATACATATGTATGCAAATATACAGCAAGCTGGTCGGACAGACAGACAGACAGACCGACAGCGTGCTGGGAGCATGTTGCGGTCGAGCAGCGCTTGGAAGCGCTACGAATAATGGCTGAACATTTTTGCAAGACGTTAGTGTGTGATTTATGTGTGCGTGTGTTCGGATGTGTGTGTGTGTGTGTGTACTAAAGCGAAACTTGTTTGAACCAACAGCGCCGTAATGTAGGCATGCCATATGTATGGCTGTTGGATTTTGGTGTTTAGGTGTGTGCGCCCACTTCATCTAATTTCATGTTTTGCATTTTTCACACCCGAATTTGTTATAAATAACTTTTACATTTGCTTAAAGTTTCAGACTTGTTGAATTTGCTTGGAATAATTTAAACTTGAGTGTGGCTAAATAACACTACTCGACAAAAAATTTGTTCATCGCGTGCTCCTAAAAACAAAAGTATTTTTTAGACTAATCTTCGGCTGCTGAACACGAAACTGAAAATAAAAAAACACGTCGTTCAGAAGGCAATTAACTAACCTTTCTAACGATATATAGATTGTCGAAATCAGATAAGATTTGGGGAAGTTACTGACGGTGAAAGTTGTAAAAAATTGAATTTTTTGACCATTTTCAAAAATTATACATTTTCGAATGGTTTTTTTTGTAGATAAAAAACATTATCTCCTCAGGTTTTAAAATTTTAGATGAAAGATATATTATCTGAGCAAATATTAAGCCTAACATCAATAGAATTGAAAGAAAAATGACAAAGTTATGATGCACTGAGTGAAAACACCAACTTTACATTTATTACACCGTGCGAAAAAATGTTTTTTATTTGCCGAAACCCATCCAAATGTTGATATAGACGTGAAACTAGAGGTAATTTATAGTATCCTGGCATAGTCAGTTTTTCATTTTCTGACCCAAAAACCTTCTTAAAGGACTTTAAAATTGTAAGGAGATACACATTTAAAATATTTTTTTAAGTATTTGTGGTTGTGCAATGCTGAAGATATGGGTATCAAATGAAAGAGGAAAATTGTCTCCTTTTTACTAAATTTTCTATTTTGCACTTTCAGAACTTTGAAATAGAAAAAAAATTTACTTAAAAATTCACTTGTGTTAGTCGGATGGTTGGTTTACGAGATATGTGCTCACAACTGAAATAAGAGGGGAAAAACATGTTTTTCGAACATTTTTCGAAAACGCTTCTTAAGAAAATGTTTTGATTTTCAGTTTCGTGTTCAGCAGCCGAAGATTAGTCTAAAAAACACTTTTATTTTTAGGAGCATTTTTCGTGTCGAGTAGTGTAATTTAAATTTGAACTGCGCACATTATCGATTCGAGCTTAAAATAAAAGTTTGTTTTTTAATTTGAATGTTCATAGCGAAGTTGGTTAATTTATGCGAATGTTTAACACCCATCATAGGTTTTGTTTGAAAGGATAATGATAACTGATGAGAACTGAGTTCGATGCGATGTGAGACCAACTAGCGAAGGCGCAGAGGTTCCTGGAAAGAGATGTTGAAGCAGATTGTAGCCTGTTAATGGGTTGGTGTGGTCAGTTAAGTGAGTCCGAAACTTTATAATTAAAAGTTCATTCTTAACTTCATCCCGTGACTACATAGTGAATTATTCAAGTGAACCAGGTAGCCTTTTTATTATATGACAAAAAGAGAGAAATATGCTAAAAAAATTAATCCTGAATAATATACAATAGTTTCAAACTAAGTTTAGAAACATAAAAAATTCTAGGAAATCGTTGCTGCACATCTAACATGACAATTTTTGTAGTGTCCAGCATAGTAACTAATCATAAAAAAGTGATCGAGAGTGTGGGCTGCACTTTAATGAATCAGATAACGATTTGTAAAAGCAAAAGTCTTGGACAAAATAATTCTCATGTTTTGTTTCAATTTATGAAGAAATATGAAGACGTGTCTGTGATTATATCTTTTATGATTAATAATACCCAACCCAATAATACCCAACTTAGAGCACATTGAAATATTGGGCTGTACTTCTGTTCATATTTGTTACGCGCCGTAAATCAATAACATTAACTCAGTCTCCTCTCGTAAAGCGATATGAGGAAGACGTGAATTTATCACTAGCAGAACTCTTAGTTAGTTGTAACAAATCATTGAATTGTGCCATGCTTTCTTTGCAACGTCCGTAACTTTGTTCTGTTGAAAGATATGGCGAATAAATTACTTCATACATCATTTGTGATCAATATTTCCGCTACAATATCAAATTAAAACTATAGGTTTTGTATGTAAGCAACGTTATAATTCAGTACGTTGGTCCGTGAGTCTAAAGGTGCCTCACAAGAAAAACAAAAAATATTTTTCATGCAGTAGCTGTCCACTTAGTGAAAGTAAATTTCTATGAGTAAAACAATTCGCTGTTGAAATTGTCAGTCTCATTCTGCAACCCTTCGACCCTTCGGGAGCATAGTATTAGATGTCATTATCATCAAATTGTTTACATGTTCTATTCTCAACCAAAAAGTTGGGTTGGAGACTAGGAATGAGCTTCTCAATGTGTCGTTGCGTATTAATGGTTCAGTAGCGTTCCGACTCCAACAGTCTTCCGTCTAATATAGCCGAGTTTTACCTACAAAATAAATAAAATAAAATAAAATAAAATAAAATAAAATAAAATAAATTAAAATAAAATAATATAAAATAAAATAAAATAAAATAAAATAAAATAAAATAAAATATAACAAAATAAAATAAAATAAAATAAAATAAAATAAAATAAAATAAAATAAAATAAAATAAAATAAAATAAAATAAAATAAAATAAAATATAACAAAATAAAATAAAATAAAATAAAATAAAACAAATTAAAATAAAATAAAATAAAATAAAATAAAATAAAATAAAAAAAAAAAAATAAAATGAATAAAATAAAATAAAATAAAATAAAATAAAATAAAATAAAATAAAACAAAATAAAATAAAATAAAAGAAAATAAAATAATATAAAATAAAATAAAATAAAATAAAATAAAATAAAATAAAATAAAATAAAATAAAATAAAATAAAATAAAATAAAACAAAACAAAATAAAATGAAATAAAATAAAACAAAATAAAATAAAATAAAATAAAATAAAATAAAATAAAATAAACCAAATTAAAAAAAATAAAATAAAATAAAATAAATTAAATTAAATTAAAATAAAATAAAATAAAACAAAATAAAATAAAAATGGTGTTTAAAATATTCATTGCCTACATTTTCGATTTAAGTTTTTATTAAATTTAACTCTGCAGCAACAACCCACACCTCCATTTTCTTCCTCACATAAGTGTCTAACAAATACTATTGATATGTTTTACACAAATACATCCACATTCAAATTTCGCAAGTCATAAATATGATTGCACTCCAGTGTTGAGTTTTTGTGCTTGAGCCTTTTTTAGTAAAGGAGAAGATAGTTTTTTGTTTTCATGACAGCAAAACCCCTCAATGTGATAGCAGCACACAGCTGAAAGAAGAAGCAGCAGAAGGACGTTGCTGCGCAGGATTCACTATGCGTAATATGATCTCGCAATAGTTGCAAGCGAAGCGGCATCGCCATGAATAGTTATAGTGCAAAGTCGAGCAGTCGAGCGCGGCTCGCAAGAAAAGGTAAAGTGCGTTGTTGTTGCTTTGTGAGGCGGCTGCTTAGGCAGTCAGTGCACGTCGGGGAATATGCCTGGAGCATTTTTCAAGCATTGACTGCTGTTGTCGAGCGTTTTTGTGAGCGGCACAATACCATTTTTTATTCCTTATGTAATATCGCCGCTAAAGTGTTGTAACAGCACTGCTGGGAGCGAGTCGTGGCTGAGCGGCGGCATTACGTGCGCCGATAAATTGCTGCGCCTGCTGGCCGGCGCACCGTCAGTCGGTGCGTCGGCGAAGCGTTTGTGCAACTATTTATTTGGGCCATGTACTTAGCACTTAAAACGATTGGAATTTGCATTCCACTAATGTGTTTGTGTGTTGTGCATGTGTGCTGAAGTGTATAATTTCTTTGCGCTTTACATGCGAATTCTGCCGCTCAATTGATTGATTTTCACAAGTACACAAATCGACGCATTCTATGCGCCGGCAACAAATGGCGGCGGAAAACATTTGCGCTCGATATCGAAATTTTGTGCCGCTTTGTGCGTGTGTGTGGGTGAGTGTGTTTGGCATTCGGCTTTGCATCTCACAAGCGACTTTCGTGTGACGTGTGTGTGTGTGCATGTCTCAAGTGTTTGTGCGGAGATTAATGGCTGAGCGGCACAAAAGTGGGTCACGTGAGCTGCATTTGCGGAAATTCTATGATTTTTGTTGTACACTTGTTGAAAGTGAGATCGAAATATTTATCTGTTGATGGCGTTTATTGAAGGTGCTTTTGAAATTTACGGACTGACAACTGCTCAGCTGGAAAACTGCAAAGGCTGAGTATGTCTATGAATCCGCTGTTAGTAGTTCAGTGAATTTGGAAGAAACTCGAAATTTTGATATTTCCTGTTGGAAGACAAGTGAATAGAAACAAAGCAAATAAAAAGAAGGCAAACATAAAGAAGGCAAATAAAAAGAAGGCAAACAGAAAGAAAGCAAATAGAAGGAAAGCATAGAAAAAGAAAACAAATTGATAGAAAGCATAGAGAACGAAAGGAGTGGAGCAAACAGAACTCAATAACACTGCCTTCAGTCATCCACATTGTGGGTCGGACTTTACATTCATGTGAATGGAATTTTATAACGATTTTTTGACAGTTCATTAGCTTTTTCGCTCTATTGGGCAAAGTTTATTAAAGACTTCATTTCTGGCTTCAAAGTCTCTTTCGTTTCATAGGTACGAGTAGTTTTGAAGTAGGTTTATTAAAGCTCTAAACTTAAAGAATTAAAAAGGTTTTTCAGGATTTGCTCGCCGTACTTGTTGCCTCCTTTGGTATGTTTTATAAACACGCTGTGTGCGGGAGTCAAGTAAAAATTAACTAATTACAAGTCAACAGAAAAATGCGGCCAGGTTTCAAACTGCCCAAGTCACGACTTCAACGGGCTTTTCCCTTATTTCTGCAAAGTTCCACAGCACGCAAAGCTGTTCGTCTGTCGACAGTACCAAATCTGATGATTTATTCAGTTGAAAATCGCAACATTAATTACACTTTACGAAATAATTTCCACTAAAAAGCCGTTCACAGTGTTTCGTCTCGATTGCCATCGATTTGGCATTACTGTGAAAAATGTGCTTAGGCGCTCGGCATTTCCTTTGATATTCCTGCAAGTGGCTTAAAGGTGAGCCACGCGGAGCGTTTGTTGCTGATGCGCGTCGTACATAATTAATTTCTGATCCTGTTAAAAGTTTCCATAAAACTTTCGCTTGGGTACAACTTCCGCACCTCCGCTGGCCGTTTGCGTTCCCCCCGCTGCTCAGCACTTTCGCCTCATGGCGTGTTTTAATTAACAAGAAAATTATAAATAAAAGCGCAAGAACACAAATAAATTCGCGCCGATTGTCGGCACATAAACCAGGCCAGTTGGGCGCCATGGCTACTCGCACAGCTGCGATCTGGGCGGCCGCTCGCCGCACAGCAGGCGCCGCGCCGTTGACGGGCGGCACGCAAGCGATGAAAAGGACTTCCGGTGGCCGCGGGCTGCGCCAACGCCAGCACCGCCGTCAGCTGCGCTGCAGTGTCGTCACGCTAATTTCTTCTAATTTACAAACTGAGTCTGGGCAAATAAAAATGCGCCACTTGTAAATATGCATTTAAGCAGCTCGAACGCGAACGCGAAAGTGAGCGCGGCAGGGACGGCCGACATTTCCGTTAACGCACGGGAAAATGAAACGAAAACGGCATTCGCCGAATGTACGCCGTTATGATGGGACATTAAAAACCCTTCTGCGCGTCTATTAAGGATAATGAGATCATTAGTCGAAATTTCAGGCATGAATTATTGCCGAGAATCAGCGCCGCCCGGGCGCCTAATAAAAATAAAATTTTATACGTTTCCTCGTTTGGTTATTTGTTTGTTTGTTTAGATGGTGTAACCGTTTTGCGTGGGCCGCAACATGACCAAAGGACAGACAGCGGTTCGGTTTCACTTTGCTTTTATTTGCCATTTACCATAATTTCTTGTAATCAAGAAAGGGGCCAAGGAAAAGCAAAAGAAATGAAAACACTTTTGATTTTAATAGAAGTGTTTACTAAAATAAAAAGCGAATTATTGTTGTATCATTAAAATGTATGCGATGCGGAAGAAGGTTGGCCAAGCATTCGTTTGCTGCGACATTGTTTGGCTTTTAGTGTTTGGCAGGACATAATGGACTCTTTGCTCGGTTGTTTGCCATTTGCTAAAATATTACGTTATCGAATTATCACTGTAGAGCTGAACTACTTTCAGACCAAGGTGGCAACTGCTACCGATGCAGAATGACTCATTGGGGCTACCGGCCTGTGTATAGGAAACTATCTTCCCCAGCCTGACCGTAATATAGATAGGACCTTGGATTTTAATCGTACCTTTTCGCAAAGTTTAGGAGTAGGAGTAGGAGTAGGAGTAGGAGTAGGAGTAGGAGTAGGAGTAGGAGTAGGAGTAGGAGTAGGAGTAGGAGTAGGAGTAGGAGTAGGAGTAGGAGTAGGAGTAGGAGTAGGAGTAGGAGTAGGAGTAGGAGAATAACTGGAAGTGAGAGTAAGTGTGAAAGACGTTGCAATTTATTTAGGTTCCCAGAGACTCTAAATCTAACATAGCTGGAGTTTTTTTTTTTAATTAAAGAAATATCCTTCAGATCGAGTTTTGAGAGTTTAGTTTTATCCCTGTATCACTGATATAGCATACAACCCCTATTGAAAATAGTAATGCGGCCACCAAACGGTAGGAAGAGTTCAATTATTTTCTCATGCATGCACACAACTTTAGTGGCACTTTCAGTTATCTTGTCTTGAATTTTTATGATTTTTGGTTTGATTTTGTTTTCGACGAGAAGAATATTTAACTTGGAGCATTGTGAAAAAATCGACGTTATTGTTGAACATTCACATCCTAAAAATAGCAACAACAACGATTTCATATTCTGCCCAGAGCACCTAAAATGACAGACAAACCACAACTTGCCATTTTGCTATTACTGGGCATTCAATAAAAAATTCCAATTGTTTGTGAAAATTATTCCATTCGAAATGGCGACCAGCACAAGTCAAATCTTTTTGTGACGAAATGAACAAAGTGACTTCTTGAAATGCCATTTGCCATTCGAGCACATTGCAGAAACAAACACGCTCGTGTAGAGGTCCAGTGGGTTTATTTCTGGAAATTTACTTTATTTTACTAGTCTCACTACACATAAAATACACATCAAGGGCCACAATGGCCCAAGTTTAAATATTTATGGTCCGCGCCGACGACTACAGCAACACACACACACACACACACAAATGGAAAGCGAAATATCAGAAGTAAAATATTTGCCACAAAAATATGCAAACAATCGATAAGTAATCGTACTCGTAGGTGCGTATGTGCACACAAATGCTACAATAGATTTGTTGCGAGGCATATTTATGTAAAACACTCATCAGAGAAGATGTTGTGTGCCTAGATAAATTTTATTGAATTTCTCTGGGTATAAAATTCAAACGTAAATGCAAACGAAATGAACATTTTGATAGCTTCTCACCTCAAGCGCCATACACTCACGTTCAGCCACTCACACACTCTCACACACACACATAAAGGTGCAGTATTGCCTGTATTGTATTGATCGTTGGCAAGAAATGTACAAGATTGACATACTGTCGACAGGCTGGCGTGGAGTGAACGGGTGGTGGGTGGCTGCCTTGCCAATGCCTCGGCGACGTTAACTGTAACGGTAATGGTAACGGTAACAGCATTCGGCGCGCAGTGCGAGTGGCGTTGGCGCAGGTTTGGTACACATTATGCAAATTGATGTGAAATCAATAAGAAAAACGCCAGCGCAGTCGACGCTGCAGCTGTGTTGTGTGCGACTACACAAATGCTCAGGTGCTGGCAGCTGCACCCACACACACACACACACATAGATATGTAAAAACATACACAAATAGCCAGAGCGACAGACAGACAGATGGGCAAACCTGCCGCTAGATACACAAATATTTAAGCCCGCACACACGCAGCGTGCGATGCAATGCAATTTCCTTCTACCATGGAATTTGATTATTTATACGTTTTTGCCTTGTTACACATTTTCCATTTTCTTCTGCGTTAAGAGATTATCGTCGGATACAATTGTGCGCGTAGTCATCATTGGCAACATGCATAAATACATAAATACAAATGCGGGAAATTGAAGTAATTAAATTTGCACGAAAATAAAACCCAAATATAAGAATTCGCCACGAGAGAAAAAGCAGCAAACGCTGCAAGAGACGCAAGCGGTAGAAATAATATTGAATTCAATATTTGCAGATATTGTCGAAAGCGTATTATTTGCTTGAGAATTAACAAGGAATTTGAAAATGCGTTTGCAAGTGAGATGCAATTTTGCTTTCAATATATAAACTTGGTGAAAATAAAATGAATATACATATGTAAAATAAAAAAGTTTGTTACGCAATTTGCTTACATTTCGATATTAAATTCAACAACCAGAATACGTTGAGCACAAAAACAAGTTTTAAAAGTATATACACTAGTCAGAATAAGTTGGCGTACAAGGGGTACATAGTTTTTTCATATGAAAAATAAATCACTTAAAGTATTTTTTTAAAAACAAAATATTTTATATTTTTTCCATAAACTCAGTTCTTTTATTCTATTAAGATAATAATAACAAAAACTTGACCAAATTGTAAAAGAAGGGCCAAAAACAAAATGTGATATGAATTCACCTCAGAAAAAGTTTGCGTACAAGATAAGGTTATGTAGCAAAAATTTAATTTAAACTAAGTTTTGTCCAAAAATTAATAACTTTTTGAATATCCTTCTCTTATTGGAACTCCCTGCAGAAGTTCGGCATAAATTTTATTAAATTATGTGTTTTTTCAGCTGTTCTTTTATTATATCCTTGAATTGTTATATTGGTTTACTATATCTTTGAAGATGGAGTGTTGTTGGGCTCAAGGTTCAAGTCAACCCCTTATATATTTAATTAAATGCACTTTAGGTGACTAGGGATGAACTTTTTCAACTTTTTTGAGCCAGTCAATAGCAAAGATAGCTTCACATCGTATGCATTACGCCTTAAGGTCATCGTAAAGTTGAAAAGAAATGTTGGAACCTGATCCAAATTTTTGAAACCTTGGCTTACATAAGCTTTTGGATTATGTAAATAACCCCTCGGAACCATTTCTGATTAAAAAAACACAGCCTGCTCACTCCTTTACTAGACATGCAGCCCCATACCATACCCCCTCATACTATATACAATAAAGCATGTTAATGTGAGATTTTTGTTGCTGAATCCTCTTCAAATTAGTTGAAAGGCATCATAATGCCAAATATGCCAAACCATTATCAGAAAATAATAAATCTTCCTACTCCATAGATAACACCGGAAATTCGGTTTTCTAGACTCTTTGATGGACTCTTTCACGAAAGAAATTCTGTGCTCTTTGTTAGTAAGCTAAATATGGGCTTCTTACATGCTATTCTGTAGGGGAAATATGTTTTTTTCAGGACTTTTCTTAAAAAGTCACTGCTACTGGGTTTTATAAAATATTTCTGTACATCTCTGAAGATATTGGATGCAACTAGCCTGAGATTATGATGCACTGATCGCACGACAATCTAATCCTATTGCTTGGGTAGCTTAAGAAAATGGCCAGATCGTAGTAACGAAGCAAGATTTTCTGTTTTTTTTTCGAGATTGAAGATGATTTTTTGAAATGGCGAATGTGCTCTCCCAAAAGTTTCCATAATTTCATGAAATTTTTTGTCAATTTTGGAAAGTTTTAGTAAGCTTATCCTTTTATCCATTTTTATTTTTTTTCGCTTGGGTTCTATTGCTTTCTATATAATTTCAAGCACATATACGTTTAAAAATAATTTACGAGTCCGTTTACTGCTCAATGGAATACAAATTTCCAAAAATAAAAATAAAAAGCATAACTGGAAATTCCCGTTATTAGTTTTGTACGCAAACTTATTCTGCACCGTTTTGTGAGTATATTGTCAATAAATATGAATATATGGAAAATTATTGTTTTAATGCATCTAAAACACAACAAAAAGTACAGTTAAGACATATATGAATAATGTGGATAAGTTTTGGTAAACAGAGAACCCATTTTTGAGGTCAAAATTGATGATAAGATAATTTTTACTAGCCTGTACGCAAACTTTTTCTGACTAGTGTACATACATTCGATTAGAAATGGGTCAGTGGTATAAATAACTTCAAAACTTCACTATGCCTGGTTGAGGGATTCACTCAATGACTTTTGTTAAGGTTTCACAATGTCATCTGGAACAAACTAAACGCCGGTCTCGATAGTCCAGCGGGCAGCGTGCTGGCTTCTCATACTAGAGGCCCTAGATTCGATTCCCAGCTCGGGCTGGTGAAACACCCGTCTACTTCTAAAGCTATCCACATGAAACAGATGAGAATTAGAGGTCTAAGTGTGACTCGTACAGAGGCAGCCACTGCAACCTATCTAACCTTTAGGACTGGACTATATATGCCATGACAGTATAAGCCTCACTGATTCTGAAAAGCATAGAAAATTCGAGCAGCAAAACTTCGAAAAATTTCCTAGACTGTTTCTTTTTTTTCACATCGACATATCAAAAACCATAGTGAAATCAATAAAGTGTACCAGGTAGATGACGTACACTTATTTCTCTGAGTAGCAATTGTCAATGTGTAAATTTATTTGTGTCAGTTCGATTAACCTTTATTTTTGTTGTCGTTAAATTTAAAATAGAGAAGAAATATATATTTTGGTAATGTATTTTATGTTAGAAAAACATAGAAACTGCATTGCCGTGCGTTTTTTTTGCAGAGACATCACGTTTTTCCTGGCATGTAGTTGCGTTTTTAGTGTCGGTTTTGGTGCAGAATTTATTTTCAAACAACAATTTATTTTAACATTTTTCCATACAGCACAGACGGGTTATGAACTCCGACATTTGTCAGCAAAATGACATTAACTGTCAGAAGTGTACGATGAAAAGAGAGTTCCTCCTATCTGGCACACTTTATTAATTTCACTATGTCTAAAACTAAGTCAGCAAGCCTGAAAGTTTCAATTTAATTGAGTTGGATTAGGTGTTACCTACAAAAAGCTTCCAACTCATCGTTCGGAATCACCATAAAACTGTATATCCTCTACACTCGTTTAGGTGACCTCAAGAATAGCTTATCTTGTCAACGAGCTTTCCAGCTTTCCAAAAGTTGCTAGGCACTTTAAATATTCTCATTGAAATAGGCTGAATGTACTAGCTGTCCAAAAACTAGTCAAAAGTCTTAGATATCCCACGGGGAATCCGTTTAACTTGAAGTTGAAAAGCAGCTTTCTGGAAAGCCATCTTTTCAAAATCATTCAACTGCCTGTAATTTGTAAAGCTTGCAACCCGAAATATCAAAATAAGGACTCTAAAAATAATCAAAACTGAACTGTTAAAGATAATCCGATAAACTCGAAGTGCAAACTGTGTGTAATTCTTAAAGCTTAAAGAATAGAGACTTGAAATTTGGCTCATCTTGTAAACTATCCTTCAAATTTTTCAAAAATGTATTCAAAATTGTCGATACCCCTCGGGAGTCCTAATGAAGTCGTAATTAAATTCTGGCTTAGAAAAAAGTCGTCTATTCAAAATTCACACTTTAAAAAAAAAAGGCCCAGCCCAGCCTAAAATGTGACTCATTTTTAGCGGAACTCTTGGCAGTTTCAAACATCCGAAGGTAGCTGATATCATATTGGAATCTTTATCAAATCAATTTTGAATGGTGGCCTTGAATTTTTCAAAATCATTCATCTGCCTGTTAGTGCTCAACCAGAAGGCGGCGCCACCTCAAGATACTCACACAGTGTTTCAAAAATTCCTTCTTTCATTTCCTGCTCAGAGTTCATCTTCCACCCGTCTTTGCCCATCGTGAACCAACGCAATGTTTGCGGAGTTATGGCGCATCCCTTGAGTGTTGGTCAAGGAAGTAAAAAGAGCACATTTTGAATATATAATTTGCAAACTTTTGCGGAAAATTAAAGCTTATACAAGTGGATTTCCAATAGCCTACCGCCCATCAAATTTGCTTGCACCAAATCAAATTAATGAAACAGAACAGTTACAAGAAATGCAGCCAGCAATGGCGACCTTACACAACAAAAAAGCAGAACAGGACAGAAAAAGTTGTGTTGCGATGTTTGATTTGTTGCTTTTGAAAGTTTTGTTGTTGAATTTGTGCAAGCAAAATCGAAAAACCGCAGGGAAATCAAAATTCTTGACTGAACCAAAAGCAAGACGCACGAGATGTGCCCATTTGTGATGGATTTGAGCAGCCACGACTATTTGGCATCATCAGTGTGCAAGAAGGAGAAAGTAGACAAATTTTTGGAGCGTTTAACTTTTGCTTAGAACGCTTGGCATAACCCAATTTGTCTGTTTGTCTCCATGCAACGCGCTCCATGGCTGGAATTTATGTAAATGCTTGCCACACTCCTTGGGGCATGTCTGCGACGCAGGCACGCAGGCAATCGAAATTGCGATGTGAATGTAATTGCCACAGTGCGGCACTGTACTGCGCCGGCGAACGACACGGAACGCTGTCGCTGTTGTCGACGCTACTAATGTTGGTACTTTTGATGTTGCAGCTGTTGCGAAATTGTTTTCCAATTTTCAATGCGTGATTTCAAAATGGCGAAATGACAAATAGGAAATAAATTGAACACGTCGGCAGATTAAGAGCACTTTATGTGGGCACTTGTGCGGCGTGCGTGCGGCACGACCGCAGCAAAGTTTTGCCAATTTTATTGGCATTGCCAATGCCGCTGCATGCAACGTGCAGTCGCACGGAGGCGGTGGGAGCAGTCTATGCGGGAGTGCGGGCATGCGGGCGTGCGGAAGTGGGAAACCCAAGTTTTTATTGCACTCGCAGAGCTGCAGCACTGCTTGGTCCTGGTGCTTTTGTGTTGATACAGCAGCAATTTTGCTTTCATCCGGCAGCTCGGGGAGTGCAAAAAGCAAGAAAACAATTACAAAATGATAAAAATACAATAGTTGAAGGGAGAAAATAAGAGCAAGGCGCCACCCTCATAAAACTGGTTAATATTTCAATGAAGAATTGAAAAGTGGCTGCAACACAACGCAGCGGCCCACTGCGCTCCACTGCGTTCTTGTGAAGCAATTCAGCGAAAGCGACGTCCGCGCGGATATTGCAGTCCAGGCAATCACTTTGAGCGCGACGGAATTGTTGCATAAGTAAAGTGAAGTTTGCTGTAATAAATAAATTATTTTGTAATAAAGAGAGCAGCATTTTGAATAATTTTTTAATAATACTTATAAGAGAAAAAAATTTCACATGCAATGCAACTCGAAGTGTTGCACGAAATTTTCACTTTTGCAACTCAACAAACTGTACTTTTATCCCTAAGTAGATTATTGATTTCTTCACATGTTAAAGCAGTCTTCGTTTGCTTTAAAAATAAGTCTTTCTTACAAACTGCACATTTACCCGATTTGCATGCTTAGAAGAGTAAAAGCAATCAAGACTCTGGACTTTCGTGTCTATAGACAATTTAATTTTTGTAGTTTTATTTAGATACTTAAAAAACTACACCAACACCGCCCACTCGCCGTACGCTGTACGGTTTTCAATTAAGAATAGTTTATTGTTTTCGTAGCGCGTTTCGCCACGTCAGCAGTCACCTGCTAATATATTTCGTCCATTGAAAGCACTCCACCACTCCACTTCAGAAACAAGTCGAAACTCCGCACGCAATGTGTGCACTCTATAATAAATTGCAAAGCAACTAAATCGCCTTAAAATGTGCAAAACCTCTTAAAAACAATCAACTTTCGGCAACTCACTGCAAGTGAAAGCCCACACAACAGCGGCGCACACGAAAGCCGCTGCACTCAACTGCATTGGAGCGCAATGCTTTACGCAAAGCAGGCGCAGATCTGTGCGTATGTGTGTGCGTCAAGTTGTGTATGTGTAGGATAGTTTTGTTGGAAAACTTGAATTTTGGCTAAAATTAAAAAAAAAGGCTCAAGCGAATTTAATGAGTGCACACACATTGCTAAACTCAACGCCATCTCGAGATTCTCTGTGTGTGTGTGCGTGTGTTCAAACATGATAGAACGCATACAAACGCGCGCACATACTTTGCGCACGGTCGCAGCCGGCTGGCTTCGAGCGGAAATGCCGAAAAATACTTTCACTTTGGCTTTTGCCGCAACGTCGTGGCTGTTGTGGTGCTTACACAAAATTTGCTGCCTGTTTCGGCAAATTGCAAAAGTGCCTGCGAGCGCGGCGGGCGGCTGCAATGTGGAACAGCGGTGGGCGTGCGGCATTGGCGCTTGGCAGGTGTTGATTGCAGGTTTGGCAGCAATTTCAATCGGGCAGCCGAAATCGGAATCAGGCGTGTAAAGTGGGCAGTGCCGCTGCTGGTGGCAATTTTTGTTTTCAACACAAACTTAAATTATGAATGAGAAGCGCTGCAATGACAAACTTGTTCGGCGCAGCGTGTCAACAACATTCGTGTAAACTTTCAGGCTTATGAAGTTTTGATTTCACGCTGCACTGGCAGCGATGCCGCAAGCCTGATTTGCGGCCGCTGTCAATGCAATTTGCACGCCTGGCAATTTGGCGGTGAATTAATAATTACAATTTATTGACAGCACTTGACGGCAGTGACGCTTGTTTTGAATTATTAGATTTTAATTGAAAATTAATTGGATTAGTCGACAGAGCGGAAGTGTAGTTTGCAGTTAATTTTGAGAAACACGGGTTGGATTAGGTTAGCGTGTCGTGGCGTTCGTTAATTAATTGGCAATGAGTGACTAATTGGCTGTGTTAAACGGATGGACTATTTATTAGTTGTTAATCAAGAATTTAATGCTTACGTTGGGTTGCAGAGGTAATGAAAGATGTGTGCAGGGGAAGAGTTACAGAAACTTAATGGATGTCGAGTTAAACCATATTTTCACCTGATGAAATAATTTACTTGAAGAACAAACCGAATCCTTTGCTTTAATTTTTAGCATTTGGTTTCTAGGGTAAATTGAAATAACACTCAGTCGATTGTGCTTAGGAAGATTTGAACTATTCAAGCACAACGTCAAAGACCTCGTCTGGATTACACCGTGCGACAGCACTTTTCACACCGGGAAAAATCCATATGTGCGTGAAACTAGAGACCAAATATAGTAATACTGCGTACTCAGTTTTTAATTTCTACATCCTTTGTCCTTTAAAAAGGACTTCAAAATTTTGAGGGGGATAAAAAATATAAAAAATATAAAAATACTTAACCTGGATAGAATATGGCGATATGTACTATATACGCTCAACTTGGTCCAGTATATGTTACCTGATAAATTGATACCGATTATTGGCTTTGATTCCAGTGGTGCCACTGCTCGGCAGTTTGCCAACTCATTGTTTCACTTACAGGTTCTTTTTCAGGGCCCATTGTGCCTCGACTTACGAGTAGCGATACATTTCACAAACCAATTCTTTCCAACTATTTATCCAAAAACCACATTTCTTTAAGGGAACTCTCCTGTATGGAAAACCGTCGCCAGACTTTTTATAACCTAGAAGCACTTGGAATGGTCGTGGAGACGTCAATGAAGTGTGAATGATTTTCAATCAACCTTGTTACGTTACGTAGATTAAATACTAAATGACAAATACTTTTTGTTTTAATATTTCACAATGTAGTACATCATATTTTTATTAAATGTTACATTATTTTGGGAACAATTTTTGAGTTTAGAAATAAAAAAAGAAATTCTTTCGTTCCAAATTTCCGCAGAGGGGATGATGAGGCCTTGGGCCTGAACACCCTGGATGTGGCACAATTATGGGCGACAGAGGTGCGGCCGTTGTAGTATCGGGTTGTGCATTTGCAAACCATTGACCAGTAACGGCTACCACAAATAAGACTGTGAAAAGTTTAAGCATGTTTGCGTGAATGTTTTAATTTTGTAGATTTGATTTTCCACAACAGCGGCGAATGGAGTTGATTTCACAAAACTGATAAAAATTGCTGTCACAATACTTTTATATGAAATAAGTGCTATGAATTGTTTGTGATCTAAACCAAATGTGTTGCGTTAAGTTATCACGCATTTTATTTGCCAGAAACTCTTAATGAGTTAAATATTTACGTATTTGTACAGTTGCCAAATTAATTAGTTAATTAATTAATTGACTGGCAAAACAGTTGCCAAATTACGCTCTAAAAAATGGCCAAAAAAATCTAAAGCAAATTTAAAAATATTAATCGCACACTTATGATTTCTACACAATAAGTCATAAGCTAAGCGAATTATTTCTATGACTGGCACTATTTTTACATGAACTAAAACACATTAATTTATTGTTGAATGCTTAGAAGAAATTAAACTTTCAGGCACACATTTTGTTTTTAACTATAATGGTATGGGTTGATAAAAGCAATTTAAAAGATTAACATGCTCAACTAATGTTAGCTCATAACTTGAGTCATATGTAACTTTGATCTAAAGCAATCGATTTTTGCAAAAGTTGGAAGATTCGTAAAAGATGGTTTGTCAATGGATTGTCCTGGAATGTATTGTATCATCATCATCTTGGTTCCTTTTATATGTTTGGACTAAGTAGTTACTTGTGATGAAAAACAAACGTGTTGCATTAAGTTATCAAATATTTGATTTGACAGAAACTCTTAATGCGTAGAATCAAAGAATATGAAGTGAATGCCTTATTGAAATGAATTGCCCTATTCATGCAATCAAATATTGGGTCTACTTTTTTGATAAATTCTTTAGGAACTTTGTTTATAGCGATCATATAAGTCGCCATGCCAACCATATTTTTTTTTCTTTTCTATGATTTTGCGCACACTACAGTCGGCAATGAGTTCAGGAGCAATATGCGACGCCGCGGCGCGCCGTGCAGGCTTATAGAAGAAGAACAAAAGCCAGCCAGAAAATATAAATAGTTTTACAATTTCAGCTTTTCGCCAGCGCAACAACAACAACGACAGCACATCGTCTTCATCTCCGAATCATCCCACGCCGCAGCAGAGTGCTAACGCAGACTCGCTGCAGTGAGCGCAACCAAAGAGCGCAATACATAAAACTACGTTCTCGCTTGTAAAGCAACGCTCTCACCACATACGTGATCTGTGCGAGCAGAGCGCGGGTTCCAATGTTAGAACCCGCCATACAAAATGTTTGCTTGTATGACATGCGCATTCTGTATGTTTATTTTCTTTGGTATCAGTATTTTAAATAATAAAAAGATACAAAATCAATGAAGCGAGAATAATGAAATTTTGACACGTGATCAAAGAGATTTGGGGTTTTAACATACTTACTTTTCAAGAAAAATCGATGTAAATTTTCAAGGATATAAAGATTAAAATTTTCAAAGGACCTCCTTTTTTTAGAAATAGATAAAAAATCAATTTTATTTCAATTCTTCAACCTTGTCTCTTTCATTTGATATACATATCGCCATATTCTATCCAGGTTAAGTATTTTTTATATTTTTTTTACTTTTTATCCCTTCAAAATTTTGAAGTCTTTTTAAAAGGACAAAGTATGTAGAAATGAAAAACTGAGTACGCATTATTACTATGATTGGTCTCTAGTTTCACGCCCATATGGGTTTTTCCGATGTGAAAAATGCTGTCGCACGGTGTTATCATTTCCTTCTATTCCTTTCCTTTCTTTTCTTGC
The DNA here is from genome assembly GCA_964056695.1 of Melieria picta. Classification (NCBI taxonomy): domain Eukaryota; kingdom Metazoa; phylum Arthropoda; class Insecta; order Diptera; family Ulidiidae; genus Melieria; species Melieria picta. The sequence continues at coordinate 3,703,589 of OZ057398.1, forward strand.
AAGACATCATGTTTTCTTTCTAAAGTACTGACACCCTTCTCCTAAGACTTTTGTCTCTGTTGTAAAAATATATACTTACATGCACTTTGCTCTAAGTGTTTGTTTTATAAGTTCGTACGATCCAACTTTTTGATATAAATATACAAATTATGTTAATTACTAAAGCGGTGTCTTCTTCTTCTTCCTAACCTTCAACAGTAGTTTTGAAATTGTTGAAATATTATGATTATTTTTTTTTTGGCCAAGTTCTAAACTTCTTGACTTTGAACCTAATTAGAACGAAAGAGGTAACTGAGTACCTACAAACTTCTTCATTAGATGCGCGGAAGTTGAAATGGGGAAAGGAAAGCGGCTGCAAAGAGCACTTTGCGACTTGGCTCATTACGAGTTCGCCGCTGCAAGTGCAACTATACCCTGGAGACGAAAATGGTGCATTCTTACCAGGGGCGGATTCAGAAAAATATTTTGGGGGGGATTTCAAAAACTAATTCTTTAATATTCATAAAATGCCAAAAAATGCTTTTAATTTGTATGCAGTTTTAAAGTCGATCCTAATATTTCAAGGGGTTTCAACCCCCAAACCCCCTGCCCCCTGAATCCGCCACTGACTCTTACACACATAACGGGAAGTTCATGTAAAAGAATAACACGCCACCGCTCTGCGCTCGTCAACTGCTTTTCGTTGCTGTGTGCGACATTCTCGTCGAATTAGAAACGAAATTGCGTCAAAGTTTCGCCTTCTTTATGAGCCACTCAGAGCACGGCGCAAAGTTTCGGCAGCGGCTGGAAAAAGTACAAAATCGTGTTTTTGGGCTCGGTTCGAGTAGATTTCGAGGACAGAGGTTAGCGAACAGGCAGCAGCGCCTCAAGACCACTGAGTGCCAGATGAAAAGAACTAGAAATTCTGTTTTGTGGTTGTATTTTATTGTAGTTTTTGTTGTTGCTTTTGTGTTACTTTTTATAGTTAATGTTTGTATGTTCTTTGCAGGTTTGCAGCGAGCAGTAATTCAAGACCGAAGCATACATTTATCTCATTTCATGCTTGCCAAGTCGGTCGCCAGCGTTGGTGCCTCAAAGCCGCACTTGTCAGTTTTCAGCCACACACTCACTCACACACACACACAAACTATGGATGTGTGGGGTATTGCGAGCTGGAAATTGCAAAGGAAAATTTGTCAATTAGGCCGAAAGCGCAAAAAGCAAACCGCAACATTTGTTCTCGGCCGCTCAGGCCAATCCGCAAGGATTACTGCGTCAGAATGTTGGCAGCGGTGCGAGTGCGAGTGTGAGGGTTAACAGCTGCGCTGGCTGGCTTCTTAGGCGCCTTTGTCATGGCCGCAACGGAAATTTGCATGCGTCGGCTGGGAAGCGCAGCGGCTAGTTTGCGGCGGCGGCAAAAACAGTGCGCACGCACGTTGCCTGCGGTTTTGGCTGAAGCCTGGCACCGCTGTTCAACCATTGCGCTGTGCGACTGTTATGAATGTTTTCACTCTGTCGTTGTTGTTACTGCATGTTTCATATTTGGCTGTCAGCCGCTGCCGTTTTGTGGGCCATCGCCCGCTATGGTTGCGTTCGGCGGCGTCTGATTGGTGACGCTGCGAATTCGCAGCTGGGGTACCGGCGCGCCTTCCCTGTTCGCGCGCAGCCAGTTCACCAGGCGGCTCAGCTGTCGCTCATTGCAGTGGATCACGCGGCGTCCGGACGCAGACGTGTTGCCCAAGCGGCGTTGCCGCGCCAAGTAAGTCAATCGACGGGCGCTTGTTGCCCTGGGCGGGCGGTGGGGGAAGAGCGTTGGGCTGCGCGGCAAAAGCTGCGTGTCGCGGTCGCAGCAGTCAAAGTCGCCGTCGGGGCAGCCGTGCTTGGCCGGCTTGAAGCCGCTGCGCAAAGTGTCCATTGCAGCTGTTGTTGTTGTTTGTGGTGCTTTTACGGCCTCTCAAAGTTGCTGTTGCTGAGAACTTACAATGGAAATGTTTAGATTTCATTCACAATTGCCAGCATATCGAGTCGGAATCTAGTCTACGGTGTCACAATGGTCCGAAATGAGCGCGAAATGAGAGAAATTCTTGAAATTGTTATTTAGAGTTTTGAATTTTGTTGTTATTTTTTTGGGATTTTATTTCGTTATAAAAGTCAAATGAGTTTTGAACTCGGAAAGGCATTTTCCAGTTGGATCACTTTATGTATGCTTGATAAGATTATTCAAAACAAGAAGGTAGTTCTACTCAAAATAATTGTGATTGAAATCATGGGTACGAAATTTACTTCTTTGATAACTTTTACACTCGTTAATGTTTCTTCTGGTAAGGTGAATGAAATAAACTTTGTCTTTTTGTATAAATTTTGTAGTAACTATGAGTTTCTTTAAAAAGCCAGCATCATCTCACATATTAAATGGTTTCTATGGATGAGTAAAACTATACACACATAAATTCTTAGGCCCGATGTGTATGTCTTTGGTTTTCCGAGCGATAAATGTTTAAACTTTTCGTACTCCAATCCATTTTGCTGAACTGAAATTAGTGGTATCTCTGTTCAAAGTTCACTAAATTTCATTGAAAATATGAGAACAGTCGGTTGATTAGACATAACCAAAAGTTTTTATGATTTTAAGAGGCTTTAGGAGCTAAAACTAGCCGATGTAGGGTCACAGAATTGTTGCCATTTATGGTAAATTTCATTAAGTTTACTAAACCTGCTTTTTCTTGAATTCAATGGGCCGTATTCAATAGACAGAAGAACTCTACTTACAGCAGCTTTTACGAGCTTTTCATATCTGTGCTGAAAGTTCTCGAAATACTATGGAAAATCACACTTTATGGATCTGTGATCTGAAATACTCTCAAAATCGATTTCATATTTTGAAATCAAATGATCCATTTTTCAGACTAGTTCAAAATCTATTCCCATAATCAATTACATCTCTTATTTATTTCAGTAACTAGCCAATATTTCCAACAAATAATCTTCTTCTCAATATTCACTTCACTTGATTTGCTTCCATGCGCAGCCACCTGAAGTGGCGGAAAGCTGCAAGCGCTTGCTGCCGCGTGCAAGTCGTCTGAGTTAGTGCACAGTCAGGTGGCTGCCTGCGGATGCTTCTGTCGATTAGTTGCAGCATAAACATGTTGTGCCGTACGCGCCACTCAAGCGTCGCTGATTGCAGTCAAACTTTCCACCAAAAACTGGGCGAACTTTAACGCTGCTGCCAGTTTCACCGGCGCTGAGTTGTGGTATTTGTGTTGTTGTTGTTGTTGTTTGTGTTTTGTGTTAAACTTTACGCTGACTGCCTGATGCAGTCACAACGTGGTCTGCGGTTGTTGTTGTTTGTGAAGCAACCGAGTTGCACATAGCTGCATTTGTCTGGGCCATTTTCAACTGAAGTCGTTATTAACGTTGTAGGTATGCAACGTAAAGTCAGCAAACAGATTGAGTACCAACACTTGAAGTTCCACATAAACTCACTCAACACGCCGCGGCAGATATGAACTGCGTGCAGCGAGGCGAGTGATGAACACTCAGTGAAGGTTTTACGTTGAAGTCCTGAAACAGCAAATACTTATTTGAATCAAGTTTTTCTGCGAAATACAAATGCAGAGTTTGCATATTAACGATTCGCTGAAATGGTTCAATCGGCATTGAGTGCAGCAGTTGGGAGATATGTAAAAATAGTTTGCCTTTTCCTCAAGCCAATGAAAATGTTGGTGAAAATGTGTCATTAAGTATCAAATCATAATCTTAGTTTGTCGAAAAAATTTAAATTTAATATTTTTAGTGAAAAATGTTGCTACTTTAAGCTAATAAAGTATTAAGATCCAACTGCTGCTGGTTCAGAAGACAAAAGGATTACATTATTAGATTGTAAGGAGCAGAGATTAAGTGGTGATTAGGTGATGAAAGCAGCTAAGCTGATACACAGACACAGCCTTTGACACAGCCAACAGACAACCAGTTGCATTCCAATTTTGGTGAACAAAGATGTAGCCAGAGGCAGCTATATTGAATTTGAACATACCAACATGTACATAGTTTAGAGAAATCGGTATAGATCACACCGCAGAACTGAGTCACTCTCTGCTGACTGCCCGTACACTGTGCAATTGGTTCGTGGATGAGGTGGCAAGAAAGAGTGGTGAATTGGCTAACATGACTGCCTACTACGCTTTCATGTCACCTCATGCGTCGGAATGGCTAATCAGTTCATTCAACCTTCACTCTCTGCCATAATTATGGCATTCAAACGGCAGGTAAATAGGCATATTGAGTCTTCTTGGTATGGTATAGAAAAAAAGGTGATACATATAAAATAGGCCCGAATAAGTCTTCTGTGAGCCTTAGCTAAAAATTTGATCAATCAGTTCAACTATCGAAGGTCTGGTCAACAACCTGGACAAACTCAAAGCACCACTATAGGAGGAATGAGGTTAGGATGAAGCCAGTGGCGCACACAGAACGGGTTTTTGGGGTTCAAACCACTCCCAACACAAAAAATGGCAGCACAAAAAATGGTTTGGAATGGCATTCGGCTCAAAATTTGTTCAAATCCCTCCACAATAAAATCCTGTGTGTGCCACTGGATGAGGATTTCTGTGAACCTCAGTGCCGAATCGTGTTAAGCAATTCAATTGCCGAAGGATTAATTTACAACTTGATTGATAGAATGAGATTTAAAATTGGAGATAATACAGAGAAGCTCTGAAGATGCTAGGACATCTCGACCTTGACAGTCAGATCTAGAGACTTCTTCACTTAAAGCAATTAATTCTAAGACGGCTGACTGCACCGATAAAGCGGCATGAACATTTTATTAGAAACCCTGAGAAAAAATCCTGCTGATTATGTTTAGAAGACAAGACCGCTACGCACATAATCCTTCAGTGTCCGTCTAACAAGTGCGGTGGCCTTAGTGGGTAAAAGTCCCACACTACGTTAAGGCTTTCAATGCTTTCTCCTCAGTAAAAAATGTTAAGTTTTTGCGCTCTGGGTGTATTCAGACTATTTAGTACCCACACTACTCTCCAACAGCATCAATTTGCAGCATGTTGAGCGTTTATCAAGGACAATTGCTTCGAAGGACAACGTCGAAGGACGAAAAGTAAGCGAAAAGAATGTTTGCAGTGCTGACAATACAAGCGAAAAATATTGTTTCGAGTCATTATTGATTGCAGTTTAAAGTCAACGTGCAACAAGCATTTGCCTTCAGCAACAACGAGCGCGCCAACAACACTTGAAAGCGAGCAACGATAGCTGGCGAGTGCGAGCTAAAGTTGCACATATAGTAAATTGCTTTCTTGTTAGCTGCGCTTTCAATTGGAAATACTGCTGCCGCTGTTGTTGTTGTTGTTACCAACGAAGTGGTCATCGGCAGCTGGTTGCAAAGTCTGCGGTCAGCAGCAAGTTAGAATTTCAGGCGCTCGTAGGGCCAACAGCTGAAGGTGTGAGTGCGGCCAAGTGGTGACCGAGCGCAATGCAGAAATCGGGTCAATTTGACAACGCAGAATGTGGCAATATGAACGAGCGCACCAACACAGAGACATACTTGTGCACAGTTTGTGGACATGAGCAATGTTGGTGACTCTTTCCATTGCAAGCTAAGCAGTGACATGGCAGCAAATGAGGCGCACTCTTTGGACGGCGGTGCGGGGCATTGGCGGCGATGATGACATTCGATTGCTGGCAACACAGACGAGGCCATAATCTGCGTTGTGCAGTACACACACGATTGAAAGACTGCACGCATGCCAGAGACAGAGCGATGCCACAAAGCGGCATTGCAGTCTAACCACACACACACACACACATAGAGACATCCATTTGGCATGGCATGTTGGCCATGTTCGAAAATGCTGCCACTTTCCCTCTTTGTCTTTTTCTGGGATTCAGACTTTGCTGCTTTAGCTGTTTGTTGTTGCTGTGTCTTTTTGCCGCATCAAACAAACAAACATACATATTATGGTTATGCATCGATCATGGACACAGACACACACACACAGAGAGAAACCGCTGACACGCTGCTTGCAAACAGCTTTCAAATTTTCGTAAGCAATTTCAAATTTGCAGCCCACTTCACACACCAACACCAACACGACTTTAGCATTTTCAAATCGAAAATGAAAATGTTGAAATTAACTTTTGAACTTTCCAGCGCCAACATTGCGCGCTGCATTGCTCGCTCGGCATGTTGCACACATTTTACAAGTCATGTGGAATGCTGTGCGGCGCCACACAAACCGTCGGGCAGTGGCGCCGAGTAAACTTGCCAGCGCTGATGTCAATCATTTTTCTTCGCGCGCTGCAGCACAAAATTGCTGCGATGCCTCAGACGCGAAGAAATGATGTTGCATTACGGTGCCCCATCGTGAGCTCATTTTCGCTTCTTCTTCTTCTATTTTGCGTGTTTCATAGCGCTGCGGTAGATTCAGTTATATTTTGTTCTCGATCACTTTGTTGGCGGCAGCAGCATAAATCAAGCGAGTAAATCTTATGAAATGTGCAAATGTTTGCACAAGCACCAAACTGCTTAGGTGTGAGTGAGAGATTGCTTTAAAAAGTAGCCAGTAGAAGAAAATTGCACTCAAAACAAATTGCACGAAATGCTTTTGGTAGCTTTGGCTAAAAACTTCATAAACTTTTCTCAATTTAACAAAGATTTTGTTAAATTTTCTGTACTTTGCTCAGCAAAGTGAATGCAATAACAATAATCAGTTGATTTTTTAATTTGTTTAACCATTTTGTGGACACTTGAGACTTGTTTGGTTCTAAGAATAAATTGTTTAGGTCTTAAGAATAGTTTAAAGTTTTAAGGTTTTTTTTTATAAAACTAAATGTTTAAGTAAAACGAATGTTAACTCTTTCCGGAGTAAAGAAAAAGATGCTGTGTCTGTTATGTCTTGTGGAAAACTTTGTTGTTCTAAACAATACTTTTAGTTTTTAAAATTAAATTCCTAAAATAACACATTTCAATATGCAGTATTTGATTTTTCCCTAACTTAATTTTTTTCTAATACAAAATCTCAATTTTCCACTGTGACCAACTCAGAATTAGTGAAAAATATCAAAACTTTTACATAAATTGTCAACGTTCGTGGCCACTTTTGCAGCAATTAAATTTCATTGAAGTTAAATTTCAACATGGCATCGATAGTTTTATTGTGGCTTTTGTTTTTATCCTACGACCTTAACCCTTGCCTTCTGTCAAGCAACACAACACCAAAACATGCCTAAAATTTCCCGTGTCGAATTCAACGCCAAATCGTATCCACTTGTCGGCTCAGGCTGTGTCCACATCCTGCGCATCCGACTCGCTCGTGTGCGTTGTTGTTGTTGTTTGCTTGCGCCGCAACAATACACCGGGGAATCCCCGGAGCTGCCAACCTTTGCACGCGTTGCACGCTCCGCGACTCGACGCTGTGCGCACCGCACATTTGCGCCAAATGCCCGAACAAAGTCATTCATCTCGACTGTGATTTATGTGTTGGCGGCGGAAGTCTCCGCCAAAACTTTTTACTTCCGTTTTTTATGTGCCGTTATTTGTGTTATTTGTTTTGGTATTTGCAGCGTTTCGGTTGGCGCGCACTTGCGCCGTCTAGTCGGCAGCAGTGCCCAGGCCGTCTACCTGACTGTCCGTCCGTCCGTCTGCCTGTCTGTCCGATTATTCGCCTGTCTGTCGTTGGCGCTTTTGGCAATTCGCCCATTTCAGCGCTGGGTGGAAAGGACATATTGTAATGTCACTTTGGTTGCCGTGTGTTCATTTTCCGCCTCGCTTTGGGTGTGGCAACGGCGGCCGAGTTGTTGCCCATTTAATTGTTGTTGTTATTGTTGTTGACGTGCGTTGGTTTACCTGCTCATCTAACGGCGTGTTTTATGCAGTGCCCAACGCGACAGCACGTCCAGGCGTGCAGCTGTGCCCCGTGTTGCCGCTTCTGGTTTATATTTTGCGCTTCCCCCTGCCTCTCGCATTTGGATTTGTGGTTCCATTCGGCGACGGTTTTTTGCGCTGTTGTCACCATGACCGGTGCTCGCTGTGTGTGTTGTTTGTTGGAATGTTTGTTGCTGGAATGTTTGTTTGCGGCAGACATGTCGGTGTTGCCCTCTTGCCGGTTTAAAGGAATTGTGCTACTTTTATTGGTTTAAATGGTCATAAAAACTTGGCTAACAACTGTGCGGTGTGAGGGTTGTGTGATGTATTGGCGTCGCGTTTAGGGACTAATCTGCAATTAGTTAATAGCTAATTGTATTAAGGTGCGTTTAGGGGCAGAGAACGTGACAAATATTAAGAACATTCATACATTTTGGTGTAACATTAGGAATTTTATTATGCAAGATGAGATTTCTGGATTTTGGATATTTGTAGTGTAGATTTGAGTACACCAGTACCAGCAGCAATTTTTGAATTTAATAAAACGTAAGAATTTTTTTTATAAGGACTCATTTTCTGAAAATCAACTAATTACACTGTACAACAAAAAAAAAATAATAAGGTTCTGACAATGGATTCTGGTAGAGGGGGCAAAAAAAAATATATATACGTGTATCGGCGTTTTTAACCTCACATTGGTGGATGGAGAATATTATACTCGCCTAATGTCCCTTCAGCTCTCGGCTCCCATTGTTTTTTGGAATATTGGTTGCCCTTCCATCTGCTATTCCACGTTCAAGTTTTGTAGGACATTTTAGTACCAATTTTGAATAAGTACGAAATAAACACTTAAACACATTTTCAGTTTTGGCTTAATTCTGGCGTTCAAGTTAATTTCTGAGCTTTGATGTATTCAGAGACCTATAGTATTTTATGGCGAATATTTTCGTGGTACATTTTGTCCTTAAAAAGTCCTTTTTTACAGGACACTTTTGGCATTTTAGAAAAAAGGGTCAAATTGACCCATACAAATAGGAGCTACAGGGTTAAAATGCTCCACAAAAATGTTCTTCGTAGTATTTTACATAAAATTGCTGAACACATCATATACTTAAAATGTGAGGTTACATGGTTTTCGTACGCCGATTTACTATAAGAATGTGCAAAACGGGGAAAACTTTGACCCCCCCTAAAAAAAAAATGCAGACGTAAACTTTCAAAACGCCGATACACGTATATTTTTTTTGGCCCCTTCTACCAGAATCCGTTGTCAGAACCTTGTTATTTAAAAAAAAAATTGATTTTGTCCATATGGGCGTGAAACTAGAGACCACACATAGTAATACTGCGTACTCAGTTTTTTATTTCTACATCCTTTGTTCTTTTAAAAGGACTTAAAAATTTTGAAGGGGATACAAAATTTAAAAAAATAAAAAATATACTTAACCTCGTTTGAATATGCCGATATGTATATCAAATGAAAGAAAAAAGGCTCAAGAATTTAAATAAAATTAATTTTTTATCTATTTGTAAAAAAGGATATGAAAAAGGTCCTTTGAAAATTTTAATCCTTTATATCCTTGACAAATTACATCGAATTTTCTTGAAAAGTAAGTATGTTAAAACCCCAAATCTCCTTGATCACATGTCAAAATGTCATTATTCTCGCTTCATTGATTTTGTATCTTTTTATTATTTAAAATACTGATACTCAAATAAATTAGAATTTTTGTACTTCATTAGAATTGCAGCTTCCGCCTTTTTTTTAATAACTTTCGAACTAATAAAGTTAGAGTAATAAAATTTTGACACGTGGTCAGGGAGATTTGGGGTTTTAACATACTTACTTTTCAAGAAAATTCTGTATAAATTTACAAGGCTATAAAGGATTACAAATTTACAGAGGACCTTTTTCATATCCTTTTTGTACAAATATATAAAAAATTAATTTTATTTAAATTCTTGAGCCTTTCCTCTTTCATTTGATATACATATCGCCATATTCTAACGAGGTTAAGTATTTTTTATATTTTTTTTATTTTTTACCCCCTTCAAAATTTTGAAGTCCTTTTAGAAGGGCAAAGGATGTAGAAATGAAAAACTGAGTACGCAGTATTACTATATTTGGTCTCTAGTTTCACGCACATATGAATTTTTCCTGGTGTGAATTCTTCTGTCGCACGGTGTAAGTACTTAAAATTGATTCATTGAGGTTAACCATAAAATCACAATTATGCAAAGGAGTAGAAAGCCAGTAGTCTTCTCGTGAGGAAGGGATTCCAGGTAGCGGTATTGGTGTCTAAATTGTGTACAATTGGTTAGGAGGTGCAGAAGGATCCATGTCAACCTTAGAAGCGTCTCTACATTTTTCAATGCATTTACCTTTAACGATGCTACAAAGATGCGTTCAAAATCCAAAAGATTATCGAGTTGGTTGACCTCGGAAATTACTCTATGGTTTGCCTCTTCATGGCGTCCAAATATCAACACTTTTCCCCACTCCACACCCCGTCTGTCCATTTCTTTAGCAAGTGAATACAAAGAACTTTGCAATTGCCACTTAATATTCAATTTTCTGCGGGCCTTATTTTATTTGCAAACAATAATAATAAATTGTAGAGTTTATTCTGTGCAAGTCCGTAGAGGAAGAGCGCCATTTACTTCACGTGTGATTTAGGAATTCTTGCGGGCTGCATAAATTAAATATTGCCGCGTGAATGTTTGCAGCCAACTTAGACGTACTCAACCAACCAACCAACCAGCCAGCCAGTCAGCGAACCAGCAACAACTACGACCACAACGGCAGTCGCTGTGCGCGCACCACAAAAGGCATAAACGCATTTGATTTATTGCAAAATGCATCGCCGTAAAAATGCCTTATGAAAGCGGCGCATAGCAAAAGGCAAATAGCGTTAACTTAAAATATTACTCGCTGGCATGCGAAGCGCACATCATGGCGGACGCAGTGCCAAATGGAAATTCGCAATTTTCCGCCGGTTTGCGCTGCGATTGAGACAAGCGAAACCGAAATTTCGACTGCCAGCCTGCAGAATCAGCGCGAAATTGGGCAAAGTGCGCTGAATGAAAGCAACCAAATACGAAATTATGGCGAAATAACGAAATGAGCGCCAAATGAATGTCGTCACGATAAAAGGCACTTCTGATAATACAATTTAAATGCAGTCATAATGAGTGGCAAACAAAAATATATATATTTATATTTATTATGTGTGCGAGCGAGTAGCCTGAAAAAAAGTGGCATGCAGTTGCCTGATTGTTTAAGGCTGAATACAACAATAGCCAAAGTAAATGAAAGAGTGAAATTAAATGAAATGAAACAGTTGGTTCTCATTTCTGTTGGCATTGAATCACTTAATGGAAAACATGTGCTTGGCAGAATGTTGCATAATTGAACATTGAAATATCCACGGAAAGCTTTTCCATACATTTGGGACTTACTTTCGATTTTTCGTCAAGTTTTTGTTAATAATTAAGTCAGCTCGATGGTCCAGCGAGTAGTTTGTTGGCTTTTCATACCAGAGGCACTTGGTTTGATTCCTAGGATTCCTGGGCTGTTAAAATACTCCTCTACTTACTTACTATTGCTAACCAGAAGAAGTAAATGAGAGTAATAAGAAACCCACAAACGCGCTCTTGATAGATACTTAACCCAATGTGCCGGAATTCCTTTTGATTCGAATTTTGCGATGAAATGCTTTGAGTCATTTAACATGAAGCATTATTGGAAAATTACATACTTTGAGTGCATGTTCAGTGTGACCTTATGATCACGTTAGGCGTTACTAGGTTAATGGTAAAGACTTCCAAGTGTGAAAGGAAACCTGCCACAGTGTTGCCACATACCTGAAATGACTTTCTCCTAAACCTTAAAAAAATACTGAAATTTCCTCCCAAAAGTGAAATTTTTTTATAATTTGAGTCATTTTAATGGATTTAAACTTCTCATAAAAAATAAAAATATATAGGGGAATTCTTTGTAATGTGCCACCTCATGGCTTTTTTTCGCATAACTCGTTAGAAAATTAACTTATCGCCAATGTTAATATACCGTTGAAAAGAGGTTTTAAAAAGCTATGACCCAAGGAAACGCCTCATTTGAATTTTTCGTAAATACGAATTTTACAGCCAATTTCCCAAAGTGTTAAAAATCGACACCCTAAAATTTTTTTAGTGTAAGGTGCCACCCCCTAAAAAATCGCGAAAAACCTAGAAATCTCAAGTACAAATGCATGATTTAGAAAATGTATGAAAGAATATTGAATTTATTTTGAATTGAATAGAAAATGACCGAAAGCAAAATGCAAATTGAATGGTAACGAATAAAACGGTATTTATATGGAAATTAATAAACAAAACTGAACTAATTTAATTCATTGCTCATGATAGGATTAGAGAAAAGTTGACTAAGAACACTTTAAAATCATTTTAATGACGATTCCGAGCAATGAAAAGTCATTTTACCGATATAGGAAACAAAGAAAAAAAGGTGGCACTTTACATTTTCACGCCATTTTGGAAATCATTGGATACATTTTCTCCTTTTACAATATGCTCGGATATCATTTCGGATTATGAAAAAGCATTAAAAACTAAGTCCAACACTGATATTTACCTTAGTTTTTTACACGTATTTGATTTCGTTTTCACCGCAAGAAAAACATTCAGTTTTTATTTTTAAGTTTTTTCTTAACCAAATTTGTCATTTTGTTTACCAAGACTGTGCTGTTGCGTCTGTTCCCTTAAAAACCACATTAAAATTGATGTTGTCATATAGACCTTAAATGACGGTAGGAATGTCGTTGCTTGGATTGCTGGAACGTCAAAATCGAGCAGGGGTGGTACAAAGTGTGGCACCTTACAAAGAATTCCCCTACATTTAATTTTTTAATGCAGCCTATTTTTATTCATCTTTAGCTTAACAACAAAAACTTAAAAAAAACAAAACATGTAACAAATGAATTAAACAAAAAGTGTCATTTTTGGCGGGATTTCATTGTGACAGCAATAAGTGAGAACGAGATAGAACGAGCTTACATTTTGTAAGCTTACAAATTTTTAACACAAAAGGGTGCTTTGACTATTAAAATAGTTGCCAAAATGTGTTTTGTTCCCAGTGTCCCCAATACTTCATACTTCGTTATCCAAAAATTCTCCCAAAAATCCACTAAGGATCTGAAAAATCCTCTAACATAAATATAAATCTCCTAAACTTTCTCCTAAACAATTCTTCCTTCTAAAAATGCTCCTAAAAGGCCAAGAATCTCCTAAATCTTGAAGGAAATCTCCTGATCTGGCAACACTTACCTGCCAACTGCCCACCGCCGTTCGAAGTCGGCGTTAAACTGTAGGTCCCTTCTCTCTTCCCTTATCCGTGTGTTGGATACATATTAAAACGGATGGAATTTGTGGTCTGACAATGGGCCATATAGACCTTAGTTACCTGTTTGACTTTTTGGACTATTTTTCTGTTCTGAAAAAAAAATAAAAGTAGTTAGCAACATTTTTCTTAGGTAGAGACACAGTATGGGACAGAGGCAGCCACCCAAATCAAATCCAAGTCAGTATCAAGTACTGAAAAAGTGACTAAAAAAATGCTGCTACTTATTTTCCTTACAGAGCGGGAAAGTAGTCGAAAAAGTCGAAAATATTTTAAGTTTTCATGTCAAATACTGCTTTCCAAACAAGACACAGTATCTAAATCTTCAGAGTCAATCCATATCCCTTAGTTACGAATCGAATTTACTGACTTGCATTGTTTTATAGACTAGAGACTCCTTCCCTTAGATATCTTAGATATCGGTATGACCTGTTAAGAAGTTGAAGGTATGAACTCAAAAATAAGCTAGAAATGAGTCTAGAAATTTAGAAGATTTTAACTCGTCCAAGACGCCCAAGTTATTGTAATTGAATATTTTTTCTATTTTGAAAGTTTAAATTGAATTTATTTGAAGTTTTATAGTTCCAAATTCTCAGCTGAACTATATTCAACCCATTCTGTAGTAAACCATTGTTTGCTTTATAGTTTTGCAGCGAGGTTTATGACTTGATTAATGCATTTGCTATCATAGTTAAAACATATATGAATAACTACACATGTACTCGTAAAGTACATAAAAATATATCTTGTGTGAACGAAAAGTGTCACAAATAGTATGCAGCACTATTTGTAGTTTTTATAGCATGACAACGCATACAAAGTCTGTTCTGCACTTTTCTTCTAGTTGATTATAGAAAAATATCACACAGAAAATAAAAAAAATATAAAAATAAGAGGAAGTTATGTTAAACAGCGCATATTTGCAGACAGCTGCAAGTGTCACTTAAACTCCAACCAAAAATTTGCAAACTCAAGCACTCACTTGCATTAACCCGTTAATGCATGACGGGAGATTCTGCTGTTCGCATTCTCTTAATTTGTTAGGCAGCTTATGTATGTAGACTAGAGAAGTTACCCTGCAAAAGATTAGGTTTGATCACAAATAGTTATTGAGATAAGCAACCGGAAAATACAAGTTTTTAAAAAAATTTTGTTTTCTGTGATGAAAAAATAATACAAAATTAAAGCAAAATAATTGTATTTCCAATTTTCTAGAATTTTCTGGTCATTCGATTTTTAATATTCATATTATCAATTTTTTTTTAACATGGGTACTTGACTGTCTTAATTTAATTCTAGAGGAATCAGATCTTTATTTGAAGCAATTTTTCGTGGGAGGTTCAGTGAAATTCATATCAAATTTTGTAACGATTGATCAAATGTTTTGAAAGAAATAATATCTTTCAGCCAGCTAGAGACGGATAGACAGACCGACGGTCATGGCTGTATCGATTATGTATCGATTAGGACAGTGGTTCTCAAACTGTGTTAGTACGAGCTTGATCACTTGAATAGTTAGTACGTGAAAACAAGTTTGAAAACCAATGCTCTACGAGGTCTTGACTATAAACTACAGATAGATGTACTGATACGGCCAAGGGCTTCCAAAAGAAGCTTTAACTATTTCGAGCCTACTGGGACAATACAACGCCCAAGCTTTAAATGCCCCTAAAAATAATAATTCAGATTCTGTGACCCACGTAAAATATTTATTAAAATTATATATTCCCGCATAAAAGGATGATTTAAGAATTTGTGAGTATATATCATAACATTTCTACCAATAACGTTTCTAACATTTTCTAACATTTTGTTTGTTTTAAATTAAAATCCATCCCGAAAGGGTTAAACTAATTTTGTTAGAGGCTTAAAACTTTAAGCAACTACCTTTTTTTGTAAGAAAAACTCTGCTTTTATATAACAAATTTTCAAGTTTTTTATTGAATGCTGCCTGTTGGGTATTAGTTGGGTTGGTCGATTGAATTCCTAAGAGCAGGGCGAAAGACAATAATTCTTCTGGTATAAATAAAGAATGCTCGAACGCTTTTGCCGAATTTTCTTTTTTTTAATTTTCTACAAAGCTTTGCATACAAATTTATTCATTTTTTTTTTAATTTTCTGTCTCTGATTTTCGAAAAATTTAGATAATGATCACAATTATGGTGTTAGTCATAAAAAGTGTAAACAAATTTAGAATCACATCTCTTAGCATTCCGAGTGATGGTCTGTTGTACAAATCTACTTTGATGGCCATTCCAATAGCCAAACGGCAGCTCTGGGTTAAGCGCCTGTCTGTTGCAATGCCAATAAAGTGGCCAAAACCATAATGAAAAACAATCGCGAACGGTCAGTGACATTAAAAACAGCAACAACAACCATACAGTGACAACAACAACAATGCACAATAGAGCACTAAAATGGCCGAGGCAGCACACACAAACCGAACCACAACAACGATAACGCACATGGGATGGTGTGGCGATTTCGTTGGGGACAAGGTTCTTGTTGTTGTAGTTGCTGCTGCCAGCAGCATTTCTCAATTTGCATATTTGTCACATAATCGCATTTTATTAAAATGCCACAAACATGCGTTAACTGCGTACGCCATTATGGTAAAAACAGCACACACACACACAAACACACGCACATACACTCGCGAACAAGCACGAGCGCAAGGTTGCATTTATTCGTATTCTCATACTTTTGCTGCATTTATTTGCTGCTGGTGCGACATTTTTATTTCAACATTTTTACTCAGTCGACGATGTGTCGTCGTAGTTTTATTGTGCTTTTGTTGTTGTTCTTGTTGTTATTCTTGTTGTTGTTGGCAGGACATGCAAATTAGTATGCAACATGGTTTTTGCTCGCTGATGATGGTGTCGCCGTTGTTGTTTTTATGCTTTTTATTGCAGCAATTGTTGTTGTTGTTGTAGGTGGCGTTGTTATAAATGCAATCCTTCAAACAACGTAAAACTGCATAAATTTTGCGCCGCTGCATTAATTAAAAGGCAGCACCATGCAGCGGCCAGATGAAAAGTTGCCGCCGCCGCCGCCGGGCGTGGCGCGTACAGCAAACGAGCGCCAAAGAAAGCGGCAAACGTGGCAGAAACATCAGCAGCAGGCAAGCGAAATCTGGCTTTGGTTTCGCCATTTGTGTGATTTTTCGTCTGCTTTCTTTGCGTACGTGTCCTGTTTTTCTCTCATTTGCGTGCGCGTGCATGTGTGTGTGTGTGTGTGTGTTCGTTGCTGCTGTGTGATTGCCTTTGTTATTTTTCGTTTAATGCAAATTTCATTCACACTAAACATGTGATTAAGAATGCAAAAACGTAATTTCGTGAACCATGTCGGCAACAGCCGATTCGGCTGCAACTGCAGTAGCGCCACTCCACGCTGCGCCCCACACACACACGGATCTGCTTCATTTGGCCGCATCGCATATGTAAATTCCATTCTCTCATCATGTATGTACACGTGAGTGTGTATGTGTGAGTGCCACAGCGAGTTTGGTTTATGTTTCATCTGCTCGTTTGGGCGCCTGCTGCTTGGCATTATCGACTGCCAACAGCGCAAAAGGATGTTCACGTACGTGTGTGTGTGTGCGTTTTGTGTGCTGGCATCAACAAACCTATAAAACATCTAACAAATGCGCATTTCGCCAGTTAGGCGAAAATTTACTACTTCACACCCGACTATAAAAATCAAGTTTATGCAGTGATTCGATACGCCTTCATGCAACACTGCAACTTTATGTTAACACAGTTTATTGATTTCATGGTTTACTTAATGTTTGCTTGCTTTATTTCTGCAGTCACACTTGTGGTGGCCAAGAATTCTGTTACGTGAAAGTTGGCAGCTGATTTTAGGTAGTCAAAGTCTCACATGAGCGAGGAGTAAGTTCAGCGTAAAAGTGCTCAATCAGGAGCTTAGTTGGAACTTCATCAATAGGGGCATTCAAAAAATAAGTTTAATTTAAACCCTTAACGATCAGGTGACATGTGCGTTCTATACTAATTTATAGTTTTGCTGAGAAGTAAAAATGTGGCAGTTGGAATAGGAAAACTGCTTCTTTTTCCAAAGAACCAAATGGCTCCAAGTAAGAAAACTTTTAATAATGTTAAACTCAAACTAATAGTGGCCAACTGCCAATTGGAGGTTTGTGAAAAAGAAGTACGTATAATTTAACCCTTTCACATGAATTTTCATATGAATTTGCAGTACTTTTTTTTAAGATAGCGAACAAGTGTTTTAATTATTTTCCATGCAATCTCGAGCAACAAATTGTTGTGCAATTTTTTATTTAAATTTTATTGTTTCGGTCACGAACACATGGCAAATGCAAATGCTTCAGCGATAAGCAGAAACAAATGTTTTTACCTGCAGCTGATGACCTCAAAAGTATGCAATGAAAAACTTCACTCCAGCGAGCTTTGCTCAATAATTGCTGACGTCGCTGACCGCAAAAAGAAGAATCAGTTCTACATTTTTTGTATACAACTTTTTACATTGTTGTTGCACATTGGCTTGTTTCATATCTGTTTGCTGTTTGTTATTTACTTTCCATTTGTTGCAATGCAGTCGAGGTGTTAGAAATGTATTGCCAGAAGCACAGCCACAAGTCAAACAAGCAACGTGTGTGAGTGCGCAAAGTTTCAGCCGAAAGCAACGCATTAGTCCAGCTGCCACTGCGTTTTTCTTATCGAATCACTTATCCGAAAAAACCTACAAAACAAACAACAAAGTCTAACTTAAGTCAAATAACTGCTGCCAGCAACAAAGCCATGAGTGCTCTTTGTTTACATGGGAAAAAAATTGCACAAATTGCAGTTTAATGTTGCATGCAACTAAAAACCGAGAACTTTTTCTGAATTGCTGCCAACTTTAGTCATGCAAACAAATTTAGCCGTTGACGAAATGAGTTCATTTAATTAATTTAAACATGGCGCTTTGGCAGCTCGACGTCAAGTCACTGCGGGTCAATATTGAAATTTGGCTGCAAGTTGCTTGATTAGCAGCAGCTGTGCGGGCGGGCGTCGAGCTGCGGCAGCTGCTGAAATTTGCATATAAATATCTCGAAAACAATGTGCAGCTACATAGTGATTGTGCTTGTTCTCTGTGTTTTGACAGCAGAGTGGGAGTCAATGACCGCCAGTGTGGTGGAGGCTTATTAAAAATTGCTGCTGCCGCTTTGAACGGCCTTTGCCATATGTTGCCGGCTGCAGGAAGTTATGGTGCAATTTCAACTTTCGATCGCTGAGTGTTGAACTTGTGCAATTACTTGCGTTTTACTTTGAAAAGAATTTTATCGAGGGTCGACTTTGCTATGTATTTGAAAATGTCTAGAAAAGTGTCGAGTGTGGTTTGAGAGTTCGGATGTTGGTGAGGAAGTACATACTAAGTTGTCTTGAAAGCCAGCGGGTGGACTTAACACTTGTTGTGGTAAAAAATATTATTGGCCATAATTTTCAAGTGCAGAAGCAATATTTGGTGCAGAAAAAATTGCATTAGGAACCGTTCTAAGGCTGTAGGAGGGTGTTTGGAGGTGTAGAATATTTAGAAAGTGTTTGCAGTTTTAAGACTTTGAGAGAACAGCGTAATTATGGACTGAAGAAATTACTTATTGACAAAGACTACAATTGATTGTGTATGTATAGACAGGGCAGAGTAGATTAAATCAGATTTAAAAAGGCCATTATGACCTGTTAATTATAAGAAAAGGATTATCTCATCTCTACCTCTGTCTAGCCTAAGGTGGCTGTGGGTTGTTAAAACAAGTGGATGGTGCTTCCTTTTGATTTATGTAGCTTTCTTCGAGAGTATTTCATAATCTCGTCTTGCTTTATGCATCTAAAGAATTCTAGAATGTGGGTTCTACTTCAGGTGGGTCTTCGCTTGTGCCCATAATACTTAAATCTTTTATTTTGAAAGCCCTTCTAGGTCTTCTTGATACCTTATACATCTTTGTGATGAAGGTTTCTACTCAACTAGGAATTTCTGGACAGAATTTCCGCGATTATTTTTGGTTATGTTTATTTTGAGCTTAGAGAAAATTGTTTGAGCTAATAGTCTCTCAGGACCTGCTTTGCTGGTCGCTAATCTATAATACTCTTTTCAACAAACTATTCTTTTAACTCAGCAAACTGTGGAAAGGAATTTCGTGATTATTTCTGCTTGGTTTTGCTTTCAGTTAGGAAGAGGATGTTCGAGCTGGCAGTCTCTTAGCAGCTTCGTTACTTGTTTCAGATCTATGATATCCTTACAATATCTGTTTGTGCTTTTTTTTATTTTGAGTTGATCGTTGATGAACTGAACGCTAGACACGATGGACGTTTCTATTCGATTGGTTGTATATGTACAAGGGGAGGCGGGCATTAGCGAAAAACAGCGCACCAAACCGATCTTATCGAAGCGCCCAACCATCCTGCTGTCACCTATTTTACACAACAGATGGCGCTATGAGCGGTAGCTCACAACATCGGAGGCGTCGTTCCTAAGCGGAGGTAGATGGTAGCCCTATCACTTAGGATTACCTGCGGCAGGCCAATCACCTACCCTGGCAGAAAAACATAACTGATTAACCCTTTCGCTATTTTGTTGCCATATGGCAACATGCTACTTTGTGGACGTCTGCATCCTCTATGGGAATACTTTTTTTTGTTAGTCTTTAGGATAGTTTGAAGTTTTAGGAAAAATACGAAATTAATAAACTGAATATTTAAATTTAAAGAAGAGAAGTATACACGTTTTTTTAATGGTATATCTTGATACAGTAAAGGAAGCAGAAAAAATTAGAGAACTTTTTAATTTGACGTCTTTCAATTTATATACTTTTTTTTTTAATTTTGGCTGAAGTAAATGAAGAAATATTCACGTTTTCGTCATGCGTAAAAAGTTGTATGTGTAAGTAATTATTATAGCCACAACGATGTGGTTGCTCTCATAGATAAATAAATAAATAAAGTTAAAGTTTTCGGGAGTTCAAACTACCATCAAATTGTACAGTGAAATCAGTATTGGAACAAGTTTTAATGAAAGATTCACTTATCTCTATATTTTAGCCGATCTCTCTTGTGTGAATTCCCAGAACTGTTTCAAGACCAGCAAGTGAAAAGTTATATATTTCTTTATATAATAAATAAAACTACGCAGTCAAGCAAACTAATTTATAAGTCAAACAAAATCTGCTAACAGTGAGTCGGACAAGTTGTCCAACAACAGCCGAACCAAAGTGAAAGGCTGAAACGCCTCGCTAACCCGCTGACATGCGTCGAGAGCTCATAAAAAATGTCCTTTTCCTTCTTGGCGCATATCTGTCGAAAGGCATAAAGCCAAAGCCATGCAAACGACCAAAAATCGCTTCCAATTCAAGAGTCGCGTTTCCACTTTCAGCATTCGTTACGCACGACCCCAGTGCGCGAATTCGATCGTCGTCAAGTGTCGGCGCAAATAAATGCGAGACACTTTAATATAGCCGAAAGAGATAAGCGCCGCACACAACGTGTGCTGCCGACAGGAGGCGCCTTCAAGCGGCGGAACAGCATTAAAGGCGATGAAATCACAGCTGCAGGCAGACTCTTCAGCCGGCAAAAGGAGCGCATCGTTCAAGTGAAAAGTTCAAGCACTGCCACTGCTTCACGGCGCGCCAGCACGACCGCGCTGAAAGTGCGTGTGTCAGTGTGCGAGTGTGCGTGCGTGTTTGCTTTATCCTTTTAATGCGTTTTATAATTACAGCCAGCGTCGACAACGACAGTGTTGGACGGAGCGGCGACAAGGTGTGCGAGGCGAGTCGAGTCCAAGGTGAGTGTCGTCCGACCGGGCGGCAAATGACGCACGCCGAGAGAGCATCGGCGGTTGTGTCGGCGTGGACGGACGTGCTTTATGGCGTTATGGCGCGTCATTGGCCAAAAGCAATTAACGCAGTGGCACACTGACTGACAGCCGCCTGTGTGCATTGACTATGCCGTTGCGGTTATTGCTGCTGTGACCCGTCTGCTCTGCCTGCCTGTCTGTCTGTCTGTCTGTCGGTGTGTTTGTGTAAGTGCGTGTGTGTGTGTATGTGCGGTTTTAGTTTTCACTCGTTTTTGTGTTTATTTATGCTTGTTGTTTGCTTTTGTTTGTAAATTCAAATGAAAAATGCGCAATACGTTTTAATACACTTATGGACATGAGTAGAGTTGCCTTAAAGGCGGCCGTTGCATGGCTGCCGCACCGATTTTGCCTTTGCTGCGAATGTAATTAAACGTTGTTGGCACTGGCAACGGTGAAAGTGGAAAATAAAAAAAATTAAAAAAAGTGTAAATAAATAAACAAAGGAGCGAGGACGCCAGCGGGCGCGATGTGGTATTGAGCGCGCGTCAGGTTGTCGCAGTTATACAAAGAGACGGGCAGCCTCATGCACAGCCACGCACACATGCACGCGCGCAGGACTTAACGAGGTAGATTTACTGGGGGGATTTTCGCTGACAGATCGAAAGTGAAGATCGAAATGAAGAGTATTTTATGAATGAGATGGATATGAACTACAGAGAATGATGCACTTGAGAGAGAGTTGAACTTGAAATTGCCTTCAGATGGAAATCATTTAGAAGCAGAGATGAACTTGAGTTCGTGATAGACTATGCGTTATGATGGACTCGGGATAGAAATGGACTTGACCAGAAATAATTTAAAGAGACCTGCTGAAGTTAGTGATGGAGTATGGATTGAGTATGGATTGACTCGAGAAGAGATGTACCTGAGACGGAATTGAACCATGGGTAGACAAGGAGTCAAGATATAGAAGAAATGGAACTATAAATGAACTTGATAAAGAAATGGAGAGGCACTTCAATGAGAGAAGGCAGAGAGAGAAAGAAATGGATGGTCAAGGGATAGAATTGGTGAAGAGAGTTATATGTATACATATGGACCAGAAATAGAAATGGTCCTGACATAGAGATACAATAGAGATGAAGTAATTATAGGTGAGTCTAGACTAGAGTCGAGTAAGTGAAAATGAAGTAAATATTTTGATAGATTAGACATAAACTGAAAGTGAAAATTGACTTAAGACATTTACAGTGTTCGATAAATTGATTCAAAGTGCAGGTAGAGATGGATTTTGAATAGGAATGAACCAGAGATAGACATGAACTAGAGACAATGGCTAAAAGAGTTGGACTTGAAATAATGATAGATTAGAGATATGGACCTGAGATAGCATTCTAGTAGAGGTATAGATGGATTAGAGATAAATATGAGAGATAAAGATGGACTTAAGAGAAATATCAGAGATAGAAATACGAGTAGACTTGAAATAGATATGACACTGATACAATGATGAAGTGGAGATAAGGATCAGAGGTAAAGATGGAATTAAAATGGAGATGGACTGGAGATCGATACGAAATTGATACAACAATGCAGCAACAGAGATAAGCTGAAGTTAAAAAGGACTTAAGACATTTACAGTGTTCGATAAATTGATTCAAATTGCAGTTAGATATACATTTTGAACAGCGATGAACCAGAGATAGATATGAACTAAAGAGAGTAGAGCTATAGATGAATTAGAGATAAATATGAGAGGTAATGATGGACTTGAGAGAGATAAAAAATTGATACAATGATGTAGTAGAGATAAGGATCAGAGGTAAAGATGGAACTCAAATGGAGATGGACTGGAGATGGATTCAAAATTGATATCAAAATGCATGCAACTTCAGGAGAAAAAATTTAGAGGAAGATTTAGTGCGATAGAAATGGATTTGAGGTGGACAGGTACTGAAAAAGGGAATAAAAAATAAGAGAAATAAAAAGAAACATTAAATTGAGGCGGGCTTAGCCTTGAGATAGAAATAGACTTGCACTGTTGTTGGGCTTGAAATCAAAATAAACCAGAGATGAAGATTAACTTAAGGAAAAGGAAGATTAAAAGTAGGGATGGACTTATAACAGATATAGACTTATAACAGATATAGACTTATAACAGATATAGACTTGGTAAAGAACTATTTAAGAAGAAGTCCAGAAGCCTGTCTCTATCTATCTCTATCTATCTAGGTCTAAAAGTCTATCTCGCATGGCCTGAGATTGATAAAGACTTGAAACAGAAGTGGTAGGAATGGACTTGATGTGGAGATATACTTGAAATAAAGATGACCTTCAATTAAAAAAATAAACTTGCGTCAGAAATGGAGAAATGGAATGCGTCAGGCAGACAAGTGGACTTGAAATAAAAATGAGCTCGAAATACAGGTAGAAGACAACTGGAATTCGATAGACAGAAGCAGAGATGGGCCTGGGATGAAAAAACATTCTTTAGATGGAAATAAGTGTGAGGTCTTTGTCGCGGTGAACTAGAATTCAAGACGCACTTGAAATAGAGACGAACTTAAGATGGAAACCTGTTAGTAATAGTGATGGTCTCGGAATAGAGAAAATCTCTCTAGTGCCATGTTTCAACACTATTAAAATTGTAAAAATGTTGGCGGCCCCCTCCGCCGCTGCGCCCAGCGCCGACTGTCGGCTGCCCTTGCAATGGTGCATCGCACGCCCGACGGAAGGTGTTTTCACGCCTTTTAGCCATTGTTTCCTTTCATCGTAGGCCCATTCTGAAAAATAGGTTAATGATGTTACGGCGCGCGTTGTCGTTGGCATCGCCGTCGTCGTCGCCGCCGCCGCCGTCGTCATACAATATATCATTCAGCTGCTGCATTTCACGCTTTCGGCTGTGCTTTAGTTGTTGGTTTGTTTGCTTGTTTGTTTGGTTGTTTGTTGGTTTTTCGTTTGTGCGTTTATTCGCTTGGCGCTTTATGTTGCGTTTGTTCAATTTTAATGACATTTTCCTCCACTTGCCTTCGTTTGGTTGAGCCGCTTTTGTTTTGTTTCGCTTCATTCATTGCGTTTCGTTCCCAAGACAACAACTATCTGCCTGCCTGCATGCCAGGCCGCCGCGCTGCGGCCCTCTGCAGTCTTTTGGCAGATTAAATTCGCTGCCGGCGCCGCGTAGAGTTGCACCGTTTTTTGGCGCTTCTCGGCTTGAGTTTCAATTTCAGCTGTTCGACGCGCTTTTTGGCTTTTGTAAATGCGTACAATTAACGCTCTTTCTTATTAATTGTTGTTGCAAGCGCAAGCGCCTTGATGCACATGTGGTTTCATTTTATTTATAAATGTGTGTGCGTTCATGCTGTAACTTTTCATAATTTTGTCAATAGCAGCAACACTTTCATGTTGCCACTTGTCGCCGACACACACACACACACACACACATACGCAGAGACACGCAATGGCCACACCCAGCTGTATTTTTCGGTGAGGCTCTGCGCGCCGCGCTCTCATAAATGTCGCCTCGCACATGGGTTGCGTAAAATTTTGCGGTTTTAGCACGTAGCCATAATTGCTTTTGTTCGACGGCTGCCTAACGCGAGCGTTAAGTGGCGGCTGGAGGGGCGTTTGGGCGCACTTGTCGTTGTCGCTGTCGCTCCATTCATGGCGGCTACGTGCCCCCTAATGAAATTATGTCAATGGCAGTGCGGGATAACACCGCTTTAATGCGTTGTTGTTGCGCCGCGACCGCGTCCCGCTGTCTGCCGCACTGTGTGCGCGAAGAGTGTTTAAGTGCATTTTGGCAAATGTTTCAAATTTTCTTTCATGCGCTCTTTCTTTTAAACGATGACTTTTAATATCTTTTTGGTGATGTAAGGAGAGAGAAAAAAGCGTAAAAAAGTTCAAGCGAACAAGTGGAGCGGATGAGGGGAGTTGAGTGCCGAAAAAAGGTGGCAGGATATTTGGGAACGGTCGAACGTTGAACGGTTTCTGCTCTACCTTGTGGAATCTTGTTAGTGAGATTATTATAAGCGGAAGAGAGCAAAAGTGAAGACAAAATTGAATTCTATTCAATGAATTTTATTTAATGAATAGAATTGAATGAGTTTAATATAAAGGAAAATGAGTTCAAAAATATATATTTTCATTTATTTCATCAATTAAAATAAAATTTTTACTAACTGTTATTTACTACAAAATAGTAAATAATAATAATAATAATACCATTACTTGATTGAAAATTTTTTTTCCTATACTGTTTTTCTTTTTAAATTTTTCACTAATATCTTCACAGTTTGCTAAACACATTTCGCCTGAAGTGTCAACAAAATGAGTTACTTGATGTAATAATTGCAGTGCTATATAAAAAAAAAAAAAACAATTTTGTACTGTTTGCAGTTGATCAGAAATGTTAAAGTGGTTGCTTTTGTATGAGACACACCTACGCCTACATGGCACGTTCTGATGCCACAAATTCCGCCTGTTTGAAATGTGTACGCAACACTGTTTTTTTTACCTGTTATACAGATTTTAAACGCATGGGGGAAGGGGGGGAATACTGTTTGCAGTATTCGTTAGAATAATATTTTGTGAAAATTTGCTATACCCATGATGGTTTGGGTGGCAACTCTGTTCGCGGAATTTTGTTATTTGAAGGCCAATTAAAATTGGTTTGCAGCTGTTTTCGTTTAAATCCCTCTAACACACGCACACACCTGCAGGTAACTAAAAATATACGGGAAGATGTGGTAATAAGGGTAAATATTTAGATATTTTTATTATTCTTTAGTATTTTGCTGTAAAAATTTTAAAATTGCAATACTTCAATGTTAATTAACTTCTTATAATAACTAAAAAATTGTTTATGTAATGTTAAAAAATAAATGATGCAAATGTACAGTCAGTTAGTGGAATTTAATAGATTGTTAGTCAGATAAAAGAAGTTGTGTTCGTTTTCGAAAAATATAAAATGAGTATTGTGAAAACTGCCAGAGTTTCAGAGATTTTAAGGTCATTTCAGCCTCCTCTGACTTTCCAAAATTGACAGCGTTATAAAGATTGAAGGTCGCCTACTCCTTTGATGTGCCAAAACCACATTTAAAACTTTAAAAGCGTTTTTCGTGAAACTCTGTTTTTATTTAGAATTCTCTATTTGTTTGGAAAAGTCACTTCGATTGACTGAACGTGTGGTAAATGAATATCTCCAGACATATTTAATAGTTGTTGTATATAGAGGCATATATATATCTATATCTTCTACCTGAGTCACTTTGATAAAAACCTTTCTTCCCAAATAGCTGAAATTATTGTTGATTTTATTATTTTCTTGAAATTCTACTACCGAATACACTTCCTCTTGGGGGGGGGTTTCGTGTAACTTTTTTGAGAACTTTGAAATAGAATAAAATTTAGATGTATGAATCTACAGACTGAGATCCAAAACATGTATGTTTCCCCGACGTGACATATTTTGGTCCTGCAAGTTCAAAATAGAAAATTTATTTAAAGGAGACAGTTTTTCTCTTTTATTTGATACCCATATCTTCATTATTGCACAACCGCAAATATTGAAAAAAATATTTGAAATGTGTATATCCTTACAATTTTAAAGTCCTTAAAAAATCACTTTGGGTCGGAAAATGAAAAACTGACTATGCCAGGTAAATTACCACTAGTTTCACGCCTATATCAACATTTGGATGGGTCACGGTGTAATAAATGTAAAGTTGGTGTTTTCACTCAGTGCATCATAACTTTGTCATTTTTCTTTCGATTCCATTGATGGTAGGCTTAATATTTGCACAAATAATATATTATTCATCTTAGGTTTTAAAACCAAAGGAAATAATTTGTTTTATCTATAAAAAAACATTCAAAAATTTATGATTTTTGAAAATGGTCGAAAAATTCACTTTTTTACAACTTTCATCGTCAGTAATTTTCTCCAAATCTCATCTGATTTGGACAATCTGTATATCTCTGGAAAAGCTAAGGTATTATCTTCTGATCGACGGACATATTGTGTTAGTCGGATGGTTCGTTTACAACATATGTGCTCGGGGATTTGAAAATGCTTCTCACAAAACTTTTTGATCTTCAGTTGCGTGTTCAGCGGCCCAAAGTTAGTCTAGGAAACACTGCTTTTAGGTGCATTTTTCTGTCGAGTAGTGTTATTGATGATTGAACATATATGCGACGGTTTTAAATTAAATTTCTGTACTAACTTAAAAATATTTCGGGGGTTTAAACCCTTCCCTCCCCCCCACCCCTGTGTGCGCCACTGGTTCCCACTATGGGCTTTTTGACAGTAAACTTGCAAATGATCGAATTTATGAATTTTATTATTATTATTTTTTTTTAGTTTGTCTAGACTTGGAACATGACCATAAAAATAATAGAAATAACGTAAATAATTTCCCTATAAAAACACATAAAATTAGTCGCCACGAACATTTTCTAGACTCGAACCCCCTTCACACATTTCAACAATTTTCACCTTTCGTTTTATGTTTACCAAAAATCCTGCTGGCAATTCTGATTACCGAATTCTCCCCATTTTTCATGCCTTATACGCGAACACACACACACACATACAACAGCATTTTACACAACATAGCGCTTATCCCCCGTTATTAAACATCAAAAGGTGGCCAAATTACATTTTAATAGGAATTTATTGCCAAATATACTAACATTAAATAATGTAAAAAAAAACCGGAAGCTGCGTGCCGAGTTCGGTATTACCACAGCCTCACACAGACCCACACATACGCGCATCAGCAGGCCCACCTGCAGGCGCGTAAGAAATGAATTCCCCATTTTGACATGTCAACAAAACCAACAACAAAAACCAACAACAGAAACAAGCGAGAGCACAGCAGCAGCAGCAGCGGCAGCGCCAGCAAAACAGAAACTGCCAACATTCACAAAGCGCGGATGACAGCAACTTACTGACAATGTGTCGTGCACCAGCCAAGGCCGCTCACGAGCGCACAGAGATGCGGTTGTATGTGTGTGTGTTTGTGCAGCTGCTTCATTTTCACATTTTGTGTGGCTTATCGAAATTACCATCGACAGGCTAAAGCTGCAAGCTCCGACGCATGTTGGAGCGTGCGGCTCCAACACGCACACACACACACGCACCTCTGCAGGTGCGTGGTCGTCAGCTAATGGAGTTGGGCGATGCGGCTGTGCGGTGCTGTAACCTTGTCAGCCTCACTCGACGTGTCGGCGCTGCAACAGGCCGCTTTTTAACCCCTTCGCTATTTTGTTGCCATATGGCAACATGCTAATTTGTGGACGTCTGCATCCTCTATGGTTGCAAGAATCGATTTTTTTTGTTGGTCTTTAGAATAGTTTGAAGTTTTAGAAAAAATACGAAATTAATAAACTAAATATTTAAGTTTAAAGAAGAGAAGTATACACGTTTTTTTAATGGTATATCTTGACATGGTAAAGGAAGAAGAAGCAGAAATTTAGATCCTTTTTTTAATTTTGGCTGAAGTAGATGAAGAAATATTCAAATTTTCGTTATGCATAAAAAGTTTTATGTTTAAGTAATTATTACAGCCACAACGATGTGGTTGCTCTCATAGAAAAACAATCTAAAATACAGGGTCCGAGTATAAAAATTTAAAAATTTCTTATGGAATGTTGCTAATATAACCACATAGAAGCCTAAGACGTAAAATTTAAAATTTTAACTTTCCCCAGTACAAACCTGTAGCGAAAGGGTTAATGAGAGTTGCAGGGGCGCGTCGGCTGGGCGTGCTTCCATTACCAAAAACCAGCAGCGCAAAAACTAAGCGACAACAAATGGCGAGCGGCGTCAACGTCGAGCGCTGAAAGTGCAGCGACTCGACTCGGCGTATTTTTCGGCGCACCGAAATACGGTTTGCAGCACAGGTCGAAATTATGTGCAGCCAAAGGGAAAAATTGTCAAAGGCTGAGCCGGCATGAAGTGTGGCCTACGCGCCGGAAACTGCGTAGGGATTTTCGCACATGCATAAAATTGATGGAAATTGATGTCGCGCTGACTAGAATGTCAGTACGGGTTCGGGTTTTGCAATGCGGCTTTTGTCGTGTTGCGTATACGCCACGTGCGACCCGCGTGAATTTTGATTTCATTAGAAAACAAGCTTTGGTTGTGCGAAAATTTCCGCCAAAATTTCGAGCATGCAAATGTTTTGCAGCGCGTTTGTGTGCGCTTTTCCAATATTGGCGGCAAATCACGGCATTACTCGCAGCGAAATTGGTGGCCGTATGTCGTTTGGTCTGTGTTAGTGTTATCGCTTCGTTGTGCCTTAATGGTTATTGCCAGTGTTGTTATTGTTGCATTCATCATTGTGCTCATTCAGTGGCAGCGCGATTATCTTCGGTGCTACGGTAAAAGCAAACGTCATCGTCGACACAGTCGAGCACAGTTGTGTGTGTGTGTATGCATGAGTGCCATTTTCCTCATATGTGTTTGTGTTTATATATCGGCAGCCATGACAACATTGGTTACGCACAATTTGTGCGTCAACTTTTGTCGTTTCGTTTTAGTTTTTGTCTCTGTTTATATTTGTTTACTTTTAATATTGTTTTTGTTTTGATTTGGTCTTGTCACACATTGTTGGCTGCTTTGGTTACTATTGCCATTATGGAAGCAATTTCCGTTTTGAAGCACACTAAAAGCGGCAGACATTCAAATGCGGTGAAACGCAGGAAAAGGGGCGGCAGGATGTCACTTAGTGGAACGTTTTAAGAGAAGAACAGAAAATAAAAAAGAAGTTGTAGAAGTGAAAATTATACAAATACGATAAGAGACAAAAAGAAGTATTGTATGTCAATGCTGGAGAAGTTGCAAAGTAGGGGAGAGGAGATTTTCTGTTTTGATCAGATAAGCAGTAAGAAAGAAGTTTGTATATGAGAAGAAGAAGAAAGAGAAGAGTGGACAACTGCCAATGAAGATTAATCGTACAATGGCCAAGAAGACACAACAGAAATCCAATACTAAAGAATTAAATACCAAGAAAAAATGTGTGGCAAACTTGCTAAATACGTCAATAAAGCACCAAAGAGAATTATGTGTTGTGTTGTGCCTAGTAAAGTTGTAGTTGTAGTGTAGTAGTGCCCAAACAAACACACAACAAAAACGCTTCGAAGCGAATTGATTTTCTTGAATCGAAAAATTGGTTTCAAATTAGGGAAAATTACCTTTTATTGAGTGAAACCAACCCAACGTTGAAGCGTTAATGTAATTAAAGTGGAAAACAGCAAATCTCTGCCTAAGTAACTAAGCACAAGAAGACAGCAATAATTGAACCTAGTTCGGAAAAGACATGAAGCTTAGTACACACAACAGCGACAACAACAACAGCAGCAACAACATCGCAAAAACACATTTGTTAATATTTGGACTTTGCAGTACCCAAAGACGCCGTCACATCGGATGTGTTCATAGATTTGTGGCGCTGCACAGTGATTCGTCTCCATACAACCGCGGGACAAAATTAGAAGGAGTGGTCCGTTCTTCATAAAATTTGGTATACTAATTAATCATGGTCTGCTGAATTGAAGTCTCCATTTTTTTTTTTTTTAACTTTTGTAGTTTAGCAATGTCTGAGACTTAAATTTGCAATTTTCGTCATTTTTGGTGAGCTATAGCACAAAGTGTGTTGGCTAGATTTTTCAGATTTTACAATTAATCGGTAACGTCAACATTGATAATTGCAAAGAGTAACATAAATTGTCTTAGGACCCTTTAGTTTTGCAATAAAGACGATAATAATAGACGTATGTTTTGCTTTTTTGCAGTTTTCTCAAATTTTCATGCTGATTGCATACTTTTAGGGATAAATTAAATAAATGTTGTCGAAAAATAGGTGTTTAGACAACTTTTCAAATTGGATTATTTTCTGAGATGGGAAGATATCGGAGGATGTGGTCACATTATCCGACAAAGAAAGAATGCTTCTTAAAATTAAAAAAAATCCAGGAACATACTTTCACATACTTTTTAGATATTTTTCTCTAAGTTTTGCTAATTTTCAGATTTTTAATTTTGCAAAATATTTTAAATTTAAAGTAAAGTAAAAGCTTCAGCTTTGTAAATTTTGAGAAAACATTAAAAGCGAAAATGGCCACATCATTTCTTAATCTATATTGAAAGTTTTAGCAACTTCTTGGTAACCATGTAATTAACAAAATTTACTCAATAGACTAAAAAACAGAAAATATGTGTTTACAATTTTTTGTGAAAAAAGTTCCGACTTTGAGCAGCTCTTGCAATTGCACTAATTATTTTTTCGCACAGATTTTTTGGGATTTTCTTAGTTGGAGTTTTACCTTTCAAATGACATCAAAATCATTAAATTCTGAGACTATAAAGTTTTTGAATTTTGTCTATGGAACGAATCACTGTGCGCTGTGCTGACTGTTGCCCACTCGGCAGTCAGCTGCACAGATTCTGTCGCCAGCGGTTAAATTAAAGTAGAACCATGCGAGAAAGCACGCAAGCTGGACAGACGCTTATCGGCACACAAGCAAGCAGCAGCCAGCAGTTGGCAGTCGGCTGTCGACCGAAACTTGTCAAAGCATGGAAAATGCGAAAACGCTGCCCAGGCCAGCGACGATGCCATCGTTGTCGGTGACTTTATGTGACATGCAGCGGGCAACATGGCGCATGTTGCGAGCACACAACGAACAACATTTCAAAGAAGAGCAACGAAAGAACGGAATAAAAGCAAAACCGCTCGACTGTGAGCGAATTCATTTGACATGCAAACACACCGACACCAGCACCCATACACACACACGCACACACACATGCACATTCATGCAAGCACACAACGTTATCACTGTCGCCGATGTGGAGATTTGTTTTTCTCTCGCTGTGTGCCTGTGTGTGTGTGTGCCAAATTTCGCAAGTGAGATATCACGTGTTGTATTTGTAACACTAAATGCAAGTGATAAACTTGGCTCGACGTGGCACGAGCGTGTATGTATGTGTGTCCTTGCTGTCTCTTGGTTTTTTTGATATTTGTCGCCTGCCTGCGATTTTTCAAATCAGACGCCATGCGTGCAGAATGCCAAATGAGCTCACGCAGCCAGCCGGCCGAACGCTAAGCAAATGAAACTGTTGCCCGAAGAAATGCCCAGCGAAACTGGGCAGCACGAACGCACACAGCTCGAGGCAAAACAACTGACCTCATAATAAATTAATTGGCGCACGTGCTCGGCCCATCGTCTTTACATAATAACTGAATTTATGGCCGGCGCCAACGCTGCCGGCTCGGCTGCCGCTAAAATTGGACACGGCCCAATGGGTGCCGTAGCGTTGACCGTACAGCGCCAGCAGCGCCAATGATGCTGGAGGCCATTTCCACGTGGCTGGCGCACTCCACATGTGCTCACGTCCATTCGTCCTTCGGCCTGCAGCACCTTTCACGCAGCTCCAGCTGCTGCACATGTCGCAGGCACAACCAATAATTGTGCGAGTGTGAGTGTTGGAACCTCTGTGCGTGCGCACGCTTGAAATGTCAGCAGCTGCTCAAATGCCAAATCATGTCAGCCTCCGCAGTGCGTTCGGTGATATTTTGTCTCCGTTTTGTTTGATTTTCTTCACCCTGTGCGGCCGCCCGAATGAGCAAGGCGCGGAATAGTTACATCGGATTCTAAAGCGCGTCGGTCAACGTTGTTTTCGCCGTTTCCGCTCTTCGCTTTCCTGTTCGTTTTGTAATTTCGTATTTACTTTCGGTGTGAATTATTTATGGACACGCAATGTCTGCCGCGTTTAATCGGGCGTACATTAAAGTTGCATGCCACGCAGCAGTTAGACACGCACAACGCACCGCGAGCAACGCGAAATGTATTGATTGTTCGTGGCTGTTGCGTTCTTCGGGTCGTATACGCAACCCTAATCATTCCCTGATTCAGGGCAATCTAAAATGTTTGGAAATGTCAACAACGTAAGACTTTTCTGCTCGTGTGGCACGATTTAGAATCAGATAATGGATTTTCTGCCTTTAAATTTTCTTGCACGGAATGTTGTCGAAACAACTGACTGGCATTCGAGTGAATACTCGGAGTCGTTTGTGGTGCTCGCAGTGGGGGTTTCTTAGAAATTCTAAATGCGGTTTTACCTTTCTTTTGATCATTTTAAGCTAAATCACGGCAATCACGGCGCAATCAGGTTGAATGGAACAGTTGCGGTTGTTGTTTGAAAAAGTGTAGACAGTTTAGAGGTACAAACTTGAGATAGAACGTTATAAGATTCTTCTTAGGATTATTAGGACATATGAACTTACTACCTCCAGCCCACCACTTCCCCAACTCCAGCCGACTATTTTTTGTGAGCACCATTAGATTATGGAATTCGCTGCCCATACCTTTTAAATCAATTACACTGTGCGTGAAATTTACCCTCAAAAATTGCAACAAGCGGGGGACCTACTGAGCGACTTTTCTATAGGTATACTGAGTTGAGATCCACCAGGCGTTTGGCTGGATTGGCTCCAGTTTATGAGAAATCCGATTTTGAATTTTGCTCATTTCAGTCGAGTTCGTCGCTTAAGTCTTCGAACGTGTAAATGCTAATTGGTCCTAAATCGTTCTGAATATCGCTTTAATGTCTTCGGCAAGTTTGTAGATATTTTAACGACCAACAAATTTGCTTAAGACACCAATCCAAAAAAATGTCCCAAAAACCCCACTTTCGTCGAGGCATAAATGTAGTATAGCGAACCATCGTGAAAAAATAAATGAGTATGCTTTTATTATAGAGATTTGGCTCCTGCATCTAAAAAACTAAAAATTTTGTCTGGGAAACGCCCATAAAAGGCGTGGCTCGGGGTCAAAGTTCAAAGTTTTTATCAAAAAAACTCAATTAATCTCCAACTGATTTACACGATATGAGTATCGAAAGGTATTTTTCATACCTTTCTTTTGATGTGCAACATTAGATAAGTAAGATGTAGTAATAAAAAGTTGTAAGCGAAAAAAAATTTGTTTACAAAATGTTTCAAAAACTGATTTTTTTCTCGAAAAAACAACTATTATTAAGGTATAATAAGTTTGTTATTGTAGCCTGTGAAATTTTCTTTACAACGAAATATAAAAATGTATGCTTTTGTTTTTTCTGAATATATTTAACTCTTTCCTTCCCTTTCTTTTTTCTCTATTAAATATTTATTGCATTGAATTGTTAATGCATTTAAGTAAACTGTGGTATAAAGTTGTGGCATGCAAATGAAGTGCTTCTTAAATGCCGATGCTTTTGTTACTAAATAAATAAAATAAAAAATAAAAATTATTATAGTGCACACTTTCGAAACTCTTTCACTTCAGAGAAAAACAAAATCCAGAAAGAACTAAGAAAAGTCTTGGAAAAGTAACACCAATTTCTCTTGAGTTCAGTACTGAAAAAATTTGTTGGTCTCTTTTCCGAGTCTTGGGAGCTTGCACAGTAGAAAATTTACTTGATTTGTTCTCGTTATAAGAAAACCCAACATGTGCATTCATTTGCTACATAACGCGCGACACGTAAAGAGACATGCAGGGAATATAAGCTCAGCCCTTTACCTGAAAGTCTGCTCTATGATGCCCGCGAAGGTCCTATGTCGACATCAAGGATTAGATTCCATAATAAAGTTGATCATTTAGATTGACAAGTCTATTCAAGTCTATTTCATACCACATGGCGTATGAGCAACATGTGGCTCAATGTCCCTGCATTTGAACAATAAAATGCTGCATATACACCACGTACAACACTTTAACACACTTATTTTCCTACTAAAACCCAATTTAATTAGCAATAATCACACAACATTCACACTTTTACACAGTCACATCAGTGCACAATTAAAATTCATTACACAAACGAGTCCATCAAATCTCACATAATATCGAAATGTACAAAATTTTAACACTTCATTAGCCGAAAGCTTGCACCAAACACATTGGGAGCGTTCGTTCATTGCAGTCGGCATTAAGCGCGCCGCGATTCAATTAATTGCAGCCATCAAATATTCATTGCAATTACAAAACGAAATCTTACACATTAAATGGCAACGACGCTGCGTTAGGTGGCGTGTGGCAGCGTCAGTCGCGCACAACTGCAGCGCACCAGTAAATGTCAAATGGTTTTATGAGCTCAGCTCAACAAATAAACCAATAATAACAATAACAATAACCAAAACAAAATACAAAAAATTAATGACGCAAAACATCATAAAACCGACAGTGCGCCACGACAACAACACTAACCGTATGCAATTACGAGTACATTGTCGTCATTTCACTGACAGCTGCAATAACATTAACAAAAGCAACAACTGCGACACACAAAAACATTGGTAAACGCTCAGTTTCGAGCAACGTTGAGTGTTGAGTTTTTCAGCGCTGTTGTTGTTGTTTCAATTGGACTGACCTTGTTGTGGTGTAGCGGCCAATGCGGTGTTGGTGTAGTGAATGAATTGCAGCATAACATGTGACGTGTGCGGTGACGTGGGAGAGGCGTTTGGGAAGCAACAAAACATGTCAAAACACTTTTAGTCGGTTGCGGCCATTACAGCCAAATGCCGAAGTAATGGAATAATTGCGGCAATTGGTAAAAAAGGGATTGATTGCCAAGGGGCTTCACTACCCACTGGGCAGTTAATTTTACAACAAAAAGTTGGAATTGATATTACTGTTCAATGATGCTCCTTTTCAATCTGAAAATTGGTAACAGAGTTGAAAATTGAAATGAAATTCAATACTTAGTTGAAAACATGCAACTTTGTGGTTGATTTTCATGGTCAATTTTGTGTATCTTTAGTATAGTTTAAAGTCTTAAGAACCACATACCGTGACGCGCGCTGACAACTGAGTAAATTTAAAAAAATATTGCAAGCATTTAAAGTTGCTATACCCAATTGAAGTGATCAAGTTAACTTTATTACTTTCTTCATTGCTTTCATTCCTTTCATTCCCTATTAACTGCGCCACTGCTACGCCAACCATTCACTCAGTCATTCATATGTCCACCGGCTCAACGACAGCTATCCATCTAACCACACATACAACGAGGCGCAGCACAGCCACTCCCACTCTAACCACCCCCTTGCAGCTGCCTTGTACTCGGTGCTCTTCTGTGCGAACGTTTTAAAACAATTTTATTGTTTTATGTTGTAAGTGGAATTTCAACAAATGCAGCACTCGCTCACTTCACCGCACAGCACCGTCGCTGCACAGTGGCCACTGCTGCTCCGTATTGTTGTCGTGCTTGTTCTTGTCGTTTGCATTGTTGCTGCATTTCTAGGACAATTGCAGTTTCGAGTGCATTTTTACAACATTTGTTGCAGTCAGTTTTTTATTTGCGCTCGTGTCAAGGTAGTTTACTCGTACAGCGGTCTCTCACTCTCTCCTTCTCTCTCTCTCTCTCTCTCTACGTCGACTTGGCTGTGATGAGGCTCTGTTCCCGTGATGGTGCATCATTATTAGTGTCCGACCGAATATTCGGTTTCGGTTTCGGCCCAAATAAGTGGTTTCGGTTTCGGTTTCAGTTTCAACCAAAAAATGCCCGAACGGCCAAAACCGAATATTAGCGAGTAATTTTTTTATATTTATGTTTTTAAAAAATTAATAAATTGTTTTTATTAATAAGTATTTATTTATTTATGTTATGTTTGTTTGTTTGTTCTTTATTTACTTAATGTAAAATTCGTTTGTTTAAAAAAATGCTTCATATGGTGATTTTTATTTCAACTAGAATGTTTCGGTTTCGGCCGAATATTAAAAAAAACCGGAATTCGGTTTCGGCCCAAAAAAGATTTTTCGGTCGGACACTAATCATTATATATTTTTGTTGTTGCTGTACTTGTTCACAAACGCATTAGATGCTTTTGATGTTTTTACTCACTCATACATACATACATATAAATAGTATTTATGTGCATGTGTGCGTGCGCAGCAGTTCTCTAGCAGTGCAGTCAACAACTGCAGCAAATGTAAAACTCAAAGTGAAATGCGAATTTGATGTGCACAGCTGTTTTTGTGGCCGCAGCGACGCCTTTCCGCTGCTTCCGCCTTACATGTCGCCAACCCTCAGCAAGCTGTCTAACAGCGGTAAAATGTTGTAATGATAAAAAAAAAAAATACAAAACCAAAACCAGTAAGTTTGAAAAAAGGCGAATCACTGTAAAATTTTTAACAAAATCGTAAAATTGATTTTTTTTCATTTTTTTTGCGTTAGAATTGAAGCTAAACACATGCACACAAATGTGTGTGTATGTGTGTGTGTGTTTGACTTTGAGTGTCCTGTGACAATTACAAAATGTTACTAAAAATGTCATGTTGCTGTTTTTTTGCTTTTTATTTGCTGGCTATGTACTTATAACACACACACATGCACGCACACATACAGCTACACTCACATGTACATTGAAACACCGAATTCAACATTTAATTTCAATTCACTTTTGCTGCTTGTCGCCTGTCGCTTTACGGCTGCAATCGTTGTCGCTGCTGGCATTGTCGCCGTTAGTGTTGTAGCTGCTTCAAGGACCCTGCCACATTTGCCATTACGTGAGGCAGCAGTCTGCTTCCGGTTCGCTGTCGCTACCAAAAATACTCGCTTGCGTTTGCTGTCTGCCAGTTTTTTTAGCAGTTTATTTGCTTTGTTGCTGCTGTCACTGCCACTGTTGGTGGTTTACTGCTGCTGTTGTGTGGTGATTGCACGACATTTTGATTAGTGTCCAACATGAATTTTATTGCAACAGCAGTTCCTGTGTTGCTTTCATTGCTTACTCCTGTTTTTGTGTTTGCTTTTCATTTTCGCATTCCTTTCAATTCTCTGCGCTCCGTGCAATTGTTGCACTGCTGGTCGTAAAGTACGCAGACGACTCGCTCCAAATGCACAGACAGCAACATTGACCGCGGCCACACCTTGGCCGCACTTTTTATTGCCGACCTAACCTAAAATTCGCTGCTTTATGTTTTTCAGCCGCCAAATGTGATTGTAACTAATGACAGCTACAAAGTCAAGTGGCGCACAATTTTCAATACTTCAAGCCCACTGCAGTGTCAGTGAGTTGACTGTGATTTTTCTTGTTCGCTGCCAATGTGTGTTAATTAAGTTTTAGTCGTTTTTGGCCATTCCTGTTTTTATTATCATTTATCTAAATGCGAAATAAAATAAACGCAAAATAAATCATACTCAAAGCTTCTCCCATTTATTGAGGTTTAATGTCCGCTGGAGCTCAACTGCCCATTGCTTCACCTAATGTCGCATTCAAATTGTTAGGTTGACTTTTTGCCGGTGCAGCGCGTGACCTCGTTAAGGTCGTTTCATTGGCTGCTGTCTGCCCACAAACCGAATTTCGGCGACGTCGAAGGCAATCTACGTAAAGGTTGGGTGCAATGTGACATTTGATGTTGGGTTGACCCATGCAAATGACTTCCTTGACCATTTCGGAGCAATTGAATCGTAACAGTCGGCACGGTAACAGCACTTAGAGGCCAATAAAATTCAGTTATTACACCGTGCGACACAAATTTAAAAAATTATTCACATCGGAAAAAATCCATATGAGCGTGAATGTAGAGACCAAACATAGTAATACTGCGTACTCAGTTTTTTATTTCTACACCCTTTGTTCTTTTAAAAGGACTTTAAAATTTTGAAGGGGATAAACAATAAAAAAAATATAAAAAATACTTAACCTCGTTAGAATATGGCGATGTGTATATCAAATGAAAGAGGACAAGCTCAAGAATTTAAATAAAATTAATTTTTTATCTACTTGTAAAAAAGGATATGAAAAAGGTCCTTTAAACATTTTAATCCTTTATATCCTTGAAAATTTATATAGAATTTTCTTGAAAAGTAAGTATGTTAAAACTCCCAAACCTCCTTGATCACGTGTCAAAATTTCATTACTCTAACTATATTGGTTCGAAAGTTATTAAAAAAAAGGCGGAAGCTGCAAGTCTAATGAAGTACAAAAATTCTAATTTATTTGTGTATCAATATTTTAAATAATAAAAAGATATAAAATCAATGAAGCGAGAATAATGAAATTTTTACACGTGATCAAGGAGATTTGGGGTTTTAACATACTTACTTTTCAAGAAAATTCGATATAAATTCTCAAGGATATAAATGATTAAAATTTTAAAAGGACCTTTTTCATATCCTCTTTTTAAAAATTGATAAAAAATCAATTTTATTTAAATTCTTGAGCCTTTCCCCTTTCACTTGATATACATATTGCCATATTCTAACAAGGTTAAGTATTTTTTATATATTTTTTATTTTTTATCCCCTTCAAAATTTTAAAGTCCTTTTAAAAGCACAAAGGATGTAGAAATGAAAAAATGAGTACGCAGTATTACCATATTTGGTCTCTAGTTTCACGCAGATATGGATTTTTTCCGGTGTGAAAAATACTGTCGCACGGTGTTATATTTTATGTCTACATAAATTAAGTTGCACAATGTCAAAATATTAAAATCACGTTAGAAAGAACAATTTTATTGCAAAACTACTTTTAGCAGTGCTTCAGAGCTTCAATTAAAGATAACAACATCTTTAAACTTTCATTAGAGAATATTTTTTTGCTTTAATATTTCTCTTGGAAGACCTTCAACGTGGTAGTTAGATTCTGTGGCACCACCGCATCTTTTATCTCCTTTTAGGGCTCGAACCAACCCATACAAGTTGAAAAACGGAATCAACTCCCGATATATCGAAGTGATTTGTGATTGTAAAATTCAAACTGTATCTTTCGATTTCAGTGCACTACAGGTGCAAAAAAGGTGGAAGATGATCTCGTCTTCGTCTTCAACTCCTGAAGAACTCGTTGGCTTAGGTAACTCTAACCTTATAGCGTTTCTACTAAGAGTGCTGTGTCCTGTAATAGCACCGCCAACTATTCTGTGTCTTCTACTTTTGAGATTCAGTACACTTTTTGTTGCGTTTCCAGTTCAGTTTTTGCCAGATTTGTTGCGCCGTTTTTTCCTCTATCACTCTTTGTTGCAGGTTTATAAGTCCACCAAGTCTAAAATTAATCACTACTTCCACTGTCTTCAGCTGGCAGAGATTCTACTTACATACTTCACACTAAAAAGACCATTGCGGCCATTTCGACGGTTTTTCATTTTTAAATATCTGTATTTTCTTTTGTATTTCTATCAGCTTTTGCTTTGATGCCTTTTATTTTTTTATCGGGTTCTACAATTAGTTCTAAAATTAGGGTTCTACAGTTACAATTAGCCAAATCTGATGTGTACTTTTTGCGATACCAGCGGATATAAAAACTTGGTCCTTTCACCTTTCGCTTTAACTTCCATCTCTAACTACCACATTGAACACCTTTTTAGCTAAAGGTTTATTATCCAATCATGGCCAGTGTAATGTGTAAAATGTTTATGAATTCATTTTATTCGATTGTATTTCTTTCAATAACTCTGCAAGTATTATTGAAATCCAAATCAACTCGACCTGACGCTGTCAGAATAATACAAATTAATTAGGAAATTATTGTACTGACAGCTCGTTTCATATGCTGGCAAACAAGGCAATGACTAAATGCGATCAGAAGGACTCAATTACAACCCTTTTCGCACACTAACGCATCCTTTTCGAGGGTTTTACATGCCGCACATTGAGCTTTGTTACATTATTTCATATTTTGTGGCACTGCATTTGACATTTTTTCTTCCAACTAAAAAAATCATACATACAAATTTTTTTTTATTGCTGATGGCTTGTCTGATTGTTGCTCGTTATGGTTTTCATGAAATATTCACAAAATATTCAAATCTAAAATCTGCGCCATAATGTTGCAAATCATGTTTAATGTCTTCTGGCAGTGGCGGCGCGCACTTAAATTGATTACAACCGCATCGACGGCGCCATTACCGAAAAATCGGTTATTGCTGTCGATAAGCTGGCGCGCACAGTTCGGCGAAATTTTAATGCAAAACGGCTGAATTACAAATAACAGCCGCAGGCAGACAATGGGAAATTGCTGCGGTCAGCCGGCGCTAGCGGCACGTTTGGCATTTGTGTTAAAATACCAAAGTGAGAAATTATTTCAATTAGTGTCCGACCGAATATTCGGTTTCGGTTTCGGTTCGGCCCAAAAAAAAGTGGTTTCGGTTTCAGTTTCGGCCAAAAAATGCCCGAACGGCCGAAACCGAAACATTCTAGAATATTTTTTACATTTTATTGTGTAGCGAGTGATGTGATGTGAGCTATTTAGTGCAGCCGAGCAGATATATAGTGAGAGGATGAGAAGGAGAATTTAGATGCCACCAATGTAAATAAACTTCATTTTTTAGAATAAAATATTAAATTATTTTACCCTTAACTACCTAGCACCTGTTATTGTCACACTACCACCTAACATACGTCTGTGAGACCCCGGAACAAAATTATTCGCGTTTGTAAAATTTTGTGAATTACGTTTTAGTTTTTAATTAAAATCAGTTAAGGAACATATTAAATTATTTATTAAAATAAGAAAAGCGCAGGAAAATCAACATTTTCAATTTAAATTTCATTTAAGAAGTCAACATTTCTTATTTTATACTTATAAACTAACATATTTGGGAAATGAGATCCATTATAATATAATAATAAAATAAAGTAGGTACTTCTTTGTTCCTTTTTTTATATATTCAGTCATCGAAAAGCATAAATAAAAATAAATATTCTCAATAAAAACAAAACTTAAACAAAATTGCAAGACCTTAACTTGCAGTTTTTCGCGACAGTCAAAACACAGTTTGTGTGAGCATTCCAGGCAAAAAGGAGCTTTGCATTCGAAACACATGTATTGTGTTTTGCGTTTCTTTATCGAGTCGCAAATAGAGCAGTTCTTACGCACTGCAAACCTTTCTTCAGCGCTACTACAAGATGGAGCTGCTGATGGAGTGGTTCCATTGTTACTCTGGAGGATGCGATGAATAGCCATTCTGATATCACGTTGTAATTTAAAGCCTACATCGGCCTCAACATCGCTGCAGTCATGGTTCGGTATATTTTCGTCGTCTGAAAAATCTTCTTCCAACCACCGCTGTATATAATTTTAATTTCAACTAAAAAGTTTCGGTTTCGGCCGAATATTAAAAAAAACCGAAATTCGGAATAGTCGCTGACAGATTTTCTCGTAATCGCTGCTCATTTGGATTGCTGAATGGCAGATCGATTAGAAGCTTTTATAGATAGGTTGTGGCGCTGACGGGTGGCAAGGGGGCGGGAGAATTGCTGTAACTATTGCTGCGGTAATTGGATGCCAAATGGCTGCATTAAAATGTGACGAGACGAAATTATTAATGCGGCCAGCAGCCACGTGCGACATACACAATCGAGCCGTCATTGTGCGCGATGCCACAGTGAAAATGTTGACGTTTTAATGAAAGCAATCAAATGGCTTTTAGTACGAAATCAGAGAACTACAGATTTATAATTCAAATTAATTTTTTATTTAGGTTTATTATTGGCCGTGATGTGAACTTCATTTAGAGAAAAAACCCCAAGCAAAACCAGCTTTGGAGCATCTAACATCGAATACAGTTTCTTCTTATGTGGCTCATTTAGAGCTCGAAGGATACTTTTGGAAATGTTTTTGTAAACTTTTTCCAGCTGAACCTTTGCAAAAAGCTTAGTAAGAAAAAGAGCCGTGTGATCAGCAATTTCTGTTGACAAATCCCATCTTCATTCTGCTGTTCATTGCCTGCTTGCGCTCGAACAAATCCCAATCGAACTGCAAATCCAGTGCACAACACAATTTGTGCATTGATCTGCTTCACAACTGTCGCACTGCTCGGATTTTGCCTGTGCTTTGTTGCGCTGCTTACAAAGGCTTTTCTGCCCATTGCCTGAAATGCCTTCTCGCCAACTAACGGCGGCATTAGCCCAAAACTTGTCGAGCAAGTGCCGAGAAAAACACGCAAAGTGCCAAAAATCACCAAGAAGGGCTGACAAAAACAGAGAAATGGCAAAGATTTTATGTATACAAGTTCAGCTTTTTTATTGACGACACTTTTGGAACTGTGCCAAGCCGCAGCAGAACAAAGACAAAACAGCAATAAAGGTGGAGAGGAAAGTGTAGTGTGTCGCTGGCAGGAAACTTTGTGGCGAAAGTTTGTAGACTGCACGAATGAGAAAAAGCAAAAGTCAAGCACTGCCTTCATGCTTTATTATCTGCATGGAACTAACTGTAAACTAATCAAAGCAAATAAAAAAACACACACAAAAATATGGGTGACAATTCTTCGTTCAAATGATGCTGCACAAAC
The DNA here is from genome assembly GCA_964056695.1 of Melieria picta. NCBI lineage: Eukaryota > Metazoa > Arthropoda > Insecta > Diptera > Ulidiidae > Melieria > Melieria picta. The sequence continues at coordinate 3,746,917 of OZ057398.1, forward strand.
TGGCCAACGCTGCGTATACGCAACATTAATTTCAATTCCGTTTTTCAGTGGTTGCCTGCATGTTTGTTGCATTTTTTGCGCTGCAATCGATCTGTCGGCCTGGAAGCGCCAATGCAATGTGCACTTAAGCCAGCAAACCACAACAACCACCAACGGCGCTGTGTGCGTGCGTTTCCATGTCGCGTGCAAGGATGTTGGCGTCAATTGGCGACCGACATGCAATTTGGAAATTAACTGCAAATTGTAATGAAAGCGAATACGGTGGAAAAATGGCGTTAATTAAAAACTGTTCGCCGCACTTACACACTCACAGTTGCGTAATGCAGCTGACTTTTGTCTAATTTTGTTTGTACCGCAGCACTTTACTTCTTTGCCACTGCGTGTGTTTGCTTCTCGCTTTGGTGCTTTCTGTCCCGTGTGTGCTAAGTCACATTTTGCACACGCGGACAAACGACTTGAACTTTGCGCGGTGAACGTACAAAATATCTTAGAACAGCAGCACCAACAACGACTCATAATATGAAAAGGCATAACAGTGTGAAAAAGTGTGAGTGCACCAAAAAAAACAAGACGAAAAAAAATTGAAAATTCGCTGCTCTTCGTCGATTGGGTGGGAGAGTGGGACACAGCGGCGAAGGTGGCAAAGAATTTAAGTGTTTTTTGCACATGTTAAGCACGGAAGTGAAATGAGCGGAAAAAAGCGCTTTGAGTGAAAATAACGTCAAACGGCAACTATGCGTCGCGTTTGGCTGCACAGTGGGACAAATGTGGAAAAAATAAATTAATTAAGCACATTTCTAAAGCTGTAGGACTGTATATTCTTAATTTCCATAAAAAATTTATAAGAAGTTGAAAAATTTCTAAAAAAAACTTGAAAAATTTCAACTTAAACAAATAAGGAATAAGGAATTAAAAAAAAAAATTAAACATAAATAAAATTGATATACCTATAAAAAATATATGAAATATAATTAAAAATTAAATTAAAATAAATTAAAATAAAAAAATTATTAATTATTAATTATTATTAAAAAATTTAATATAAAAAACTTTTATTAATTACACTGTGCAAGTCGAAAATTCAGACATGGGGGGACCTACTGAGCGACTTTTCTATAGGTATACTGAGTTGAGATCCATCAGCCGTTTGGCTGGATTGGCTCTAGTTTAAGAGAAATCCGACTTTGAAGTTTGCCCATTTTAGTCGAGTTCGTCGCTTAAGTCTATGAACGTTTAAATGCTAATAGGTCCTAAATCGTTCCGAATATTGCTTTACTGTCTTCGGCAAGTTTGTAGATATTTTAACGACCAACAAATTTGCTTAAGACACCAATCCAAAAAAATACATTCAAACTGTTTAATTGCGATATGTGAATTTTTTGCACAGCGCAACGTGGCGTATGAGTGTTATTTAACTATACATTTAATTATACTTAAATGACACTCATACGCCACGTTGCACTGCGCAAAAAATGCGCATATCGCAATTACACATTTTTTTTTTTATTTTTTTGGATTGGTGTCTTAAGCAAATTTGTTGGTCGTTAAAATATCTACAAACTTGCCGAAGACAGTAAAGCAATATTCGGAACGATTTAGGACCTATTAGCATTTAAACGTTCGAAGACTTAAGCGACGAACTCGACTAAAATGGGCAAACTTCAAAGTCGGATTTCTCTTAAACTAGAGCCAATCCAGCCAAACGCCTGGTGGATCTCAACTCAGTATACCTATAGAAAGTCGCTCTGTAGGTCCCCCCCATGTCTGAATTTTTGAGGGTAAATTTCACGCACAGTGTTATTATTAAAAAATTATTAATTAAACAGTCTCGGTCCTGACAGCCCACTGAACTATGGACAAGTCGACCTTCTGTTCAACGACTACCAGTGGATCCAGTGGCACACAGGATTTAATTGGCGAGTTTCCTACAAAACTTTTGAGTCCAAAACCATTTGAAAACTTATTTGACACCCAAAATGCTTATAAAAAACAAATATTTCCAACTTCCAAAACTAAGGGGTGTACACCATTGGCGACCACTGCCGTAGCTGTGGTTCAATAAGGGAGATGTGATGATGTGTTGCTGCCTGACTCTGGCTAGAAGAACATTTCACCGACTGACAGCTTTATACGATGACAGGTTTGACAGTGAAACGTTCATCATCGAATCCACAGGGTCCACGCCCACCAATGCTAGCGGGAAGAGTATAGTTAACTTCGATCCATTACTACAGTAGTCACTCACCCCAAATCTCTTAAAAACTGCAGTTTCTGAGCTTGAAAAGATAAATGAGCTAACCAAACCTAACCTAACTTCCGCTGCTCACTCCGAGCCTCTAAATTGTACTTTACCGCCATGCAGTAATTATTAAATATATTTTCAATATCATCACTTGACCACTTTCACCCCACTGTGCACATTATCACTGAGAAAGTGGCAGTAGTAGCATGAAGAAAATAGAAAAAGCCGGCAATCTGTGTTTGCTTTTTTGAACGCGTACTGCTCGCTGGCTGGCTGACTGACTGACTGCGGCGTGTGGGAAGGCAACGGGGCTGAGCAGCAGCGAACGGCAAAAGCAACTTTGTTCTGCAACAGCTACCGCGGCGGTGGTGCAACGTTGGGTGACGCTGGCGGTTGGCTCATAAAAACGCTAAAAAATTACGTTTGCCGTATCCTGTACACGGCACAGACTTCATAAACATTTACTTTCATGTTTTGTGATTTCTTATCTGACACAAAAATACGTTTAACAAAATGCATTTTCGTGTTGCAAAAATAAGAAAATAAAACAATCGAAAAAAAGAATACAAAAACAGCTGCAATAAGAAATAAGTGGCATAAAACAAAAGCGGGAAAAAATGGCAATGGAAACTTGAGCAACAAAAACAACAACAACTGGCGATAATACTGCGCTAACTAACTATGTGTTTGTTTGTGTGTGTGTGTTGTTTTGTTCGTTAGCGCATTGCCGTCGTGCTGGCGTGCAATTTTGGTTTCGTTCGTCGTTATAAAATGCGCTTTTTAACGCTGCTTTGTTGTTGTTGTTATTGTTGTTGTTGTTAACTTTAAAGCTAAACTAACTAAGAGAGCGACAGCATGCGAAATAAATAAGTGCAGCTGGCAAGAGATTCATTTGGCGTTGGCCACAGCGACACACACACACACACACACCTAAACACAAATAAGCACTGCAAACGTGCGAAAAAGAAATGCCAAAACTCTAACTACACTTTAGTAAATAGAACCGAAAAGCATTAGAATTTAGTGTTTTATGGGAGCTTCGCATTTCCTTTTGACCAGGCGACAGTTTTTTTTGTTGTTGTTATATTTCCATTTCCATTATTTTTAATTTGTTATTTTTCATTGCGCTCCACGCCAGAGTGCGCATAGTTTTGCACTACATTTATTTCACTTCATTTTCACTTTCGCTTCCGTTGCTGCCGCCAGCTTATTCGCCTTTGGCTGCAAGTTGAATTAATGCCACTTTTGGGGCCAAAAGGTATGAAAGCGCTGCACAGTGGAATGCGTTGCATTTTGTGTTGCAGCGGCGCGGCGAATGAAAATTGCTGCTTCCTGGCAGCGTTTTGTGCTGCTGTTTGCTTTGTTTTCTTTTTTGTGCTGCAAGAGAGTTTACTGCTACTAAGTGATTGCCTGCGAGGTAAGCGAATCCTTTTGGTATTTTGTGTGTGTGTGTGTGAGTGTGTGTGTGTGCGCTATTGATTGCGCACGCAATCTTAATTAAACCACAAAGTTGCCGTTTTCACAAGAAAAATGAAAATGCCACAGCATAAAGGATGCACAATGATTTGGTTGTCTTTTTGGTCCTCGAGTGATTGCTTTCGAGTGCAGCAACTGTAATGTGAATGGTGCAGCCATTTTCAAGCAATAATTCAGCTAAGGGTTGCCATTAAAAAGTGCAGCCACTATGCAATTGTGCGACCTAAGTATATTTGAAATCGAAAGTGGAAATTAAGTGTAATATTTTGAGAGAATTAATACTGAATTCTTTGAGAGTGAAACTCAGGTGGAATGTGTGGAATGTTCTGTGCTTGTTCAATTTTATTTAAAAAAGGAAAAGGATTTTTGAAAGTCATATTGTTTGAGGGTAAATTCTGTAAAAAAAAATTACTTGCCTTCAGACCTACGGACAATGGACATAGTTTTTATTCTTAAATATTAAAACAGCACTTCTCATTTAGCAGCTTGGCCATGTCACCCGTAAGAACGACATACCTTCTAATCAAAACGTACCAGAAAAAGAGATTTTGACCATATTTCATCAGAAAACAAGATTTCACACCGGGAAAAATCCATATGTGCGTGAAACTAGAGACCAAATATAGTAATACTGCTTACTCAGTTTTTCATTTCTACATCCTTTGTCCTTTTATGCGATATGTATATCAAATGAAAGAAGAAAGGCACAAGAATTTAAATAAAATTGATTTTTAATCTATTTGTAAAAAAGGATATAAAAAAGGTCCTTTGCAAATTTTAATCCTTTATATCCTTGAAAATTTATTAAGAATTTTCTTGAAAAGTAAGTATGTTTAAACCCAAAAGCTCCTTGATCACGTGTCAAAATTTCGTTACTCTAAATTCATTGGTTCGAAAGTTATTAAAAAAAGGTGGAAGTTGCAATTCTAATGAAGTACAAAAATTATAATTTATTTGAGTAGGTATCAGTATTTTAAATAATAAAAAGATACAAAATCAATGAAACAGTATTACCATGTTTGGTCTCTAGTTTCACGTCCCTATGGATTTTTTCCGGTGTGAAAATTTTTTTAAATTTTTGTCGCACGGTGTTATCTGTCATCTGGTTTTCAAACAGATATATATGTATGTATCTGTCGGGAGTTTGTACGTGATAGCTTTGGATACAAGTCAGTGTTTGTTTTGTCAGTGTTTGTTGTTGAATTTTGCTGAATTTATTGTAGCAAAATGCTTTCTTTGTTCCAAAATGTCATCTACGGCATCCTTACAGGTGACGAGACATGGCTCTGTGAGTAGGACATCGAAATGAAACGAAAACCATTGAAATAGCGCTTCTTAGACGCTCCGAGACCTCAACAAAATACGTCAGAGTTGATCCTTGATTGCTGTGGTCCACTTCAAGTTTCTTCCGCCAGGCCAAAGAGTAAAGAAGGAGTATTGTGTATTGTGACACGCATAGGTTACGCGGCAACACTAAACGGCCATTTTTTTTGGCAGCAGCAGCATTGTATACTTTTAGGGTGCATGGTAATTTTGCGCAAATTATTGCATAGATGATTCGAAGCAATGCTGGAACGTTCGAGAACGAGTTGCGCAGTGAGTTGTTGTTTGATATTGACAAACAATGGTGTAACACAGATAAGGAAAGTAAAGTGAACTAGCTAACGACTAGTGAATCAGTAAAGTGAAAGAAAAGTGATTTGGGAAATTGCATTAAAGTGATTACTAGGGGTGAACTGCATTAAAACACAATCCAGCGATACGAACCACGTCTGCTTTGGCCAGTGAAATGAATTTTCGTAACAGTATTAAAGCATTTGAGCGAAAGTGTTCGTTACAAGAGACCAGAATTGTGAAGAGACAATTTATGGTTTCTTCACTATGACAACGCACCGACTCACACATCTCATTTTGTAGACGACTATCTGATACTGAAAACAACCCCTATCGAAGGATTTAGAGTCCCTGTTGTCAATCATATTGCAGTGTTTTCGTTGACTTACTGACTGATGTAGACTTGCTGAGGTAGACTTGCTAAGGTAGACATAGCGAGTCAGTGGTGCATATAGGATTTTGTTTTGGGAGGCGCTTTCGTCCACAACTTTTAACCCCAATACCAGTTGAAAACATATTCAGCTACTAAAATATTTGCAAAGTATGCATATTTGGGTGGTTTGTGCCCAAACCCTCCTTGCGTATTTAGTTATACTTACATCAGAGGATGAGTGTATTTCAAACGATTGCAGCTTTTTAGCAGAGCGATACCACTTTGACGCTTCCATTTCATGATCAAAACACTGCATTTTCTCGTCAAAATAAAACGCCTTTGATTTGAATTATTTATAAAAAAATTATATTTAATACTCATAATATTAATAATACATCATTATATACTCATTTATGTTTAATATATATAATTTTCATACACATCATCGTCATCGTCGTCGGCAACAACGACGTACTTAATTGCCAGCGATCACACATCGATCGTCTGTTTAGCTTAGATTTACATACATATTTATAAAAAGTATTGTAAAACTTGCAGGCGAATGCAACATTTCGTAAATAAAAAGCAAAAGTTTACAAGTTCGAATCTTGTGGCGAGCACAAGTGAAAAGCAATGAAACGGCGGGCATTATGCAGCCAACTTGACAAACTTAGGTGTATAACTTAAGTGAGCCATGTTTGAATGTACACTGTAAAAAAAAAATATTCCAAAGTAACGTTTAGAACGCTGCTTAAATGCTAACTTAAAAATAGAAATGGGTAGAAATTATTGTACTAGAGTGAAAAATTTGCATGTGACAGTGTTAAATAGTTGAAAGTATGGAAAATGATTTTTTCTAATTACTAAAAGTATTAATGAAAAAAATAAACATTAAAACTGTGTAAACTAAATGCTAAGAACTTAGGCGACTATAAACTTAGGCACTACTTAATTATTTATGTAGGCAGCGACCAAAAGGGCCGCAGCTAAAATATATTTAAGCTAGTAGAAAAAAATTGCCAGCAAGAAATTCGTTGAAACTCAAATTTTGATTATGCGCTGAATTGCTTGTCGCTTTGTTGCTTTGTACGAATTAAAGTTTTCAATTTAAATTTAAATTTAAAAGCGTCACTACTCAACCAAACCTTATGAAAGTTTGTATAGTTGAAAGTATTTGTTGTTGCACAATAAAAATGATTAAACTTAGCTTAGTTCGAGGCGGGGCTAAAACTAAAAATAACAATGCACAAATACAACAACTGATGTGTGGTTATTGTCAAATGAAGGTTGCTGAGGGTAAATGTCAATGCGGAAATGTCAATGAATGGATTGATGGGCAGTGGCGGTATTCACGATGTGTGGCAGAGATGAGTTGGAAACAAAGAAAGTGAATGAAAGTTTTGAAGCTGTGTCAATGCACTGAGTTAGCCAGTCTGGAGTTAGATCTAATAGAGGTACACAAAAAATCCCTCAAAATCGGGATTCTTTTTTTTAAAGAAAGATGCCCAACAACATAGGCAGAAAAATGTAAACAAAATGACGAAAATGTTGAAGAAACCAAGTATTGAGTATTGAAAGCAACAACAACAATCACAGGTAGTTTTGATTTTATGGCATTGCCATAACTATTCCGTTACAATTGAACAATGCTGGAAACCTACTCCAGCGTCAAGTTGCCAACCAAAAGAGTCTAACAAAATTTACGGTTTTTGGGCCTTGAAATGTGTTGAAGAATGTTTTTTTAATTAAATCTTCTTAAATTTTTTTAATGTTAAACTTGTATATTGTTTTTATCAATAAATTTTTACGCTAGATTTTTGCTAAAATTGTTTTTCTAAATAAAATTTTCATCTGTTAATTTTACTTTTAGAACAGTTTTAATAGATTAAATGCGTTAAAGTGAACTAAAATGTATTTTGTTGTTGTTTAGTGTAAATTCCAAAATTTGCTCTTTTGCTGCACATCGTGAATACCGCCAATGAAATGAACTCAAACTCAACTCCACTCAACGGTTGACTGTTTTAAACAGTGGAAAACGTGTCAACATTGCCGTTCGTGTTCTATGTCGAAACATGTGATCGTCTGTCGAGTAGATAGCTAACAGGCAGCAGAGAGAAGTTGCAACTTTGGCTGCTTCCTGCCACAGCAGCCAGCTCGTCCTGCGCGCAAAGCTGCCCCAAACGCGCTGGTCTGCGTCATTGCTGCTGCTCCTCCACACGTGCGTGAGTGCAGTTTTGCCTGTGTATATCTATCTCTCTCTAAATATATATGTTTTTTTTTAAATATATATAGCTATTCTCGTAAGTGTGTGTGTTTGTGTTTGTGTGTATTTTCACTTTCTTTTGCCATTCTTGTTGCTTGCTGTTCGTTTATTTTGTTTTGTTGCTGTTGTAAATTTAAACTAACTGCCCCTATAGTACATGCACTTTATGTATTTGCTGTGATTTGTTGTTGCATTTTTATTTGAATACATATTTACTCATTTCATTACATACACATTTTGCTTATTGGTTTTGTTTTTTTGTATCAGAGTTGCGCGCACATTTCGCTTTTCCGCTTCGCTTAGCCGCTTAATTACATTTCATTCATTTTTCGCTTTTGTTTGTTTATATTTTGGTTTGCTGTGGGCCATGGAGAACAAAAGTAATGGAAATTCGACGCTAGTAAATATTTAAAATTACGCGATATAATAATTTACAGTTGTTAGTTGTATGTTTGTGATAATTGAAATTTTTTAAAAATTTTCAATAATATTTTACACTAACTTTAAGCTAGATTTTAGATGGTTTCTCTTCTGCTTATGACTACATTTTCGTCTATCATGATTTCTTAAATATTGAACGAGTCTGTCTCGCCTTTTGTAGGGTTTTAAAACGTTCAGCTCCTCTCGTTGCTGCTGTGACTTAACTTCTAAATCATATTCGTATTTATTGGTATTTATTTTAGTATTTTACAATCCTAGCTAACTTAATGCGAGCGATGAAAGTGTGTGTGTGAGTGAGAGAGAAAGAGAGAGGGACAGCGCATAAAAAAGCACAACACAAACAAATAAAAACAAAACGAATCAAATCGAATTGCTTCGAAAATGGTCATCAATTGTAAATCTACAACGCGGCGCGCGTTGTCGGGCCGACCACCTGGCAGTCGCGCCACTGCGCCTAATTAGCATACGGGAACAAAACAAAACTGAACTGAGTTGAATTGAATTGAACCGAACGGCTAAGGCGGGGAAACGAAGGAGCGAATCTCGCTGCACTGTGCTACTTTTTAAGTAATTTCGTGTTTGCGATTTTTTGTTTTTGTTTCAGTGTAATTTCTAAATTCTACATCAGTCGTTTGGCACACAAGTCACGCGATCATTTTCAGCTGTATTCGAGGCGCTGGCAAAGTGCTGCGCGGTGCACAGACGCGGCTGGGAGTGAAGAGTGGGCGGCGGCTTGCAGCTGGCAGGACTTTTCGATGTTTCATGGGGGCCGCATAACGCAGTCTTCTCGCGAGGCGCAGCGTGGAGCGCATTTTTCATTCACCTGTCGGCGCATTACACAACCGAAATCGATACAATTGAGTGGGTGGCTGAGTGGGTGAGTGACTGCATTGCGCTCAAGAATGCGCCAAAAGCATTTAAAAATTGCTGGCAATCGACTAAAACGGGAAGCTGTTGTTAATTTACAGCGCCGCTTTCAGTCAGGAAGTCATTAGTGGATAAATTATTAGCCATCATTAAAGCTGAATTGGAGCTAAAGCAAATTTGCGCGCGTTGACTCAATGAATGCAGCGGAGGGCGGGCAAGCGGGCGAGGAGCACAAGAAAAGCGATCAGCGTTTAATGGTTGACTGTCAATTGATGCGCACCAAGGCGGCAACTAATGCGGAAAGACATGCGAAATATAAATGACGAAATTAAGCGAGTTGTTGTAGGCTGAAGATGAATGCTTAAGTGAGCAGTTGAAGGTTTTCAAAGCGACTTTTGGTAAAAGTTTGAGGCATTAAATATGCAAAACAAAATAAATTACAGTCATAAGAAGACAAAAGGCAACAGTTCACGCTGAAGATGTGAAGGAAGTAATGAAGTTTAGAAGTATTCAAATTACTTTCTTGGGAGAGTGCACAGCTCGTCAGCTTCTCAGCCCAGTGGAGAGGGAAACTTGGATTAGTTAAAAGGGAGTGGGGGAAAAAAGCTCAAAGATAATCCTTGCAAATCTTGGAAGCAGTTATGGAGAAGTGTTGGTGTCATTCATATAAAAAGTTATTTTCATAAAAGTTCTTATAAAAGTTGCATGGAAGAGTTACAGTGTCAAGGAGATAGATTTGAAGTCAGTCAAGAAATGTCTGGGGAGATTTTGCGAGGAAAATCCAAAGACAAATGAAAGTAGAAGTAGATTTGTAGTTAGTTTAGAGTTTAATTTTTTGAAGGCTTGGAAAGTTCTGCATAGAACTGTGTGACAAATTCGTATGATTTTCTGGGACTTCGAAGTGAGATACGAAAGTGGATTTTTTGGCGATGCTGCCATTTTTGGGGCCTCATTTGGTCTAAGTTTGCTCTTCTTCCTGAGGAGAACAACTTCTTCTATGAATTTTCAAAGTACACAAATTGAAAACTCCACATTTCTACTCACATTCCGAAATGTTTGGCAGTTCATTGAGTATATGACCAAACAAAGTAGTCAAACTAAAGTCTTTTGAAAAATTTCAAGGACTTAGAATGCTGCTTTCAGCTATGCCAACTAATACTGTTTGTGCCTTAAAACCTAATCGTTTTCTAAAAATGATTTTGTTGACCGCAGTCTATGTGAGAGTTGCATTCTTTTCACATATCAACAAACACTTTGCTTCTTCAAACTATTCAGACGAAATTTGATAGCTTTTAGTAGCATTGTTGAAAAATCTCCCACTACTTTTCGCCTTAGTCACCCTTCACCAACTCGAAAGCCCACTTTGAACTATATTCCTCCTGAATCTGGATAGACAGATTCTTCTCTGGTACTCGCCAGAGGCAAACAAAAAATAAAATAAAGGACTTGCGCCAATGTTAAATGAAATTTGTTCGCCCATACGAAAGTTTTTCACCTCAGTCGCAACTATTCGAAAGTTGTGCAAAACTTTGGCGGCGTTTATTGCGGCGCCCCACTCGCAACGCCAGTTTGCAGCGTGAATCGGACTTTCGGCTAAAGAACTTTTATGATTCAATGGCCAGTGTGGGTGTGGTCGCAAGTGTGAATTTGTACGGACAACGCTGCAGCAATGTGCATGAAACCAGCGCACGCCAAATGCACAAAAAGTGCGGCGCCGTAGTCAGTTCGCCCGCCCGCTGCACCGCGCAGCACCGCAAAGCGCATTGTCAGCCATTCAGCCATTTCGTGCCTTCTCCCGCTGCTGTGCTTCCCCTTACCACACTAACCACTCTGTTCGCCAACGCCTGCGGATGTGCGTGCTGTTGCTGTCGCTTTTTTTGTTGTTGTTGTACATTTTGTTAGCAACAATGAAAACAGCTGACGCGTTTTTGAATTGGCGGAAGGTAAACGTTCGACGCGTCACTCCCCCCGCTGCGGCTCTGGCTCCTGATCCTTCCGCTGCTGCTGCTGCTGCTCCGCACACTCCGCCAACTAAACCTCGGTGCCGTCTTCGCCCTCGTCGTCGAACAGCTGACTTGTGCTGCCCTGGCCGCCGCGTGTCGTCGTCACCGACATTTTCTTCTTCGGCTTTGGCGGCGGGCGTGGCGGAATTTTCGCCACCTTCGTTTCGCCGCCGCTCGCAGCAACGCCGCCCACGCTGGGCACAATGGTGAGGCCGCTGTTGTGTCGGGCGGTGCCGTACAGCGGCTCCGTGTCCGAGGTGGTGGTCAGGTGGCTGTGGTTGTTCAGCAGTTCGTGTATGGGCTCGTAGATTTTCGCGCTCGGCGACGCGCCGTTGTGCGGCAGTGGCGCCGCCAGCGACACCTGCGGATGTACATACGAATGCTGTTGTTGTTGTTGTGGTTGTTGTTGCGGCAGTTGTTGTTGCAGCTGCTGGTGATGCTGCTGTTGTTGTAGCTGTTGTTGTTGTTGCTGTTGTGGCTGCGGTATGCCGACACTCGATGCGACCGAGGTGAGGCTGGGCGTGGCGGGCAGCGGCCGATCGCGCATATTGAAGCGCGTCGCACCCTCCGCCACGTGTGCCTTGTGCAGGTTCAGCGTCGAGTTGCCGCCGGCCGTGGTGCGCAGCCCGAGATTGTCGTAGACGGGCTCCGCCTGCAGCTCGGCCGTGGTGGCGGTGCCCGTTTCGCTGGGATTCGGCGAGGTGGGCGACTGGAACTCGCTGAGCGGAGCGCTGTGCGTCGCCGACGTCGAGGGCGCCCAGCTGGGCACGCGCGGCTTGCGCGGTATGGTCATGTAGCCCTGCTTCATGACGACGGCGGGCGCGGGCGAGTAGACGACCGGCGCCGGCACGAACGGCGACTGCTGCTGCTGCTGGTGATGGGCGAACTGTTGCTGTGGATGCGGCTGCTGCTGCTGGCGGCTGTTGGCGGCGGCGATGAGCGCCAGGTTGCGCGACTTGGGGTGCTGCAGCGTCATGAAGCCGTTGGGCGTGGCCGCGGCTATGGTGGTGGTGCCGTAGATGCCGTGCGGCGTCATGTGCGCGTACACGGGGCTGGTGAGCGGCGGCGAGCGGATGCCGTAGAGGATCTGCTCGGGGATGTTCGAGTGCGACGACTGCATCGAGGGCGAGGTGGGCGGCACGCGCGCCGGGAAGGCCAGCAGGTCGGGCGGCAAGCTGGTGCCGTAGCTGTCGTCGATGTAGGCGTGGCGGGGCCGTGGTGCGGTGGTGTCCGAAAGAGCGACCGAATGTGTCTCGTCGTCGCGCGGGTGATTGCCTGCCGTTGTGAGAGAGAAAAAGAAAGAAAAGTGAGTAATTGGAAAACAAATTTAGTATTTTTCTAACTATGATATAAAGTTGTGGTTTTCGTTCGTTTGGATCGAATGCATTCGATTGCCATTGCAGCGAACTTCATTGCAAACTATGAACTGCTGGCTGACTGCCGCGGCTTCGATTTTGCTGTTGTGGGTTTTGTTTTTATCTCTGCTTTGGTTTTACACTGAGAAGAGTTGGAATTGCTGCTGGGCTGTTTGTTGTTGTGAAGTGGCTTTGTTCGCGTTCGCTGAAACCAATTAATCTTTGCATATTTTGCTCTCTTCTGTTTTCTTTGCTGGCGTTGCTTCGGCGTTCGTTGAATTGCCGAATATTGAATTTTACGAGCGAACGCTTCATGGCGGAGTGAATGCGGCAATCGCTGTGCTTGTGCCTTTTCTATTTCATTTTGCTTCACATTGGCATTCAGGGTTAACTGTATTTGCTTTTGAGCGGCCTGAATGTTGGGTATTGTAACAAGGCTACCAAAGCTTTATCAATCGGGGCTAACAGTTATTTGCAGAGGCACTGTGACTGGTGGAATCTGATTTGTTGAACGAGATGAGAGACTGACTGATGTATGTGAAACATGAATCGTAGTTGTTGTGTTTTGAATATAGGTTGAGGTTAGTTAGCAAATGCTAACTCAAATATGAGGTTGAACCTTGGTATGTTTTTGAAAAAGTTAAATTAGAAAGAAGACTAGAAGAATTTTAAAAAATTCGATGCAATATGTACCGAAAGCCATGTACCAAAATCGAAATGTATCTTCCCCGCCCCCATCCCCGCAACCGCTTGAAGTGTGTGTTGTAACCAGGGACTTAACTATTATAAGTTTTTTAAGAAAATAATTGCAATATAACTATTACAATGCAACATAAATTTTATTTGTTGATTATAATTATTATTTGCGACAATTAATTTTTACGTTGCGTAATAACTGTTATGAGAAATAAATATTTTTTTCATTCTCGATAATTATTATTTTGGGATTTTTTTGTTTACGTTGCTTCATAACTTTTATTTATGACTTTTTTTTACGTTACCGATAACTATTATTTAAAAGAAATTTTTTTTACGTTGCTTCATAACTTTTATTTATGATTTTTTTGTTATTTACGTTGCCAATAACTATTATTTGAGAAATTTTTTTTACGTTGCTTCATAACTTTTATGAAAGAAAATTTTGTTTTACGTTGCCGTACCACATTTTGAGTATGAATTGATTTTTAATTGTTTAGTTGTTGGTGGAAATTAGGTTTCTGCAGTTAATTTGCGTTTGTCAATTTAAAACAATTAAAAATCAATTCGTATCCAAAATGTGGTAATTAAACGTAAGCAATTTTTTTTTTAAATAATACTCGTAGTTGTCGGCAACGTAAATGAAAAAAATCATAAATAAAAGTTATGGAGCAACGTAAAAAAAAAATTCTCAAAATAATAGTTGTCGGTAACGTAAATTAAAAAAGTCATAAATAACAGTTATGAAGCAATGTAAAAAACAAAAATCCCAAAATAATAATTATCGACAACGAAAAATATACTTGTTACTTATAAGAGTTAGTATGCAACTCAAAAATATTTATTACATGATAATAGTTATAGGCGACGTAAAAAATGTCTTATTGGGAATAATTATTATAAAGCATTATAATAATTATTATATTGAGGTCTCTGGTTGTAACATATGCTGGAGAAAACAGTGTTGCATACATATTTCAAAAACCGGGTGAATATGTGGAATCACAATGGGCCTCTTGGGTCTCGGAGTGTGTCAGCTACTATGACCTCACATAACCCAGAAATTTTGAATGGATCAATATGTAATTAAACAGGTATGGGAATATATCTCAATAGAAACAAGTCTCAAGCACTTAGACGAGGACGACAAATGGTATACTTCAGGATCAGGAAGAGGAAAACACTACGAGACACGGGGCGGTTAGGGAAACGATTTTTAAATATTTATAAGAAACGAACGCAGACCTCTAAATTATTGCGGTTCATATTTTCTGCATTCTTTAACGAATCCCTGATATCGAAAAACAATTGAAGGAAAGCTAGAGCAAATACTTGCTCCATTCCCATAGCAACTTAACTCTCTTCAACTCTCTCTTCAACTCTTCTCAACTCTCTCTCTACTATGTTATTATTTACTCCAGTAAATACAGATCAAGTATAAAGAAAATGAGCTTTAAATATCTTCAGGCAATAGGTGCAAGTTGCTCATGTGATGATACTGGAGATGCACTTCACGGATATAGTTCTTTGATAAGTCTGATCATGATGCGAAGGTTTTCCTTAGTATTTATTTAACAATTCTACTTATCGCAAAGCACTGAATCACTGAATAGATCAACCTGTATTCAATTGGCTGTTCAATATTGGCTCTCAAGTAACACAAATTGGACGTCTATTTAAAAGACAAACAACGTTTCGGGGGTAATTTCCAAATTCAATATTCAATCGATGCCAAAGTGCTTCTTAACTAGTTGTAGTGTCTTTATTTAATTTATTGTCAAAGTGCTTTCCAATTACAACGTCCTAAATATACACGGCTGTATCTATAAATTGTCATTGTTGTTGTTGCAATTAAGTGTGGATTAAGCCTGCAGTCAACGACCTGTGGCTCGTCAATTTCCCCAGCCTACTATAATTTCATCTGCAATTATTTACTAAATTCAGTCTTGCAGCGGCCCATGACAACAAAAGACAACCCATAGAGAGGGAAAGAGATGGAAAGTAAGCAACAATGCACGAACGTACACAGTGCACGCCACCGTAGAAGACACACGTGCAAGGTGTGCAGTGCTCCAAGGACCACCTCGCATTAGGCGCTGCAGGCATTTATTTATTTATTTATTATTTGACATGCGAATGTTATTTAATAAACGTAAATTGTTTGTACACCGAATACGACAGACTCGAGTCCGGCCGAGTTGCAGAGGTTTGCTGTTGCCGGTTGGCCAAATAACCAACTGGATTTGTATTTATTCTATTGCACACAACACTCGGCAAGCAACATCTTGCAAGTGCTTAGCAAGTCGGTGTGCTTGTTGCATGATGCCCAGCAACCAGCAAATACGGGCAGCTTGAGTTGATTTTGCATTTGTGGACTTGCGAATGGATATGCAAGGGTGGGGGCGTGGGCGAGTACAACACTACCTGTGCAACACTACATGTGCGGAATGAGCGCGCAGAGCAAACTGACGCACAGCCGGACGGACACAGGCAGACGCGTGGCTTCCTGGTCAAAGCGCGCTACTTTGGTCTGCGATAAAACAACAAACAACAATGGACAAGCGTATTGGTGTTGTTGCTGCCGTTGTTGTTGTTCATGTTGACCACCATGATACTGTTGATGGCCATGTTGACGACGATGGCGGCGATAGCGACGTTAACGACGCCAGCCTCGCTGCAGCTGATGACATGTCAAGTATGCCAATTGCATTGTAAGCTTTGATTGCACTGGGCAACTCTTGAAATGTCAGCGTATGTGGTTTGAAGCCCCATTGTGCGTATTTGCATAAGCAGCTGAAGAGGTTACGGCTGCTGCGGTCGCTGCAACAGGCACGAGGCCTCTTGCAAATGTCACAACAAGCGGCTGCAACGCACGCCACGTCGCTCATCGATACTAGAGACTAGAATGCATTGTGTGTCTGAGAGTGTGTGCGAGTGTGTGTGCCAACTAAGTAGCTCCAACTAAGTAGTTGTCATACTTGACGGGCCCATGAAACAGTGAGAGTTGTTTAGCCTCAAATTCGTAGGTGGCGTTCCGATCACTGCTGACAGTCACTTACGGCACCAGCAATGCTTGTAGAGCGATCTTCTAACTTTTTTAGTTCATTTAAATCTAATTTTACGGTTCCGCAACTAATTAGTGATCACTTAGTTTAGTCAATCGTTCGAATAAAAATTTCAATAAAATTCTCCCCCCATTCAATAATTTTCGCACTCACCGAATTGTGTCTCGTCCAGCAGAGTTTTCTTGATCTCGTGGCCGTCATCGTTGCCGTCGACGTTCTCCAGCTCGGTGCGTCGCGGCGGCTTCTCCACCGGATTCACCTCGGTCAGCAGACTCTTCTGCATCTCCATAATCACTGAGCCCTCGAGCATCGAGCCGTTGTGCGTCTTCTCCATTTTCGTTGAGATGAGGCCGTTCTCGCTCATCATCGTGTTGTCCTTCTGGTAGGAGCGCAGGCGCTTGCAGTACAGGTAGATGGTCAGCACCACGAAGATGAGCACCACGAGCAGCGTGATGGCAATCGAGCAGATGATGAGCAGCACGTTCGACTGCGTGTCGGTGGTGGACGCCCCGAAGCCGCCGCCCATGCCGTCCAGTGCGCCAAAGTTGTCGCCGTTGACCAGCAGCTGGAACTCGGCCTCCGCCTTGCCGCCGCGATTGTCCGCCACGCACGTGTAGACGCCCTTGTCGCTGGCGCGCACGCCGAAGATGCGCAGCTCGGAGACGAGCGCCGGGTCGGCGCTGCTGGCGCTGCTGGGCTTCTGCTCGATGGAGTTGAGCACGCGGAAGCGGTGGTCGTTGGGATTGATGAGCCGCTTGTTGTAGATCCAGGTGACGTTGGGTCGCGGCCAGCCGGCAATGCGGCACGGCAGCGTAATGTTGTCGGACTGCACCTCGACGAAGGAGCGCACCGAGCCGAGTATGCGCGGCTGGCAGGCAAAGTTCTCCGACGGCACCTCGTTCCAGAGTTTGCCGCGCAGCTGCGGCGGCTCGGCGCAGTCGGTGGGCGCCGTGTACAGGCGGTTGGCGAGCGCAAAGTCGCGGAACTCCTGCAGGTCGCAGGTGCAGTTCCACGGATTCTGCGCCAGCGACAGGTGCAGCAGCTTGGGCGCGCGCTCGAATGTCTCCTTGCGCAGCACGGTGAGCGCGTTCGCCTCCAGATAGACGGCGGACAGCATCGGCAGCTGGCCGAACGTGTGAATGGCGATGCGCTTGAGGCGGTTGTTCTTGAACTCGACGCGCGACAGGAAGTGCAGGTCGGCGAAGAGGTAGTTGTCGAGCACCTCGATCTCGTTGTGGT
Organism: Melieria picta; assembly: GCA_964056695.1. Classification (NCBI taxonomy): domain Eukaryota; kingdom Metazoa; phylum Arthropoda; class Insecta; order Diptera; family Ulidiidae; genus Melieria; species Melieria picta. Next base: position 3,764,551 of record OZ057398.1, read on the forward strand.
TCATGACCAGGTTGCGCAGCTTCACCAGCCCGTTGAACGTGCCCACGTGCAGCTCGCGTATGAAGTTGTGCGACATGTCCAGCTCGATGAGTATGGCGAGGCCCTTGAGCGCGTCGCGATTCACCTCCTGGATGGTGCAGTTGCGCAGGTAGATCTTGTGCAGGTTCATCTCGAGGAACTCCTCGCGGCGCAGCTCCGGAATGAGGTTGTTGGACAGGTCGACCACCTGCAGCTCGTTGCTGAGGTCGTCGGGGATGGCGGTGAGCGAGCGGTTCTTGCAGTCGGCCGTCTTCTTGCCCGAGTTCCAGTGGCAGTGGCAGACGCTGCAGCTCTGTATCCAGTCGGAGTTGCCGTCGGTGCGGTGCACGGCGCCGAGCAGCAGCAGCAGTGCGGCGGGCAGCAGTGTGTGCGTGAGCAGCCGCCAGGGGGCAGGGCCGCTGCCGCTGCTGTGGTGCTGTCGATGGCGTGTCATGGCGCTGTGCTTGTGGCTTGCCTAATGCTAATCCGTTGGCGTAATGACGGACACGTTTTTGTGTGGGTGCGGCGCGTGAGCGTGCAAGCGACTGCTGTCGCCTGCCAGCGAAGCGGTGTCAACTGGCGACTGTCGCCACCAAAAGTGCTTACTGGCTTTGTTGTTGTTGTTGTTGTGATTGTGATTGTTCACTGGTCACGAAATCAGGCGTCAACGCTGGCTGTACGACGCGGCTGAGCGCTAATCCTCCCAACGTTATTAATTCGTTTCGTTTCGTGTTCGTTGTTGCCCCGTTTCCGCACTTTTTCGGGCCACAGTTTTTTCTCTCTGTCTTTCCTTTCCAGTTGCGCCAATTGCTGTTCTGGCTTGTTGTAGTTGTTGTTGTTGTTTTTGTCGTTGTTATTCCAGAGGAAACTTGTGATTAATTAGCGTCCTTGTTGCCGCTCCTTTGTATGTCAGCATTTGTTTTGTGGTGTTGTCGTTGCTGCTGTCGTTCGGTTGGTTGGTCGGTCGGCTCGCTGGCTGACTGTCTGGCTGACTGGTGTTGCGCGCCTTACGGCTTTGTAATTAGCATAACAATTTCAAACAACTGCAATGAAAAATTGAAAACACAATGAGAGAAAATAGGCGAATAGTGTTTATAGTTGTTGTTGTTGTTGTAATTGCTGTTGCTGCCAGCGGTGGCTGTTGCTGATTAATGAGACTGTGTAGCAGTGTGGAAGTGTGCCATTGCGGCCAGCGGCAGCGGCCACCTTATTGGCGTTGGCAGCTACAGTTTAAGGTTAAAGTTTGCCATGGCCGCCCCCGCACTGCGCGCCGAATTCGCTGTTTTCGTTAGGCCGAGTCTTAAGGAGCCGCGCAGCTCTTCTTTGTTTTTTGCGGCACTATTCATTGGCGCACTTTGCCGTTTGGTTTCGGCTTAAACTTTGCGCTTGTGGTGCGGCGCGGCGCGGCTCGGCAATATTCAGTCAGATTTGTGGCAGCAGCCGCGCGCTGCGGCAACTAGATTGCCAAGCGGCGTAATTACGCTCTTGTGGCACTTTGAGAAATGAGCAAAGAGGAAAACTTTGACAAATGGCACAGATTACCAGCAAACGATTGCTCTGCTCCATGTTAACATTTTCATTATCGGCTGCGAAGACACGCATTAACAGGTGCAGTGCACGCTAGATGCCGCTGCACGAGAGCGCCGCTAGTTGTTCGTCAATCTGGCGATGTGACAGCGGGAACGAGAACCCACCCAGCCGGAATGAGACAGAAGCGATTAATTAAAAGTTGCATGGGATGTGCGGTGCCGTGGACCAAATAATTAATAAACGCTGACATGGGCAGCTCGCTCGTTGGACTTGGGTGCTCGATGTTTCTTCGTTCAGGACAAACTGAAGCTAAGTAGCTGCAGACATACATTTTATGTACCCTACACTGGAGTGAAAGGGTATATTCGCTTTGGTATGGAGTCGAGAACGAGACGTGACAAATATGAAAAAAGTGATTTGTTTGTAATGCAGATCGCTTGTAGAATTGATCTATGTAGCTATTTTATCTGTTGGTTTGACTATCTGTTCAATTGTTTCTCCAATAGTCCATCCGATTGCCCCTCCGTCTTTTTGTTCGCCTCTCTTTTCGTATGGAAAAGTCATAAATTTGTGAAATTTGTGAATTTGTGTGCGTAATTTCTTCTTTCTTTTTATTATATTTTTTCTTTCTTCTTTGTTCAGACCATCTATTAGTAAGTCTGTCTTGCTGTCGATTCTGTTGTAGATCATTTTCGAAACAGTTCATAAATTGGAATACGATTTGATTTGAATGTCAGTAGAGGTCAAATTTTGTTTATTAGAAAAGTGATGCAATCCATCGGTTGTCATATTTTGGTGTTTTTGAAAAAGTAGGAGGTTTATTTTGCAGCTGGAAATATTTTTAGATGTTGATGATAACGTATCTTTAAGTTTGCTGGATTCTTACCGGCAGAATTTGTATATTTATTGGGCATCGATTTCGAGGTAGGAAAACCAACAAAAAATACCACAAAGCTGTTTAAAAATTAGTCTTACAGAGTTAACCCTTTTGCTATTTTGTTGCCTAATGGCAATATGCTACTTTATGGACGTCTGAACCCTCTATGGTTTCAAGAATAAATGTTTTTGTGTTTTTGAAATCTTAGAAATAATACCAAATTAATAAATTGAATATTTCAGTTAAAAAAAGAAGTATACAAATTTATTTAATGTTTTAATGTACATAGTACATAAAGGAAGAGGAAGCATACATAAATAAAAAAAATTTTATTTTGATTTTTAACTTTAATTCCGGTACATCTTTTAAATAAATTTAACTAAAGAAAATGAAGAAATATTCGATTTCTAAGTATGCATAAAAAATTGTATGTTTACGTAATTATTATAGAAACAACGATATGGTTGCTCTCATGTGACTCTAAAACAGGGTTCGATAATAAAAATTAAAAAAAATTATTATGGAATGTAGTAGATATAACCACACAGAAGACTAAATTGATGAATGAAAAATTTTAACTTTTCTCTAGTAAAAACTTGTAGCGAAAGGGCTAAATTGTATAAATAACTCGCAATAATTTTTCTATTTAAATATTTCTTTCATCTTCATCTCCAACCTATCAGGAAATTCCCATAGGATCATAGAGTTATAGCACTAAAATTTGATATAATCCATGTAGAAATAGTCCAGTAGTTAGTGAGTTGCATCACAAACCTGAGAACCAGACTTTAACTATTTATGTGCAATGCATTTTTAATTTTCGAAAAGACGAGTCATTGCTGTCACTGTCAGCGAAAGTCGTTCATAGCCGACAGAAACATGCGCACCGGTTGTGTTTTGTGTTCCAATTAGGCTGCGCTGAATTTTACAACTCTCAGCAGCTAAACAATGAAAAGCTCCACCTTCAACATTTCGCTTTTGTGCGAACAAATTCGAGGAATTAGCACCGAAGCCAAGACAAGCGCAGCAAGATGCCACCGAATGCACGACCCGGCCATGTCAAGACGCCAACCTGACACGTTTCATTATTATGCGCAGCTAAAAAAAGCGAAATCGTTGGCCTATTGTTGTATTTTTGATGTTGTTGGGCATGTTGCATGGATTTGCATTGCTGCGAAGTTTTTGGGTCAAGAAGTTAAGATGCTTGAAGCATTTGTCAAAGTTGTGGAATGTGATTTTGTTTTAAATTTTTCATTCAAAGCTCATTGCAATTTCCATTCTAAAGTCATTGAAGACTATTTAGTTTCGATTCGTTAAATCCATTATTTTTACAACAACAACGAAAACAACATGCAATATTCTGAAAGTTCTTGCAATTCATTGCCAACCGAAGTTTGTTGTATCCTTTTGAATTCTGAAAGTTTCTCAAAACTGTGCTTGAGCAGCGGCAAACGCTAACAGTGCGCGTCAGCTGAGTCAATCCGAGAGATAACGCGGCTGCACACAATATTTTCTTAGCCACAATTCAAGGCAAGTCGACCCGACCCAACTCAACTCAACTCAACCTAACCTCATTGTCATTGTTTGTCTGACAAAAGACGAAAGAATTAAATTGCAAATGGAAGCAAATAAAAATACTCAAACAATAAAGAAAAATAAAATCCGAAACATAAAAATAAAAACACAATAAATAAATAAGTGCAGAATAATTGAAATGTGATACTTCTGTGCGCGAGGTTTTGAGTTTGCGGTTTGTTTGTGCTGCTGCATTTTTTATTGTCTTGTTGCTTTCATTTATTTCGTTCGCCTTTGCGCAACTTGTATTTTGTTTTATTTTCTGCAGAACTAATTTAAATGTTGCATTTACCAGCACTTTAGCTGCAGTTATAGCAATCGGCCATAGTAGGGTGTCGGGGTGCGGGGGTGCGGGGGTGCGGGGGAAGCGGAAAAGATGCGCTGAAATCCCGCGCAGTGGCGACCGCAGTGACAAGACCACAAATGAGGAATAAAATATAAAATGCAAAGAAAGCAAAAAAAAAGTGCCATTGAGGAGCGCAACAGAAAAATGGTGAAGCATGAAGGATGGGCAATGGAGAAGGGTGAGGCGACAGAGTGGGCGCAAAGTACTTCAACTCTGCCCGCTGTGTTGATGGCAGCGTACAAGGTGACAAGGTTGAGTACGAGTAATTGAAGCGTTCCGTCCTGCCTGTCACTCCTATGTGTTAGTTGTTGTTGTTGTTGTTGCAGTGAAATTGCGGTTCTGCGCTGTAACAATAGAAGCGTTTCGGCACAAGGGAAAATGTCATTAAAATTTATGAAAACAATATGGCAAGCCGCACGACCACCAACAAGACGCAGCCCGAGGGGGCAGACGATTTCTCTGTTGTTGGTGTTGTTGTTGTTTTTGGTTGCATCTGTGCACAGAGAGTCAAGTTGAGTGGCAGTGGAAGCAGTGATAGCATTAAATTAAAATAAAAGCGAACGCTAACGCGCAGCAATTACACAGCGACTACGAGCACACTTGCAACATTCTGTAGCAGCCTGACTTGCGAGCATGTAAACGTCAAGCGGCTGTGATTTGGCGCATCGTCGTTTTTTCGCAGTGCATTAGAGCACACTTTGGCATTAAATTAACTTTAGTGTTTCGAGTGGCAGCCACAAGTGCTGGCGGCAACTGAGCGCGCGGGCGGTCGGTCGGACAAGTGTGCGGCGGTTGTGCGGTTTTGCCGAGTGCCGCATGAGAGTGCAACAAGAGTGCAAGCGGTGCCGACAGGCGCGTGCGATTGTTGCATGTGGCTGCCGCAAATGAAGAAGTTGCCACTTTATTATGGTGACCGCAAAAAAACAACAACAACGAAATATATGAATTACAGTAACAGCAGCTAAACAAATTTAAAACAAAGCATACGAAACGAGAAGCAGAGGACGACGAGCTGGCTGCAGAAGAATTACAAAAAAACGAGTGGAAAAATAGAAACAAATTATAGCGAAAAATAAAAAATAGAAAGAAAAGAATTAAAAATAATTTAAAATTTAAAACAAACAATAATGAAGAAAAAAATAAACAGCAAACAATAATACAAAATTATAATAAAATATAGAAAATTCGCAGCTGAAGGCTTTTCATTGAAAACAAACACCAGCTGCGGCGGCGGCGGCAGGAAACAGCAGCGCAACGCATTCAATTCTAATTGCCGCATTTTGTAGTCATTTGCCCGCAGGCGGCCGCACTTCCGCGGCGAAACACAAAACGCGCTGGAATTTTTTTTGTAACAAAACAACAAAACACTGAAAAGCGATATTTATGAATTGTTAAAGCAAAATAAATGGGGGAAAAAAGGAAAAAATGTCGCGTTGTTGCAAGTTGGCAGGGCGAGTGGGTTGAGTGCGGTTGAGTGTGTGAGTGCTTGGAGCTTCAAGGCGCACTGTGTGCATTGGGCGGTCAACTGCAATAAAACGACAACAATACATACACATACACACACACACTGACATGTTGTCTTGCACTATAGCCGCCAATCAGCCGCTAGAACAGCCCGTTCGCCGTTTGCATTGAAATTGGTATCGAATGTGCAGTGCCGTTGGCCCCTTGGCTGCTGGCAACAGTTCTGCCGCAGTGCACAAACCATTTGGATATCAATTTGTTGCGTGCAATTGCAAATGGCGATTGCGCGTCAGCGAGCTGTCGCCCGGCCGAAGGCGTTGCAGGCGGCATTGTGTGTCAGGGCTGGAAAGGCGACACCCGGCACAGTGTCGAGTTCGATTTGTTTTGCCGGCTGATGGCGCAATCGGCCAATTCTAGTTAGTGCCGTTCGTTCGGCTGTGGCTTTTGTGAAATCTGAGGCCGAGTGTGCGATTACTTGGCGCAGTTGAAGGTTTCATTTCTCGCAGCCATAGGATTTTCAGTGCAAATGAAGCTGCTAAATGGCTGCAAATTACTGGTAGCAGTGGCTGCAACTGTAATTGAGCGCGAGGTTGCGTCGATGTCGGGTTATGATGAGGTCATTGGTTTAATAGCGAAGTAGAGTTCACGAAGGAAGCACGAAGGAAATTCTTTAAAAAACCAGCATCCATTGGTTTCTGTACTAAAAAACTGTATTCCTAAGACCAACAAAGGATCATCTACATACATATACATTTATACATTTACTACAATTGATCTAAACTCGAAGATCTCCAGCTCCAGCAATGTTACAAGTTGAAGGTTCCTTTGGTGTGATTCTCTTCTTTCTATCTTTCTTTGGTGGATGGACGATCTGTTTGTGAATCAACTACTCATTCAATACTAACTCTTTCTGTGAAATCAACAGATCCTCAGATCTTCAGAGTCTTAGTCTGTAGGGCCTCTAACCAACTGTTTCAATACTAAGCAAGTATATACGAATTTTTGTAAATTGCTGTTCCAATTTATTGTTCTCTGAATCTACTCCATCTGTGAACAAATTTTAGTTGATGCTGAATAATGAAGTTTGGTTTACAGATTGTAAAAAACTTTGAACCTTACTGTGAAAAAGAAAATATGGTCAAAAAATTTGGTCAATTCTTTCATCAGCTTTGCCACAGCACTGTCAATGAGCACTGTGTCCAATGTTCCACATATCCATTAGCTTTGACTGTCATTAATCCTATCATGAGCGTACAGTTTCCTATAGTTTCTCGAGAGACTCAAAAAACTTGAACATACTCAGTGGCGCACACAGGATTTAATTTTAAGGGGGTTTTGCGTACAAATGTTGAGCATAACACTATTCGGAACCATATTTTATACCAGCAATGTTTTTGCTTGGGGGTTTGAGCCCCCAAACCCCCCTGTGTGCGCCACTGGACATACTACTTAACGCTTTCGACCCCGAATTTTACCCTGTGTCTCGATATTACTTACTACTGCACAGTGTGCACACGACATTTGAAGTCGCCACGCCTCTTTGTTAGAGTTCTAGAGCTAGTTTACTTTTGAACAATTTTAGCTTGAAACGGGTTAAATAAATTTTGTATAAATATGTTTTAACAACAGAAAAATTATTTAATATTTATGGAAAAATACAAAATTATCACTTTTTGATTTTATTTAACCATTATTAAAGGATTTTGATCAAACGCGCCCAATTTTTATACACAAACTTTCCCTGATATCGCTGCAAATTATTGGAAATTATTTTGGGGATAACAGTAAAATTGTTGTAATATACCAGATAGCAAAGCGTCAGTACACCAAACGTCTCTGAAGACCTCTCATATGCAATTTTTTGCAGAACCCACCCAATCTCGAGTATTGATCTTAATGCTTCTAAAACGTAGGGAAAGCTCATGATTCGGATTAAAAAAACTGACCTTTCATTCAAATTGATATGAGAAACGTGCATCAGCACAGATCGTTTGCAAGTCCAAGTTGACTTGAAATATTTTTCTGCGACTCTCTTTTGCCTAATTTACCTTCCTCTCAGACTTGCATTATGAAGTCAACTTTGCTGACTATTTATGAATATGAATTATAATGCGTATGGAATATCTGACTAGTGCTACTAAATATGACATGAAAGTTAGTATTGTCAAGTCACTCTATTCACATTCAAATCATTCTCTCTTTCCATAAAAATTTTCAACACTTTCACATTAACCATTTGCAATTCAAACAAGAATCGTTGTAGCTACCAAATAATAACGGCAAATAACTAATTAACACAGCTTAACGTATTCCATATGTAGAACGAAATTATGGCTGACCATAATTTGCCAGCCAGCCTCATTGCGGCCGACAACGAAATGCCGCACAAGGCGAAAAACTATTAAGGCGACACCAAAGTCAAATCAACTGGCTGCAATTCAAATTGAATAATTGACTGTCAACTGTTTCGAAGGCGTCTGCGAGTCTGACTTGGTAGCAGAAAGCAATTGCCAACTGCCATTTGAAGCTTCATTTAACACTGGTGCGCTCGGGCGCGCTACTTGTGCGCCTTGATACTCAAATATTTTATGAGCGAAATGTATGCTGAATAATTTGTTGATTATGAGTTTTATTGCCAACAACGAGCAGAACACAACAGCACAACGACAAGCGACAAAAGCTCCATTTACGGCAGTTTGTATGCGTTGCGGCGCTCGCGTTCAAAATTTTCCCACACATTTTCCGCCCGAACAGTTTCGCCAGTGCGTTGCCACCGCCCGCCCTGGCTGCCGGCTAACTCATGCAGCGCAGCTGAAAGCGTAGCAAATGAAATTACGAAGAAGAAGAAGCTGAAGAAGTAGACAATTTCAACAGCGGGCGCGGCCAGAAGCAGCCAGCGCAGCAATTAAATGCGTCGATTCGATACGTTTCGATTTGATTCGACGTTCCGATGCGAATGCGGAACACTGACATACATATACAGCGACAGTTTATTTGTTGCCACTCTCGGTTGTGGTTACTGCTGTACGCAGCGCAGCGCAGCGCCGCCACAAATGACCACTGGGAATACCAATTTCAATAATGAAAGAACATCAATTACATTCGTTCCGTTCGATAAAACCGGACGAATGGCAACGAAAATGCACAGAAACAGTGGGACAACAAATTAAAAATGCAAATAAAAACAAACACGAAAACCATACGAGAAAAACCCGATTGCTTTCAAGCATTTCCGAGTGCCATTATTTGGCGCAGGAGCAGACGGCGCCGCCATGCCGCATCGTCAGGCGGCAGCGCACCGTGGCGAATCACACAGAAACACACACACACAGCCAGCACAGTGGCACAAGTGTGGGAACATGTGTGGAGGCTGCTGCCTCGGCTCTTTGTCTGCGCAGCTCGTGAGCCACAAATGAACAGGCAAAATAATCGAGCACGACTGCAGCACTTCAAGCGGCAGCCAGCGTAAATTTTGAGCATTGTGATTTGCCTGCGAAGGGGCGCAGCGTGCAGAGAGCTGTCAGCTACCAGCTGCCCGTCTGGCAGTTATTACTGGCAGCAGTGTTTGCCGGTCGCCGCCAAATCTAATTGCTTCGCTTTGGATGTCGTTCAGATATCGATTGGATTGTTTGCCGCACCGGCGACTGCAGCTGATGTGTTGCATGTGCAAAGCGCTCAGGACATGTCCGTACGGTACATTGTGCGGGTGTGGCGAGCTGGAGAAAATTTGCTAAATGTCGCAACGGCAAATGTGGCAAGCATTTAATTTGTACGACAATGTGTACACGTAAATAGTTTATCGGTGCTTATGGTTGATCAATCTTGGGCTACAAGTGCCGTTGATGGAAGCAAATTGAAAATTGGTTGTGCGAAATTGTGCAGCTTTGTATTAATTGTGCATCAGTAAGGAAAATTAGACCGAATTGTGCAGCATCAAGTTGGACTATTGAAGTCGATTGTAATCGAATTATTTTGATCCACAATAATGCGCCTTTGCCAGGTCAGTTTCAGATGTGTCTTACCACTCGATTGAGATTAAGCATTCCAATCTGTATGTACTACATTTTTAAACCAAAACAGCAGTGGGTACTACAACTACCAAGGAAAAAGAAATAGAACTGCCAGATATAAGAATTCGAAGGCAGAAATCGGATAGGATAGGTCACACTCTCTGTAAAAAACGACAACAAAAAGGCCATTAAGTGGAACCTGGAGCCTGAAGAAGTACAGTCAACAGTGATGGTGTTCAACTCGGGTTAAACTGAAACAAGTAGAATGTCTGTAGAGAAGACGACAAAGAAGGCCCTGTAGTTAAAGTTTCTAGCCGGCAGAGGAAGGTCGTCCGGTAGGCCTCGCGCGTCCTGAAAATGGACGGACAACAGTGAGGCAGTTCAAGTCTGTTTAAGCTTAAAGAAGTAGAAGATCATTTGTAAAGAAGACGGCAAAGAAGGCCATGGAGTTGAAGCCACTAGCTTACAGAGGAAGACCGTCCGGTAGGCCTCGCGAGTCCTGAAAAAGGACGGTCAAGAATGAGGCTGTTTAGCTTAGGTTAAACTGAAATAAGTCAAAGCAATGACTAACAACCAAACTAGAGGACGGGGAGGCGAAGGTGAAGGCTGTTTAAGATTCATGATGTAATGAAGATTATCCAGGACGCCAGCGTCAATTGAGTAGAGTGGAGTTGTGCCATTGTTTGCTGAAGGTTATTCTCTGACTTAGCTGAAGGTGGCCGACTTAGTTATCATGAATTCAAATGAATATATACATTTTTTATGTATTATATATTTTCCTCTACCAACCATTTCTCCTACATTTATCCTACTGGTGCATTTTAAGCTTTTTTTACTACTAATGAAGTTTGAAAATAATTGTAAATATGTCCAAATTCAAACTTTAAATACCATCAAAATACGTCACTTTTTGTTGATTAAACTCCCATGTAAGCATATTGCTGTTGTTTGTGTGAATGTGTGAACGGTTTAAGCTGTCGGCTCAATGCTGACAATTATTCAAGTTATTGCCGCAGTAAATTTTCTGCGGCATGACATATGTATGTACACAGAATAATCCATACAGCCATTGAAAACCATTTGAATATGTCATAAAATCGATTAAGTGCATAAATGTTTAAGACAATCATAAAGTTGATTGGTTTTCAGTTGACAAGTTTAACTTTAAAGTGCCACAGACAATTTAAGAAGCAAAAATTTCAGATTTCGCTGTGAGTTTTAAGAAGAAGAATTTCATTACATTTTATGAGATTAAAAAGTTTAGGCGAATTTTTTTGGGTAGAATAGAATTTTTGTTAGTAAAACAGTAAATATGCTGCAATTTGAAAAAATTATAATTGATATTTTTTAATTTTTGTTAAATTAATACTACAGGTTAGGTTAGGTTATGGTGGCTGCCTCTGTAAGAGACACACTCGGAGGCCTATTGTGAAACCCATTGTGATACCACATATTTCACCCGTTTTTTTTTTAAATAGCAAAACAAAAATATGTACTGTAACTTTCTTATGAAATCATATTTCATGAACCAATGATTACATTGCTTACTTTTTGATCAGCAAAAAGCTGTTAGGGTTACACAAGAACACCCAAAGATGTCAAAATCACTCCCTGAATTTTTTAAATTATTTTATAGCATTATTTGATGAAAGAAAATTATACGTGTCGTTTCCTCGTTTGTGAGCCATGTTACATACAAATTAAAATATTATTGAAAAGATGTTTAACTCTTTTTTAAGCATAATTCCAATCTAACCTTCTTTAAGTGCTCTTTCAGGAAGATTGCATTGGCATTGTTGTCGCAGTGTTAATGTTTTTGATGCTCAGCTTAAGCTTGGTTTCCAAAGGAATATAAATCTACTGATTCTTCTAATGTCCAATCATTCAGCTCGGTTTCAGTTAATACAAAATTTAGCATCTTTAAAACAACTTCAAAATATGCTTTTCATAGTCAAGGGTCCAGTGGCGCACACAGGATTTCATTTTGGGGCCAACTTTTGAGTCGAATATCATTCTAAACCATATTTTAAATTGTCACCAGCAATTTTTGTGTTTGGGGTGGGGGGGGGGTGAGTTTGAACCCAGCACCTAAAAAACATTTGCACACGTTGCACAGACCAATTATGCCGCTCCCCGCCTTGTCCTCCGCTGAACGCAACGCCACGTTAAACAAATAAAACAAATTCTGCAGCCAGAAGTCAAGTTAGATTTCGCAGCGGAAATGGCGTAAAGTAAACTTCCGCTCTCGGTAATCCTTTTGCAGCGGCGAAGCAAAACTAATGATGTCTAGACGCAAAATGCAAACAAACAAAAAGTGCGCTGTCATCAGCAGGGCGCGGCCTGCAGTGCGCTTCCGGCCGCAGCAGCCGCCGAGCATTTGGCCCTTTCACATTCGCGTTTGTCGGTTTTTATGCCGTTTCGAGCGATTTTTTCGATGCGCGAATTGCAGGAAAAGAAAGAAACTGCAAATTCATGCTCGAATTTAGTTATTTCGGCGAACGAGCGCAGACTCCCCTGACTGGCGTTTTGGTAATCTTTTCAAAGGTTTGCCGCCGCACTGCGCGCCTGTTTAGTGAACGAACGGAACGGCGAGGCGGCAGCAACATGGGACAGTGCGCAGAGATTAAATAAAAAGAGTGCAAATAAGCAAAACCACGCAAACAATAAAAGATAAATTTTGCGAAGCGTTAAATTGGAATTATATTATTTCAATTTAACGCTCCGGCTTAAAGAGACATAAAAACGTTTAGACGTGCTTGGGTGATTGAGTTGTTATGATAAAAATGTAATTAAACATGAACTTAAATAACTGTAAGACATTTGTGTTTTATAATAACAATCAAATCGCATCTGAAGTAGAAGCTTCGAGTTGTGATATGTTCACACTGCTCTCAAAGAGCCAAAGTAAAATGGCCAATAAGCTCGAATTTTGAACACCAGCCAACCACATTTCTCCGCTTCCAACTATTGGCTGCAATGCACAAATAATCGCCCGAAAAACCACATCAAATAAATTTCGCACAAAAGCCAACAAATAGCCGGAGGCGTAAGCTCAAAGCTGTTAAATTATTTGCCTCATCTCGGGCCACACTTGCGCTGATAGACGGCGGCGATACGACGCCCCGACACCGACATCGAGACAACGACAGGCAAATAGATCTTTCGAGAGAAATAAATTACAGGACAAATCAAACAAGCTCACACTTGGCTGCTAATGTGGCTGCCCAGGGACGTCGGGCGGCAGAACGACAGCGGCAGCAGCAAATCACAAACGTGTACAAGCAGCGCAAACATTGCCGCTGCGCCGATGTGGGATGGGGGCGAAGGAGTTTACAACTCAATTTCACAATTCGATACTTTATGCAAATTTGCTCGGCACTGTCAGCGCAACGAGCGCACGCAGCCGCCGAAAGGCGCCGGTACACATTACGCTCGAAATGCGCTTTCCACAGCCCGATTACAGCGTTTACATCTTACGAGCAAATATCTGTGCAAGTCATGGCTAAGGAAGTTGAACGAAGCGCGCCAGTCAGCAAGATTAAGTGGCGGGCGGCCCGTGTACGCACAGCCAGCAGCCAGCAGCCAGCACGTGTAACTAATAAATAAAGGCTGCCAAGTCACTGGAATAAAACATCAAAATAAATAAAAGCCAAGCAGTGGATGTGTGCAGTGCCACACAGTGTGTAAGCGCCGAAGGACAGAGAAAGCGGTGGCGGTTGGCCAAGGTGGACAGAGTGGGCGCGCAGAGTCATTTGGTTTAGCGAAGAATCAGCACATTTTTTTAGGAAGACTGTTGCTTTCGAAATTTTGGATCGCTTCTCCTTTATTAAGTGATGAAACTGGTTGACTGTGGGTTAGCTCCGGAAGAAGAAAAGAAGACATTCGGAATGGGCCATTTTGGTATCCGAGTAAAAGTGCGGTCTATGCCGCACACAACCTTTCCTACCTACCCATCAACAAGGGATTGCAATCCCGGGATTTTTGAAACTGAAAATCGCAATCCCTGGATCCCGGGATTTTTTCGTTATCGTTTCGAATATATTATTTTAAGGAACTAAAGCAGACGTATTTTTAAAGTCACACTGGTGTAAACAAGAGTTAAACTTGCAAGTTTTTACAAATTTCTGTTTGCTTACTTTTTGGATAGTTTAATTTTTGGGAGCGTAAATTGTCTTACTCTCCTAATTGTAGCTACAATTAATTTTTATTAGACAATTTTTTATTAGAAAAGTACCCAAAAAGAACTAGTTTGTACAAGGTAGGTAAGTAGGTTGTAGTGGCTGCCTCTGTGTGAGACACACTGAGGCCTTTATATGGGCCTCATTGTGATACCACAAATTCCATCCGTTTGAAATTTGTATGCAACACTGCTTTTTCAACATGTGCTACAACACACATTTCAAACGGTGGTTTTGGCAGTTTTTCTTAGATAGAAGTAGAAGTAGTGTTTCACCAGCGCGAGCTAGGAATCGAACCTAGGACCCTTGTATGAGAAACCAACGCGCTTCCCGCTGGACCCACTAGTTTGTACAAATTTCTACGAAGTATCTGTACACAAACAGACTATTGTTGCATTGAAATTAACTCAAACGTCTCAGGCAGTATGCAATTTATTTTTTATACTAAATAAGGTTTGTCTTTTTGAAAGTTAAGTGACAAAAGCGAAAAGTAAGCTTATTTTATGATTCGATCCCGGGATCGGATTTTGTCAATCCCGGTATTTTTCGTACTGAAATTGCCCGGGATGCTGGGATTCGGGAGCCCGGGATTGCAATACCTTCTATTTTGGATAACTTTAGATGTTCGAAAGTGCCAGCAAAACAGCCAGAATTTTTTTTCGGGATCCCGGGATTTCAGGATTCAGGATCCCGGGATTGCAATACCTTCTATCCATCTAAAATGTTTTTGCTGTACGTGAAAATTTTGGATAATCTGAGATGTCCCAAAATGCCAGCAAAACAAAATACAGCCAGATTTTCCTTTGATTCTATCTTTAGCGTGTTTGTGTTTTCTTCATAACGAATTTAAAAAAGCTGATCTGGCAATCCTACTCTATATATAGGCATTTGGGGCGGGGGGGGGGCAGGGAGTTTGCGTACAACTTTTGAGCCAAACTCCATTTGAAACCATATTTTGCACCAATTTTTGTATTTGGGGGGAGGGTTTGAACCCGTAAAGCCCACCTGTTTGCACTACTGCTTGACTGTAAGAAAACACTTCGACGGTAATGTTAAAGGTGAACTTCTTTCTTACAAGTACAGATTCTTCCGGGCAACACTCGATTCTAAAAAGTTCCGATACTGCTGTATTCGCTTTTCTAAAGTAGGCAGCAATATTTCGCATACATTTTTTTGTAAGGATTCTGTTTAGAAGTTTTACAAGCTTTTCAAAGGCGTACTAAAATTTTTTTTATTTTACAAAATTTAAATTTTTTCCATACTAATTTTTTCCATGTGAATTTTTGCATAGCAACCTTTGTTAAATTGATCAAATTAATAATCAAATTGTTTCTCATGGATCATTGAACACTTTTATTAAATATTACAAGCCCATGTAGCAAAAAATTGTGCATCGGCAGGCCCTACTTCTTCGCCAGCTCCACTCGTGTGTTGCACTAAAGCCAGCAAAAACAAATGAAGGCAACAAACTGTGGGGCGAAACTCATTTCGATTTTGTAGGTGTTCGAATTGACTCCAAGGCAATGCAAATAAATTCTCAATTTTATAGCGCAGCCGGTTTGTGAGTGAGCGAGTGAGTGAGTGCGTGTGTATGCGTACGCAGAACGACATATTGCAGGCGCTGGGGCCATTTGCCTTCCAACGTGCGCACCGCACACGTAAACAATGGCATCCTTTGTGCACGCGTGCGAGGCCACATGCGGCAGCGCTCTGTGCATTTGCGTGTGATTGACACGCTGCGATGGCGGCGGCACTGCCTGCCACATGCTGATGCGGCGCTGATGTGCCGCTGATTGCGCTATCCGCAGGCAGGCCGTGGCTGCCAGCTGCATTGGTGTGGCCGGTGGCTCCGCGGGATGGACGGCCGGTCGGTTGGTCGGCTCGTAAACTTTGAGTTTACAATCAAGAAGATTAAGTGAAATTCAATGTGTGCGGCATTGGCTTTTTCTTGTTCGCCTGTGGCCGTCGCTGCGCGTCAGTGACCGAGTGTTTGTGTTAGTGTGTGTGTGGTTTTGGAGAAATGAAGTTGCCACTGTTGCTGTTTGCTGGCCCTTTAACAACGACATCTATTTCATGCGGCCCAACAGCGTCGCCGCTGCGCACTTCATTGAATTTATTGACCCTAATTGGCTGCCATTAAAGCGGAGCCGTGCTCGTGCCACTTCAGCCGCCACGCCGGACGCCACTTGGAGTTTTGTGTTACTGTAACTGTTGGCTGCTGGTTGCTGTTGCTGTCGTCCACTTCATCTTTCAATTAAAATCTGCTACGCATTCAACGATTGCAACTGTTGTTGCAGCTGTTGTTGTTTTTGCCGTATCTGTTTTCTTTCAATGTTTTAATTCATTTCATCTGCATTGCTGCACATTTCATTAAGTTGATTGCCATTCGAAATGTTTGTTGCTTCGGCATTTGTTTGTTTCTAGCTGCTTTTCGCTTAGTTTTTACAAATTGCTCAGAAAAATCAAATGCACTCGCTGATTTTTGGTGTTGCTATTTACATATAGACGAATAGATATGAACAAGTTCTGAAGTGAAATTTAATAATCTCAAGAGCCAAATATTACAATAAAATTTTCATTAGGGGTATACACGGCCTATAGAAAATAATTTCAGTATGGACTTTGAAGGTCATAAAATTGGCAATTCTTGGGATTTTAAGGCATACTTTCAGGCTCAACACAAGTCATATGGCATAATGGAAAAAATTGTGAAACTTGTTGTTCATATTAGAAAATTGGCGTAAGAAAAAAACAGTTTTTGGGTTTCAAATTCTTCAAATAACTGTTAACTACAAACATTTTGGATGGTACACATGCCATCAAATAGTATTGGACTCAAAAATTGTATACGGAACCTTTCAAAAATTAAATCAGAAATTATATGGCATACTTTTAGGCTATAAGAGCCTTCTTGTCAATAGAGATCTAATAAAAACCTTATAAGGTATAAAATTCAGAACTTGAAGGCTGTGCAACTACTCGTTGCTCTATCTTTTGGCATACTTTTAGGCTTTAGATGACCTGTAGTCATTATAGCTCAATAAAACTGATGTAAGTTAACATATATAGCATTTTAAGTTTCGGAAAATTCCATTCGCTCATATCATATTAGGCTATGAATGCCTTATTTATCATTACAGACCAATTTAAAGTCATCTTTAATAGTGTGTATAGATTTTTTAAATCATATAACTGCATTCGTATATTCTTCATAGCCTAATTTTATTCGTATAAGACCTTAATGTAATTTCATAGCCAAATTTTAGGCCGTAGATTTGTGAATCTTTCATAATGCATAACATACTTTTAGGCCATAAATATTTATTGAGGAACGAAAAATTGTTGTGTAATAACTTTCAAGTATTCACTTATCTCATATTTCATCTACATTTACCTTAAAAAATCTTTAAAGACAAATTTGGCTAAGACTGACAAAATCTCATTCAACTTTTGCTCGCTTAAAGTCTAAATGCTGACTTTGTGCGATAAAAGCGAAAGCACACGCAGCACTTTGCGTATTCTCGAGTGGCGGTGTGTTACATTTCCGCTATCCCGCAACAACAATAACAACAACAGCACTGACAACAGCAACATTTGCGCCAGTTTTAAAGGTTAAACAACAACAACAAATCAACCACAAAACTACAACAAAAACGAAAGTAAACTGTAACAGCATCAACCGCAAAATGAACAAAATTAACAATAACAACAACAACAACAACAATTCGTGCTTGCGGCAACATGCGCGCATTTTGTAGTACGCGTGAAACTTCATTTGCGTTGCATGCCACGCGCACTTAAGTGCACTTTTCACAAACCTACACACAAACACACACACACACACACTTATACTTACACACACACTTATATATACACTTATCAGCGGATTTATTTATATACGTAGAGAAAAACCTAATTTACGCTTTTTGCGCTTTTGGTGTTTTTTTTTAATTTACACCAGTTTTATGTTTTCTTTTTTGATAGCATTTTTGTGGTTGTTGTTGTTGTTGTAGTTGCTTTTACGTTTGCTGCTCTCAATTGGCATTTCTTTTCGCCTTCTGGCTGCTTGCTATGCTTTATGTGTGCAACACACATTTAGACTTTTTCGCTTCATCCGGCTGGCACTAAAAAGGCCAAAGGGCAAAGAGCGCCAAAGTCTTTGTTGCACTCGATTTCTTTCCATTTTCACCTTTCACAGTTGGAATTTTCTTTCATCTGCGCGCATATAACATTTTCTGTTTCAACTTAACGCAATTATGTCGCTTCTGCTGCCTTCACCATTTCGAGCTTCGAAACGAACCAAAAAGAATAGCAATAACGTATTTAATAAAATGCGCAAAGTGCCCGCTTTTCCCATTTCGCACGCCACAAATGCCCAGCAGGCGAATGTCCTTGAAGCCAAGTTGCATTTGGCTGATTGAAAATTCACCATCAAAAATGCCCAAATGAGATTAAAATCACAATATTTCAATTTATTGCACAAATAGCTGCAAAACATTCTACAATATCTGCAAATTTATATCGGAAAATTGCCATAAAATGAAGAAAACCTCTACCTCATCATTTTCGCAAACAAAACAACACAATTTTATAATAAAGCGAAAATTCAGCTTGCTGACAGGCGCATAAAATTGCTGCAAAAATAGCTTCGAGTGTTGTGTTGCTGCTGCCACAAGTGTTCAAAACAAACGCCAACGCTGTTTGTCGACTGATTTTGGGTGCCGCTGAAAATTTGCGCAATTTTGCATTGCATTGTTTACGCTTGAAAAACGTTTGCACAAAAACTGCTCGCTGAAATGCCAAATCATCAATAACTTGTGCTCGCTTGTGCAACACGTAGCACACTTTCAGGCGGCGCCAGCCGAACGGCTTTGCAGCGCCTAAAAACGCATCGAACGCACGAATTGCTGCGCTTATCTGCATCACGGATTCTGAGAACTGCTCGCACCGTATCGCCAAAAAGTGCCAACAAACTTAAATGAAAAACGTAGAGATACAAGTGAAAGCGCCGTAAATTATGCAGCAATAAATGCGCGAAAAACATGCAAACGTTTTTCGCTCCAAATTTCATATCGTCAAAGCGCCATTGATGGCGACAGCAACAGCGAAACATGCCGCAAAATTTTCATTAACAAAAACAAAAAACGATTTTTTGCAGAATTCACAAAGCCAACAAGCGTAAAGTTCGAGAGAAACGCCACGCTGACAGGACTTTCGTGTTTGTGTTTAACTTTTTTGGATTGAAGATAGTTTAATGTCAGCACGCACATATCTACATGTAGGTCTGTGCGTGTGTGAGAGTGCGAGTGTGTGAGTGGCGTAATAAAACTGTGAATATTGCATAAAATTAAGCACGCAACTTTGGTGCGTTTTAATGAAAACTGCACACAATTCGGTTTGCTTTATTTCAATTAATAGAGATTTTTTGCATAAAATTGCGAACTTTAAATTCATGGTAGTGAATCATGAAGAAAATTTCATGGTAGTGCGATCTGATTAAAGTTAAATTGTAATTAATATTGAAATGAAAATTTTCAATTTAAAAAATGTTAAAAATAGTGATACGAAAATTAGCTCTACTTGCTCAAAGAAGGCATAATTCGTTTCACTGGATTGTGCTCAAAAATAAAACACACTAGAAGAACACGTAGAAGACTACTGGCGTTGGAAAAGCCTCCTTTCCGTGTAAACTTTTAATCATTAAGATACACGAAATAGACTTAAGAAAACACAATGGATATAACTTAACTTACTAACCCAATCTTTCACCTCTTTTTAAGGTTAGCCAAGCTAAATGTCGGATTTCTAACTAACGAATAAATTATTTAATGAAATCACAAGCAATTTAAGAACAGATTATTTTTATCATGAGACATTTATGGGTTGGAATGAGCTATTTTTATCGTTAGACACACATATCGCTCCTTCGCTGCAAGAACGTCATAACTCAAAACTACATCATTCCGAGAAAATTAAATTTTAAACTTTACCATTACTGGCATTTCAAGGTTTAAAAAAAATGTTCATGTCGTCATATGAGTAAAGTATCGAGTTTTTTACAAAGTGGTTTTGAGAGATAACACTACTCGACAAAAAATGGGTTCATCGCGTGCTCCTAAAAACAAAAGTATTTTTTAGACTAATCTTCGGCTGCTGAACACGAAACTGAAAATCAAAAAAATTTCTTAAGAAGCGTTTTCGAAAAATCTTCGAAAAACACGTTTTTCCCTCTTATTTCAGTTATGAGCACATATCTCGTACACCAACCATCCGACTAACACAAGTGGCCTGTCGTTCAGAAGAGTAGCTAGAGTATCCTGGCATAGTCAATTCTTCATTTTCTGACTCAAAGTCCTTTTTAAAGAACTTTAAAATTTTAAGGACATACACATTTCAAATATTTTTTCAAATATTTGGGTTTGTGCAATGATGAAATAATAATTTTGCGATATGCGATATGTGCGAACGATATGTACATAAAATCTTTTCTTGAAATTACCACACCAAAGAAAAAATTAGATTAAAATGCACGAAATTATTTTTTGAACAATAAAAATGGATCATAAATCATGAAAAGCTCTACAAAACCTAAACAAAGATGATTCAATTCGATGGAAAATTTTTGGAAAATATTTAGATTTTGATATAAGACTTTCTACTTCTTTAAGATTTTAACTTTTGCAGTTTAGATCTTTCGAGATGTCACCATTTGTAGTTCAAGACTTTTGAACAAACAAAAAAATGAAACTAGTTTGACTTTTTCGTGTGGCGTTTTACGATGTTTGAGTTTTCGATAGGAAATTTTTAGAAATTTTTTGCCGCGTTGTTCAGTCACTTCGACAATGAAACATTTTCGCTGCTGCAGACCGCAATTCAACACAATCGAAGAGAAAGTGTTTTCTTCTTCGATTATTGGTTGTAACACAGTGTGGGAGGTGGACAATACAGGGACCAGTAAGGCGTGTGCCACATGTGTTGTTGGTCGCATGGGAGGATTTCGTGTCAGCGTTGGCAGAGCTCGAGCTGTTTTCACCTATGCGTACAACTTTTTGCGGGCAATGCAAACGGATTCATAAAAGTGCGCACGTTTCTACCGCATAATAGGGGGGGGGGGGGCGGTGTGGGGGCGTGTGGCATTGCACCATTGCTGCTTCTATTGCGCTGTCAGCATCCGGTGTTGGCGTTCTCAGCAACGCCACACCAGCAGCCGCACCAGTGTCGGCATAAATCATACACAAAGCCCCAGCGGTGCGCGGGCGGCTTGCGGGAGTGGCAGCGTTGCGCGGCGCGCATGATAAACGCGCCACGTCGCGCGCCGCACAAATGGAATGGAATGAAGTGGAATCAAATGAAATGGAACGCGTGTGCGCGCATTTCCTTTTATTGTGCTGCAGCAGTCGGTGTTGTCGTGATGCTGCCTTCGTTGTTGTTGTTGTGCATTACACAGCACTTTACATGCTGCCACTTCCTTCATGCTGTTTGAGTGGGTGCATGTGTGCGTTTGTGTCACATCGATCGTAAGCATTATTCTTCCGCTGTTCTATTACGCCGCCATTGCCATTCCAACCCCAAACGCGTTGCACTTCCATTAATTTTGGCATTTCGTTGCATTCGAGAGTGGGTTTTATTGTATGCGTGTGTGTAGGTGCGTGTGTGTGCGCGTGCGCGTCTGTGTATTGTTTGGAACTTTTACACCTCTGGTGATTGCATAATGTCCTATATTTTTGCTCCCTTTTCGCGGCTCACTTTTTGCTTTTTTTGCATACATTGTTTTTGCTATTTTCTGCGCTTTCATTCATTCATTCATTTGTTTGTTATTTGCCTGCGCGATAATTGTGTTGTTGCGCGCCGCATAGCTGTATCGGTTCCCAGTGGGCAATATGCAACAACAATAACAACAACAACTCCAACAAAGACAATGCACAATGCAATATAACTGCAATGCTTTTGCGAGCGCATTTTTTATTTCTATTTGTGTTTTTATTTTCAGGCGAAAGAGGGAGGAATTGAAAATTGTGTTTGTGCAGCGTTGCCGCTGTTGCAGCTGCCGCCGCCTATGGTTGCAATATTCACATTTTGCAGTGTTCAATACTGCATTGGCGTGTTTGGTTGTTATTCTTGTTGTTTTTTTTTTGTTTTCAACGCACCACGCACTATTAACACAGAAACGAATTTCAATTGAATCATTGACGAGTTCATTCTAACAATTAAATAGCGGAAGAGACTACAAGCGATCAACAACAACAAATTGAGCGCCATTTTATGTCATGGCGTGGTTTTAAATTGGTTGCAACATTTAAGCATTGTTGAACATGTCCTAATTTAACCCTTAAATGGACATTGTAATGTTGAAGATTCAATCAAACAATCAGATAATTGATTAGTTGTGATGAAAAGTATATCAAATTATAGAAACAAAAGCGATATGGAGCTGGCTTGGCCATGTCTACCGTAGAGCTCCCGGGGAAAAAGTTGTTCGATTGGGTAGTTAGAGGTCGATGGCAAATAGGGAGACCATGTTTTGGGTGGAAGGACCAAGTCGCTTGGTGTGACCAACTGGAGGTATTCGATGTGGTACTTGGAAGTTAACGGGAAGACCTTGTTTCCGTTTTAAGGACTAAGTTGAGGGCACACCTTATCATCGCTTGGTGTGACCAATTAGAGAATGTGAGACGCCTGGAGAGAACCCGGCAATGGGTTGTTATGACCAGTTAAGTATGTAAGTACGGTTTGAAACACTATATTCAGTTATTTGTTACTCTTGTTATCGACGGATAATTCTTGATTCAAATCAAACAATTACATAATTTCGCCTTGGAAAGATCTTTCAATGAAATCTATCGAATGCGATATGTTAGATCTTGTCACTCGAAATTAAAAAAATTTTTTTTTTTAAATTTTGAATAAAAAATTGTTCAGAGATCTTGTTTTTTGCAAGAATTAAAATTTTTGTACAACTACTGAGAGCAGACTCAGGGAGTCATGTCCTCGTAAAGTCAATCCATGAGATTCATTTAGGATGCAACGAAGCTTGACCAGATCAGGAGATTTCATTCGAGATTTGGGATAATTTTAAGGATGAAGAATAGATACTTGACAAGAAGAATTTTTTCGATTAATAGTTTAGGAGGAACATAGTTCTGAGATCTTCTTTTTCTTGCAAGAATTAAAATTTGTGTACGACTACTGAAAGCAGACCAGGATTAGATTTGGGATAATCTTAAGAAGGAAGAATAGGTACTTGAGAAGAAGATTTTTATCGATTAATAGTTGAAGTGGCATCAAAAGCTGTCACTTTTGTAAAACAGACAAAAAATAGTTAAGAGATCTTCTCTTTCTTGCAAGAATTAAAATTTTTGTACGACTACATAAAGCTGCCTTTGTAGCAGACTTAGGGAATCAGGTCCACGTAAAGTCAATCAATGATACTCATTTAGGATGTAACGTAATGTGGCCAGATCAGGAGATTTCATTCCATATTCTTTTGATTAAAATTTTGTATTTGTGCTGCCATTGAACTGTCAAAATAAATCACTGACCGCCAATGTGAACGCAGTTGATTAAGGTGAAGTAATTTAAGTTAAATTAAGTAATTTATGTCGTGAATTTTTATTGTTTTTTAAATTATGGACAAAGATAAATGTTAATCTCAGCTTACAGAAAAATGTTTTGGGAGGGAGCCACAGAACGGCGGTCTTAGAGCTTCTTAGACAACCGACTACAGACAATTATTTTACTCTCAGAGGTTTACTCTGTCCAACCTTCAAGTTGTTTACATTTCATTTTGATTGAATCGGTATTCGATGCCACCACAAATTGATTTGTGAACCAACGCTAAGCATTGAGTTTCGACGGCCAACTTTTTAGCTTTGCCATACAAATTGGTTCAGCAAACAAATTACAATTTTGCTATGCTTTGCTACGAGTAGCGTTGCCTGTGGCAACAGTCGAGTGAGTGATACTTTTAAGTATTCTGTAACCGAATACTTTTGTTTTATGTGCGCGGTGTCACCACGAAACTGCGGCAACTCCGCAGCTGTGGTCATACGCTCAGCGGGCAACAAGAAATGCCCAACCACAGCAGCAATGCTTAACAGACACCATTCGCAGTCCGGTAGTGCAGCATTTGGCTGGCACTAGAAACACGCAGACGGGACGTTACGAGAGCACTTGCAACGAGAGCAGTGCGCAGCCGCACTGGTGATGGCAGCCAAGTGGAAATTCGTTTTTTTTAATTTAATTTTTTTATGTTTTTACACACAAATCTGCCGCAGCGCGGGCTAAAGACTGACTTCAAAACACAAAACAAAAATTGCAAAATATAAGTTAGAATAGCAAACAGTGTGAGCAGTTCTGGCCACAACCATTCACATACACCCACACACAATTTTAGATGTTGGTGTTGCTGCGCGCATTTGTCTGCTGCCACACGGACGCACTTTTGTCCCAAAGTGGTTGGCGTTGTGGGCTCGAGCTGCCGCCAGTGTTGCCTTATTAGATTTACTGCGCTTAGCGTGGCGCGCTTCTTTCGTTTGGCCGTTGACGTCGCATTGTTATGCATAGTGGTAGCTGGTGTTGTTGTTGTTGTTGTGTTTGGCAGTGGCAATGACACTGACAATGGCACTCAGTCAATTACCTGCACAAATGCTAATGAAGTGCCGTCTCGCATCACGAGCACTGGCAAAGCAAAGACACAAATTTTTAAAGTGCTTTAAAAACATTCAAGGAGTGGAAAAATTTAAATAAGACGAAAATGCAAGTAACAGAAATCGCCTGACCATAGCTGTCACACATGCATTAGCTTAAGCTTTGGCGATAGCGAACGTCAGTGGAACCTTTCGTAGAGAATCCTGGGACGCGCTAAATGCTTGATTTATAATGCTGCACTTAGGGATAATTGGTTTGCCAACGCGACCAGTGTTGTTCTTGTTACTGCGGTTATTGTTGTTGTTGTTGTTGTGGCCATTCTAGCAACGCTTTGCCCGGTCGTCCAGTGTGTGGGCGCGCTGTGAGTGCGTAGACACGACACTTTTGTGAAATTCCCTCACATGATTTATCTGCTGTTTTTGTAGTCGCTGCTCGCAAGCATATTTACGTGTTTGTCTGTGTGTGTGCGTATGTGCGTGAGCTGTGCTACAAATTCCCTGGGGCACAATTTTGGGGCTGCCGCGCTGTCTGCTCGCATGTTAATACATATCCTCGTACATGTGTGGCGCTTAAGTGGGCAAGCAAAAATGTGTCGTTAGGCATGCAAAGTCTGCGGTCGAGTCTGCCTGGCGGCGTTTTGATATCAAAAACTTTGCTGCCTTAATTTTGTTTTATTTGGTTTAGTTTAGTTTTGATTTTTTTTGCTGCGTTATTAGGCCAACAATTTGTCGTTGTCGCTGTCGTTGTTGTTGTTTTGTGTGTCTGTCAGATAGCATTCAACCGCAAAATAAATTAGTATAATTTGGAAAATTAATTTTTTGGGCTTTGGTTAACATTAGTTATCACCGCTAAAAGTTGTCGGAAGTTATTGTTGCGAGCAGCAACATTGATTTTATTGTCATTTGGTATTTTTAAAAAACAATAAATTGTCTGTTGTTGGCGGCATGTTAAGTCGGCTGTTGAGTGGTGATTGTTGGATGAAAAATTATGGCGATGTCTAATGTTAATTGTTATGGGTTGTTCAAGAGGCGACAGGAAAAGTCAATGTGAAATTGAAGATTAAATGTTTTTGTTAAAACTAAAAATAAAAATTAATAATTTGTGGAGATGTGCACGTTTTTGACAAGTGAGCATTAAGTTTTAATTATGAAAAGTCGCATTTAGTTATTAAAACAAATTGGCAGTAAATCTTGAAGGTTGTATGAAATAACATTTTTAATATTTATGAAAATTTTTTATAGGAATTTCATACGCAATTTTTTAAAATTCTTATGAAATTTAAATTTGTTAGGGGATTTAATACAAAAATTGACAGTAATTATTGGCAGTTGAGTGGATTTTTCTATTTTAAATTTCTTAAAATAACCGAATTTCCACAAAACGCTTAAGTTATGTCAGAAAATCATGTCAAAAACAACATAAAAAAATAATTTAGTGCGCCATAGAGTGTTTTGAACTCAACTTTTATGTTTATAACCAACAAGTGAACATGTTTCAAACAAATTTTTTGTCTTTTGAAACTTTTTGATTGTTGACACATTAAACGAAAACTTATAAGCTGGCTGAAAGTTAATTCTACAAGTAAATATTTCTGATAAACTGTAGTTTTGGACACAAAAAAGTAGTTTTTAGTTAATGTTCCTCAATAAAGCAGAATATTTCATACATTCAACAACACCAAAAGAAAATATTTCAACATTTGGACAGAGGCTTTGGTTGTTTTAAAACTGCCATATTTAATACCAAAGCTTTTGTGGCTTTCGAATTTGCATTGACGAGTTCGGAAGGTCTTTGCAATTTCACCGAAGAGCGGCGCCGTCAGTCATGCGGCACAATGAAAGTGTGAGTGGCCACAAATCTGCAAACTGTCCGACAGCTTGAAATGGGATTAAAATCTGGCAAGTGTCCGAATAGTCAAAAACAGCAATAATTCAAAGCTGCTCACAAATGTTTGGCGCCCTTTGGGACACAACAACCTTCATACAAAAATTACACAGCAGCATTTTGTTTGGGTAACACAAAATGCGGGTCAAAGTGGCAACAAAATTTGGCATGGCCAAAAAAAGTCAGCAACTCTGAAGGAAACATATGTGCTGCTTCTTCGCTGAGTCACTTTCATATCTGGAATTTTGATGATGTTTTGGTTAGTTGCTGGCGCGAAGATAGTTGTGACTCAGCTATTTGGAATGGCAAGAAATTATGGACGCGTGCCCAACTTGCGTCATCAGAGTTGTTATTGTTGTTGTAGTTACATGGCCATCTGTCGTCGCTTGTGTAACACTGGTTGATTGAGTTTATCTGGCAAGTGCGCCGAAATAATAAATGCTCATAAAAATAACTAAAAGCAAGCGAACCGACCGAAGAGGCAGACACACATGTTGCGAGTGAGGCGTGATGGCCATGTGACGGAATCCAACAATGAATAAAACATCAGTTGGCAATGGAAGTGCGAAATTTTATTTGATCGATTGCACATTTCAATGAGGTCTTTTGTTATGACGCCGTCAACGCTTTATTTAGCAGCGTTACAGGCGCACTAACGTTCCGGTCTGGCGGCAGCAACATGTGTTCTCCCTGTCTGGGGCCGCATTGTTGCAACAGTAAATTAAAAATACACTTCATGCCCCGCAGTTGCGCTTCTTTAGTGCGACGCAAAGCTAACAAAATAATTTCGGATTTTCGGCTTTAAGTAAATTTAAAGGTAAACAAAATACGCCATGCTGGCATACAATTTTTCACAGTTCTTGCCACTGCTTTAGCTTGTCTCGTATATCCTGAATGCCGCACAAGCGTCCGACAGAAATCTGCGCCCGTCCACAAATCGGAGGATGGAGGCAACTCACTTGAGCTGCGCAGACTTTCATCGTTGTTATTAAATGGAGCGACAGCAAAGTAAACACAACCACAAACCGTAATCCCCGAAAGTAGCCGGCCAGGAAACGTGCAGAAAGACCCACAAGTACGCGAACAGCCCAGGAGCCAATGCTGGCCAGAGACAAATGGCTGCAGCCACATTTTTCAGCTGGATTATTTGCGGCGTCTTAGTGACCCGCTTCGCCGAGGCTTATGTCCTGTGCCCGTGTCCTGTGCGCAGACAAAATTGAAGCGGTCAAAAAGATTGAAAAATGCGGTTGACGTGCAGCCAGTGAAGCTGACATAAGCAGCGACTGAGCGAGAGGACGAAAAGTGGGAAGCCCTGCTTTGCGGCTGCAAGCAAGAGAAATGTAATTTCCCCGTATTACGAAAAGCGAAAGTGAGACGTTGTTGGTGGGCCGTAAGTATGAACTCGTAAAAGCAAAGTAGGCCACTATCAGCTTTGTGTGGGTACATAAATATTTATGTGTGTGTTTGTGTGGCGGGCAAACAACATAAAAACAGTTTTAAATGGCATTAAAAATGCGGAAAGGAAATTTCGTAGAAAAAAATTCGATTTTTAAATTGAGAAATTAAGTTATTTAAACATGTAAGCAAGAAAATATTTCGATTTATATTTGAAGAAGCGCAAAATATTCTGTTTAAGAGTTTTCTTTTTAGATAAAATAAAACTGAAATTATTAAAGAGTCTAAGGTCTAAGTCAAAGGTTAGGTTTGGTTAGGTTAGAACAAATGGCTGGCCGGTAGGCCTCACGTAGGGTTAATGCTGGAAGTAAACGTACGTAAACGTAAACAAACATTTGAGTTTGAGGTTGATTTTCATAAATTGTTTACTCTGTCAAATGTTGACGCTCGTAAATTGAAATGCACTCCTTGATTGATTTCGATAACTAAAAAATAAGCATTAAATTACTTCAAATTTCGAGTACTTTCGTTAGGTCTGAAGTCAATGGGCCTACATCTGCATTTTTGTATCAAGCTGGAAGTCATCAAATCCATTCAAACACGTTTCTCGATACAAATTCGTAACCTCTTTTTGAGTCCATCAGATTTTGATTTTCAAAGAAATTAAAATCACTTCTCAAAATAATTTTTTTATTGCAAGCACTTTCACCCATTTTAAAGTTATTTAATCATGTTTCTCCATAAAAAAATTCAATTTCGATTCGAACTCTTGACCCATGACCTATGACCCATCCGGTCATATTTTGATTAAAAAAAATGAAATAAAATGTGTCCAATTCTTTTTGATTTGGAGTACTTTCAACCATTTTTGAAACAAAACGGCCATTTAATCATGTTTCCCTATACAAACTCTTAACCCATTGTTGACCATATATTTTGATTTTCAAAGAAATATTAAACATGAGTGGAATTATTTTTCATTTGAAATACTTTCACCTATTTAATTAAGTCCATTTAATTATATTTATCCATTCAAACTCTTAACCCATTGTTTACCACATATTTTGATTTTTAAATAAATGAAAAACATGAGTCGAAATATTTTTAATTTGATATACTTTCACCCATTTTTAGGACAAAAAGTCCATGTAATCATGTTTCCTTATACAAAATCTTAACCCATTGTTGACGATATATTTTGATTTTCAAAGAAATGAAAAACATGAGTCCAACTATTTTGAATTTGAAATACTTTCACCAATTTTTAGGACAAAACGTCCATTTAATCATGTTTTCCATATAAATTTTTAACCCATTGTTGATCCAGTCATATGATTTGATATTCAAAGAAATTCAGATATCAAAATTTAATTTTTAAAGAAATGAAAAATATGTGTCGAGTTGTATTTCATTTGGAATATTTTCACCAAGTCTGAAATAAATTTGTCCATTAAACCACGTTTCTCTACATAGCACTTTAGCCAATTTTTTGCCCCTTTGAATCACTTTTTATTTCTCTTTCTTAGTGGAGGTTTGTTTCTAAGATGATCTTGCTGTACAAACTTTATGTTTGTAGCTTCAGCGGTTTGACTGAATCAGTCAGGTAAACAATGATTTATACATACAAACATAACTAAATTAGAAGAAAGAAAATACTACATCAAACCAAAACCTAACAGTAAAGACAGCACTAACTGATTGGTCTCTGAAATTGGTCTCAAAACTAACCTAATTTTCGAGCATTTTTGTAGCACTAGGAATTTCTTCACTTTTATCATTCTATGCCCATTTCGAATGAGCATTTTTCCATTCTTCAAAACCCCCTAACCCATAAATAATTTATTTCATTTCATTTACAGCAGTTGCACAGTTATTTTAAGCTGCACATTTCCGTAGCATACTTTTAGGCTCATATGAAATGTGCGAATTTATGATTTATTTTGAAAATTCCTGCTGCATTCAATGAATTCTAATCCTTCCGAAGCATTATTCAAAACTAAAACTTTTCATAGTGGCCAATTTCCTGCACATATCTGTTGTGTTACTTAAGCGCTGCCCAAAAGCACATTTTCATTTTCACTCAACACATGGCTGACGTTCGACTTGTTGTGCGCAGAACATCAACAACATCACCAACAATTGAACTGATGAACTGTTGCCGCTCCCAACAGCAAATTCTGCACAATGGACGACACAAATCAGAAATAGCAAAGCTCGGTGCGGACGCAAAAAGTTGCACGTACCGCACACGCATACAAAATTTCACTACAACAAAATGTTGCCTCGTCTCGCTCCGCACCGCGCGGCCGTCCCTCAGTCTGCCGCCATTGCATTGCTTTGGCATAAATAAAGACAGATTTATTTCTCCATTGTGGGCTCAACAATGCGCCACAAAACTCCGAGCTCAAAATTCAATACACTCATAGCACTGACAACAACAACAAAAATGCCAACTGCAAGCTGTGTTGAATAAGCAACAGTTGCAACACGGCCACTTTGGAAAGTTGCAATTTATTTGCTGCACTCGTCCATGCAGCTCGAATTTCAATTGTGTCCGTGCGATGCCGGCGGCGCTGATAACATTTGCCGTTTTCATATTGTTTGAGGGGGCGGCGCTGGCCGCTTGGACGATAAGCAGGCGGCAGCAACTGCCGCTGCAGCCGGCACGTAAATCGCATAAAGTGCAATTGAACGCAACGGAATCGTGTCGCCACAGATCTCCCCAGTTGGCAGCGGCACAAAACAAGCCGACTTTGCTGGAGCGTTTGCCAGGAGAATAGCCCGAATCGAATATGTGCGGCAATGCTCAGCAATTATCGGCGGTCGATCTGGGTTGCCGTAAGAGGAAACGCTGCGCGCAGTCCGCCCTTTGACAAAATGTAGCAAATGCGTTTCCGAAATGTTTGTTGTTCGAAATGTTGTTGGTATCGATAGCGGAGCTGATGTGGAAAGTGGCGGCGGAGATAATTTAACTGTCATGGAAACGTTCGCTTTTATCGCAAATATTGCAAGCATTTATTTTGGCACAGAAAGCAACGACAAATGGGCACAAAGCAATCACAAACACAAAAACAGACAGTCGTCCTACACTCGTATGGTAATAGAGATTTGTGTCACGTACGCGCACGCTCCGATGGCTGGACGTGCGCCGGTGCAGCCTGCGGGCGGTCGATTGGTCGGCTGGCTTCAAAGGCGGCGACGGCAACATTTCGATTAGGCCTAATGGGTTTTCGTTTTTCCTGCGAAATTATTTGGAATAATTTGAAAATTGTCAATCATTTAGGCGGCGACAACAACAATCGGCAAATAAACTTTTAATGCGATTTAAATTGAAAGCGTACGTTCGTTTGAACGTTGAGGCACACTTCATGTGCAGGAAGACTTTTAATGAGGCAACCACGTAGAATCTGAGTGAATTTCAACTTCAATGAATGGAGAAGTGGGGGAAGCGTTTTCAGGTGGTGGCCCGTTAAAGGTGCTGAGGTGTTGAGTGTTGAGTGTGTGTGGCCTCAAGAAACTTTTAGTACTGATTTCTTTCAAGAGCGAAATTTCTATGTGAAATGGTTTGGAGTATTGAAAGAAAATAGTTACGTGACTAGTAACGAAGCCTGGGGTATGTGTAAATTTAATGTGATAGAAGCATTATGGCATCGTTTGGACTTTTATCAACTTACTCAATGGCTCGGCTTGGAGATTAGATTGGAGATCTTTTGACATTGGCGTAACTGCGTTATTGTTGAATCTCTGTTTCAAGAACTCCGGTAAGAACATATTCCAAAACGCCTGATAAAGCTTAGGATTGTCGATGGAGTTACCAGCTTTATAGACTCTTTGGAACCCTACAGAAACGTGGCATGTATGGCGTCGATGCTCTGCAATTTTCAAGGCTGGTGTTCTACAAAGGTGCAGTGACCAATATGTGTGGGCACGCATTCTTCATTTTTATTCGCTTAAGTACTCCACCCACTGGAGCGACTTAAAAATATTGCATTTATAAGGTACTTGGTCGGCCTTGATAGTTCAGCGGGTAGTGCGCTGGCTTCTCGTGGCAAAGGCCCTAGGTTCGAATCCTAGCTGGGTCTGGTGAAACGTTCATCTACTTCTATTGCTCTCTACATGAAGCAAATGAAAATGACAAGAATCGCACAAGTGCGCTCTTGGCACGTAATGCACAAGTTCCAAGTGTGAAAGCGAAACTGTCAACCGCCGTTCTGATTCGGCGTTAAACTGCAGGTCCCCTCCTCCCCCTGCCCCCATCCGCTTGAAATGTATGTTGTAACACATGTTAGATACACATTTAAAAAACGGGTAAAATATGTGGTATCACAATGGGCCTCCGAGTGTGTCTCTTACAGAGGCAGCCACCGTAACCTAACTTAACCTAAACTAATAAAGTTAGAAGGACGAAATTCGAGAATGTGGTAGTGTACATATTAGTCCTTAAGATATATTTTTTTAAAAAAAGCTATTGGAAATTTCCAAGGATATTCAAGGATAAAGTTTTAAAAGGACATTATCAATACCTCTTCGTCCTTTTGCACCAAAACATTATATTTTCTAAGATTCTAAGGATTTTTCTCTTTCATTTAATACCCATATTGTTATTTCAAAATAATCAATTTTTAAAATAATTTTTTGAAATAAACATGTCCTTGAAATTTCAAAGGCCTTTTAAAAAAAATCCTGACATCAGAGAGAAAAACTAAAAACGCAGTTTTACTACATTTGTCCCCTAGTTTTGCGAGTATATCGATTTTTTCGTGTGTTTTGAAATTTTTTGACTTGTGTTATGACTTGAAAGTAATCATAAGTTCCAAGTCAAACGTTTCAAAAATCCCTAACCCCATTAACATTTTTCCTCTTTCCTACGTTTGCTCTTTGCTTTAATTTCCTCTCTGGGTAGGGTTCAATGGTCACAGTGACTGAGAGAAGATCTTTGCTCTTCCTGCTCATCCCTACATCAACATTAACGTCACCTAGGTGCTTGATTCTTGTGCCTTCGTGTATCTTAAAAACTAGGCATTTTTTCAATAACTAAAAAATCTTTCAATGCTTCACTTGGAACAATTCGTTTAGGATTTTGAAGAACTTTCAGAGATTTCTGTAATTCTTGAAGTATTTGGGCGAGATTTTTGAGATTAAAAATATTTGGATTGGTTGAGTATTTTTACAGCCAGTTTTATGGGTTTCTCTATGGGACTAAATTGAAAATAGGTTTTAGAGAAAAGCTAACTTGAATCTTTGATTTCTTTAACCCTGAAGGTGCATCGTTATTTAGACCTAGTATGATTTTGATTTCTTAGTCGATTCGACTAACGATGCACTTCCAGGGTTAACCATCTACTTAGCGCATTTATAGGAGCATTCCCGGAGTATTGAGAAATATGGGAACAATGCTAAACAGCGAAGAAGGACAATGTAGAGACTCGCGATCTGCGATCTGGAAGCCTGTTTCAAAGCTTTGACGTTTTCAGTTTTCATGGATAATTACCAGAAATGAAAGAGATGTCAAATTGGGTTCTCTTCCATACGAAAGTGTGAGACAAAAATTCAAATGAAATGAATGAAAATACAAATTTCGTCTTAATTTGAACACTTGTAAGTAGCTCCAACAGCAAACTATTGCATACTTTGCTCAAAAGAAGTCATCGCTCAACATTGGTTTATGTGCGCCCACAACTTTCACGCTTCCCTGCCACATCCATAAACTTCACGCTTTGATCTTTTCGCTCTTTTCGACGTTGAACAGCCCTCACAATTTTCCTTTGAACTGCGCCCTAAGAAGCTCGGCGATTCTCCTCGCAGCAGATGAAATTTTAAGTGCATCGCCATGGTGCAACATAAAGCGCAGCCGTGCAACATGCAATATGCAACGTGCGACTTTCCATTTCGAGACCAAAGCGGCACACGGCGTGTTCAACTGAGGAGTGATGTGGTGTTTGGTTGGGAAAAGTAATATTTACAAGGAAGTGTCAGAGCATAATAACTCATAATGAGCGCAGGAGCAAAATAAAAGTTTAGTTTGTCTTCATGACTTTTTTAGGTGCGTCTGTGGCCGTAAAAACTGACTTGAACTACACTTCATTTGTTTTGTCGTTTCACTCGGCAGCAACTTGGCTGCCACTTGACGGCAGAACGTGGCACATTGCTCAACGGGGCGGCGCTGCTTGCGGGCGCGGGGCGCGGCGTGGTAATGAATTTTAATTGTGCGCGTGCAAAGTGGAGCGCGCAAAAGTGAAGTTAGCAGTGTAGGAAAGCGTGAATAAACTAAAAACAGGGAAGCGTCGAACAAGCGTTCGAGCGTTCGCGTTCGCTTCGTTCATGGCGCATTAAAAACGCCATAGAAATTGTGAGAATGCAGGCAGTGAACGACTGACAGCGGAGGTGTGAGCGTGTTGTCGGTGGCGGGGAAAACAAACATGAAGCTGAAAGTGTTGGCGGCAGCGAGCAACAACTTCCGCTGCGTGACTCAGCGAACGCACAAACAGACTGCGAGGCGGGCAAACCATTCTACTCGCCTCTGTCTTCAATTTCGCCGTTGAGATTGCTTCAAGTGATGTCTTGTTTATGTTGTTGTTGCGAATGTACTGCAAAGTAGTTGGCAGTGCGAGTGGCTGGCGGCGAGTGTTGCACGAAACACTAAAAGTGCAGTCTTGAGTGCGCCAACTATCTACAACGGAGCGACGCAGCTGGTGGGTGACAACAGGCGGCTGCGTCATAGATTAGAAACTTTTGTGAAGAACTGCTCATCATTATTGCAGGACAATGCCGCAACTGCTGCAAAGTTGCTGAGCCTCGGCCAGTTGTTGAGTTGCTGTGCTGTCAGTGCAACACAAATCGGCCAATAAGTTTTTAAGTTTCCGACTTTGCTTTTGTTTTGTGTCTGATCTGCTTGCAGTTCATCCGTTGCTGCTGAATTTCTTTACGACTTACTGAAAACTTTGCGTCTGAGATGAAAAACTATTGGCACAGCTAAGAACTACTTTCGAGTATTTAGCAAAGAAATTTAACTTGCGCACAATGCATCCCGCTGTGAAGCACTTTCAGCTGCTGCGGCGCGTATCGTAAGTGAGCCAGCAGTCGCCGTTGAGCAGCGGGGCTGGGCGCTGTCTGTCTGCCGCACCAGACGCAGCTGAAACGTGCAACTGATGATTTATGAATTGCTGCGACACGATTGGCAACTGTCGAACTGTCAACACGTAGCTGCCAGTGCGCCCTATCTGGAAATATTCAATGCTTTGCAGTAATAAACATGTTTAGAATATTAAATATGGAACGAAAGTCAGTCATGTGCACTGAATTTTGAATTTCACTCTTTGCGATTTTCACACTTAATCGACTTTGGGGCTTATAAATTTCTCTTCTGATTTGTCTCATCTGCATCGCTGATGTTTTCTGGCTCAAATATTTTCTTCAAGCAAATTGAGAAATAATTTGTTCTGAGTATTTCTTACAAAAAATAACAATAATGCTTTTTTCTTATCTTCTTATGTTGTTGTAGGCATAAATACCTTGTGATAAAAAAATAACCAAAATTCTTCAATAAAATAAAAACGGTTACTTTGAAGAGAATAAAATGAATATCGAGCAACAATTGCATTGTTTTTGTTTTATTCAAGA
Source organism: Melieria picta (assembly GCA_964056695.1). Taxonomy (NCBI): domain Eukaryota; kingdom Metazoa; phylum Arthropoda; class Insecta; order Diptera; family Ulidiidae; genus Melieria; species Melieria picta. The sequence continues at coordinate 3,800,095 of OZ057398.1, forward strand.
ATTCCGGTTAATTTTTGATAATTCATAATAGGTATGCTCCTTTAATCCTTATGCACTAAATACCAACATAAATTTTTGTACTTATACCGACTTTCACATAATGGGACAAGCAGGAAGATGATTGAAGTCATCACTTGACCCTGAACCAAAACATAGGTCAATGCTCTGAAGAAGGCTGCCCTCATTCAGGGAAGTTTATGACGGAAGAGAACCAGGGACCGAAAATAACTCTTATTTGCACAAGCAAAAGTAGCACAAGTCTTATAGCTCTGAATGTGCAGTCTGCTGAGACGAAAAAAATGGTATCAATCGTTTTTTAGTCGGTTAAACGGCCTTCGAAAAAATTCAAATTGCCTGATATATTTGAGCGAAAAAATAAAAGTCACAAAATAACTGTTATTTTTCATCGATAAAATAAAAGTCAAAAGTAACAGTTATTTTTGCCTGAAATGATAAAAGGCACAAAATAACTTTTATTTTTGTCGGGAAAAATAAAAGTTAAAAGACAACAGTTAAAATCTGCCTTTTTTGATAAAAACCATAACCGGTACGGTCCCTGAAGCGAACCCATGCAACACTTTCTACATCCTTTTTTGAACTTTTCAAGACCAACGACACTTCAACCAGTAGTAAAGATTGCCAAACGAAGCGCAAGTACAAGCATCACAACTGCTTTGTAAGTTTCATCAAGTAGTTAAACTAGCTATTTGGCCACATTTAGACTGTTGTATGCTTTTCTACAAACATGATGGAACTCAATGGTTTTTATAATGGCTTGAAGACACAACATGCTGCAACTGAATTTGTAACCTCATAGGATAGGGAAAGTATCCTACTTTATACTACATATTTTAGCTACCGTAGGCTAATTTTATTCCATCCTCGATCCCCATCTTTCGTTTACCTTACATTATAAATACAATCTTGTCCTTCAACCGTTGTTATCCCAATCTCTACTGTCTTAATAAATTATTTCTTATCATAACCTGCTCCAAGCTAATATATCCTCCAACCAACTCTTTAAATGAGTGCTGTGTTGAGTCATTCGTCGATGACTTTGTACTTATGTTCCCCATATTTCAGCTTCCCGGCCTCAGCTGTTCGTTTCTTCAAATGTTTACCTTTTTCTATTTTCAGTGCGAAACGTGTTTCCTCTTTATCCGCTCCGCCAAAGATTTCTCCACCAACCAGTTTCTTATCTCCTGCCTCCTACCCTTCCTTTCCCATTTCATGTTGCTTATCTTATGCTATCCTATGCTACCTTTGTGTCCCATTTTTCCTCTATCTCTTCCCACTCTGTTCTGTATTATCCTGCTGTTTTCAATTCAATATCTTTTCTATCCTATTTCCGCTTTCTCATCTTCAACCTCCTTAAACTTATCAAAAATCTATACTTTAATCTGTCCTCTATCCATTACTAATCTATATTTATCCATTTTCCAAACAATCTATCCTCTGCTGTCTTTCGCTACGGTATGCTATTCTATCCATTTATCATCCCATCCTATTCCTTTGATAGGAAAACATAGATTCTTTTCTATTCAATCCCACAGCAGCCTGTCCTGTCCTATGCAATCCTATCCCAGCCCACCTTACCCTCCTATCCTATGTTCTCCTTCGTTCTGCCCTTCCATCTTCTCACCGTACTCGCCATTGCTGTCACTTTCTTGACATCATTCTTTTGTCCACCTGATGTTCACACCTGCTCCAAGTTTCCTTTTCTGTAATATTTCGTCTTTATTTTGCAACCTTTTTCCATCTCTTCACACCTTCTCTTATGCCCCTACCCCTACTTTGGCTCTCGATGCAACATTGTTGATTGCGAAGCCATTGGAAAGCTTTTAAAGCGACAGTTTTCGCCTTGTCATCCTTGACTCGACGGAATGTTCAATCAAAAGTTACGTTTTAATACGAATTCCATTAGATCGCTCGACATTTGCGATGGTGTAAAATTTCTCGCACCATAAAGCAAAACACTTCAATTAGCAATCGCGTTAATCGTATTGGCATGACAGCTGTTTTCCTCAGCATTGCCCGCCCGCCCGTTCGCCGGTTCGAACGCACTTATTGCAAGGCAATAAATCATTTCATGTGTGAGTGTGTGCCATATTGTACTTCCTCCAACGCTTTCGCAAGTCTAACATTTCACATATTGGAAATTGCTGTGTGGCAATTAATCAAGAAAATAAGGTCACCAACACTTAACGCTTTAGCACCGATGCGCTGGTCAAACTGAGCTGCGCTGAAATGAATTTGATGCTATTGCGACTACAATCGAACGCTCCGCAGTGCGTCTTTGGATACTTACACAAATATCTGGCGGCATTTGCAGCACGAAGAAGTTTCGCCTTGGAAGCGCCAACTGCCTGCAAGAGAAGAAAAGAGATAAGTTGAATTGATGTAGTTGAATGCAGAGTGAGAAATTCTCATTTCAAACGGCGAATCGTATTTGTTAGCGAATTTAAATTTAATTAAACGAAACGGGGCCATTGACCAGTCAGCGGGCGAGCAAAGCTGCCGTTTGATAATAAATCTTCCGCCCAGCGTCCAAACGAAATGAGCGAAACGTAATAACGCTGCGTCGTGGATTGTTGTGCGGGGAGAGGGGAGGAGGTGGCGGAAATAATTAAATATATATGCGCACGTCTGCGCATTGCGCACTTTTTCCCTTTTCAATTTGAAGCCAACACTTTCGTGGGCTGCATGTGTCGGTCACTGCCGGAGCAACGGCCCCATTGACACTCGGCCACTGTGACAAACGCTGCAGCAGCTGTTTTACGGGCAGAGTTGGCGGGGAGGCGTAACCTCAATGGGCTGCTCGCGCCGCTCGAGTGTCCTGTCGCTTTCCGTTGCTGCTTCCTGCATTTCCGCGCTGCGCTCTGTTTTTATGTTTATGCATTTGATTTTTTCTGGCTGTTTTTGTTGTTGTTTTGGAGGCATAGATACAAGTTTTTCATTTCCGCTGTGGCCCACATTAAAGTCGCCCAAAACGCGTATCACAACGCTTCGAGTCTGAAGCGTCGTTTGGTGCTGGTTCGTTCGTTTTTTTTGCTCTCTTTTGCCATAATCCACAAAGCGCTGCAAAAGAGATTTAAAAAATGTTTCATCTTCTTTGGGCGGATTTTTGCGGCACTTTTTTCCTCGTGATGCTATGCTGACTTTATTTTATTTAATATAAAATTTTTTTTTAAGCGAAGGGGGGAAAGTTACTTCCCCCATTAAGTTTTGTAGGTCAGTAAAAGCAAATATTTCACTTGAACTGCGGCAACGCACGGTGCACTTCGGGTGTTTTGGGTTTTTTTTTTGCTGACTTTGGGATTTGAAAGAGGACGCATTGGGGGGGCTCGTTGTCGTGGGCGTTGTTCGAGCCGAAAAGGGTAGTTGCAAGGCTTGAAATGAATTTCCGAAAATATTTAGCTTAACTTTTTACTGGCAGTAGCTATATACTCGTACGTAAAATTTTTTATTTCATATCAGATCTTATGAAAACATATATACATATGTGAACAATTTAAGTGCACAGATTTTGGAAGTGAAAGGAATTTTTGGAATTTTTTCTAACCCCATGTAACTTCTGTTGGGGTCTGAGTATAAAAAAATTTGAGCATAAGAAGGAGATTTCCTACGAATTGAAAAGTACTGATAGAAGTTAAGCTAAACTCAACTAAAGCGTCAAAGCAACGGCCGGAAGTTCATTTCAAACTTATTAATATCCCTTTTGACGAGGAATCAAGCGAGAATCAAGCATGGAAATAGACGAAATATAATATTATCGCTCAAATGTCTGTAATGTGACCGACATTCTACTATCATCTGCACTGCTTTGTTCTTCAAGTTGTTTATTATCCTCTTGACTTTCTCTATTATTTCTGGCTAAAATCGGCTATGATATATAATTTTCTCACTGCTCCCAGCAGGTCCAAAATATGCTGAAGAGCTCTGGAAGGTCCTATGAGATCTGGAAGCCTCTTTCCAAACAACTGACTTTTGGAGCATATCTGTACGACTGTTTGTATAAAATACGACTGGTTTTTGCTTCTAAACTCGAATTCATATCTGTTGCAAAAAGCAGCTAGGTGGGGAATTATTCAAAGCCCCCATCTGCACTGTGTTCCCAGTGGTGCCTGCTTGTCTCATAAGCAGCTGTTCAACATTTTTTAACTGGCGTTGTTCATTGCAATCCACCAGACATTAAAAGCATCGTAATGACGAACCCGAAAGTTAAATTTTATACATCGCATCTTCCAACAACTTCATGTCCTACGTCCCTGTAGGGTGGCGGCCCACTTTCGAAAGTTTTATCATCTCATTGCATTTATGTTTTTTGCTTCGGGGATACAAAATGTGGCCAGCGTGTCGGTGGAAAAAAGTCTAAACCCACAAAGTGGCTACCGATGGTTGAGCGTTGAGCCAATGCGAGCATTGAAGGATTTGTTGAGCTTTGGCGATGTTGTTGTTACGGTTGTTATTGGTTGCGTAAACTCTATAAACATTTTAAATGTTTTCTCGCATTGAATGCCGAAATGCTGTGCCGCGGCACTATCAAAGGTACGCAGCACGTTGCACGAATGCTGCATGCGGCAGCTTGTTTAGTCATCAATCCATGCACTGCGTCGCGCTACATTTTGTCAGTTGCGCTATATCCAAGTATCTACGTGTTGTTGTGAAATTTAGTTAAACAATTTCACACTTCAGGAGCTTAAACTGCCCGACAGACACGCTGCCGCACGGAATTTCAATTAGCACAATTGTGCCACCAAACCGACACCAGACGCCGCAGTTGCCGACAGTGGTCCCTACAAAGTTGCATTCTTGCAGGACGCAGTGCACGTGCGCCGGCTGCCGGTGTGTGTTACTGTGGCAGCGCCTTTCTTTTGTAAGTGCATTTTTGTGGCACGTTTACTTGAAGCAGTTGCAGCGACGCTGGTGCGGCTCAATGTCCCCATTTGCCTGCGGCAACTGAAGGAGTGCACAAAAATTAGCGGAATTCTGCATTTGTCTCTCTGAGCTCTGTGCGACATGACGGCTGCACATTGCACACGTCGCTCACAGCCCACTTTCGCCGGCCGCCCGCGCATCAGCGCCCAAATCAGACGCTTTCTGAACGTTTTTGTTGTTGTTGGCCTGCACAGCTGCAGTGACCCGTTGTGTGGTTTTGGTTCACCCGAAGTTCTCAACTTTTCGTGTGCATGCGTGCAGCGAACTGGCTGACTGCTTATTCAGTCAGCCCATGCTGCCGTTGCGCCGCTGTGCCGCTGCGCCTGACACGACTTTTGTGTTTGCTCAACCAGAATTGTGTGTGTGTGTGTGTGTGTTTATGCGGCTGTCTCGCTGGCTGGCTGGCCGACTGCCTACCGCTGCGCCCATCGAGCTGTCATGTATGTCTGGCTATTTGTCAGTCTATGCGCTCGTCTTGTGCTTGCTTGCTTGTCTGCTCGTCACATTTCAGACACTTTCAATGACAGCCAAACAAACGTTTACGTGAATTAGCGCCCCGCGGCTACACCCTACGCCCAGTGGTGCACCTCCGACTGACTGCATTCTCTTGTTTTAAATTTTTTATTTTTTATTTCTTATTTCTATTTTTGTTTTTGTTTTCTTCGCCTTCCGTTTACCGTTTATTCTCAAATTCAAACCGCAATGCTCGGTTTGGCGGACCAAAAAGGCGCTGGTCCGGGCGTTGTTTGTACGGGAGGGCGCGGCAACTGTGCTGGGGTCAAGGGTGCATACGAAAGTGCGCAAAATGCTGAGCACATTTTCGCTGAATAGTTCAAGGTTGCACGTTTGTATGCGCGCCTTGGAAAAGGGGAAAATATGAATATGCAAAAGTAAATATTTTGTTAAGGTAAACAAAACTTTAATTAAAACAAAAGTGTCCTTTAAGTCATTAAATTTCGTTACAAATTGACAAAAACTGGCAGCAGTTTGGTGTGAATTTTAAAAACAATTATCTTAACAGTTATCTGAATGAAGAGGAGGAGGAGCAGCAAGTCATCTTCTTTCTTTCTGTTCGGTTCTCTAGGGGCAGATGAAAAGATTTAGGTTACTTTTGCTTTATTGACTTGAATGATCTCAAATGAGTCAACATTTAGAACTTACTGGACCTTATTAACAAATCACACTAGCTTTAGTAGACTCCCCATTGAATTGATAGATCTGCTTCCAGTTGTTATTACCACAACCTTCACCTTAACATTAAATTTAACTTCAACATCGACATCAACTTTAACCTTAACCTCGACCTCAACCTTAATCTCAACCTCAAACTTAACCTTAACCTTGACCTCAACTTCAACCTCAAGCTAACCTCAATCTTAACCTCAACCTCGACCTTAACTTCAACCTTAACCTCGACCTCAACCTTAATCTTAATCTCAAACTTAACCTCAAACTTCAACCTCAAGCTAACCGCAACCTTAATTCCAACCCCAACCATAACCAGAACCTCAACCTCAGCCGCAACCTTAACCTTACCCTTATCCTTATCCTTATTCTTATCCTTATTGTTATTTTTATCCTTATCCTTATCCTTATCCATATCCTTATCCTTATCCTTATCCCCTCAACCTTAACCTAATCTTTACATAACCATACATAATTTTAACGTAACCTAACTTAACTTTAAGCTAATCTTTATCTAGATGCTACCTAACGTTAACCTAACTTTAACCTAACGTGGTCCTAACCTTAAATAAATCTGATCCTAAACATAATCTAACCTAACCTTAACCCAACCTTAGCCTTTCTTTCACCTTAAAGAAATATTAACCTAATATTAATCTTTCGACCTATCCTTAAACTAACATCAACCCATCCTAATTTTGCCTTCAACCTTATCTCAATTTAACCTTAATTTTACCCCAATATATCTTTAACCTAACCTAACTTTGTATTCCCAATTTTTACACTCACTTCTCTTCTGCAATCAATATTTCTATTAAGTGGACCCATGCATGTTATAAATTAAAGAATGATAAACAAAACCTGTTCCCAGTTGAATTGCTCAGCCACAAACTAAATGCCAGGTGTGTTGGTGCAAATTTTGAAAAAGTTCCACAACAAAAAAACATCCTCACATAGCAAAAACATAAAACAAGCGGAAATATAATGAAAATTGCATTATTATGTACGCCCCCAGCGTTCAACTGTCATGTGTGCGTGTATGTGTGTGTGTGTATATGTAATGATGTTGTTGTTGCAGCAATATTCATAATTGTGCATAACGAAGCGTTAAAATTCTATGCCATCAGCGTTCATTTGCGGTTATTTATTTACAACATTTGCAGGCGCCTTTTTTTTTGCACGACATTACAACAAAACAATCGAATTTTTAATGTGAGCACATAACCAAACAACAACAACAATAACAGCAGCTAAATGCTTTGCTGTTGCTTCGCAGTATTTCGGTTGGTCCAAATGTGGGTCACGCTACAAGCTTAGGAAATGAACTTTTCGGAAGCGTTTTTTATGCAACGAAATTTTCTCAGACTTGAGTTTTTTGTTTTTGTAGCACATTATTTCGATTTATTAAATTGCAGTGGAATGAAAAATTGGCATAAAAACGACGAATAATGATGGAGATGGAGGTCAGCGCTTAAATTTTTATGGCTTAATTTGCAGTGAAATTGCGAAAACATTTGCGCTGCAATGAAGCAATGGAAATTTTGTGCAAGCAGTGGAGGAGTGCAAACGGATGCGGCAAAGCGGTAAAACATTCGGCAGATGAGCGCACTGGGCCTTGGTGGAAGTTATTGACCATAATTCGTATGTGTTTCAATTTGTTATTGTTTGAAAGAAAGTTGCACAATACTTAGCAATTTTTTTAGATCATTCAGCTTTACTGAAATATTTAGATTAATATTTTCTGAAATATTTCAATACTTAGTAAAAAGTTTTAGCAAATGAAACTTTTTAAACATTCTTGATTAGAAAACAGAGCAAGTTATATGTTGGGCTCTGAGGCTGCTTTTGTCGGCCCTGAGCCTGTTCTGCCACTCCCATCTGCGGCCATCAAAGCCACTGTTAAAGAATGGGTCACTATGATCCAGGAGCGAGCATGGCAGGCTGAGAGCGGCTGCAGGTGGACGAAACTTATGCTTCCCGCCATATCCGACAAATGCTCACAGTTTCTTCTGTCACTAGGCAGAGGGGGCTGCAGGCAGATGGTCGGGTTAACGACGGGCCATTTTCTATGGGCTAAGCACATGGAAATGGTAGGCATATCTGACAGTGCCCTATGTCCTGCCTGTGGGGAGGACGTTGAGACGGCGGAACACTTCCTGTGTCTCTGCCCCGCGTTCGCTCGTTTTCAGGTTTGAGACGTTTGGCACTGATGTGCTAAGAAGCGACCACCTTGGCTCCTTGGCACCCCAGGATCTATCAAGGTTTCTTCGGAAGTCGGGTAGATTTAAAGCATATTAACAGGGAACAACAAGTCGTAGTACAATGGACGTATAATTGTCTGAGTGCTGCGCTTACTAGATCGTTCCGACAAAGGGGGGAAAAAAAAGAAGTTATATGTTGTAAATACTCAGTGGACTAAGCCAGCAAATTTTGAGAAGAGTTTCTTGGTTGTGCTTTGTTTGGCCAGTTTGACTATGGTCCCTCTCTCGCTCTGGTCTCTATGACCAGACACCCACATAAAGTGAATGTTATGTTGTCAAACTTTAAAAGAAAGGTAACGATTTTTGATGTTAAGAGATCTTCGGGTTCTGATAACCAGTTTGTTGCCAGCGAATATGTTGATAGCTACTCCTGAGATATTGTCTTCCTTCCTCAGCGAGCATTGATGGTTGAAACTTCTGCTTGAAAACTATGAGAGTGATTCGGCAGATTGAAGGTGTAATTTATTTCAAGTGAATCTGAGAATAAGTCATCATATACCTCTCCATTCAGTTTGGAGTCTTCGGTGAAGATCTGAGTGCTTCTAAGACACGAGTAGGTTTTCAGGGCAGCCGACCTTTCCTTCTAATTGCTTCTTTCAGAGATAATGATGGAGAATTTTTTATTGAATAAGTTCTAAGATTTATATAACCAAGTTCCCAAATTCGCCTTGAAGCGTATGTATGCTGAAAGGGCCAATATTAGAACGGCTGATGAATGAGCTGTTACCAAATTTATGCAAATTTTTTTTTATTTTATTTTCGCTTTCAACGACTCTTCTTTTGTATTTCAAATTCTAAAAGGAATTTCGCAATTCTCAGCCGGCACCCCTCCCGCATGGTTTCCGCTTGCGCACGTATGCTGGCAACTTCCTCTCCGAAAACGGTTCCATCCATTTGGCTTATTTCCGCTGCCCGGCAGCTACGTCTTCTGTCGCTGTGACGCAACTGCTGAAGCAGCGAAACTGGCAAAATGAGGCATGCAACGTTGTTGGGCGGCAACGGCAAACGAAGCGGCAAGCGAATATTTTTGCATGTGTGGCAATTATTCATGCGGCGAATTGTACTTCATTTGCATGTTAATAGGCAGCCAAGCAGTGAATTTCGGAAGGCGGCGGCATGCGTCGTCAAGCAGCACACATGCGCGTACAGTGGCGCAATGGTATCGCGTTCATTTGCAACAGCTGCGACATTTCGCAATTGCAACAATCGCCGCACAAGTGCAGCGCACCCGGCTGCCGCGTCGGACTCGGGGACCCGGGGCGCGCGGCCATGCCATTTGCTAATTAAAGTGCGAAATGGTCTGGGCGCGCCGAACACGCGCGTCCACATACTGCCGTACCTATGCGTACAGGGTGCAGCTGGCGCAGGATTAACGCGGCCGTGCTAATGCCGCATTAGCGCGGCGCAGTTTGCACAAATTTCGCAACTAGTTCGCGTTGCTTCTCGGTGCGCGCCGGCCTGACGTTACTGACCCAATTTGGCTACTCACGTTTGCAGCGCCGCGGCACGTACGCGGTGCAAATGTTGGGGCCAAATCAGTGGTGTCTACATTCTTCACATTGCTTCGGTTTAGTTCAGTTTGCGTTACTTGGCTTTCTCCCTCAATGCAAGCACTTCAATCTAACTGGAGCTGCTCTTGTTTGGTTTTCTTTTGGCTTTCGGTTTCCATTAGAATTAAACACAAATTGCAATTAATTGTTTGTCGGGCCAGCACCACACAATTCTTGATTATCTGTAATGGACGCTTTCCGTTCTGTGCATTTGATCTGCTTTTGCATTATCAGAATTTTTTTCAAGTGTGCTTTAAAATGTATAATTTGGCCATTGAGAGTTGAGTTCAAAGCAGCGATTTTGTTTCTCTAAGTATTTAAAAATTAATCAAAAATATTTCCAGCTGACTATTTTTCCAAGGCGAATTTTAAAGCCACCCATTTTCTGTCGTCTAAAAATATGCAACTGAATATTCGCGTGACTCCACGTCGTCGCGGCATCTTGCCACAGGCGTGTCCTGTCTTTGCACTGCCAGCCATTTGAACCGCCCACCCGCGCGCGACACCCCTCCCAGCATATTTTCTTCTTCTCTTTTCGTAGGCAAGATGCGCGGAAAATTTCATATGCGAGTAAATTGAATTAATTTTACCGCTCAATGTTGCAGCGCCCGACTTTGTGAGGGTCGGTCGATGGCTGCCACAAGACCATCAAAACAATTTTTAGGTCTTTAACGAAAAACACCAAAAAGCAAAAGGCAAACCTGCAAAAATATGAGGGAACTCAATACAAATAAATTACTTATGTCCCGCAGGTGCCAGCGAAGTTTTTATTCTGTTTATACCCTACACTGGGCTACCGCGGCTAATTGACTCTGGCAAATAAATTCAGAAGGAGGCGTGGCTGATATGGAAAAGTATTATTTTCTGATGAGCGTTACTAGAATTGAGATTAGTCATGTCCATTGGTGTGTTCCGACTGTCTGATCATACGTCCATATATGCGTTCATCAGCCCATCTATTCGTTCACTCATCAGTTTGCAAGTCTGTACCGCGATTGGTTAGCTAGTTAGATCAAAATATTATGTCAAAGCCCTTGATTCAAGGGCTGCATCAGTTCATTAGTTCATCTATTTGCTATTCATCCATACATCCGTTCATCTTTCTATCACTACATCTGTCTATCTATGCGTTCCTCTGTTCGCATGTTCTGTTTGTCCATTTGCGGACTATTCATCCATTTGTTCGTCCATCCATTTATCTGTTCATTTGTTTGTTCATCTGCCTGTCTGTTTGCCTGGCTATGCGTTCATATATCTATACACACATTCACATGTCATCCTTCTATTGCTACGTCCATCTATATGTTTGTCTGTCCCTTCATCCTTTTGCTTGGCTATACATCCACTCATCCGTTCATCAATTTCCTTGGCTATTCATCCATACATCTGTTGATTTTTCTATCACTACATCTGTCTATCTATACATTCTTCTGTTCCGATGCTCTGCCCGTTTATTTGCGGGCTATTCATCCATCTAGTCCTCCATCTATTAAACTGTTCATTGTTTATTCATCTGCCTGTCTGAATGTTCGATCCTTCATCCAAACATACACTCACATGTCATAGTTCTATCATTTCGGCCATCTATCTGTTCATCCATTTATCTGTCTGTTTTTGTATTTGCTATCTATCTATCTCTATCTCTATATCTATATCTATCTCTATGACTATCTATCTATCTATCTATCTATCTATCTATCTATCTATCTATCTATCTATCTATCTATATATCTATCTATCTATCTATCCATCCATCCCATTTTTTTCTATATGAATTATTTAAAAAAAATATGTCCTAGTATAAATTTTTTATGTGCCAAAGAGGAAACAACTCAACAACTCAACTGACAAAAGCATAAAGCTACGTCGTAGGGTTTCAATAAGTCGTTGAGGACCTGCAGAAAAACTGTTGCTTACTAAAAAAATTTCCATGTCATTTTGTGCAACTTTCTCCCCAGAAAAAGCGACAAGAAGGCGTTTAAATATTAAATATATTCTTTATACCTCCCGCATCCCAGACACCAGAAGCCCGACGCCAACTTTTGAATTGCTATCGCCGCTGTCATCTCTGTTGCTTTCGCTCAACGGCCGCGACATTATCTGGCACGGCTGCAGGGGGCGTGACCCGCTTGTCGTTCACTGCTTTCGCGTCGAAATGGCAAAAATTAACAACGATGCTTTGAGCCGGCGCTGCCTTCTCTAATTGCCAGCTCTCCACTCGACACCACGCCCCGTCTGACGCAGCTGCCGGCCAGAGGCCGTAACGCAGACAATTTTAATAGGTGTGTAAATAAATAAAACGCTAGCAACGCTGACAATTTTTTTTAATGATGTTGGCGAAAATTGTCGTTTATCGTGGAGTGACGTGCCTCCGAGCGCTGCGAGAAGCGTTCACACAAAATGCAAGTTGTGCAGATAAATTGAAATACTTGCGGCAGCGGGCGACAGTAAAGTGTCTTTAAGGGCGCAGTGGCAGGAAAATTGTCGCCGAAAACGACGCCACCCACAGCAACAACAACACCAACCGACGCACATTCTCAGCTCCATAATGGCTTCCTGCTCTGCTTGTGTGCGCCTTGCGTCGCATACTTGCAGCAGAATTCTTTCGTTTTTTATTGTTGTTGTTTTAAATTTCTGCGACGAGTTGAACGCCACAAAGGTCATTAACTGGCGCGGCCGCCTCGCACGCCTCCCCGGCCGCTCGTTGTCAGACTGTGGCCGCTGTTGTTGACTGCTCGTGCAGCAGCGACTTTGTCGCATGTCTGCGTACGTGCAATGTGCCGCAGCACTTTAAGACAGCAGCAGCAGCAGCGGCAGCAGCAACAGATTTGACAGAGCACATTCCACGCTGCCACAATTTGTGGCAGCTATGAATTTATGTGTGTGCGCTTGCGGTTCTACTTGCCGTTCTTGTTATTGGTGTTGTTGTTGTTGTTGTTGTTGTTGTTGTTGTTGGTGCTGTGCCAACTACAGTCTGTCTTGCCATTTTGTCTGTCGCGCGTGCAGTCTGGCTGTGGCCAAACTAAAGTTTTAGTTGTCGTTGTCATTGGTGTTGTTGTTGTTGCACTGCACGATGATGTGCGGGGACAAAGTCAGCAAGTCGGCCGTTGTGTGCGCACGAAGTGCAACTTTGATCCCAAAATGGAAATGCTCGCAAAATGGAATGCAACGACAACAACAACAACAACAACAACAGCAACAGCCGTATTGGCAACGACGACAACTCGTGCAAAGTACACGCGGCTGCAACATGGCAAAACAGTCGGCGACGGCCGCAGAGATGTTGTCGCGTTTTTGCCTGCCGGCCGTGGCACTGACAGTGACTGCGGCGGCTGGCTGCTGCGTGTTGAGTTCTTATTTTTAGTCGCTTTGGCTGCGTGCGTTATCGCTTTTGGCATCCAGCGCGCAGCACACAACACCGGCACCGGCAGCCAGCCCAGCCGGCCAACGAGTGCCGCGAGCTAATAATGCGCGCGACTAGAATGTTTTCGCCGCGTCGTTGCCGCTTTTTGTTGGTTGGTGCTCTGTTTGGGTATTTGACTTGACATTTGTCGCGTGAGAACTTCTCCCGCCGACCAGCTTTTTCCGTCCTACTTGGCGTTGAGTGCACCGAGGCCAACTGATAGTGGCGGCTCGTTGTGCCCGCACACCCCCACGGCCCCCTTGTAAGCGTTGCACGTCGAGTGTGGTTTGGCCAGTAGAACCGAAAATGGAGCTGCGCGGCGCTGTTTTAGGCGCTTCGGCATGAGCGGGAAGCTGGTTGCGGTGTGGTGGGGTTGGACGGTGCGGACAAGAAGCGGTACGTTGAAAGTTGCATTCTGCGCTCGAAGCCGTTACTGCCACTTTTGGCGACGTATGGCAGGTACAGATATAGATTGCCTTGCACTCGACAAAAGTTTATTCACATTCGAGAATGTGAATTTTTTTTTAATAAAAAAAATTGATTTGGTTAACATTTTTCTGACAAGTAGAAAGGAATTCCTACGGAAATTTCGAGATTGTTTACTTCTTGTAAATTAAACAGCTGCAAAACAAGGCAACGGCCAAGAAAATTTAGCCGAGCAAAATTCTAACCAAAAACGATTGTTTTCGTAAATTTTATTGAAATATTTTCAATTTTCATAAAAATTGTACAATAAATATTTTTGAGTTTTTTAGGGTCATTTGTAATTTGTAGTATTTTTTATTGGTATTAGTTTTTATTATTATTTTTTTTCTAGATACAGTACTTTTCGCTTAAAGCGAACTTCGAGGGACTGGGCAAAATTGTTCGTTTTAACCGAAAGTTCGCTTTAAAAGGGGTCCGTAATAAGCGAAAACATACAGCGCGTACTTTTGAAATTGGTTCGTTTTAGGCGGAAAATCGTTTTAAACGGGTTCGATATAAACGAAAAGTACTGTAATTCTAAATTTTTTTAACATACAAATTTGTTTTCATTACTTTATATTGCTTTAATAGCATTTTTATTAAACCTCATATTTTTATTTTTATAGAATTTATTTTCTTACTTTTTATATAATTTGTGTATTATTTGCATAATATTTCTGTTCGTGTTTTCTGGATGTTTGTGTTGTAATTGTAACGATTTTAAAATATTTGTATTATATTTATTATTTTGTTAATTATTATTTTCATTCTTTCTTTTCTTCATTCTTTCTTATCCTCATTCTTTCTTCTTCATTATTTTCTAGAAATTTCTAATTTTGTTGTTTTCTTTTATTATTTATTTATTTAAATTGTTATTATTTATTATTTATTTAAATTGTGTATTATTATAGATATTGCTGTACAATTTTTAAAACTTAAACAAATTTTACTGATACTAATTGTTTTTTATTAATTTTTTAAATTATTTTCTTAAATTTTTTTTATCCAATTATACGATTTTTTTTCATTTATTATTGTTATCGTGGTAAACTTTGAAGAAATTTTTAATTAAAAAATGTTTTTTTTTTAAATACCTATAGGTGTTTTTTGTATTAACTTTCTATAAATTTTTAATTTTTTGTTTTATTGTGTTATTTTTTATTACTTCAATTGTTTACTGCTATTTATTATTGTTATTTTTATAAAATGGCGAAATATTTTAAATATAAAATATTATTTTAAATGCCTATTTTTCAATAAATTTTGTTTTTTTTTGTTATTTTTTAATATTTCTAATTATAAAAATTGTTTATTATTTTTCATTTGAATTTATATCTAGAATGAATAATATTTTAAATTTAAATTAATTTAGCAATTCTTACAAAGTTTAAGTGTGTTATATTTGCACTATTTGAATTGTTTTATTTATTTATTAATATTATTTGTGTAAAATTGTCATATATGTATTTTATATTGAAATAATATGTTGAAATACTTTTAAATGTTTTAAAAGAATATTCTTTAAACTTTTTAATACCAAATATAGGGTAGTTGCACTAATTATCGGCCACCCTCCAGTAACCGGCCAGTTTCTCCTTTTTGCTCTTAAAATAAGAAAACGGTTACATTTGCTTCATATTTCAAAATATCATTTAAAACTATGAAGTTTTCCAAACACATGCACATTTAAAGCATTTATAGACCATGAAACTTTAATTTCTTATAAATAAATCTTCATAAGTGAATTGATGTGCTAGTGTGCGGACACGGTATTTCTATATTTTTTGTTAAAGTGCATGTGGTGAACAAATGTAAGTTTAATATAATTTTTACAAGAAAAATGCAGTGATAAGTGTTTGTGTAATTAGATAAAACTATGAGTAATGCATTATGTGAAAAAAATATAACAACATTTCTATATTTACATGAAAAAAAGAAGCGGCCGGATAGTGGATCACATTTTGCCTTGTTTTCAGTTACCGGCCGGGGCGGCCGATAATTAAAATTTGCAAAATAGTAGACGTTTCAGTATCCGGCCGGCTTCAATTATTCATTCAGCTAGTATCACACAAGATTTCTAATACATATTATATACATATGATTATGTAAAATTTTATAGTAAACAAGCTTTAGTGTGAGAAACAGAAATATTTCCGAAAAAGAAAAAAATAAATAATAAATTTGTGCAAATGTGGTTTTCCTTTAAAAAAAGATGACCTTCTTAACACAGTCCAAAAAATAATAAAAGACAGCCACAGAAAAACTCCATTTAAGGATAATAGACCTGGGAAAAACCTGGTTTAAGCTATTCTTAAATCGAAATCCTGCATTGGCGAATCGAGAAGCAGAGAGTATTGGCAAAGCCAGAGCAATTGTCACAGACGAATCGATAAGGGGATGGTTTTCAGAACTTAAAAATTATCTGATAAGCTCTAATCAAGAAGATATCATGGAAGACCCATCTCGAATATTTAATGTTGACGAAACCAGCTTTTCGTTGTGCCACAAAACGGGTAAAGTAATTGCAACCATAGGGTATACAAATTTATATCAGGTTACAACTTCTAATGAAAAAGAAACAATTACTGTTTTAATCACTTTTTCTGCCATTGGACAAATGCTTCCACCTATGGTAATATTCCCATACTTAAGGCCGCCAAAGGAAATTGTGAATAGTATGCCAGCAAATTCGTTTCTTGGTCGCACCGAAAGTGGATGGATGAAAAGCGAAACCTTTTTCGAATATGTTGCTAATTGTTTTGACAAGTGGTTAGACGAGCAAAACATAAAAATACCTGTAATTTTATTTGTGGATGGGCATAAAACTCGTAGTTTTACACATAAATATACATAAATTTGCATTAATTACAATTTTCTTTCAAGTGGCCGGTAACTGAAGTTTTTATGGCCGATTACTGAAAAAAGTGTCCGGATACTAGCACAAAATGACATTTTTCCTAAAAACGTAAATAGCTACAAAAAAATAGAATGTTTCCTAAAAATTGTACATCGTTACTGATTTATAATACTATATAGATTATATATTGGTATAATAATTTGGAATACATTGAATACTTCGAAACATATGGCGAAACAAAGTCAGGAAAAAAGTTAAGTGGCCGGTTACTAGTGCTTTTACCCTATATTTCCATTTCTTATTAGTTTTAATGTGCATATTGGAAATTTAAAGTATTAAACAAAAATTACTATTATTATAATTATTATTTTTTACTAAGTAATTTCTTGAAATAAAGTTATTTATTTATAACTTGTTATTTTTATTTATTTATTTATTTTAAATTTTTTTAAATATTATATATTTTAGGTTCTTTAATTTTCTTTTTATCTTTTACGTTTTCCATCTTCAGTTCAGCAAAAATATTTTCATCAATAATCTGGCATCATTGCACGCCAACACATGTGCGCGACTGCAACACGCAGCATTTTCGCAGTCGTATTTTCTTCAATTTTAATGAGATGCATGATTTATTTCCTTTCCTTTAGGACTTTGCGCTCTGTTCTTTTCGATCCGCTTTGTTTTTGTTTTAATGCGCAGCCAAAAGCAGCTCGCGGCAACGCACTTTTCCGCCAAGCCGCGCATGTTTGCAGTCGAATTGTTAATGAAACGAAATAACGTAATAAATATGTTTCGCTCTCTTTCAGTGGCGGACGACGCACATTAAGAACATTTCCCTTTGCTTACAAGCAAGCAACAACAACAACAAACAACAGCGACAGTCAGTGCAACAGCAAAAGCTGATTTCTTAACGAGAATTAAGCTTTTTTGATTTAAGTTTACGCGTTTAATCTGCAACAAATTTGCACGCAACAACCAAAGGCAAAAAGAAATGTCGTATTTTGTTGTGGTTGTTTGTTTGTTTTTGGCGCAACTTTGCGCACACAACTTGGGCGAAAATTTGATATTAACGTAGCGTAAAAAATGCGAATTAAAAGTAAATGTGAGCAGTGCAAATGAAACTTTGTAAACAGCACAAAAGCTGCAACATGGCAACATTTCCCACACACACACATACAAACACAAACACGTATACACAGGGGTTGCAACACACACACACACACACACACACTGGGCCAAAGTTCCTGCAGCCAGCAACCAGAGCGGCTGCGATAATACGAAAATATTTGCAGCTTCCATAGAAGCAACAACCGTAACAACAACAACAATTATTGCACAAACACGACGCACAGTGCCAAAAGATTACAGCATAACAGAAATTAATGCTGAGCATTGCTGTGCATGTGTGAATGGGTGATTTTCTTGTGCGTGTGTATGTGTGTGTGCGTGTGACTGTGTAGGATTCCATTGGAAGTGAGATTTTGAGGTTGTCGAAAATTTGGGAGAGGGCGCAGTGCAGCAATGCGGCATGTTGCATGTTGCTGTTAGCGTTTTCGCATGTAAATAATTAAGTACGGAGGATGAGTGCGGGGGAGGGGCGAGTGTATGTGCATGCAGCTTAATTTAGTAATCGGAATTATCAAAGCCGATATGCACTCACCGCCTCACCGGAGTAAGCGATTCTTGTGAAAGTTTCATTTACTCGACCGTAAGGGTTCCAACTGTTGTTGTTGCTGCAACAGATGAGCGACTAATGAGGAGGTTTAAATATTTTACGCAGAAAATGTGTGTAACGCATTGGTTTTACCTATCATTACGCTCTGAACATAACAAATACAAACTATTTTTTACTGACATTTTACTGATTTCTGATCTTAAAATTAAATGTTTTGTATAAACCGACTATGAAGGCTTAAAATAAGAAATACATATATGCAAAGAGATAAGAGTGTTCAAGTCAATTTTGACTGACTTTTTAAATTGATGCATAGAGGGTCATGAACCATTTTAAATTCTTCGACTAACCTTTTGCCTTTCAATACAAAAATCGTCAACCAAGTATCACAAAGAAACAGAACAAACTACTGTAGTCCATAATTTGACTCTGAGACTTTAATCCGAAATAGTTAATCGTTCAAGTACCACCATGCGAAGCGGCCAGTTGACAGATGGACAGACTCACGGACGGATGAACATTGCTAAAGCGATTCTTCTGGTAATGCTGATTGGTATCTGTTGAGAAGAAGAATAAACAAACCGCAAACCGCTCAAACTCGTTGAAAAATGCATTGAACCAGAAATAGAAGAGTTGTTGGAGCTAATCTCGACTCAATTAAGCAATTTTCAATCGCTTGGTATCCTCTTGACAAATAATGAGTAAAGGTGGAAAAACCCTGACAACATTTTTCATATTGCAATTTTAAGCTCACTTACAAGGTTATAAAAATCGAAGACACTTTTCATGTTTAAGTTTTTTCTAAAGTATGCAAAATTTCGCATCAAGTGTGAGAAATCCGAAACAAAATTAGCAGCAAATTTCACTTTGTGTCTTAAAATTACATTTACAAAGTTTCAAATTAAAATTGAGTGACAACAAAGTGCAAACATTCAAAAAGTGCAAAATAAACAACAACAGCATTAGCAACAGAAAAAATGTAAATAATTTTCACAAATAATTTCCAACGCGACGCCAGTCAGCTCATAAATAATGCCGTTTTTGTGCAAATATAAAACACAAATTAAGAGCAGTAAAAAAACTAAATAAATAACGAAAATTATAAGAAATCAAAACAAAAAAAGAAAAAAATAAGAAATAAAAAATTACCTATCTAATTTACCTATTTACAAAAATTATATGTAAGAAATAAAAATACAAAAATATCAAAAGTTTAGCAAATCAAATTTTTCGCTTGTTACAAAAACAGGCAGCGCGCCTTACGCTAGGCAACACAATTGGTGGCTACCAACGACACACTGCTTGTGTGTTGTTGTTGGTGCATTTACACGTGCTGTTGCCGCCGTTGACAGTAGCTGGTGTGTGCATGAGAGTGTGTGGGTGTGGGTCGGCCAGTGCGAATGTGCTGCTGGCAGGCGTAAACGTCGCGTCACGCTCACTTTCCCTCACGCCATCGCTCGCTGACGACAGTTTTGGCGACGTCTTTCCCATTTTTTCCATTACATTTTTTCTCTTTGGGCTTTTCTTCATGTTTAATTTGTTGACTATTTATGATTTGGCGTGTGTGCGTACAACGTGAATGTTAATCTCTAACACACACACACACACACACACACACATGTATGTGTGTGCCCCCGCTACAACCTTGAGAGGGAGCAGCTAGAGGCTGAACTGGACCACCCCGTTAGGGCGAACACGATCGTCCAGCATATGCTCGACGACGTCGACAACTGGGCAGCGGTTTGCAATTTCGCAGCTGCGGTGATGACGGAGCAACGACGCCAAGAACGCGCACGAAGGGCACAGGAAGCCAACAGCAGTGTAGCGCCGCACTAAGGCCAAAACCCGCCCGGCGACGCAATGCTGATCGGCAGTTCCGCCGGGGCTACGGGTAGGAGACAGGGGGTGGTTTTTAGTCGGTAAGAATCCGGCATACAGTCGAACTCGGGTCCGGCTGTATCTTTCGAAGATTTTCCACCTCCTCCGTAAAAAAAAAAAAAAAAAAAAAAAAAAAAACACATGTATGTACACAAATTAGCATTTTCACCAAATTAAGTAGGTATAAAAAATGTTATAGCTGCAATTGTTGTTGCTGGTCAGGTCCTTAATATTCCAAACACACGCAACATGTGGGCAACTTAGAAAGAAAGAAGGACATTTTAGGAATTAGAAGTCTGCTTCGGTTGTGCGAGAATAAACTCAGAGACTGATTTCGAGATAGGCAGAAGTAATGAACGAAAATAAGTAAAACAGAGATCGAGGAGGAGCAAAAGAAAATACGAGAGATGGAAAGAAGAAGAGAGAGAAAAGAAAGAGAAAGATAGAGTGAGTGGAAACAGGGACTAGCCTCAACCAGCATAAACTCAACTGAACTCAACTCAAGTCGACTCAAGTCAAGTCGACTCCAACTCAACTAAAACTCAACTCCAATTCATCTCCAATTCAACACCAACTCAACTCAAACTTAATTCTAACATAACGCCAACTCAACTCCAACTCCAGTCAAGTCAACTGAACTCCAACACAACTTCAACACAACTCCAACACAACTTCAACACAACTCCAATTCAACTCCAACTCAATTCAAACTCACTTCTAACACAACTCCAACTCAACTCAACTCAACTCAACTCAACTGAACTCAACTGAACTAAACTTAACTGAACTAAACTGAACTGAACTAAACTGAACTGAACTAAACTGAACTGAACAAAACCTCACTTAACTCACCTCAACTCAAATCACCTCAACTAAACTCAACTCAGCTCAACTCAACTCAACTCAACTCAAGTCTAGTCAAGTCAAGTCAAGTCAAGTCAAGTCAAGTCAAGTCAAGTCAAGTCAAGTCAAGTCAACTAAACTCAACTCCAACTCCAGTCCAGCTCAACTCAACTCCAATTTAACTCCAGCTCAACTCAACTCAACTTCAACTTCAGCTCAATTTAACTCAACTCAACTCAACTCAACTCAACTCAACTCAACTCAACTCAACTCAACTCAACTCAACTCAACTCAACTCAACTCAACTCAACTCAACTCAACTGAACCGAACTCAGCTCAACTCAACAAAACCTAACTCAACTTTTACTTAACTCAACGCAACTTTTAATGCGCTCAGGTTATTTTTGAGTTTTTTCCTTTCTGTTTTGTTCTCCCTTTGTCAAAGCCAAAACGAATTAGTTGGCAGAAATGCCACTTCAAAACTCATTTGAAAGGCAAATAATCAGTAAAATTTATTGGCCCCGTGGCGGGTGGATATTTTAACTGTCGGAAATGGTGGGCGCGTAAAAAAAGCTGAACATACGGGCGGCAATTGGCTGGTTCTGTGTTGTAATTAGAACACGAGGCAGTGCGGTTAATAATAAATAATTCCATGTGGGCGGCTAATTGCGAGCGTAACACACGCATGCCGCAACTTACGTAACTTACGTAAATTAATGTTGATTTCGAAATGAGATTGGTGACAAATTTGAAGCGGAATTTGTGGCAATTAATGAGGCGGGAGCTTTTCAAGTAGAAGAGAAATCAATACTTTTGTACAAATTGTTATTGTTTTTAGAGTCAAAGAGCGAAAGTAAGCCATGTGATCAAATTTGTATGATTCCAAGTTTCAGCTGCAAAATGGTGAGTTGACGCTTGAGAAAAACTCGAGTTAGGGCTGCACCTTAAGTTGCTCAATACATCAAATTTTTCTTTTGACTTTCTGTGCAATTTGCAGTAAAACTGATTAATAGCTGCCATTAGTCAACAACAGACATTCATCCTGGAATGGACTTTCAGACAAATCGCTTTCTCTACCTCGTCTGTTTCCTTAGCATTTGTCCTGCTTTATTCAATAAACAATCACACATATTTCCCATCAAACAAAGTCATCTCAGTGTGTTTGAAACACCTGTGCCCTGACTTAAGTGCCTTGTTGCCAACTGTTAATTGAATCGCACAAAAACTTGAGCCGGCGCACTCAAGCAACAGATTATTCTAATCAAGTAAATGCCTTAACCTTTTTGATTAAGCGGAAAGCAGCCAGCAAGCAAAAAACCATGTAACAACATGCTTAGCTCTAATTAAAAATTCGCTGACAAACTGCAGCAAGCGGCAGCATTAAGCAATTAAAATTCCTGAAAGGTGATTCATTTAGGCAAATTTAAAGTCAGCGCTACAAGTGCACGGCTGTTCAACGTCATCCGAACAATTCGAGCGGCGACAGACGGTCGTGTGTTGACGCGACCAGGCCGCACCGAGTACGAGGTCAACGAATTCCGGGTATGATGGTATGAGGCAGAGCAAACAAGCACGCAGCCTAATTAGGATGCAGCCTAACAGTGTGCTACATTTTTTGTACATTATTCGAGGTCTGGCATAGAGGAAAGTAGCCAAACGATGCGAGTTTGTTGCATACTTTTGAGTACGTACAGAATTTTAAAATATTCGTTGTAAGGTATGTCTTTTATAAATTAATAATTTTCTTTACAGATTGGGCCCGATGTATTAAACTTTTGGTCTGTCACAAGCGTGATGTATGAATGAATAATGTATGATTGAGACTACGAGAGGTCAATGATTTGCGATTATACAGAAACTAGTCAAAATCTAAAATTTGGGTTTTATGGAAAGTAAAGAATGTTTTTTAGAAGATACATTTTCCGATAACGATCAAACGTTCACAAATTGGTCAGATCTGGCAATGCTATTTTCAATTGTGCTCAATTTGGTTTACCATGTCATCATGAATAGACTAACAAAAAAATTTAGAAATCTGCTTCTAAAACCATGGTCCAGTTCGCGAATGTAGGGTCAACATAATCGTTCATCTGAGCGACTAATTCAACTAATCAAGAATCAACTAATTTTCGTATCACAAAGAGGGGAGAGAATCCAGAAAAGTTTCACAAAAACTCACTGTTTTATGTGCTTTATGGGCCGGTGGAATCGTTGGTTCTTACTTTTCTAAAAATTACAACCACGAGATCGTTTCTGTCAATGGCGAGCGTTTTAAAGTTATGAATGTCGTCTATTTTGTGCCCCAATTGTTTGGAATCTTGACTCAAGACATCTTTTTCCAACAGGACGACGGAACCTGCCATGCAGCGCGTCAATCAATCGGCTTGTTGAAGGAAACATTTGATGAACGCGTGGGCCAGTGGATTGGCCATCGAGATCATAAGACTTAACGCCTCTTTCTCTGGAGTTACATGAAGTCATTGTTTTATGCGAATAAACTAGAAACTTTGGATACCTTGGAAGACAACATTCTATGAACCATGACCGAGATACGAGGCTTACTTCAAAGAGTGTTCGACGGAGGCTAACCTATACTCAAAATTTTTAAATTTTTCATCTTCTAAAAATATTTTTAAAAATTTCTTTAAAAGAAGAAAAAGTATATTAATTTTGATTTTAGTATATAAATATATAAATAAATAAGTAAATAAATAAATAAAAAAATAAATAAATAAAAAAATAAATAAACAAATTAACAAATAAATAAATAAATAAATAATAAATAAAATAATACCAATAATATAATTATAATCAAATTTGAACCATTTTACCGGCAATCGTACTTTTATTTATTGCATTTCCATTTCTTCGTTTATTATTCAATCAAATAAAATCAATTTTAAGTTTGATGTCTTCTCATTTTTTTTTCAATTGAAAGTTTTACACTGCTAAGAAAAATACCCAACATATAAACAACATTCAGATTGTGAATACCTCTAGTAGCTATACTCAAACACTTCAAAATAATTGTCTTTCCAGACTGCTAGCAATAACAACATAAGTAATCTTTCCTGCATTTCATCATTTTTGAGCAAAATTATGACATGCGCCTTCTCCGCGCTTTGTGTGTGTGTGTGTTTGTGTGTGCGTGTGAGTTTGGTAGTGTTCGTGGCCTATATATAAAGTAAGGTTATGTTATGAATGACAATTGTTATGTGTGTCAGTGAATAATTTTGTATTCATTATTTTTGCATTTAGAATGCAGCAAATTGTCAGTGTTTCGAGTGCGAGTAGAAATTTGAATTTTTTATTGTAATTTTTGTGCTCGCAATATGCCACACTTTAACATAGTTTTTTACTTTAAGCAAAGCGCGCAGCGACACAAGGCGAGGCAGACATATTGCGGCTGGCGCTTTTCAGCCGAAACGTGTTGCACGGCTGCCTTTTTCGCATTTGGCGTTTTGCATTTTGCGCACTCAGCGCCTTCGCGAAAGTGCAGAAAACATGGCGCAGTGGCAAAAATAATGCAGCGAATATTGAAAATGTTCGCGTCATGCTGTGCCGCATTAAGTGCGGCGCGAGCGAAATTTGCGGCGCAGGAAGCGCTGTGCTGGCGGTGAAAGGAACAGACGTGAGCGCAAAACTTTTAGCGCACTGCTGACAGCGTTAGAAGGCGAAATCGCAGATCCGTGACGGAGGAGGAGGTGTGCGGAGCCGAAGCCGGCGGTGGACGCCATGAGGCGGTTAAAGGTTAAGCGCGCATTTCTTATGCAGATTCATGCGCATTTTTATTGACTTTTTAATATGAATTTTTTCCTCATTGTTGTTGTTATTGTTGTGCATATTTTCTTCGCCGTTGTCGCTTACAGTGGCAGTGTTGCATATGCAAATCGCAGCACACTTGAGCGAAGAGTTCAAGGCGCACTTTGCATGTCGCATTTCGCTGAAAACTAATGATTTTCATTCGTTGTTGTTGTTGTTGTTGTTTTTTACGTTGGCATTGTATCTCATGCAGCAGAGCGCAATCGCAAATGTTTTGCTTTCTAAATTTCTGCTAACTTTGCTCACATTTTCGGCCATAAACAATTCAATCCACCAATCGTGGCGTCCGTTAACTGCCTAATGGCCAAAAGTTTCTATTCAATCTGTGCGCCCATAACTCACGGCCAGATTTTCGCCGAATGCATTGCGCGCGTAATGGCAATTCAGCGCCGAAGGACCTAACCGCAGCCGGCGTGCATCGCCGGAGAGTTTGCAAAATTTATGTTGGCCATCTTTTGTTTGAGTTTCGACGGCGGTGCGTGCAATAAAACTTACGCACGAAATGCGTAAAGCATAAACTGCCAAGCGGCTTTTTAACAGTGCGCCGAAAGCCGTGCAACGAATTTATTATCAGCACAAGAAACCAACAACAATAACAACAATGTCAATAAAGTGGCAGGCTATATACAAAAAATTATACTTTATTTTTGGGGCCATAGGAAAAAAGGCTCCTTGCCACAGCGGCCAATAAACAATAGAAACAACAAAAACGAAAACAAAACGAAACAAAACAAAAAAGCGGCCAAAGTAGCTTCGTCGTAAATTGTGCCCTCAGCCCCGCCCACACGAGTGGGCAGGCGCACGTTTTTCACTTTCCGGCGCACATGTGCGACGTATGTGCCGCCGCTACCGTTGCCGTTGTTGTTGTGTATTTGCATTAAAATGAAGCAAACGCGCTTAAATAATAATCAGATTATGCGAAATATTAAGCAGACCGAATGCGCCCTTAAAAGTACGTGCGGGGATAAACATAATTTTACATTTTCCCACAACACACACACACACACATCGGCACACACATCCGCACACACATGCGCCCAAATTCTCCATCGGCGCTCCGGCACCGCCTGAGCTTTCGGTGCGTTTCGAACGCGATTATGGCACGCTTGAAGCAGATTGAGCTGCAATTTAGTCGGCTTAAGCGATTTGCTCACATTTGCTTTATGATTGTTTAATTTGGCTCGGTTTGCGTTTTGAATATTTGATGGCGCAAAGTGTGGCGCTTTACGGCCATTGCTAATAAATAGTTTATTTAAGGTTAAGTGTGCGTGGCAACGAATTCAGATTTCTGCGGTGTGGGATCACAAAGGCAAAAGGAGAGTCGAGCCAGTGAGTTGTTTTAACTCGACATATGCTGGAAATCCTTTTAATGACGACAAATTTCGCCAAAGAAAGAACACTAAGTCGAAAACCACCTTGGCTCCATGGCAACCCAGGATCTATCCAGATTTCTACGGAGGTCGGGTAGATTTGAATCACATTAACAGGAAAATCACATTAAACAGTTGCAGTACAATGGACATATGTAATGTCTGAGTGCTGCGCCCAGTGTTGCCAGATCAGGAGATTTCCTCCTAGATTTTGGAGATTCTTGGCCTTCTAGGAGAATTTTTAGGCGGAAGAATTGTTTAGGAGAAAAAGGGAAATTTATATTTTATGTTAGGGGATTTTTCGGATCCTTAGTTGATTTTTGGGAGATTTTTGGATAACGAAGTATGATGTATTGGGAACACTGGCAACAAAACTTATTTTGGCAACTTTTTTAATAGTCAAAGCACCCTGTTGTGTTAAAAATTTGTAAGCTTACAAAATGTAAGCCCGTTCTATCTCGTTTTCACTTATTGCTGTCACATTGAAATCCCGCCAAAAACGGCACTTTTTATTCAATTAATTAATCATTTGTTATATGTTTTGTTTTTGTTAAGTTTTCGTTGTTAAAAGAGGCAGCATTAAAAAAAATTATATGTATAGGTATATTTTTATTTTTTATGAGAAGTTTAATTCCTTTAAAATTACGCAAATGAAAAAAAAAATTTTTACTATTTATATTTTTATTATTATTATTTTTATTATTATTATTTTTATTATTATTATTTTTATTATTATTATTTTTATTATTATTAGTTTTTATTACTTTTTTAACTTTTAGCAGGAAGTTTCAGTATTTTTTTAAGATTTAGGAGAAAGTCACTTCAGGTATCTGGCAACACTGGCTGCGCCTGCTAGACTGTTCCGACAAGGGGGAGGAGGAGAGGCGACAAGTGACAAGTCGAGGCGTTCAAAAGTTCCTACTGCACATTTTCAACCAATCTGGCCATCTAGAACCAGATGGACAGATATGTAGATATCACTCGAGTGTTAAGTGTGGGCGGTTTCGCGTAAGCTTCCGTGACTTCCACTGACTTAAATGATTAATTGTGCTTTATGACAACGACGACAAATCTCTCCATAGAGATATCACCATATCGGAAGTGGTCTAACAGTGATCTAAGCCGCAATGCGATTTTGTCTTGGTCTCCCCTTGAATGTACTTAGAGGAAGCTTTGTTGTTGTTGTTCTTCGTCGACGGGATTTTCAAACAGATTTCGTTAGCAAATTTCCCCCAAAACTTCCCCCTCCTGTGTGCGCCACTGGTTGGGAGAAGGGTTATAAATTATTTTTAAAGAAATAATCAGCAAGTAAGAGACTCTAAACGACTGGTGGTTCCAAAAATATTGTGCAATATTTAACACCTCATGCCTATACTACATTATGGATCATTTTTCATAAAAGCAAAAAGAAGATGAAGATGTTGTGGTTTCAACAAGTTATTGTAACATGCCACCGAACATAATGTTATTTACATTATGAAAAGTAAACTACGCACCAAAATTTATTTGTTTTTACGAAAATTAATTCTACTGTCTAAAGCAGGCGTATTTCGTTTCTCTGGATTGTGGTTAAAAATAAAACACACATACACAGATCACCACCAGTAGTCACTTTATTTAAAATTTTACACTCTACTCCTTCACTAGTCACTTTATACTCCTTGCTTGTCAAAACCAAACTCTTCCCACTGCGCTGTACCCAGGCTGTTTGCCGGGAGCACAGTTCCTTCTTGAACATCTCAGTCTCAGCCTCGAGTCATCTCCGCGATTGTTTCATCAACATTATTATACTTACTCGTAAAAGTATGCAATTCCCCCATTATCCGAATTATCGTCACAATATTTAACGCTCTGAAACTGTTCTCTCTGCGATTAAGTAAGTCGTTAAGTCACAGGATACGCAGCATAAAATCTAACAAATTGAAGAAAACTAAAGTATTTAAAATTGCTGCTTGGCCCCAGTCTGACTTGTGCCAGAGAATCGAGTGAATTGACCAATAATTTTTAATTTTTTAAGCTGCCATAAAGACTTGAAACATATCTTGTACAATACTTGTATTATAAATTTTTTAATTTTATATTAAAGTTCAGAGAAGTTTAATAAAAAATCCTTTGCATTTACGCACAAATAAAAAATGTTTCATTATTTATTCATACAAAAGCAAAAATAAATGTAAAAACATTCATCGCACTTCACTCCACGGCCAAGTCAAATATTCCCAAAATACACAACTTTCAGAGTTCACAACACTTGCGGCCCACGTCGTCGTGTCAGAACGCAGCTGCCATATTTTTCCTTTTCTCAACCTTTGGTTAAAGTCCTAGTTGTGTTTGTTGTTGTTACTGGTTGACTGACATGAAACCCGATTGCCAGATTGGCTTTCGAAAGCGCACACAATGCGCGACAGTTGGTGGTAGCGCTTCGTGTGTTGGCAAAAGGCAAAGAAGCAGTCGGCCCGCTGCTGCTGACAAATGTCAACAGAAATTGCAATATACGAGCGCATTTACATTTATTTATGATATGCAACCGCACTTGAGCGACAAAAAATTGTGAAATATTGCTGCAGCAGCAACAACAACAACAACAATAACAGAAATTGCAATAGTTGTAGTCGTAAAGCGCAGTGAGCAGCGGAAATGCAATTTGGCCGATAAAGCGGCACTCAATACAAGCAAACGAGGTGGAGTGGGGTTGGGTTGGGTGGGGTGGGTTGGGGTTAGTGGCAGGTGTTGAGATGGCACAACAGCAGTTTATGCATTTTTTATATTCGCCGAGTTTGATTTAATGCACTGGCACCGAGCAAACAGCCAATGCAGGCAGCCCGTTGCTCACGGCGAATTGCTCGCAGCTCGCTTCTGCCGCCATTCCCAAATATTAAATATTTATATTACGCATTTTTAACGCGCACCCAAAGGCCGGAAAAAGCCGGCAGCCCGCAACCGCCACAGGAGCCACTCGACGGGCAGAAATAAAAAATGTCTTGCTGACACTTCAAGTCGCGTTTTTCTCTCTCCATGGCAGCGGAGCACATCGCAGAGTGCACAAAGCGTTAAAGCAGCAATAACCGCGGCGAGGGCGGCATATGTCGGCGGCGAAATTGCGTACTTACCTCAGAGTGTGATTTGTTGCGTTGCGGTGCGCGGTGCGCCGGCAATGTTGGCATTGGATTTTACGCTTCTCGGATAATGTTGCACTTTGGTGTGCATTTTTTTTGAGCTGCTGCTGTTGTTGTTGCTGGTTCAAGGAGCTGTAATGTGAATTTGATGTAGCAGTGTGTGGGTGTCGGCTGGTGTTGGTGTGGATTTGGATGAGTGACTGTGTGTGTGTGTGTGTGTGTTGATGTGCAGCTCTGTTTGTTGTTGTGTTGCTAACATTTGTTGGCGGTGTTCTATGGAAATGCTGTAAGTAGAAAAGAGAAAATAATGACATTTTAGTAACAGGCAAACAAGAATATCAAAGTAAACTGACATTAGAATGTAAGAGAGAGGCAAATCAACTCTGGACGTTTACTAAGCGATTTAAGTTGAAATTGTGTAATTTTTTCAGTTGATTTGCAGTGGAAAATTTAAAACCATTTAAATGTTTAGTACAGCAGCTGAAATGAGTATTGGGTGGGCGAGACCGTAATACTGATTTAGTGATTTAGACCAAAAGATTGTCAATAGTTGAACATAATGAGAGTCTACTTTGTAGTGACGGAATGAAATCAGTTGTAAATTCATATATTTGTGACACTTCACAACTTTATTGTTTCGAAAGTTATTAAAAAAAGGCGGAAGCTGCAATTCGAATGAAGTACAAAAATTCTAATTTATTTGAGTATCAGTATTTTAAATAATAAAAAGATACAAAATCAATGAAGCGAGAATAATTAAATTTTGACACGTGATCAGGGAGATTTTGGGTTTTAACATAGTCACTTTTCAAGAAAATTCTATAAAAATTTTCAAGGATATAAAGGATTAAAATTTTCAAAGGACCTTTTTCATATCCTTTTTTTACAAATAGATAAAAAATCAATTTTATTTAGATTCTTGAGCCTTTCCTCTTTCATTTGATATACGATGTTAAATATTTTTATAATTTTTTTATTTTTTTGAAGTCCTTTTAAAAGGACAAAGGATCTAGAAATGAAAAACTGAGTACGCAGTATTACTATGTTTGGTCTCTAGTTTCACGCCCATATTTTTTCCGGTGTGAAAAGTTTTTTTAATTTTTGTCGCACGGTGTTTTCAATTATTTGTAACTATTTGAAAATATCTACTTTTCTGAAACTCACTTCACATTTCAACTCTTTTGAATAGTCAACCAAGTAATGATTTAACCAATTAGGTCAGCGTGAATACCACTATTGTTTCTTTTGAGCTACTGACATACTACGCTAGCGTGTTTTGGCTGCGAGTCCTCGTACAAATATTCCTCAATTAGTGCGCATCAACCATAGTATTCGCGTCATTGATTTTTATTTCGACGCTGCGCGCCGAATGACAAAATCATAAAATATTGGAAATTATTGAAATGCCATAAAAGCGATTGAAATCGAGCGCACATTGCTTGTTTACATATTTATTTATTTATTTTATATCAAGTTAAGTACGCACGTCACAGATACCCACACAAGCGCATCCAGTGCGGAGAGTGAGGCCCAGGGGCCAGCAAAGAAATTAAATTTCTCTATATTATTTGTGAAAAATTTGTTGATATAAATTAATTGGTATTGAAAGCAAATCGAAGCGATTCAAGGTCTTCCTAATGACAACTGTGCAAACACCAAATTATAGCTCCATACTTTTGTATTGTTAACTATGCATTTGCCTATAACTATATGCTATATAATTTTCCATACTACTCACGTCTCTTACTAAGCATTATAAACTCTGCATCCGCTCCTGTATGATTGTTTGTTTGTGTGTGTGTGTCGGTCACAAGCAGAACCGGTGAAAAAGGGTCAAAGCTATTGAAATAATAATAACAAATGACATTTGTCTATTGTGCCCCGCCCCTTTGGGCATTACGACAACGCAGGTGAAGTTTTTGTGCTCGTTTCTGTGGTTGATTTTTTGTTGTATGTTAAGAATTCGATTCACTCGAGCGTGACAAGCAACGCTGGAAAAAACACGCCAAGTGTGCGAAGCATTAAAAGGCACACATAAAAAATATATAAATTGAAAAAATTAAAAAAAAAACGGAGCTATGCAGCATAAAGTGGCGCTGTAACGATGGCAAAATTTTTGTTACAACTCAAAAAGGTCAAACGAACGCAATTTTCCGAGGGTCAATTGAAGCTAATTACACAATGTCAATTTACTGCCAGTCAGTGCAATATATATGAACACATAGACACATACATCTTACATACTTATTTGTACATTTGCAGCGCTGTCAAAGTCTTCGTACAGTGTGTGCCAGCGTCGCCGAGTGCGTCTTGGTTTGGCTTTGTATGAATGTTTTAAATGTGCGCTTTGTTGTTGTAATATTTTGTATTTTCAAGTGTCAGCTCAGAATTGCTGCACAATTGAACGCTGAATCACTGAATCACTCAAGCAAACGCACACACACACACACATACACATACAGAGACAGCAAGTGGTAAATTCTGAATTTCAATTGCCTTGAATTGAAGTTAATTTTTGCTACTTAAGTGAGCTGAACTGAAGTTATACTACGACCAGTGCTGTTGCTATTTTTACTACTGTCGTTGTTGTTGTTGTTGTGGCACCATCTGTTGCGCACAATTGCCTTCTTAGCTTTGAATGCCTTTGATTAAGTTTAAATTGAGTCTACTTGCGCGCCTCCGCGACTTTGGCTCATTTCACGCCACTCTAACTCGCCTCGCCGGCCGCTCTAACTAGCTACTCAATTGAGTTTTTATCTCCGACTACTGACAGCGAAAAAAGCTTGGCCACTCTGGCCAACTTTTTCTTTTCCCAGGGGGCTCTACGGTCTGGCACGAAAATTAAATAAGCTGCGCACAATTTTTTGCCTTAAATGTAGCTCGGTAAGTTGTGCGCATTATTTAACAATTTTGTGCTACTTCTGCTTCTTTTTCTTGTTTTTTCTGCTCCGATTTCATTCTCGCTCTCGTTGAATTTTCTTAATAAATTTAATTATGCCACAATACGTACAACTTTGACGCTGTGGTGCTGTTGTCATTGGATCTGGTCATGTTGCAAATTGACGCTTTTTGTTGTTGATCGTTGATATTGTTGTTGTTGCTGTCACTTTTTGTGGAATATATTCTATTTATTGATTGTCTGCGCTATAATTAACGGCGGCGGCCGTAGCGTGAACACACCCACTTAATGCTGCAACATGTTGGCTGCTAAGTGTCTTTCGGTGTACGTGTCTGTGTGTGTATGCGTGTGTGTGTGTGGCTACATATTATTCAAGGCCCCACTCGGTTATTTTAATTATACATTTTTGTTTTAGTTAATTGCTATTGGCAACCGACAGAAACTCGAGCTGACTGTGGCGAAGGAGGGAAAGTGCATGCGAGCTGTTTGAGGGTAAGCAGGTAGAAATTTGTTGAAAACAACAATAAAGGCAATTTGAAATTCCAGCCTTTAGGGGGTAAAATGCGCAGCAACAACAGACGACTTAATTTAATTTTTGTTCCCCCGACTTAAATTCGAGACCGAAGCGAGCGCGAGTCCAGGTTGATGTGAATTTTTGAAAATGTAAAATAGACGTAAGAAGAGCTAATTGGAGCGGTACAAAAATATGAATTTATTATTTTTTTAATACAATTTAAGTAGCAGAGCTCGAAGTTTTAATTCAGCAGTACGAGCTCAAAATTGATATGGACAAGTTTTTCAAAGTTGAGAAATTAGACACAAAGTTGATCTGACAATTTTTGGTACTTTTGTCATTATCCCAGTTTTGACGAGAGAGAGATTTTCGAAGATCGGACTTTGTCTTTGTCGTTATTTTTTTGTAATACTCTATAAGAAGAGGAGGGGAACCTAAGAAATCCAGTTCTTAGAACACGAATTTCCGCTTCTTCTCTCCTGTCTTACAATGTTTGGTCAGAAAAGAATTTATATCAGTAATCAGGTCAGAATAATTTTATGAAGTAGAGACTGTAAATCAGGCGCATTACTGTCCACTAGTGTCCGACCGAAATATCTTTTTTGGGCCGAAACCGAATTTCGGTTTTTTTTTTAATATTCGGCCGAAACCGAAACTTTCTAGTTGAAATAAAAATCACCATATCAAGCATTTTTTTTCAACAAACGAATTTTACATTAAGTAAATAAAGAACAAACAACAAACATAACATAAATAAATAAATACTTATTAATAAAATAAAAAAAAAATTTATTCATTTTTTAAAAACATAAACATGAAATAATCACCCTTTCGTACCTTACTCGCCAATATTCAAAATTAAATAATTTAATATTATATGCTATAAAAAGAAGTTTATTTACATTGGTGGCATCCAAATTATTCCTATCACTTTATATCTGCTACACAATAAAATGTAAAAAATATTCTAGAAAGTTCGGTTTCGGCCGTTCGGCCATTTTTTGGCCGAAACTGAAACCGAAACCGAAACAACTTATTTGGGCCGAAACCGAAACCAAATATTCGGTCGGAGTGTGTCTTAGAATGAGGCAGCCATCCTAACTAAACAAAACCTCACCTCAAAGAGATGTGGAACCAGTTACTTTTGTAACCAGTACTGAGGATGCTTTCAAGCAAATGCTGGTCAGAAAGAGGACACCACGAACCAGACCTAATATTTCCCTCGCATTTGGCAAACTGCTCATCAAGATTCTGTGCTAACCATAAAAGACTTTCTTTCAAAGTGTAGAGATTTATATGCTTAATTAGAATTCCAGTAGAATCTGTATTGCATTTTGTTTCGATATTCAAAACTTTAAAAACTTACCTTGCAGACTGAAGGCAGTTCTATTGTAAACGAACTTGGAACACTCTCAGATCTCGATGTGCTCTCTCGAACTTTTGGTAGTAATTTTATGGGAATTTTTTTAAAACAGCGTTCAGGGTATATCTCCATGAATAATCAGCGTAGCTCTGTAGTTCTGATCCTTCACTAAGGACATCCCCTCCGAATTCAGATAATCCCACCCCTAACGTCCGCGCCCTTCGACTTTCAAATATACACAGAGCTGTCTTAATAGTTTCATTATGTCTCTCTTTAAAGGGCAAGTGGCATAATTCTCTGCAGATTTTGTTTACATGTGGCCCCCAACAACAAACCAAAGACTTCTTTAATAAATTTCGATTTCACACCCTCTGATTCAACTTGTTGCCAATTTTCTCGACAATCCTAAACAAATGTTTTTAATGCGTATTTTATGAATTTCTAATGTAAATGAAGCCCAAAATTTCCTTGAAACATTTCAATTTATTACATTTACATTCTCTGCTTTACACCTGCCTTCGCAGTGAACCTGGACGTCTGTTTCATATCTCTTCGGACAGTGAATTTTATGTATGTTTAAGAATTTTCCAGTAGTTATTTCCATTTCCACCCACAATCAACGTTCGCGGTTGCGCGTCTGTTTACAGAACTGAAAGTATATTTTATTGACCGCAGCGCACTTTGCGTGTTTTAGATATTTTTTCCACGCAGTTAACACCTTCAGGGCAAACACTCTCGTTCTTTATCGCGAAGTTAATTAAAAACTGCACTCAGCGGCGTCTGTTTGCCTGTCGCTGTGTGTCGAGCAAACAGCGATACGCGAGACGGCCAATAACTGCTAACAAGCGCACAAAAACAACTACAATGCATGCAACAATGAAGACAAAGCGCGAAGGAAAACAGTCAAAGTAACAAATTTGTATGGTCCACAAATAAAAGTGGAAGCGATTGCATCGTAAAAATCGAGCTGAATGTGCGCGAGGTCGGGAATTCTTATCGAGCAATAAACGGGGAATTGCTTTCGGCAATGGAGCGATTTCGATTGGCGCATTATTTATGCGTTCGGACGATATAACGATGCTGCATTCATATAAACTTCAACTCTTCTCAGAATAAAAAATAGTAAAAATTAAAATCGGTGCTACGGAAACTGTGTATCGACTGTATGTACGGTTCGGTCAGCTGATAAGCTGCTTATCGGCATTGACCGCATGCAACTGGAGCCAACAATCGCTGCGGACACACCAAAATGTCACACGTACGCACACACACAAACATACTATGAACAAACAGACGCGAGCCATCGCAGCCAATCGGTCACATTTGTTAAAGTCCAATATTTATTGTTGACCCCTCAAACCCCTCGTCGTACAATTGATTATTTATGAAACAATGAAAACGCCAAGACAGATTTTGATTTAAGCGGATTATGTGCGGTGTTCACGAATTCGGGTTGATTTGTTTCTCGGGCATAAAGAACGATGGGGGCGAACGCGTGGTGAGAGGAACTGCAATGTCGTCGCATTGTTATTCACACTGCACGCTGATGTTGATATATGCCAAGTCAATAAGTAATAGCGCAGCAACAACAACAAAAACAACTGGGGCACACAAAACAAAAAACGAAGACATAAGCCGCGATTTGCTTGCGTTATTAATTCAAATTAAAAGCGCATTGAAGTTAATAAAGTGATTTGTTTATTGTCACCTACTCGTTTCTCGCCTTTCCTCTTTTCCCTTTTCCCTTTTAACTTTTACCCCAACTGCCAACTTATTGCACCCTGCACTGAGACATGTGGCTATATACACTTTGATCAGTTTGTATGTTAAATAGTTTGTAAATCCGATGTCCATCCATTTGTCTGTCCGTTCATCCGTCTGCCTACACGTTCGTTATCTGCACGCCCGCTCATTTGTTTGTATGTATGTCTGTCTGTCCGTCTGTTCCTCTAAACGCCTGCCCATTCATCAGTTTCTGTCCGTTCACCTGTTTCTCTACGAATCTCTTCATTCGCCGTGACCTGGTTTTTTGTCCGTCCGACTGACTATCTATTCCTCTATCCTCTGAACGCCTGCCTGTCCAACCTTTTATCAGATCGTTCGGCTATCTTTTGTCCATCCGTTTATAGATTATGTTGTATGTCCGTCTATTCGTCCATACGTGTGTCGGTTCATCCGTCTATGTACATGTTCGTCTGTCTATAGGTTCGTTCGTCTGTCTCTCATATGTCTGTATATCTGTCCGTCTATTTCTCTAAACGCTTGTCTGTTCATCCGTTCGACCATCTACCCGATCGTCCCACGATTCCTCTACGTTCATCTGTTTTTCTACGAATCTCTTTATGCGTCTGAAGTTGGTTTGTCTGTCCGTCCGACTGACTTTCTGTTCCTTTGTTCCTCTTTCTGGGCATGTCCCGCCTTTTATCCGATTGTTCGTCTGTTTGTCCAATCGTTAATACATTTTATGTTGTACATCCATCCGAATGTTCGTCTTTCCATCCATCCGTCTGTTCAACCACACATCTGTCCGTTCATCCGTCTGTCTACACGTTCATTCGTCTGCACACTCGCTCATTTGTCCGTATGTATGTCCATCTGTTCCTCTAAACGCCGGTCTGTTCATCAGTCTGACCGTCTGCCCGAACGTTCCTCGCTGTTTGTCCGTTCATCTGTTTCTCTGCTAATCTTTTGATCCGTCCGTGAGTTAGTTTGTCTGTCCGTTCAACTGACTATCTATTCCTCTGTCTATGCGTCCGTCTGTTCGTCCCCTGAACGTCTGCCTGTCCAACCTTTTATCTGAATGTTCTTCCTTTTGTTTGTCGATCCGTTTATACATTTATCACTCTCTTCATCTGTCCGTAAATCCATCTATCTGTTGGTCAAACCGACCCTTGGTTTCTGTTTGTCCGTTCGTCTGTCTATTCATACCTCTATACGACCATCTGTTCGCTCGTCCCTCCGTCTATCTGTCCTCCTATACGTCTGTCTGCCCCTTAATCTTTCCATCCGTTCATTCGTATGTCTTAGAACTGATATCCTATCCTGAAATAAGATTGCCATAGAAGACTAATTTTCGAATAAATAAAATTTCAGTCTTAAATAACTTAAATAATCTGTTAGTTCAGTCTTAAATAACTAAAATAATCAGCGAGTTTATGATTGATTAATTCTCAAACTTTCCAATTTTCTCTGAGATTTGATTGTTCCACTTGTAGGGGAATTATGAAGTCGATCCCTGCCGACTTGTTGTTTCTTGTCTGCATTTACAAAGATGCCTTGTGCTGTAACAATGCACGCGTGTTTACTACACGCGGCTACAATAACAGAAATTTTATGAATTGCCGTCGCTGCTCGGATTTCAGCAGCTTCGACGTAGACTGGCGGCAGCACGAAGAAGTTCAACTTTGAATTCTAATAATAAATGCGCTGTGGCTGACGCGCGTGTGTGTGTGTGTGTGTGCGTGAGTGCGGCTGAAAGACCGGAGGAAAGGCCGGATTGGGGCTGCGAAATGAGATATTGTTCGTCGGCGTAAAAATAGCCCGTTGCAAGCAGGCACTGGCTGCAGCGGCATGCAGGACGCGGCGCCAGTTGCGCGGCGCGCTTTCGCTATCGACTGCAGTGTTGGTGCGGCCGCCAATCTGGAGCCTGTCGTGCGCTTTTGTCGCCTTTATCGCTGCGCTCACTTTATTATTTATCGCGCGTTGCATCTCGTGCGGTGGCTGCTCAACTGCTTCAGGTTATTACTTTACTTTAGTGTTATTGTTTTTGTTGCGAATGATGCTGCTGGTGTTGCTTAAGCACGCTTTAGATGTTCTGTGTGTACGTCCATAGCACAACAACAGCAAAAACTGTGCAAATAATAACAGTACAAAAGTGCAAAAACAACAACAGCTATAACAACTACAACAACGTTAAGCATGCCAACAGAACGGAAATGACAGCCATAAAGATCCGGACAGCAAAGTGCGTGTGGTGGCAACTCTGTTGCAACACTATTGCACTTCAATTGCTGACATGTTGCTTTAGTGATTTTTCTTTTGTTCTTATTTGCACTTTATTTCACTTTGGTTGTTGACTAAACATATTTCAATCAATTTAGTTATTGATAAACGATTTCAATATTTTTCAAATTGCCGCTGTCATATGTGGGTTATCGCTTATTGTTGCAATGTTGTTGTTGTTGTTGTTAGAATTATATTTGTTTGTTTAGATCTGTCGATTGGCGTCTGGCCCCAGTTGAATGCAGTCTAATTGAAAGAGCACACTTCAACTATCAGCAACGAAAAGTTTTCATTTTCTTGATTCGATTTAGCTTTTTTGGGTTAAGACGTCGATGTGCGCTTATCTGAGACGCCAATAACCGATAAGCTTAAGACCAATAAATGATTTATTGCTTGACGTCTTGGAGACTTTCATCAGAATCAGACTGATGGAAGCGAAAAAAGTGGTCGCTGTGACTGTTCAAGTATAAATACAAGCACACAAATATATATAAACTAGTGTCCGACCGAATATTCGGTTTCGGTTTCGGTTTCGGCCCAAATAAGTGGTTTCGGTTTCGGTTTCAGTTTCGGCCAAAAAATGGCCGAATAGCCGAAACCGAAACTTTCTAGAATATTTTTTACATTTTATTGTGTAGCAGATATATAGTAAAAGGAGGAGTAATTTAGATGCCAGCAATGTAAATAAATTTCTTTTTTTAGCATATAATATTAAATTATTTAATTTTGAATATTAGCGAGTAAAGTACGAAAGGGTGATTTCTTCTTGTTTACATTTTTCAAAAATGAATACATTGTTTTTATTAATAAGTATTTATTTATTTATGCTATGTTTGTTTGTTTGTTCTTTATTTACTTAATGTAAAATTCGTTTGTTGAAAAAAGTGCTTGATATGGTGATTTTTATTTCAACTAGAAAGCTTCGGTTTCGGTTTCGGCCGAATATAAAAAAAACCGAATATTCGGTTTCGGTTTCGGTTTCGGCCCAAAAAAATTGTTTCGGTCGGACACTAATATAAACCTATTCTGTAGTAACTTTGCTGAAAGTGAAATGTCTCACTCGACTTATTTCAACATTCCCAGCATTCAAATGCTACAACGTCAGCCACAGTCAAAGTTCAGTCAACTTCGCGTACAACTGTCTTGTTTCGGCCATAATAAATGCCGCAGAGATTCAGCTCGCTTGATTGCGTTTCTCGTTCTGCGTTGGTTTCTGGGGAAAACTTGTTTGACTGCTAATGAGTAATCAGTTAATTAGAGTTATTATTGCCGCAGCGGACAACAAATCAACAAACGGCGGAGAGAAATGTAGCGAAAAATACAATTACAAACATATCTACATACATATCGACATATAGTATCTGTTGTCTACCTGCCAACTAGCCATCATAACTTTTGACTACTGTTTTTTGTTTTCATTCTTTTGAAACAGAATTCTCAAGAAATTCTCGCCATTAGTGGCAGACTTTCGGTACGCACGTACCGACACGCGCGTCCAGTCGAGCATTCACAAATGTCGCGACAGCTAATGCGGTGGGCAGACATGCTCGCAAGACGGCCATGTGCGTTGGGTTGTGTGTGTCAGCGGCAACGGGGCATTAAGTGAAATACGTGCAACACGCTCATTGCACTGCACTTTGCGTGCCGCGCACCATTTGCTGCATACGTGACAATTGGCGGCTTTGGCTGGCCGCCGCCAACCATGCAGTGTCATTGGAATAGTTGTGCAGCGGCCTTTGCTGGAAAGCTCTTCGATTACAATAACTAATGACGCCGTTGCAAAGCTGTCGCGCCGCTTGTCTCGTGCCACTGTTGCCGCCCGCTAACGCCCAGCCCACGCTGACCGGTGCCTCGGTGCGCCTACTGACGCCTATTGCGCATTAGCGGCGCTTTAAAAATGAGCTACAAAAAAATTAGCAAAGACTTGGGCTCGTTTGGCATTGGTTGCACGTACAGGTCGCGTCTGCGGGCAATTGCTGCTACTGGTTTTTACTTTCTTCTACATGCAGCGCAGTCTTGCCAGATCAGGAGATTTCCTGCTAGATTTAGGAGATTCTTGGCCTTTTAGGAGAATTTTTAGGAGGAAGAATTGTTTAAGAGAAAGTTTAGGAGATTTATATATTCTTATTCTTATTTCTTATTCTTATATATATTCAAATTCTGCAACACAGTTTGTCAATTTGACAAGATTTCAACTTGAACGCAAATATGGCCACATGTCTTGTTTACATTTCATTTATAAGCATGAAATTTCATTGTTTCGAAGCCAAACTCCGGTTACGAAAAACTTTTCAGACAACCTCATGTTTAATGCCGCAAGCCCATACCCACTCGGGACACGCACGAATCGTCAAATGTCGCTGCAGGTGTCGCATCAAATGGTTACCTTTCACACGCTCCGCGCACGGAGTGAGGTGTGGCCGAGCAGCGCGCACCGTGCGACATGTGTCTGTCTCATGTTTGGTGTCCTTATCGCAGGCCTCAGCAACAACAACAAAGCGAACAACTGCAGCTGTTTCTAATTGTTCCATTACGTTGCGCGTCGTGTGTGTGCACCAATAACAACAACAACAATAATGCATGCATTAGACAGCTGACAGCGACACCAAGTCGGTGGTGCGAGTGACTCGGGCACCTTTTGCGCTGCCAATCTGCAAAATATCAACGAATGGCCAAGTGCGACTTTTGCTGACATTTGCAGAATGTGTGTTGTTGTTGTTGTTGCACCTCTCACGCCATAGCTGTGCTTTTCACTTGTTCTCTTATGTGTCGTTCGTCTCCTCTGAAATTGCAATTTCTTGCTAAATACAATATTCGAATTTCTTCTTCCCGCTGCGCTTTCTTATTCACTGCGTCGAGTTGTTCCTGCCCGCTGCCAGCAGAACGTGGAGTCTTGGGTTGCCTTTCATCGGTCACGTACGTGAAATGTGTGTTTCCGATTGTCAAGTAAACACGTTGCACTCCAATGACTTGCACCCCTCGCACAATGGCGTTCGCCGCTTCCACTGCCCTCCTCCCCTGCTCCCAGATGTTTAAGCCGCTCTTGGTTGCTTGTTTGATTGGCCTGGAAGGGCGGCGAACGCAGTATCGATCGATTGTTTTGTAACATTTTCCGCGCCCGCTGTGGCATTAAACATGGCAACGTCTGCCGTTTTGTGTTTTTGCAATAACTGTTAAATAAAATGGTAATGATTTAGTGTTGGCAATATTTGTCCAGCGCTCGAACGCTGTCGCCGCCAACAAGCGCGATGACTTATTCGCGCATGTCGAACGCAAAAGTCAGACAGGCGACGGCCACAACTACAACAACAGAAACAACAACGGCATTGGAGCCACCACTTGGCAGCAACGGAGCAACAAAAGTCAGCGGCAACAGGAAAAACGACAACCAGCAAGGCGATTCGGTATCAAGATGAGGTCAACTGCTCGAGCACTCGACGGGCCAAGCAGTCGCAGCCGAGATGTGACGGCACTATGGCAACTGGAATAGCAAAATTGGCAACAAAATGGCGGCTTTAAGCAAGTTTTCACAAAAGGAAAACTTGTCGACCGTTGACTTGCGCCCGTAAACGGCTGTTCGAACACGCTGCCGGCCGTCGAGTGAAGCTGTGACAATGTTTTATTATTGGGTCGACAGCGCCACGAAGCTTTCGAGTTTCACAAAAAGTGGCACACAAGCCGCCAAGCAACTGTTGATCTTTGCTGCCGATAGCGAAAATTATGTGGCATGACGTGAAGTTGGGACTGTACCGTACCCCGCCGTGGGGAAGTTGAGTGAAGTGCGGAGTGCTTAAGTGCGTCAAATGGCTTTGTTAGGAACCATTTTTAAGAGTTTTGTGCATAGTCAAGCGATTTCTCGAGTACTTGCGGTACAAAAACGAGCACATTACGAAGCGTTCAACATGGAGCGGGAAAACATTGAAGACACTACAAGGGGTGTACAAATATTTCGAAGGCACAAACAATTGAAGCATTTTGTTTTTATGCAGTTTTCAAGCAATGCTGGTCAACTTAATTTATAGTTTTTAAACTAGAGAACTTCAGTAGCATCGCAGACTTTGTATGCTTGAAATGAGAGGCTCCCAAGTAAGTTGTACAAGCCGACGTAGATGACCCATGCAGAGAACTAACGATTCTGTGGTAATTTGCGGTTGTCTGAACTCTAAATTGGTGTGACCGGACTCTGAACTGAAAAAAGATCATACATGTTCTTTAGAACAGTTTTCTCCTTAGGTAGGTTGTACACGGGTAAAAATAATTCATAAAAATCTTATGAACGGCGTTCATAAACCTTTATTTTGAACTTTTTATGAAAAATGCATAAATTTTTTGATATTTTTCATTAAATTTATGAAACAGTTCATACATGTTTATGAACGCGTTCATAAAATTTGTGAAACTTCGTTCATAAACATTCATAAATTTTTTGATTTTTTTCATAAACTTTATGAATCAGTTTTTGAACACGTTCATAAAGTTTCTGAAATTCGTTCCTAAACCATTCGTTCGGCTATGCCGAATCCGAATGGCGATTGGCAGTTTTTTCTTTCACACTTGGTGCGATTCTTGTAATTCTCATCTGCTTTATGTGGTTAGCGATATAAGTAGATGAGTGTCTAGCGCCTCGGTATGAGAAGCCAGCGCGCTACCCGAGATATGTAAGCGAGACAGGTAAGTCGAATTCAATTAAATAAATTCTTTATATTATTTTATTTATTTTGATATTATTTCATTGCTATTAATTGTCAATTTCTTTTTAGCAGTCAAAGATGCGGATGGCGGCCATCTGCTGCTGTTATAAAACGAAAATTTATTGAATTTTTATAACATTATTAAAAAATTAATTATTCATATTTATAATTAATAAACAAAATATACCAATGTTTTCAATTTTTAGGGATTTTGAATTTCAGGAATTTTTCTTATGAAAAAATCAAACATTTTATGAATTTCGATCAAAAACGTTTGCATTTATGAACAAGGCTTATGAAAGCGTTCATAGGGGTTATGAACGCATTCATGAGCGTTCGGGTCACCCGAAGGCTTATGAAAGCGTTCATAAACTTTTGTGAATACATTCATAAAACCCGAAGGCTTATGAAAGCGTTCATAAACTTTTGTGAATACATTCATAATTTTTATGAACGCATTCATGAGCGTTCGGGTCACCCGAAGGTTTATGAATACATTCATAAACTTTTTATGAACGCGTTCACTGGTTCAAAAACTATGAATATGTTCATACAGCTTATGCAAAAATTCACAAATTTTTTGAACGTTTTTCGTTCCGTGTAGTGGCTGCCTCTATATGAGACACACTTCGGCCTCTATATGGACTCGTTGCGATACCACAAATTCCACCCGTTTGAAATGCGTATGCAACACAATTTTTTTCAGTATGTGTTATAACACACTATTTCAAACGGATGGGGGAAGGAGGGAGCGGACCTACAGCGGTTTTGGCAATTATTCTTCGATAGAAGTAGAAGTAGTGTTTCACCAGCCCGAACTGGGAATCGAACCTGGGGCCTTTGGTGTGAGAAGCTACCCGCTGGACTGTCGAGGACTGCATTGAAAGTTTTCCCCTTGCAATACAAACTTCAGTATGGATTTGATCGAAGATTAGTTCAGCCCACCGAAATAGAAGATTGCCAAGTTAGTTAGGAAAGTCGATGTAGAGGACCCAACGACGGATTCTACAAATCGGTTCTTTGTTAGACCGGATCTGAAAATGGCTGGGACTCTGAACTAAAGAAAAGTCCTACTGCCTTTATGGATCTATACATATACAACACACATTCTTTTGGAAGTCTTCACTGGGCACTTTGCTCTAACTTTCACTGATTCTCGGAAACGCTTACCTTGCTCTATTCGGATTATTCTGCAGCAGTGTAAAGAGGAAATGAGTATGCAAATGGAAACAATACCTTATTTCCTGTGCCAATATTCGGCAACTTAAGTACTCATTGGTAACTTTGTGCTCCGGGATCACAACTCTGATAACTGCAGTTCGGACTGAACTTTCGAGATTTCAACGCTACAGGTCGTCCAACTCACTCGTCCTGCAAAGAGATTGAAGTGCTTCCCTAGTTCAAGATAAAGAGGTCTTGAAAGACAAAATCAGGCTTCTACATTCTTATTAGGCCAATTTTTCTGGTCGTTTACGATTCCAATTGAGCTCCGTCTCTTTATTTAAACTGACTTTTAAGTCTTTTTCAAACACTCTCCCGACATTAGAAACTCGTCCAGCGAACGAAATTTACTTCTGGCTACCTGATTCACTATGCGATTTCTTTCTATCCATCTCGCAAATGAAGATAAGTTCTGGCAAAGTCGTTCCGAAGTTTTCTAGGCCCCAAGGCCATGAAACTTTGACTATCTACGTTATAAATATTTTCGGTGTCAGTCATATCTGAACACTTTGGAAACTTTCATTGTAGACTTTAGACAGTCGTGAATTGCAATGTTGTAGTAAATTGTAAGATTATTCATTTGCTTAGCATGGGCTGCGTTTGCTTTGTGGAGTAATAACATTTCCTTTATTAAACTCAAATTGGACCACAAAGTGAAATTTTAAATTGCTTTGAAT
This sequence comes from Melieria picta, assembly GCA_964056695.1. Taxonomy (NCBI): domain Eukaryota; kingdom Metazoa; phylum Arthropoda; class Insecta; order Diptera; family Ulidiidae; genus Melieria; species Melieria picta. The sequence goes on from OZ057398.1 coordinate 3,844,825, forward strand.
GATATCCAAAGGCAAAATAATTTCCGAAAATCCCAAAGAAAAAACACTCCTACACAATGGTCAAAAGTCAGCTTGAACCAAAGATGATAAAATAGTTGTTGTTATTTTTTCTTTATTTCTGTGTTAACTCTTTCGCACACAAAATGCCAGCCAAACCACAACGCACAGCAACATTTCAGTGATTTTGAAAACCACAAAAGATTCGGCCGGCAGCAGACGGCAAACTTCCATACAAATTTTCTTGCGAGATTTTCTGTTGCTGATTTTTTGGTAACGTTTTCAATTGTTTTCGTGTTTGTTGTTTTTGTTTCGACTGTACGGACACATTGGCTGGTGGCTGACCAAGTGGCGTGCACCCGCACGAGTGAGTGGGACTTAACTAATGGCCTTTGTTATTTTCATTATTTTTGTGGCCCGTTGGCAGTCACGAAATGTTGCGCCTCCTTTGCCCCGCACACACTGACACACACACATATGTATGCTTAGGTTTGTGTGTGTGCGCATGGGTTTGTGTGGTTTGTTGCACCTCGAAAAGTTTACGCAAACATAAATTGTCGAACTGTAGAATGTGCCACAAAGGCTGCGTGTTGTTTTGTGGCAGAGAAATGGCCTAAAGAGTTGTAAGCGTGGTAACCGAAGCAGAGGAACGTGCGTCGGAGCCGAATCGGGGAATGGCAAAGGCGGCAGAGGAGCCGAGTAGTGAGCGGAATGGGCGGACGCGTAGTTGGGCGCCTGCAGCAACTTAAATGCCAGCACGTTTTCGAATTTGTAGCCAACGTTCGGTTGGATTTCGTGTGTGTGTGTGTTGAAATTCTGCAGCAAAATTTTGCGGCGCATTGAACGTTCATTGAATAAGCACAAAACAAATGCGGAAAACTAGAAGAAGGAGCAACTAAGCAGTAAAACTTTAGGTTTTTTATTTTGCCATTTCTTCGCTCCAACGCTTCCTGTCGCTGTTTGGGCGCCGGCGGCAAGTTTGGCGAACTCTCGCGAAACGTGCCGCAAATCAAACGTTTGACCGGCCACTTAGAACGACGCCGCATTTTCAGCAGCTGGCGGCACAGATTTGTGCAACAACAACAACAACAACAACAACAGCAGCAGTGAAAAAGTTCGCTACATGTTTGTGTCAAAATATTAAGACACTTGAACAGCGCTGCGAACGCGGACGCGGCGCAGACGTGGACGCGGACATGCTTGGACAGCGATGCGACACGGCAAAGCCAAAGTTCAACTTTGATTTGCGACTTGAAGTGTTGCCAACGTGGCGCGCTGCAATGGGTGTTTGCCGTTGTGTAGTTGTTGTTGCTGTTACTGTTGCGGAGCAAGCAACTAGGCGAACGTGAGTACGCCAGCACAAGTCTAAAATTGCGCTAAAAGTGGCACAACAACAACAACAACAAGCAATTGCCAATGCTAAAACAACAGCAATACTCGTTTTAATGCGAGCAACAACAATGCGCGCCATAACCGCATGACAGCTGCAAAATTAGTTTATGGTTATGGCTGTTCTTCCGCTGCGCGTTGCCCGTTTGGCCTCCGGCAACCGAACTGTACGATAATGAAATCGAATTGTTCTGCTGCTGCTGCATTATTTATCGCCCCTTTGCATGCGATCCTGTCCAATTAATCATAAAAAAGGACGCATTGACCTTTATTTCGTGGCTATCTAATGTGCGGCAAGTGTCCGAAAACGACACCGGTCGGTCCAGGGTTAACGTGCACCCAATTGCTGCCGGCAGCCGAGGTGCGATTATTGCATTCGCGATTGCGGGAAACTGGGACAGAAGTGGGTGATTTATCTTTGACAAGATTACGAATGCAAATAGCAGATGATGGGGAAAGGAAGGCAGTGGGGCTGGCAGAGAGAACAGAGATTTTGCATTTTAGCGAAGGCAGATAAGATAATGAACGACTTTTGGCAATGACTGTGCAAAAAATATTCATTTAACGCAACAGATTGAAAATGGCAAAACATGGAATTTGATAAAACATGTCAATAAGAACAAAATTGGGAGTAGCTGATAAATCTACACAGATAAGATATTGATTTCAATAGCGAAAAGTTTATATGGTTGTTTAGTAAAGTCGAAGTTCGGATTTAACAGCCTCAAAGTCAAATTGTTAGTTTTGTTTGGGCCTCAGGCTCAGGCTTATTCTCACTTTCATTCTTAGTCTTAGTCTTAGTCAAAGTCATAGTCATAGTCAATGTCATAGTCATAGTCATAGTCATAGTCATTGTCAAAGTCATAGTCAAAGTCATAGTCATAGTCATTGTCATTGTCATTGTCATAGTCATAGTCAAAGTCATAGTCATAGTAATAGTCATAGTCATAGTCATAGTCATAGTCATAGTCATAGTCATAGTCATATATGACTATATATATGACTATAGTCATAGTCAAAGTCATAGTCATAGTCATAGGCATAGTCTCAGTCTTAGTCTTAGTCTTAGTCTTAGTCTTAGTCTTAGTCTTAGTCTTAGTCTTAGTCTTAGTCTTAGTCTTAGTCTTAGTCTTAGTCTTAGTCTTAGTCTTAGTCTTAGTCTTAGTCTTAGTCTTAGTCTTAGTCTTAGTCTTAGTCTTAGTCTTAGTCTTAGTCTTAGTCTTAGTCTTAGTCTTAGTCTTAGTCTTAGTCTTAGTCTTAGTCTTAGTCTTAGTCTTAGTCTTAGTCTTAGTCTTAGTCTTAGTCTTGGTCAATTGTAATCAAACCTTCTTATGTTATTGACAATGAATTAAATCCACACGAATTCAAATGCCATTACTTTCCTCTCATTTGGTCTGCATTCATGCGACAATTTAATCAGCGCCGTCTGCTGCACATCCCCTCACCTCTGCTGTCACGCTTGACTACACTTTTATTGCTGTTGTTGTACTTCTGTCGTTGGCTAATAACCGCAGCGTGTTTCGACTGCAAAAAGCATCTTCAAGTTTTCTCCTTTTCACGTAGTCGTCCGCCTTTTCGCTCATCTTTCGAGCAGCAATTGTCCAAAGCTGCAAAATTGCTATGACGCAGTGGGCGCCACGCTTATAACAACAGCAAGCCCGTATCAACAACAATAACAACAACCACAGCAAATGGCAACAATAAGCATCATTTTCGCTTTGTGCCATTTCGGTCGCTGGCGGGGGGTGCTGGGCGCGAATTATTTGGAAACGAGAAAGGAAAAAAAATTGGAAAAAAGAGAAAATTAAAGCCCAGCATTCTTTAATGGTATTAAGGTTTTTTTCCTGTTAGTTTTCGCTTGTCTGCTGCGCCTGCACTTTCCGAATTTTGCCGCTTCCTTTGCAGCGTTTTTTTTGTTGGGCTGCTGGCTGACGCTTTGAATTAAAAACTTTTCTCGAGCATTAAGCAAAAGTGAAAAAGCAAAATCCGGCATCTAATTTTAACTTTAATTAAAAACGAAGCATGAAATAATCGCATCGCTTTTTTCATATAGAATTTTATGAAGTTGAGCTGAACGAATTGAATGGCGCCAATTTAAGGCTGTCTTTAAAGTTTTCCATTCGAATTTTGAGGTTTTTTCTCGCATGCGATTTTTTTCCGCCCAGGTACAGCAATGCACCAACGCCAGTGCGGTTAGTGGATTGGCGGCGAATTAGTGTGTTTTGATTGCCGGGTTGCGGTCGTCTACCGCAATTTCCAACTAATTATGTTGCAACAACAACAACAAAGACTAGTGGCCTGCCTTGTTGTAGAGGCCTAATTAATTTAGCGTTTGTCATACGCGAAAATATGATAATAGCTCAAATAATTTTAAATGGTCAATTTGAGCGCAAATTCGATGCTAATGCGCATTGTTGGCATTTATAAGCATTTGAGTGGCTGAGTGTGTGTGAGTGAGAACAGTCAGACATAGCAAATGGTTAATGATTTTTGTTTGTTATGAAAAATGCCATAAATATGAGAGCAAAGTATGGGCCGCGCCATTTCATGGGAATGCGTTGGCCTGGGCTGCTGTAAAATGTATGCAATTCTATGCGGGCCATTCAATTGCCTCTACAATGGTTTGTTTAATTTGCGACAATTTGTTGCCTAGTTGTGACTTTAATGAATTTTATTATCATTATTTGCTTTAATAATAAATTTACTTGTAATTTGAAAATAGAAAATCCAATTCATACAAAAATGTAGCAACTTGAGGCAGCAATGACAATGGGCCTAAAAGTAGCAGCATATGGGCTGAATTACAGGCTGCAGAATTGACTGGTAGAGTTGACTGCAGTTTTCTGAAGCGCGCTCAGCATTAATTAAGTCATTTGAAAATGCATAAAAAATGATCATAAAAATTTGTTCACACTTTTCGAACAACAACGTGTCTTCTTGTTCGAGCAGCAGCTTTTAAATACCACCCAGCATCCCATAAACCATTACTGACTAATCCAGCCACCAGACGTAGCGATTTACAATTTGTTTATTGCACACCAACAGTTGTCAGTGCGCTCATAAAACCTGAGCGCATTGCTTTGGCGCGTTTGATTTTCCCAAGTTAACGTTTAATGACGGTTCGATCGGACAGATTTATGACTGCAAGGCAACTAAAAACACACATAAAATAATAAATACACTTGTGCACCAGTCCAGCAGCTCACATACACACACTCACACAAACCCACAAATTCAGCCATCGCGTCGAAAATGTCAACAACATGGCGTGCAGTGCCCTTCCGCGAAAAAAGCAACAACTCAAACAAACAATTCGGAAGAAACAAGGCGACGAATTGTTTTAATGGAGTTGAAGTGTCACAAATGAAGCAATAAAAATAGAACCGGAAAATATAAAAGAGAGAGGCGAAGCCAAGAAGAAGAACTAAGAACACCAATGCGCAGCGCGTAAAATGTCAAAAATATGACAGCATATCGACGGCGACAAGGGTAGAGGCGACACAACAGGTGAGTGACGCTGGCAATGCTAATGGCACTGCCGTTGTTGCTGTTGTTGTTGTACACGTTGCTGCTGCTGGTAATGACGATGATGCGAGCAAACCGCTAGCAAATGAGAAACAATGTTAAAGACTGCTGCCAGCTGTAGAAGTCATTCACTTTTGGGCAATTTTCAACCAGCCACTGTCAAAAATTGTACTTCCTGCAGCAGCGGTGCGTCGCGAACAACGGGAAATGCTCAGCCATTAAACTGACATTGACAACGAAACTGACACTGCAGTTGTTTTAGTTTTTTCAATTTTTTGCGTTTTTTTCATTTTCTACATTTTTTGTTGGAGTGCCAGCTGACAACTGCGATTTGTGAACAACAGCGCAAATGTGAAACTATGGAAATAACAAACAGCGCCGCACACAGACACGCTCCCCTTCTTTCCCCGCTGAATATTGAATGCATTCCGATGGCAGAAGCACAAATCGGAAAAGTTAAAATGAAATCCATCATTTTGACGCTGACGCTTGCGTGGGGCGGGCAATGTTTGTGACGGCGTCGCAGCTGGTGTAATTAAAATTGTCGCCTAACGCAGCAAAGTCATCAGTAAAGTGACAACAACAACAGCACTCCACACACAAAAAGGCATAGAACAAACAGACATTAGCGTCATGTGACGTTTCATCAAAGTGACATATGCGCATCATTAATTGTGCGTCCAATGAAATGAAAACGGAATGACAAACGAATTGGCAGCCAAATGAACGCAAATGCCACCAGCAGTGGACAGTGGAAGTGGGTGGAAAAATATGCGTCAGAGGTCGACACACACACACACACACAGTGAGGTTCAAGTCCCACACTGACGGGTTTTGGCTTTTGATGCTTTCCATCTCTATAAAATAAAATTAAAAAAAAAAAACACACGTTGTGTGGCTAATATAAAAATTTCATTAAAATCTAAATCGAAAACACTCGGAACAATGGAGAAAAATACGCACAATAATATAGAAAAGCACAAAAACTCGCATGCAAGTTTTGTGTTTGTACTGCTGGCTCCATTTCCACATGCCCGCTTCTTGTTTGTTTGTTGATTTTTCTCCACTTCGCCCCCACCTCCTGCGCGCACATGCTGGCAGTAATTTATTAGCCAACACACGCTTAATGAACGAAAATTACAAAAGCATCCGCCAGGCAATAGAAAACACAAACAAAGCAGCGCAATGCAGACACGAAACGTATTTGCCGCGCTTAAGCGTTCTCAAGTGAGATAACCAAACACACACACACACTCGCTCGCATGCACACGCACACATAGTCAGCATAATAAAAAGCAATTAGAATTCTCAATTTTAGATCAGCATCTTTAATTGGTGGCCAACGTGTTCCATAGATGCGTCACTGGCTTCCATTTCCCCCCGTTTCCACGCCCCTTGCGCTCTGCAGTTGTTTTAGCTGCAGCAGGAAAGCTGAAAAATTGCATTGTTACAAAAACAAATTGTATGCATACAAACTTCTATGTCTGCGTGCATGTGTGTGGAAAAACGAGATCTCAATCATTTGATTGAATGCTTTGCATGAAAAATGCCAATGACAATGAATCAAGTATTTAATTATAGTCGAGTGTTGTGCTTCAATATTGCGTGCTATGTCATCCAGTGGATCGAGTGTCTGAGTTAGTTTCTGGTATTTGCTGCTCTAATGTTTTTAATATGTTGAAACAAATTAGTATTCCATTTTGATTGAAGGTCAAAGTTGATCGCATACAAAGGAAGCTTTGTACATTTTTCCAGCACAATCGAATTGGGTTTTCGAAACGGAGAGAACATTTTAGATTTATAATTTGTTTTGAACGAATCGAATGGATTTGACGAAATTACAACAGACATTCCTCTACAGTGGCGCACAGTCAGTGGGGAGTTCAATACTTTTGAGACCAATACGATTTGAAATCATAATTTCCACCCACATTTTTTACAAATTTTTCAAACAAATATTTGAGGTGTTTGAATCCCAAAATTCCCCTTTCGTGCGCCAGTGTACATATACATATAAAAGCTAAATATTTTCCATACATTTATGAAAGAGTTTGATTCTCAAAATCTCTCCTTTGGTTGCTTCTTGGCACGAAAGAGATCAAAGCACTGGAATAAAAAGTGTCGGTTAAAGTAAAACTTCAAAGAAAAGCAGGGCGTCAAAGGGTCTTAAGCGTCTCTTTGGTGCCCTGTCCTCGATATAATCAGTTGATAGTGAAAAGCATTAACTGATGATGGGAATTAACGACAGAAAGAACCAACAAAACAAACGAAAGATTGATAGGTTAGGGGTGGCAACAGAAAAACGTCACATGGACTTAGTGACATTACTAGGCTTGATCTGTACTAAATAATACTACTACTATTTCACTTCTAAACATGATCTACCCAAATTATTTGTGAGTGAGTCGATCGTCATGAAATCGAGATGAAACCCCTTGTTTATAAGATTTTGGCTACTTGATCGATGAGTTCGTAATAAGACAACTATTTTCATAATTGATTGATTAATTTATTGTCACCGAGGCTAAGATTCTTTTCTTAGCAGCTGAGTTGTTTAGCCGTTTATTATTATTTATGATGAATTTGTATTATGACACCAGGCAGCAGATCAACGGTAATACTCCATTAGCAGATAATATAGAGTTGTATGAAGTATGAAAGAAAGTGTTGTATAGTGTAGCTAACCGGCTTAGACAGATTATAAAAAAAGTGTGTTTGCTGTTTCTGTGACTCGAAACAGCAAAAGAAAAATAATAAATGCCTGCAGATAAATCATTTTAGTTTTAAACGTAGGTGTGAGCGTTGAATAATTGCCGCGTATATTTAATAGTCAGAAGGTTTTTTTCTTCTTAATATTTATGTTGTTTACATTTTAAAATCCCATTTGTTTTTATTTTAATTTGAATTAATTAACTGCCGCCAGCTGTCCTTTTACCAAATCACTGACACTTGCAGTCAATCGCAACGCTTTCAACACTGAAGTCCGAATTCCACAAAATGACTTTTTGGTTAAATAGAAAATAATCATTAGTGCCCAATCTGACCTTTTCCCTGTTTGAAGATAACTTCTGCTTGATAAATTGTTTACTTAAACTACCACAATCCTCACTACAAACTTAAAAACCATATTAAAGTTGTTCATAGCTGTAGCCAACTACGATGAAACACAGCCCAAACGTCGTTGAGTGTGTGAATCATTTCCGCTAAAATGAATGCGAGAAATACCTGCAAATCCGCTGCATGAAGTAACACAAAACGAAATAAGACAGAAACCGAAAAAAAAAAACATTTGCAACACCCAGGAAAAAACAGTACAGCAAAGTCTCAAAATCGCACAAACAAGCGGAATGTACGGATTGGATTATTGCTTTTATTGAACGAGTACTCAAACCTGGCTTCCACTAGGAAATTTGTATGAAAACTTGACTTTTTCTTGATTTTACGTTGTTTTTCCGCAATACCTTTTAAGCGTTTTTGGAAATTTTGCTTCAGTAATAAATTCTCTGTCTCTGTCAACAAGAGATTAAAATTCTTTACAGTGTATTCGTGACAACAAAAGAGAATATCCGAAATATTTTCCATTATTATTATTTTTCCAATATTTTATCCAAAATACTTTCAAGAAAGATTCATTCATTGATTCTTAACTAAAATCAAATATTTTAAACTGGACTTCGAAGATTGACACTTTTTTGGTGAAGCCCAATTTTTATATACTTGAAGCAAAATGAGGATAACATAAAGAAGAAGATAGATAACTTTTCTAGTGGAAACCAGGTGTTTGAATATTAATCTCGGTAGATAGGTAGAAACAACTGCGAGTTCGCTGAACTCACTCAATCAGCACTAGTGAACCATTTTTTGTCGCTTCCTCGAATAGATTTTTCCTACATAGAAGAGAAGCTTTAGAGCCAAACTGCATCCTGAAAGTACGACTTGATGCATTTTAGACTTATCTCCGACAGATTGGTTTGAGATCTCACAGAACTAAAATTCTTCTGCTTCAAAATAGATTTTAAAACACGACCTTCGAAATAGTTAAACAACTATCCTGGTAAAAGATACGAATAAATTTCTTGTAGAAAGCCTTGACAACACACTTTGAAGCAAGGAAAGCCTTTTAGTTGAAACCATGAAATCTACTAAAATCAACAAGCGACTTTAAAATCTACCAAATCGACTTCAAAGAAACACCAGAAAAGTTGTCTGTAAAAATAAAGTTCTGTGAACTTGAAAGGACTCGACTTAACACTAGAAAGATCGCAAGTTTTTCATACCTACAAAAACTACATATTATATCCGTTGATATCGCGAAAAGTATACATCGGATTTGGCTACTTGTAATTGTAGAACCTTAATTGTTGAACTAGTTGTAGAACCCGATAAAAAAATAAAAGTCATCAAAGCAAAAGTTTATAGAAATACTAAGGAAAATACATATTTCAAAAAGAAAAACCGTAAAAATGACCGCAATGGTCTTTCTAGTGTTAAAATAAAAAAAACGTTTCTAATGATATCCGAGATTTATTAGTTCAACTTCACCGAAAAATAAATATCAAATGTTTTTCCAACCGGACCACAAAAATAGAAGATTTTTCTGCTGAGAACCAAGATTTGCCAGCCCCTTCTCGAAGAAGAAGAAGATTTCTTGACACAACTTCATTGGTAGATACCCAGTTTTCTGAAGTCCACACACAAAAATAGACAACTTTTCTGGTGAAAACCAGCTGCTGCTTTGTACAACTTTTCTGGTGGAAACCATGTTTTGATTGCATCAAACCACAACAACGTTCAGCGTCTACATGTGTTTGCATATTGTTATTGTTATTACTACTGTTGCTGACATAACAAACGCAACAAAATGCCACAATACACATTTTTTTAAGAATTTAGTATAAGAAAACTGATTGTGTGTGTGTGTGTGAGTGTAAGTGGCTTAAGCATGCAATGTATCTGTCAACTGCCTCAATGTGTTTGCCGCCTAATGCCAGACAGCCAGCCGGCTTTGTGGCGTTCGGGTCAAGTGTGAACATTTCAAACCAACGCCCAACGTTCCACATATTCTCGTTTAATAGAAATTCTAAGCTTAGGCATTCCGCAATGACAGGCAAAACGGAGCTGACGACAAACGCACTAACAACGGGCGAATGTCGTAATGGCAGCGAAAGCGATAGGACCGAAGAAGTTGTTGTGTAAGACGACCACAATGGCCACGAAAGATGCGCTGCGTTACGTCAGCAACAGCAACAACGACAGCGGTCACAATACAATCGGCCACAAGCGCTGAGGAAGTCGCCTTGCGGAAACGAGCCAATATTTGTGTATGCGAGCGAGCGAGTGTGTGTGTGTGTGTGTATGTGTGGGTGTTTGTGCATATTTGGTTGTGCATCCAAACGGCTTCCAGACAATATGTTCCTGATAGATTGTCCATGGCGGCGCTTTTATCGGTTGCGTCGGTGTTGCAAATCTCGGCGCAAGTTGCGCCTTCCAACGCCATCACTGGGCCCACACACGCCAGTAGGCCATGCGATTAGATGCCCTCGTCACTGTCGGCTCGCTGGGGCGTTTGCTATAAAGTGGCGCCACGTTGACTAAACAATGACAAGTTCGATAAAGTCGACTTTGTCAAGCGCTCTCTTTGCTTAGCACTTCTTTCTTCACGTTTTGTTCTTCTGTTGATGTTTATTTTAAGCTCAATTGTAAGTTTGTGAGGGTGTGTGTGTTTATATGGAGGGGAGAATAAATATGATTTGGGTGCGTAATCAATAAGCTGAAGGGAGAAAGTTTCAGGAAGTTAGAGAGGAACGTTAAAAATGCACAGAAGGTGCAGAAACCATTTTTTGCTTGGAGACGGAACACTTGTGGGCAAATCGGTCCTTGATTTGAATTGCCTGTTGCTTGTAAAAACTAAAGTAATTGACTTTCTTAAGAGTTTCCTGTAAATATTTACTGCTCTACTGCTTGGCTCCATTGGATAGAATGTAGAATGAACGCAGTTGGGAAAGTATTCTCTTCTCAAGCACTGCCAGAGCACTTACATGGATTTGTGGTGGAGTGGCAGCTTCTAAACGAGTTAGAGGCGTGTCCCGGGCATGCAAAAGCTTTGATAATTAAGCGAAAAATCTTCTATTACTTGGCCTACAGTATTATGAGTGATTCTTTGCTTGGATTTCAAGCTCACATGGTTAATGCCGACAACGATTGTGTAAATGATCATTAAAGCATGAAGAACAGTATTCATTCTTCTGCATCATTCGAAAGTATAAATGGAATAAGAGTAAGTTTGTAGATCCACAGAAGACTCTACTGATACATTGGGTACTGAGTCCATAAGTAGTAGAATGGATTGTCAAGAGTGATCGAGTGATCGTGTACTGAATTGCTGCTTATGTTCGACCCAAAGCTATACTTCACTTCAGATGACTGGAGATAAAACGAAGGATTACTCAATAGTCGGTAGGCAGTTGAGTAGCAGAAACCTCTCTCGACCGACAAAATTTGTACTTTTCGGGACTTCATCCTAGCAGCGACAGCATTTAGAAACCCAACCTCCTTGCGTGTTATGAGCAAAGAAAGCCGTCAGAACACTACTCATGCTTCTCATCTAGTCCCTTCTAGTGAGAGAAGTTCTCTAGAATGACGAAACTGTACGGTCCGCCAAATTGGGTAGTAAATACTGCGCTACCTTCAACTCATCTTGTTTCATCTGGTTTCTTGTAGAGAGCTGTTTGAGTGCGAAGCTTACAGGGAAGCTCAGAGTTAGAGGCATACCAAGCGTTGCCATGTCTTGACAAAACTACTAAGTCTCTGTCCCGAAACTCACCACTGATGAATATGGAGTTGCAGGACAGTCCTGGCCAGAGAATAACTAGTCAAGTAAGTCAGTAATTAAGTGAAGCTCAAAATTTCAAAATTTTTCCACATTAGCTGCCAAACAAGTTTTTCAACTCGCAGACAACTTTTTCGTGTTACAAATATTCGATACGGTTTAGTGAGGCTCAATATAAATTTTCCATGCCACAAACTTTCAGTCCCTGAATGTAAACATCTTTGAATTTGATTTCAAAAATAAAGCACGCCTCGGTACATCTTACGAGCCCATAAAAAGCACAAAAATATGCGTCCAGCAGTTAAGTCTGCCTAATAACGCAATAATAAAGGTCCTCAACATACAAAGTCAATAAATTCGCCAACAAAACGCACCGCCGCAGGGCAAAGCAAAGCACTCGAAAAGCGACGCGTACCGGTCTGACACAGAGCACGAACTTCAGACACGAGTTCGAACGCTGGCAACTCTAACCCTCAAGAAAACGAGTGTTGTTGCGAGCGAGGTGGCGGGAGCGACGCGGCTTTGAAGTACACTCGCTGGAAAATCGAAAAGGTAAATAAATATTCGTGATAATTACAAGCAAAAGAAAGAGAAGCTGACAAAGCCAGCAAAATAAAGTTGGCTCTTACTTTGCATTGTTTTCTTTGTGCCATGACAAGCCAAACCAACAAAAAAAATTACTTTTGTAGCAAAACTTGAAAATCAAAGGTAAATTATTGCCGGCTGTCGCTGACATGTGGCGGGCCGCTCACGGCTTTTCGTCGCACTGATACTTGGTTTTTAAGTTGATTTTAAAAGGTTTTAATCACACGAAATCGAGACGCTTTGGCGACGCTTGTAATCGAAGGACAGACTGCGAGGCGGACGAGGAAAGTACGAAAGAAGAAAGCGGAGCCGCAGACAGCGCGTCGACGGGCACAACTAATAAAGTAAACATTTTACAGCGCCAAAGAAAATTAACCAATTATGAGATTTTTATTGCTGCATAAATTTGTGAGCAAATGTGCGACGCAGCGTCAAGCACGACAGTGTAGGTAAATATTGGATTATTTGGAAAATGTTTTGTTTTGAAATGGCCGCAGAAGGACACAAAATTTGTGGGCACACAGCGAACGAGCGGCGGCGCTGGTAATACGAAACGTTAAAAGCCTTGAAGAAAGTCGGGACAGAAGACGGCGGCAACGAGCTTTTTCGTTCGCATTTTATTGAAATTACAAGGCACGAAATTATGACATTCTGCGAGCGACGTCGACGTTTAAAAGTGTGGCTCATAAACTTTGCGAATCATGTTGGAGTTTAAATGTTGAAGGGAAAATGAATTTGGTTTTATTACAGAGAGTGAAAGGCGGGTAGCAAAGAATTTGAGAATAATTTGAGACATAATTTGGCTGAAATTTCAGTTTAATAAAGTTAATTGTATGCTTAAAAATTACATACATTCCATGAAATAATTCAGCCGTCTCCCAGCTGTCATTTCATACTGACTGATTTCAGGGCAGCAGCAGAGAATAAAAAAAACATTTGAGCAATTAATTAAAACCGCCTAAACAGCGCAGCAACAACGACTCCCACCACAAGTTCCCCACAGTTGCCTGAAATTGTTTACGATTTGAGAATACGTTGGGTCGAACAATATCAAAGCAGACGAACCCCAATAACCAAAAGGCTACCACAGTTAAAAGTTAAATAATAACTGCGAAAACCTCATAAAGGACGATTTATTATAAATTGTTACTGCAACTTTAACGACTTTCGCATTCATCCAACGTCACCGTTTCGCTTTGTCATTTCATTGGATTTCCTTCTGTCTTTGTTTTCGCATACAATTTTGCCACATTTTTATGTAGTCTTTATTTTTATTGGCTCATAAAAACGCCAAGGACCTCTGCCTTTGGCCGCCACGCTCCTGCAAAATTTGTTATAACTTGAAAGCGGGCAAAATTAATACGAGTGTAAAATGTATTTTGCATGGAAATAAAAATCATTTGCATCATTTTTACTCATAATACAGGCCTCGCCGCGCGTCGTGAACGGACACCAAGGACTGCGAGTGGCAACGCCGACCAGCTGGCCGCTGTGGCGCTACTGCTGGCAATGTTAAGCCTTTCGTGATATATTCAAATTAGCCAATGTAAGCCATGTTAAGAGGCGCAAAGCACAAGTCGTCTTGGCAGTTGCGGCTTGGCACCGGCGCGCACATAACCTCAAAAAATATGCACATTGTTAAAATGTTGTAAAATTTTCATAGATGTCTCTTAGCGGCGTTGATGATATGGTTATTTTTTGAGTTTTGGCACGGGGCGGCCACGGCATCTGGCACCGTTATGGCACTTGGCTATGAAAATGTCATAATTTTTTGGCATATTTGAACGGTAAGTAGCAGCAAAGCGCCGTCAAGTGGAAAATTGAAAATATTTCTCAGGATATCGAAGCAGTTTTATATTATTCTATGAGTTTAAAGCTTGAATTCTGAGAATGTTGCGGAAATGAAGAACATACATTTAAGTAAACTGTGGTAGCTTGTTATCGACTTGTGGCTTGCAAAACAAGCGCTTCTTAAATGCCGATGCTTTTGTTACTAAATAAATAAAATAAATAAATAAATAAAATAAAATAAATTAATAAATAAATAACTAAATAAAAGCAATATGAAGTAACAAATGTTTACGTTTTATTAAAAAAAATAGAGGATTGAAGATTAACAACAACCAAAAGTAAAGTACAATAACTTAAAAAATTACATAAAGAAAATTAAGAAATAAATGTAAATATAACAATAAAAATTAGAAATAAAAATTAAAAAATTAATATTACAAATTTTAATCCAAATGAACATCTAAACTAAAAAAACGTCAAACCCTTTTGTCGGCTTTCAAATTTAAAACGAAGCATTTAACAAATTTAAATGCAAACTAAATAACTTTTAAATAATGAAAATGTGAAATTAACAATTTTAAGTAAAGAAAAAACTAAAAAAATTGTAAGAAAAATTGGAAATTAAAAAGTCAAAAGTATATAAAAAACTAAATACAACATTACTAGGAATAAATGAAATCTTAATAAAAATTAACTTAAACTTGGAACATAAAATTAACTAAAATTGTATTCAAAATAAATTTAATAATTAAACTTAAATAAATTTAAACTTAAATTAAAGAAATTAAAAGTAATTAAAAATAAATAAAAATTAAAGTTAAACTTACCTAAACTTATTAAATTAAAAATAAATTAAATTTAAACTACATTGAAATTTAATTTAACTTGAACGAAAATTAAATTTAAATTTAAATTAAAGTTAAATTTAAATTATATGAAAAACAAATTACAATTACATAAAAACAAAATTTGAATTAAATTAAAAAAAAATTAATTTATTGTATGTTCATTTAGAACATACAAATAAATGAAAATAAAATGAATTAAAATTAAACTAAAATTCAATTGAAATTAAACTAAAATTTAATTTAAAAAAAATTTAATTAAAACCAAAATTTAAATTAAATTACAATTCAATTACATCAAAATAAATATTAAATTGAAATGAAAACCAAATTTAAATTAAATTAACACTGAACCAAAACTAAATTAAAACTGCAATTAAATTCAAATTAAAATTAAATCGAAACCAAAAGAACATAAAATTACATAAAAATTAACTTAAATGCAAATTAAAATTAAATTAAAATTATATTAAAATTAAACTAAAACAAAATTATATTAAAATAAAACTGAATTTAAACTAAATTAAAATAAAACAAAATTAACCTAAAATTAAAATTAATTTTAAATTAAATTAGCATTTAATTACTAACTAGCATTTAATTACTTAAACTATATTAAAACTAAATTACACTTAAATTAAATTTAAATTAAAACTAATTTGAGACTAAATTAAAATTAAATTTATATTAAATTAAAATTAAATTTAAATTAATTTAAAATTTAATTAAAATTAATTTAAGAATTAGCTAAAATTTAATTAAAATTAAATTTAAATTAAATTAAAAAATTTAAATTAGATTAAAAAATTTAAATAACAAAAAATTAAATCAAAAGTAAATTAAAATTCAATTACAATTCAATTAAAATTTAATTTAAATTCAATTGAAATTAAATTTCAATAAAATGAAAACTAAATTTAAATTAATATCAAATTAAATTAAATTTATGTTAAAACTATTTTTTAATTAAGTAATCCTTTTTTCTTCGGAGCCAAACATCCCCTACTTAGCACCTTCACAAGGACAATTGCATGTGCGACCTAAAATAAGCAGCAATTCTCCATACAATGTCGCCTTCCTTAGATCCTTTTTCCTCCATAACGACTAACCGAACAAGTGCTTGCCACCAAATCCTTATTCCAATTCATATACGCACTTAAGCACATAACAATGTGTATGTGTGTGTGTGTGTGTGTTGGAGCGTGCAACTCAATCAACTAATGGCAATAAGCTCGAACATTACACGCCATAACACCAACCGAAGCATTTCGAGTGCACGTCTAAGTGGCTGATCAAAATTTTTCGCACTCAACGCACACCACTCTGAGGCGATGCACAGCAACAACAAAGCACAGCATGCCAGCAGACATTTGATCAGAAGAAAAAAACACATAGAAGAAACTCGCATTCACTCGCTCGTAAACGAGCTGTTAAGTGCGTTCACGCTGCACACTGCCGAAAGGACGAGCAGGATAACGACAAAGACAACGACTCAACCACTCAACGTGAATTGCCCGGCGCCGTCAATTCGCTCCGAAGCGTCATTTGAATTTCGACAGCAGAGCGAAACCCTTTTCCGGTCCAGCTTCTGCTTGCCTAATTTTTCACATGTGACTGGACGAGACAGCGACCCGGCTGCTGAAAGGACTTTTCGGCGCGCCATTTCTGCCGCTCGTGTTAAATCTAAGCGCATTAAATTCGCTGTTGCCTTCATTACGCAACTTGTGAGGGTCAACGCATTTGTCAGAGGTTTGTCGCCGCACAGTTGGCGTGGCTGGGGTCGCCGTGTCCAGCCGTCTGCCACGTGTTGGAAATTGACAAATTCCCAATATCTGGCGGCACCACTGAGAATTAATGCCCTTTTAATGGAGGGTCGTTATGGTAATTTGCACCGGCCAGTGCAGCGACCGATTTGCATAAATAAATGAATCTACATGGGTGTGTGTGTGTGTGTGGTAATACATTCAAATGGAGCTTATTATAATTTTAATGAGGTATTTTTGTGTTTTGTGTATATTGCGATCGGGTAAATTATTTCTCACATTGTAATTTAGTTCGGTGATAAAGTGTGATTTGCACATAAAATCACTGAATTATGTTGACTTTTTGTGAAAAAAGTTGCACTAACTGCTGTAAATATTAGAGATTTTAAAGTAAATAATTTGTCGTTATGCAAATATAATTAAATTGTTTATCCGCCGTACGCGTGTTTGTGTTGATGTGTGAATGTATTTAATGCGGCGGCATTAAAGTTTCACAAAACTAAATCCAATTGGAGTACAGGGAAGCGCGCTAAAATCACGGCAAAGTGTGGTTAGAATGAATTTATTTTAGGTAGTTTCAAATTAATTGAAACAGTTTGGTGCATAAATTGTAGCAGTCGAGTGGAATTAACAGATAATTAGTTGTTAATAAATGACAGAATCAAAGCGAGGTTAGATGTGATGAAAATAAGCTGGACGAAGTATTATTGTTTTTAGTATAAAAGTTTCAATTACTTAAATGTGTGAATGAAACAGTTTTGCGATTAACTCCACAAATGAAATTAAATCGGAGATTTGATGTAGAATTACGCTGAAAACCGATGCTGTTTCAGTTCGTCGGAACAACTTAATTCCAAACATGTTTCTAAAGTGCTTAAACTTTTTTATATATAACTTCTTCCTATAACTAATGCTGTCTATTATTGTGTGAGGATAAGCGAGGACAATAATCAGACTGTTGGATTTTTTTAGAGTAAAACCTACATAGAATTTTCGGTGGCTTCTATGAGTACAGTAAATGTAGCCATAGATTTAACTATGAATACACAATTAATATAAAAACATAGATATAATCCAAGAGGTAGAACAAAAAATAAAAATAGTACCCCAGCCAAGCTGATCTTCGAACTATTTAGAGCCTTCAGTTCGAAAAGACAAGGCAGACTGAATCTTGAGGATCAAATAAGTACTAACGCCAGATTTTTCAGTTCCACGAACTGAACGAAAGTCACTTCTCAGCTCCATAGAAGGCTTTAAGAATTAGTGCGTTGAACCTTAACGGTTTGGAAGCTGTTTAAGAAGAAGAAGATGCATATACTGATCAGGGTTCGGCCTGTCTGTTATGATGAAATAATGCCGCAAATGCTGGTGCTGTTTTTTTAATCTAAAATTTTAGAAATTAACGAATTTTTAAGAGATAAATTAAAAAAAAATTGTGTGTCTTAAATATTTTGTAAAAAATATTTAGCAATAAAAATATTTTTTTTCTTTGCATTTGATTCAAATGTATCATGGTTAATTATGCATTATTACTGTTTTATTTCATATGAAATTGAAAATTTCTATTTAAATAAACTTGCAGAAAAAATACTTGTTTGTTGTTATAATGTGTTGTTATGTTATTAAATGTTATGCTTTGCTATGCTTAAATGAAAACCTCAAACAACTCTCGTCTGTTTGCTTTGGTTGCCATAAAAAAAATAACATTAAAACATTTATGAAAAACAGCTAACACAAATTACAGCCAAACACTGAAAACCACAGCAAAAACATACAATGGACACACAAAAATTTTACTTTTTTGGACAAAGTATTTTTTCAAGTATGCCAACTAATTTCAAGTTGCATAATTGACAGCAAATTTGTGCTGCACACAATTCGCCAGCCTCGCCGCATGGTATTTGCTTAATAAATTCCCCGAAGACCTGCTCCCCCTACCACCAACCAGTTGCCGAGCCAACACGAAACAAGTCTGCACACCAATTAAATAATTGACAGCAAACACAGCTCATGGTGTGCCCCCGTCGCCACCCTCAACGCCGCTGCCAACTGCGACAACTCTCACGCCCGTTGCGCCGTCAAATGGCACTTTCCACCCCTTTGGACAAGCCAAAAATAAATATCGAAACAAGTAGGGCTTTTATTTTCAGCTTTCTCGCTCAATTGTCTGTTGTTGTGCCATTTTTGATTTGAGTTGCTGTTCCAGTGTCAGTTCTAGCAAATCTGCACCCACACATCTACACACACACACAGACACGCACATTCACTTGAAGGCGCTTCAATGCCAAAGCCAAGTCAGTCAGTCAGCCAGTCAACTCGCATCGCAAATGAAGAACCACACGTGCAGCATTTTGCTAAACTGCTCGTGCAGCTCGGCATGGTTTGGAATTATGGCAGCAACTCACGTAACCGGCGCTGGCGCCTCTGAAGTCGACACCGACTCCTCTTCAGCCCGCGCACGCCCCACGCGTTCATTAGGCGGGATTTATTTGCTGCGGCACTTGGAGTAAAAAGCGGCAGCGCGTTAAAGCGGTCAGCAAAGGGACGAGCCCAAGAATGGAGGGGAGAGCCAAAGTTAATAAAAGAAAGGAAAAAACAAAAGCAACATCAATTTGAGTTTGAGTTACTTTCTGTTTGCATTTGCAAAATTACTGTTTGCATTCGATGGTCGCTGACGTTCTTGGTGAATCGATCGATCGATGTTGGTTTGCTCGAGGTGAACTCGTCTAATTGCCTGCGGCGAATGCTAATGTTGCGCGCATTACTTATGCACAAATTAACAAGAAATTCCAGCATTGGCCGTTAATATTGTTGGCATTGTTGTTATGGTTGTTTGCTTGTTTGTTGTTGCTATTGGCATAAATGGTAGCAACTTTGTCAATTGCGAAACGTTAACAACGGTTAACGCAGAAAGTTTTTCATTTGTTTTGAACGCGTTTTGAAAATGCCGCCAGCCGCAATGGACGAGTACAAAGAGAATGAAAAGGAAAGAGAGAGAGATAGAGATGAAACGGTGGTTTGCGCCCAGCCAACTACCAAATTTTGTTGCCAAATGCGACCTCAATTGATGGGAGCATTAGCGGACGTGATGGAAAGAAATGAAAATTGAGTTTGAATTCGAAAAATTTTAACAAAAAATGGACAAAAATTTAACTTACTTAAGATTAAATCAGCGAACGCAATATACCTGAAAAAGATTGAAGAATTATATTAGTAAATAATTTGTAGTAAGTTTATGAGCTAAAAATGTGAGAATTTGAAAACAGAAGTTGTCACAGATTTGTTCCAATTCAAAAATGCTGGAAATCAATTAAAGTATTTTTGTGTTTGGCGTTCGTTATGAAAATGGAAAAAGGCGTTAAACTTTTGTTAAGTTTGTATTAGCTGAGTCCGGAATACAATTCACAAACTTTTGATTTGTGCTTGAAGGCACCAAATGTGAAATCAAAGCAATGGACCAATCAGAGAAGCAAACATGGTTTCGCATGATTGCTTAGAGGACTAAAAATATGGAAGAAATGTTTAGTCAAGAAGGTCAACAAGGACATCCCATCTTGAGCCCCAACAGTAGACCAGTTAAAATGGCAATATATTTTTTTTGAAGCGGCATTGAGTTTTAAATCACAAGGAAAAAATCCTCTGTTAGGGTCAGCATAGAAATCATTGTTTTCTACTTTTTTGAGCCAGATTAGTCGTTCAGTCAGAACAAGACTGGATGGAATAGGGTGTCAAGTTCAGCAAAGAATTTCTTGTTTTACATTTGTTTATTTATTTTGAACCAAAACGTTTGGTCGGTCACAATAACGATCATTGTTTTCGAAATGCCGGGAAGCATTAAGTCCTTAAGTTAATTAAAAAAACTTCGATCAGGGTCAACAAAGATCCAACATTTTGTGATAAAAACAGTGAACCAGTTAGAATAGCGAACATTTGAATATTTCTTAGCGCATTAATTCTCAGCGATGCCAAACTTTTCTTAAGTTAGGATTAGCTGAGTCCGGATTACAATCCACGAACTTCTGATTTGTGCTTGAAGGCACTAATTATGAAATCAAAGCAATGGACCAATCAGCGCAACAAAACTGTTTTAAAAAATGGCTTCGAGGTCAACAAGGAACTCCCTGTTTTCTATCATTTTTAGCTGCAACAAAGCAGTTGTTCAGATATGGCTTCAACTTTCTATTTGGCAGATGTCTTACACACATCAAACACCACCAAAACCTCGACTCACGCTTTGTCGTATTCCCTGCTAATTTGATTACGTAGTTGAATTCAAAATAGTTTTTGCTACCAACCGATTTAAATGAAATTTCTTGTTTGTTGTTAATCGTTAACGAAAACTTAACGGACATTGTTGCAAACAATCTGGAAATGCTTAAATAATTAAGAAAGCAATAAATTAAACGGCGCCGCCACTTCAACTTACGAACAAAATCATGTACACCAACAACAAAAGTAATAAAATACACAACAGCAACACCAAACTATACAACAAAAGCGCCAAATTAACAAACTGCCAGCGAAAACGACACATCAAGTCGCATTTGAATAATTCAGAGTAAGAAAGTTTCAAGATGAAATGCGAGCGCCTGTCTCGTTAACGTAAGCGCTTACACACACAAATAACTACACACAGACACAACACCTAAGTATGTGTGTAGTCAATGTAGTCAACATTTACAAAAGAAAGTCGGCCGCACGCACTTTCGACAAAAGCCATTGCTGGCATTCTGGTTAACGACACAGACCAAGTTGCCTCCCCCAACAATAACAACAACAACATCAACACAAACAACAACAACAACAACAACGATAGTTACACCTGCCAGTAGTTGCGCCACTTACTTAATTATGTAGTGTGTTCTTAGACGTCGAGGCACAACAGACCGACGAACTTTGGCGGTAAAGAGCGAGCGGCATTCAGTGGCGGCGCATTAAAAGTTTGGCCCTGTGAGCGTTGCCGACACGTTGTGGCGGCTGCACGGCTGTCGCACCGCAGCAAAATGTTTTATTATTGTTGCACCCGAGCATCGACTACACGTCCGTCATGATGAAGCACCCAAGTGGCGAGGCGGCTGCGGAATTCGGGCTACTGGCGGTGCGAGCGGGTAGGCAATATTTACGGCGGCCATATAAACAAAGGATGGCATTTTTGGGGCAGCAGTGGCAGCCAAATGCCGGCTTTGATGTCGAAACACATAATGATGCCCGTAACCAACCAATAACACAAATGCCTATCTGTGTGTGTGTGTGTGTGTGTGTGTGTGAGCACTTATGCGCTCTTGCAGGCTTGTGTTATGAAGTGAAGCACACACTCCGATCTTAAAAATGGCTGCTTGCTCTTTCTTGCTTGAAAATTAATTCTATGCAAGGCGATTCTTTAATTAAAAGCAAATTTTTGGGAGCAGCAGGGATGCCAATTAATGTAAAAACTCTCACTACTATCTAAACTTAGGTAAAGTTAGGTTAGGTTAGGGCGACTGCCGCTGTATGAGACATACTTGGCCCAATATGTCTCGTTGTGATACCATCTGAACCTAAATCAACTCTAAACAATTTCAGATTTCGAACGTTCCACATATCTGAGATCAGCAGTAAGGATTTAACACAAAATATTTGAGTGACTTGAGCGGTGACGGATTCTGATTTCTTCTGTGTGAGCAAAAAGGTTTGCGGATGCTTGATCAATCACGTAAATATCGCCTAGCAAAGATAGTCTAAATAGAGAAGCTATACTACAGAATATTCAGGAAACCAAAGGCATTGCTTAGCTGCAGTCCTACCAAATAATTTGTATGCTTTTATGATTAGATTATTGTATAGAATGTCCTTATTTTGAATGTCCACTAACGAAGCTGTCAATCGATTGATGAGAAGGATTCGTTTGGCATGTTATGTGTTCAAAAAAAAATATGTTTCCTTGGGTCTTTGCTTCTATTCTAACTTGTCAAAGATGACTTGACTCGATTCACATAAAGTGATTCGCGATTTTCTTGATTCAAGTTAACCAGTCCACAAATGAAGGGACTTACAATGGACCCAATGGGGTCTTCGGGGGGAAGTGCATGCCACAAACTCCCCTTCTTTAACCTAACCTAATCACTCCACAAATCGGCAAATTTTCTTGCTTATGGCGTCTGTGACTTTGTACTAATCGTACAATCTACTTGACTTTATTTAATTACTTACTTTCAAATTCTACTCTCTCAGTTCCACTTTCATAGCCAAATTTTCACTTAAAACTTAAAAAGTACACATTGCAACACATATCTATGTCCCATCATTGTGAAAGAGTTAACTTAAGTCTCAATTCAACTGACAACACTTTCCAAAAGCCAAAAGCAGAAACCAATTTGCTGTGCAGTAAAATCTTAAATTAAAACCAAAAAAACTACAGCATTTTCAACTTCACCACATTTCTCCCCTAAAACGACAATCAATTTCGATTATGATTTAAGTTGTACATTCCCATCGCATAAAACATTCTGCCATGGCTAAAATTTTGATTGAGCACACTTTTCACATTCACATAATTTTTCATGTTATTTTTCTGCGCTTAAGTGAAAAGAAATGTTTTGCTGTGCGCTTTGTTGATGTGAAAAACGACAAAAACTCAATGTTACATAAATGTAGGTTGAAAATTATAAAATGTGGCATAGTGTCGCCGCTGTTGCGGGCGTTGTGGGCGTGTGTGGGTAGACTGCAAAAACCAGCACAACGCCAGCAATAATAAAAAAACATTAATCAATCAGAAAATGTTGCTGCCAGTCAAGCTTTCTTTGTGTGTGTCGCAGCACAAAAGGCCTACGCAACAAAATGATTTGTATTTGTAATGAGCATACAAATACAAATACAAATAATAGTAATCAACTCACACACGGTTATGCATAGAGAAAAAATTGATTACACATTCAAATTGGTTTGTGCTCGAGTGAAAAATATTCGTGCAGTTGTGTTTGTGTGTGTGTGGAGAAGTGTCACTGTGGGCTCAGACAGGCACATTTGCAACTAAAACGCGCCTGGCGAACAGAAAACGTTGACGTTTATTAATAGCTCAGCTTTAACGAGGCGATTCGGTTGAGCGGTTGCAATTTTTTTCTTTTTAATGCCTTAATGGGTCACGTAGGCTTTAATATCGACGGGACAGCGAGTCCAAGAAAGTGCAGTCTAAGTGGGTCACACTGATAAGAGCTGCAAGCTGCTGTACGATTTGTTGGTCTCAAGTGAAATGGCAATGAATTGAAGTGATTCATGTGCCTTAAAAATTTATTGGCAGCGAGTCAGCTTGGGCTGCATAACGAATTTTCGCACTCAAGATCAGCTTTACTTGAGCATTGCAGGTCGTTTCTACTACTATGCATGTATGTAGTATGTAGATATATATTTAATTGGAATATGAATCACAATATGAATCACAGAATGGTTTTGTTAGAAGAAATGGGTCAATGAATACTGCAATTAGGAGCATAGGTCGTGCGAAAATCGGTCATAAATGAGAGCTTGTGATGCAATATTGTGAAATTATGAGGGCATAGAGTAGCATAGATTACGAATCAGAGTATTTTCAGTATAAGAATCATGAACCATGAATACAAAATATGTAACAACTAAGGATTATTCTTTCATAGAGTATGACGTCAAGTGCGAATAAAATTCAATTCAACATGGGAAATTGCAACAATTCATTGAGACAGCCAGTTTGAATGTAAAGCATGACTTGGATCAAAAAACCGGCCATTAAGAAATCATGATTAAAGAAACTTAGTAACTTAAGCACGTAAGTTGGCTGCAAAATTATTCATGTTATAAATAGTTTATGAACTGTGGGCAATTAAATTGTCAAAACAATAACAACATTTCTTTTTCGGGGCTGTAGATCTGATGTGCCACTCTAAAGAACGTTAATCATGAATGGATTATGAAGTTATTTGAATTGTATTGCATTGCCAAGTTGTAAGTGAATGAGTTATATTAAATTAATTATTTAAAATTGATAAAATTAATTAATTTAATTACCAGAAGACGGATTAATTAAGTAATAGGATCGTCTATGGGTACATTGAGGAGACAAGAAAGCGAATGATTGAAAGCGTTTTGAAGATTTGCTCCACGTGTTTCTAAATGTTTATTGCACTGTCTCCAACTAATCGTTCCAGAGATGAAATTCACTTATATCTTATAATAAATACTTTATGTGCCAAATTGCCTTAAGGTAAATGAAGAAATTATTTAGTTGATGAATGCCCAGCTTAGGCAAGACCAGGAAAGAGGTTTCTAGAAACTTAACCTAACCTAACCTAATTCCTTGTTAACCCTTTCGCTATTTTGTTGCCATATGCCAACATGCTAGTTTGTGGACGTCTGCATCCTCTGTGGTTTCAAGAATACATTTGTTTTTTGATCCTTAGAATAGTTTGAAGTTTTAGGAAAAATACGAAATTAATAAACTGAATATTTAAGTTTAAAGAAGAGAAGTATACACGTTTTTTTAATGGGTTATCTTGACATAGTAAAGGAAGAAGAAGCAGAACAATTTAATACATTTTTAATTTGACGTTTTCTTTCAATTTAGATACTTTTTTTTTAATTTTGGCTGAAGTAAATGAAGAAATATTCAAATTTTCGTTATGCGTAAAAAGTTTTATGTTTAAGTAATTATTACAGCCGAAACGAAGTGGTTGCTCTCATAGAAAAACACTCTAAAATACAGGATCCGAGTATAAAACTTAAAATTTTTTTTATGGAATGTTGCTAATATAACCACATAGAAGCCAAAAACGTAAAATTTAAAATATTAACTCTTCCCAGTAAAAATCTGTAGCGAAAGGGTTAAGTAATCTGTAAACATAAGAATCAAAATCAGCAGAAGTAGAAAGTCATAGATAGCATCAATCTTCGCAGGAAGCCTAATAAATAAAAATTTATTCACTTTCTTTAATGCGGTGAGCTCAGAAGCACAACAAGTTCTAATGAATCTTTGTTGAATAACAAATCATATGAATACACAAACAAATCATAAAGCACAGGTTACTCAAAACTGGCTCATAACCCATTAAACGTGACTTAAACTCAACTTAACGTGAGTAAAAAAATCTAGATTACCGACTCGTATTCCGCATCTGATGATCTGATGAACCACATGTACACACATAATCAAGTAATCACGATTATCATGGAATTACAACTTCGGCCTGCGAGTTGCACACAAAACTCCATTAAAACCAGATTATGCAAAAGTAGTTGAAATTCCAATTATAATTAAAATTGCTGCCCGACGATGGCGGAAGTAATACACGAGCCGAACATTAAAACGCTCTTAATTAAAGTTGGAAAGAGCACAACTCGAGCTAAAATTGCGACCAGTCGCCGCAGTGCACTGCAGCGCGTTGTTGGCGCATTTAAATTTCATTTCAGCAACAACAGCAACAACAACAACAAACAATTCGCTACTTCACACATGCCAAAGCGCCATAAAATGATTTCATAGTTGCCGTATTTGTTGTGGCCGCTGCGTTGCCGCTGCAAAAAAGATGACAGCTGCGCGCAAGAACGGTTGGCAACAACAACAACAAAAGAGGCAAAAGTGGCTAACAGAAGAATAGGAATATTAATTATATCGGCTTGTCTGTTATATATAGCTCCGTATTTTAAATCTTTTATCTTTTACAACCATTTATGCATCGTTTTTTGATCACTTTTTCCTTGCAAAAAAAAATGTGAATTATACGAGCCTACAAGTTAGGCATAAATTTATTCAACAATTAAGAAAATGTTACTTGTTACTAGTTTGTTAAGTACTTGAGAGCTCGTCTAGAGACATTGTACATAATACACATATCGTTATACTATTGTTTATTGTAGTATTAAGTTCATTTATTTGAAATAAATAAACATATTTAAAAAAAAAAAAAAAACAAAAGAGGCAAAAACAAAAAATCCAGTGTAATAAAAGTGCACTTATGTGGAGCTGAAACAGCGCCTACAGTCCGGCAACAATTTGCTGCAGCCGATGGGAGAAGCAGAAGAAGAAGAAAGTTTGCGGCTGGCCATGCTCGGCCGGATGAGTTGATGAATGACTAATAAGCGGTCGCCGCTACCTGCTTCAAATGTCATCAACATCAGAGGCAATTTTGTGGCTGCTGACGCGCTCTTCTTCTTGCTGTTCTTCTGCTTCTTGTTGTTATTCCATGAGTGCCAACTGTTATTGTTGTCCAGCGCTGTTCTGCGCTGCATGTGGTGACTGGGTGTGTTGTTGTTGTTGTTGCTGTTGCTGCTTCTGACGGACTGCGCTTCGGTTGCATGGCTGATGGCAACAAAACTACAGCAAAAAGCTAACCATTTACGCTCTGCTTTTTCGGCGCAGACTTTTGCTACCATGCGCTAAACACCAACAATAACAACAAACCAAACAAAAACGATAACAACAACAACAAATTTGAAAATATACACACAGCAAAAATAATACAAAAACTGCTCCGCATGCCGTTGAAGCAGAAAATTGTCGAAAGAAAGTTTTGCTGTTGTGTTTTTGATTTTCAAACGGAAATTGCATTTTGTTGTTGTGATTGTTGCTGTCTAATTTGGCCGGTTCGCGCCAGTGAGAAGGCACAGCTGCGGGCCAACAAGTCAAGCTGGACGCGCCGCGCAGCTGGACGGACTTGACCGAAGCAACTGGCAGCACGAAGTGCGGGGCATGCAAGAGACAAGTGCGGTGTTTATTTTAAAAAGTGCTTTTTTATAGTTTTTTTCAAGCTTTGTTTATTATTGTTGCTGTTGCTGTTGTGTGTGTGAGTGTTTTTGTTACGGTTGCTGCTGCTCGATTGTGTGCTGCTTCGTTCTGGTGGCGCGCTTTTTTCACAGCTGTTATTGTAACTTTTCGTTATCGTTGTTGTTATTGTTGTTCGGTGTTGTTGCCGTTTTACTATTCCCAAAACTTAAATGGGGTTAATTACGGATTTAACAAACGAACAAATTTGGTTGTTTCTATAGTGGCGGTTGTTATTGTTGTTGTGGCATTTTATTGTTTTGCGCCGAGAAAATTTGCTTTGTTTGACTCGATTTTTAGGCTTTCAGTGCAATCATATTTGAATTAACAATAACAAAAATCAAAATAGAGGGTCCAAAATTATAATAATGAGGGCGATTTGGCGATGGGACGGCGGTGATAAGTCAAAATGTGATTTCTAGTTTCACAAATGAGATAACTTTGTTTGGGAAAAAGCGAAAGACAAAGCCCCTAAAAAGAAGGTGAAGTTATAAATTTGTATGTATGATTTTGTATGTCTGTAAGTAACTGAAAGCGTTGCGTTGCAGGTAATAGCCAACAAGGTTAGGTTAATTTGAGAAGTGTGTATGTGTGTGTGTGTGTGCAGTTCAAGCCGCACTTCCATTCGGACCAGTGAAAAAAGCCACTGTTAGATTCTTTAGAGGTGTAGATTTATTCTATTCTATAGTATGGAAAGTGTCCAAAAGACACGGCACTTAGATGTTACTGTCTATTGCATCTTCAGGAGGAAGATCCTAGTTTCAATCAATAAACCAACCCGACTGCTTGAGTAAGCTTAAGAGATTCGAAAGTTAAGCTCCAAAGACAGGAAATTTAGACCCCAAAAAGCAGCAACAGTGTTGCTGATGACTTAATAATGATGGCTTAAATAAGAAGCCGGAAAAAAGTACAACCAAGCGATAACATATTTCTTGTCATTTTCATAGATAACTTCCATGCTTTGTGCCATAATCTGAATAACCCAAGAGGAAAGAGACCGAAATACAACCCAGCGATAAGATATTTCTCGTCTTCTACATGGATAACTTCCATGCTTTGTGCCATAAACTAAGACGGAAGAGACTGAAGTACAACCCAGCAATAATACATTTCTTGCCATTTACATGGATGCTTTGTGCTATAATCTGAGGAAAGGGACCGAAGTAAAACCCAGCGATAATATATTTCTTGTCTTCTACATGGATAACTTTGAGCCATGGATAACTTTCCTAAGAGGAAAAAGATGACCAGACATTCAAAAGCTTCAAAAATCTTGACCACAACTGTCTTACTTGTCTTACTGCCATAAGGGGGTATTAAAAATAAAATTGAGCAAAAGTCCCAACGTCCAACTTTGACATCTGAACGAATAATCTATACTTAAGTAAACTTTTCATACTAAAAACAAGGACTCCAACCTAACCAAAATAAGTCGTCTAATGATTTGTTTTTCCAAGGAACTATAGAGCAAGCCTCGCTGACTTTTTTGCAAGCATGTTAAAACTAAACATTTTAAGAAAAAATTTAAAAAATATCAGAAAATGACAGCCAACGTTTTTAAATATTCGAAATTTTCGCGTAACAGTATTAATGCAAAAGCACAAATTTTGCAACAAATTTTCCAGTTTTAAATTTCTGTTGATGTTTATTTGATTGTTTGCAGGATCTGACACTGTAGTTGGCGTTTCACACACACACACGCGCACACTTAGCGGTAATTAGTTTTTTATGCTCACGTTTTTGTTCGCAAAAACGCAACAACACGCAATCACACTGAACAAGCGGCCACCGAAACTGTGCACGTCGGCGCGTTTCGGTGTGTCGCCAGGATACGCACCGCCGAAACGACCGAAATGTGTTCAGCATTTGCATGCAACGCAGCGCTGCCGAACAACGAGCGCAAACATTGTGTGCGCTGCATTATGAAGCAGGACTTTGTAGGTTTCGTCGCCAGAATGAAGAGTCCATCGTGTGCGAGAGCGCGCACATTAATCTCCATCAGGCAACACGGCAGCGACAGCCGCAGGGGTGCGGGGTGCGAGGCTCGGCGCAGCGTGAATGCGTGCAAAGTAACGCAAAGTGGCTTTTATGCAAGCGACAGTGGTAGATATGGTTGGTGCGGAAGGGGGGTGGCGGTACAGAGGGGCGCGCAAATGTGCAGAAATCATGCACAGTGGCAACATCAGCGCCGAGTGTTTTATTCTTTTCATTAGCTTTTTAATTTTTTATTTTGATGTTTTTTTCTTTGTTGCAGCAAAGTGTGAGGGAGCGGAGCGCAGTGCACCATGCGGCGTGTGTAATGCGTGTTTTTGTTTTATTGCAAAAATTAATGAGAAAACGCAGGCAAATAACAAAAGTCACTTGCAAAGTGACTGCGCACACATTGGCGCTGCTGGCAATTCTTGCGTGAGTGTGTGTGTGTTGGCGCTGACGCATAGTCGCGGCTGCTGCCCAGCTGCGGTGCTTTTAGTGTCGCAATATGGTAATAATATAAATGGCGGCCAACTAGGACATTTTAATGCTAAAAAACATGCAATGCTAACGAAAGAAAAACGAGAACCTAAGCGAAACGCAGTGCGCATGTGTGGCGCACAATGAATGGTGCAGCACAACTGAAAGCACCGAATGCAAATTTGCTTTCATGCGTCGGCGCCGACAGCAACGCAACTGACTGGCGGAGGCATGCCAAATGTGATTGTGTGTGTGTGCATTGGAAGGTCTTTTCCTATAAATATTTAGGACCAGATAAAAGAGATTTTTTGGTGAATACTGCAGAATATTTTATAGTTATTCATGTAAAATCTGAATCAGTGAGCAGCATAAAAGTTGTCTGATAATTTTAAAAGTCTCAGCGTTTAAAAAAAATATATTTTTAGTTTAGGTTTAAAAGTGAAAGAAAATGTCAAGAGGTGTAAACAATTTTCAAGAAAGTTCGGTTTGTTAAATCATCTTACAGGTTTTGCATGAATAAGTTTGCTCTTATAAATTAAAATCTAATCCTTTCAATCAGGCACGTAGCCAGAACTTCTTGGAAAGCAAACTTAAACATTTTAATTTGAGTAGGTAAAAAGATTGAACTTGTACTTGAGTGGGTAGCGCGCTGGCTTCCCATACTGAGGCCCTAGGTTCGAATCCCAGGTAGGTTACAGTACCAGACCTATTGTGAGTCCTTTCATAAAACAAATTCACAATCACACAAATTAAGTCATTAAACAAATTTATTTGATTATTTATTATTTAATTTGACAGGTTCAATAGTTCCGCCTCTGCTGCGTTGCTCAGACTAGCCAGAAACGTAAGAAGACTCCAAACAGTGGTAGCGATATTCCTGTAGAACTTTGCAGTGGCATAGAAAGTGTTTCATTTTCTTTGCGTCTTCTTCAAGATCGCAACTCCTGCAGACATTAATGGAATTCGTTAGGGATAAGCAAAAAAAACCGTTGTCAGCAGTTAAAGTAACGTAGCAATTATTTTCATAAAGTAGTTCACCATTTATTGTTGAAAAGTCTAACACCTCAACGAGTCCAGCAAATTATTAAAATATATATTTTTAAAATCGATCTTCAATTTGTGAAACGCATAGAAATTAGTACAAATTGTAGTCAATGTGGAAGTTTATTTTTGGCTTAATGGATTTATCAACAAGGTTTTAATGAGGTAAGGATTCAATGAGAACAAACATTTCTAACTGGAAACACGATTGCATTCAGAAAAATTTACTATTTGATGCAATTTGCATGATGGTATCATCGGCATCACAGGGTGTCATCGAAGCCTTTTCAATTCAAAATGACGATGGAGCAAACATTACAGCTTCAAGTCGCTTCAAGCTGTCCGGAAAATGAGGAAAAAACAGTCAGTGGACTACGAAACCAAACCACGTTCAACGAGTTTTTGTTTTACGACCTCAAAGACATGGATCCAGACAGTGGCGGATTCAGGGGAGATTTTGGGGGTTGAAACCCCTCCCCCCGAAATATTAGGATCGACTTTAAAACTACATACAAATTAAAAGGCAGTTTTTGGCATTTTATGAGTATTAAAGAATTACTTTTTGAAAGCCCACCCCCCGAAATATTTTTCTGAATCCGCCCCTGGATCCAGACAAATTGTGGTTCCAATAATATGGCGCTGCGGCCCACATGTACATTTTTAAATGGAGTTTATTAAAAACAAAGTTCAACGAAAACGTGATTTATGTCGATTGGCCTCCAAGATTGTTGGATTTTTTTCATTCGTTCGATTATTTTTTGGGCGACTCGGCTAAGTCATTGGTGTACTATAGCAAACTACAAACATTGCCAGATATTCTCGAAACAGTTTTGCAATATTTGATAAACAGAATAGTATACAACCGAGGTGGCCATACAATTTGTGTTCAGAAATATTATTTGAATATTGATAGCATAGAATCGAAGTTCAAATAAAATGAACATTTTGAAATATAATAACTCTCAGCTTCATTGAAAACACCCATGCGGTGAGTTTTATTTTCAGTTCACAGTGCCTAATAAACGGCACAGGAATTGTTCAAGATATGCTATGAACTATGAGTAGGTCGGTTTTTCAAGTCCATTGAATCCAGTGTACTACCAGCAGACAGTGCTTCCATCTACAAACTACGTTTACATGTCCTGAATTAGCGTAACGTGCGTTTCAATAAAACTGAATAATTAAAAATTGTTACTTGCTCTGCATTCTAAAGAAACCCCAACAAAATTCAAGCTGACAAAAACGTATGCATTTCCACCCATAAAACCTGCACAAACACTCGTATCGCATATTTCAAAAGTTTGCTTACTGGTATTAATAAACAATTTTCCGCTTAGAGTGAACGCTCCGTGCTGCAATGCAAACTCGCACAACACGGAATTCATAGAAAAATCCAACCAAACTCTGTGTGCAAAGACTGGCCAGAAATTTTCGCTATGACAATCGCCCAGCAGTGGAGCATGGACTGCATTGTTTGTCCGGCTTTGTGTGAGCCCATGTAAATTGCTTCTGGTTGTGTGTGTGTGTGTTCGGTGTGTTATTACTGTGCGTGTGCACCGCTGGAGATCCGCACAATGCTGCGCAACTTTGCGGCACTTAACGCGCACCGCAGCTGCTCCACGCTCAACTCAGCTCAGCTCAGCTCAACCCAGCTCAGCTCGACTCAACGCAGCGAATGCTGCATTCATCGCATTCTGCAGGCTGCCGGTGCTAGCGCGGCTTTGCCAGCTCATCGCTATTTACATGCGAGTGTGTGTGTATGTGTGTTGGTGTCTTTTCGAATTTTGGTTTTCGTGTAATAATTTGAATGCTTATGAGTGCGCTTGTGTGCGTGTGTGTGTGTGTGTGCAGGGCTCGCTGAATAATTTATGCATTTAAATGTACTTCCATGTGTGTCGCTTTTTGTGTGCGTTGAGTGTGTTGCAAGCAGCGGCCGCGT
This sequence comes from Melieria picta, assembly GCA_964056695.1. Lineage (NCBI taxonomy): Eukaryota > Metazoa > Arthropoda > Insecta > Diptera > Ulidiidae > Melieria > Melieria picta. The sequence continues at coordinate 3,877,745 of OZ057398.1, forward strand.
TCGATGCTGCCACATATGACGTCGCTCTGTTGCTGGTTGTTGTTGCCGCCGCTGTGTCACGATAATTGCGCTACAACAACAATCTAAATTTTCCATACTCTTGAGCAACGCAACGAACCGGCCGGCCAACCAACCAACAAACAAACAAACAAACAACCATCCAGCAAGTACAACAAAAACAACATTAAACGAAAAACAAATGAGCGCGTTACTTTAGCATATTTTAACAGGACACTGTGGCATTTTTCATTTACACTCGCATGTGTAGGTGTGTGTGTGTTGGTTTTGTTTCTGTTGCTGTTTTTGTTTCTCTTTGCACGAGTACAATAATTTTGTTGGTTTTGTTTTTGTTTTGTGGCAGCAACTTTTCCACTTCAATTTCGAGTGCGGCAGCTGCGTACAAATTTAATAATCGTTAAACAGTTACGCCGACCTTTAGACCCCAACGAGCGTCATGTGGAAGAAGTGCGGCGGGCGCTGGAGGTAGGCGGCATAACTGCTGTTTGCTGTTCGCTGACGCGGTGCGGCACCAAATAATGATGTCTTGTTGTTGTTGTTTTTGTTGGTATTTTAATACACTTTGGTGAGTTTTGTTTGGGCTCACGAGTGTGATTTGGTCTATTGGAAAAGTGTTGTTTTCGGTCGGTTTAGCGGCGCAGCGGCGTCTGATGGCGCGATAAAAAATAATGTATGGGTATTTTTCAGATAAAATCGGCTTTGCCAACATGAAAATGATACTTTTTGTCAATAGGGCATTAATAACTTTATTAACAAAATTATGAGGGTTATGAATTAAAAAAAATTAACATATTACTTTCAAAAATTATTAGTTGTCAGATATACAAATTGCTTAGCGATATCTGATGCAAGATATCAATGAAAAATATTTATATTACAAATGAACCGGTATGGGTGCTGTGCTGAGAACTAAATGAAAACAAATCAATTATTTTACTAAACTAGTGAAAATAAATTAAATTGCGTTTACTTAAGATCAGAGCTAATAATTTGTTTTTAATAATAAAACATATTTAAATTAAATATCGAGCTAAAACCCCTGGAGGCTAGCGCTTCTAACTCTCATGTAGAATAATAATTTTATTGTTATTTATTATTTTATGAATAAATATATAAAAAATATAAATAAATAGATAAATAAATAAATAAACGACTTTAATACAAATGTAAAATATAAAGTATTCTACAATTATGAAAATATAAAATTCAAAAATATACACAAACGTAAAAATTAAAAAGAGATCAAAATTAAAATAATAATAATAACTAAAAATTAATTGGAATAAAGCAAATATAACAAACATAAAAACAAAAACATTTATTAAGTTTACGAAATTAGAACAAATAAATAAAATTGAAATATTCTGAATACAAAAAGTAAAAATTTAAGTATAAAACATAATTCGACCTGAAGCTTTTTTGCATTAAAAAAAACAATAATAAAACATTAAAATTGAATACAAACAAAATTAATTAAAATATTTCAAAAATATTTAAAATACAAATTTTAAACATTAAAATGTGTACAGTATAAAATATAGAAATAAATACAAATAGGACAAAATATAAAAAAATATCAAACACAAAAACAAAAAACAAAAATTAATATGTATTACAAAAATTGAAACAAAAATAAAATAAATTAAATTTAAAAATTCTAAAATAAAATATGCAATTTAATATGTTGAAATATATACAGTATGAAAAAAAGAAATACATAAAATTCTGACAAATATAAACAAAATAAATATTATCACAAAAAGTAAACAAAAAGTTCACAAAGTAAAATGTATGTATCAAGAAATGTATGCACAGAAAGAAGACAAAAATAAAAATAATGAATAAAAACTAAAATTTACAATAATAGATTCACCTTAAAACATTAAAATGTATACAGTATGAAATAGATGAATAAATACAGACACTCAAAGTATAAAAACTAAATTTTATCAAAAAAGTATGAAAGATTTTATATTTAATAAAAAAATAAGAATAAAAAAGAAATTATTAAAAAAAAATAAAAACAGGAATAAAAATAAAAAGAATAAAAAATACAATTAAAACTTAATAAAATTAAAACCTAATAAAATTCAAAACAAATAAAAAAATAAATAAAAATTAGAAATTAAAAAAATAAGAATAATTAAAACGTAATAAAATTTAGAAATTAGAACAATAAATAACAACATTTTAAAATAATAATCCACAGAGTGGAAAAATATATAAAACATAAACATATACATATGTACATACAAAATAAAATATGAATTGAAAAAATAATAATGCTAAAAATAATGCCAAAAAAATTTAATTTTAACGTTAAGTACTCAAAATAAATTTTAATATGTATACTGTGAAAAAATATACAAAAGAATAGATCCATTAAAAATTTTATCAAGGAAAAAAATAAGTATACAAGTGGAAGAAGAAGTAAAAAAAAAGAATAAATTAAAAAGATACAAAATACAATTATTACAGTAAAATATTAATTATTATAGTAAAAAATATGAAACAAAAGCAGACAGAATGAAAAACAAAACAACAACAAAATATATAATATATAAAACATGTATGTAGGTATGTATGATACAAAAAACAAATAATAATAAAAGTAGTAAAAAGTTTACTCAAACCTAAATAAAAAAATAAAAAGATAGAAAAAAGTCAACAAAAATAATGAATTAAAAAAAATTAAAAAAGTGTCCAAGATTGAAAAATATTACGGATAAACGGCAATTACATTCAAAATGTACTGAAATAATTCAAGTTACTTCATATCTTTCCTCACAAACACTTGCACTGTCATATATAACACTCACACGTCTGTGCCCACATTCTCACATTTCTTTGCCACAAGAAACTTTACAGAAAAAAGAACAAAAGTACAAGTTCACTTGTCAATGACTGTTCGAACCACTGCAGCGGCAAAAGCCAAAGAGAAACCTGAAAGTCAACATTAATCTAAATAACTGTCGCATGAATGTCATAAGAGTAGCCCAACAACCATGGCAGATGGTGCCAGATTGTCGGGGGAAAAAATTGCTGGTTGGTTTTTCGGTGAAAAAAGTGTGCAAAAAACTCGAACAGTTTCTTATGGAAAGAATAAGAAATAAGAGATGTGGTACAACGATGAACAGATGAACCAGACGATCATGTAGGTGATACAACAGAACAAGAGAAAGCAGAGCAACAAGAAAAGGGTGCAGTGGCATCAGATTTTCATACCTGTGAGCTCATACGACAACTGTCAGTTCAGTTATTGGAATTGAATACCATTGATTTTTGTTGGTGTTGTAAAACAACTCTTTATTCTTGATGTCATGCGAAAATTGATATCAGATCAGCACGTTCAATAAACTTGATGCCATGACTCAGTGATTGATTGGACTTGAATTGAATACTCTATCTGGATGGAAAATATTTAGAGTTTGTTTCTATCTAAAGTTGTGAGAGAGATAACAAACATACTAAGGTCTGAAACTTTAATCTGAGTTAAATCGGTTTAATTTGAAAATGTGTACAAATCCTTACAAAACTATTTCAAATTTTGGGGTGAAACACATCTGGGACAATCTTTCAGCATTGTTGTAAAATAACTCTTTATTCTTCTCATCTCATTCCAAAATTTATATCAGAACAACAGGTTCAACAAACTTGATGCCATGACTCAGTGATTGATTGGACTTGAATTGAATACTCCATCCGTCTTCAGTCGTCATGAAAACGAAGCAAACATACTAGGGTCTGAAACTCTAATCTGAGTGTAATCGGTTACATTTGGAAGTCTGCATAAATCCCTACAAAAGTGGTTACTCGAAATTTTTTGCCGAAACATATTTGACACAATCTGGCAGCATTGGGTCGCTGGAAACTAACAAAGCAGTAAAATCGATTCAAGTAGCCATTGAAACAGCACAGCTCATTCAAGTGGGGAAAACTTAAGTAACTACTTGCAGCTGACAAGCGGAACGCATCGATGGTTCATTGTGCGGCGAAATTCATTGTCAGTTTGATTTTGGCCAACTTTTGTCACTTGTTGGGCGCTTCTGACACTTTGTCAAGTTTGTGTTTGTGTCTGACAGCTACTCAATGGATAATGTAAAGAATGGAAAGGAAAAACAATTTGACAAAACAGCAAACAAACAACCAACAAATCACGCAAATCAACAGAATTACGCAAATCAACAAGACGCAAACAAAAAAAAAACAAAATACAAAACCAACGATTGTATGCGTAAAAAAACCCACAGTAACTTTAATGACGGAAAACTTGACAAAAAGCAGCGACAATTTGTGTTGTTAAGCAAAATAAATAAACTTGCAATGCTGGCTGCGATTTTTATGCCACTCCAACAAAATTTTTGCTAAATTGCGCGCATAATTTTCTCATAATTGTTATTGATTTTAATAGCGCATAATTATTGTTTGATACAATCGGCCGCTGATTTATGGAATATAAAACAATTTTTGCATTTTTGTCAGAATAATAATTAAGCATAGATGCAGTTTATCAATGCGGTGAAATTAATTAACTTTTATCATGCAACATACGAACGACAGCTTTAGTGACAATTTTAAAGTGACGTCTCAGCGCTGCGCCATGTGACATGTCAGCTGTGTGGCGGTCAAGTGTCGCATAAAAAGCGCGCTGGGGACTTTGGAGTGCGTCTCACTTGACGTTTTGACAACAATCAAAACGACACAGAGCGAAAATAGCTTAAGCACAAAGCAGCGAACGCAAATTGCAAGTACAAATGCATAAAAAAGTGACACGTCTAGACACACATAAGAGTCTTTTAAAATAAAAATGCAAATATTTAAATAAAAAAATGACAAGCAACAATGTTTTAGTGGGTAACGAACGACTGGTTTGTACTCTACACCGAAACAAATGTGTTGGGGCGGTGCATCTGGTCTCAAAAATTATGAAATTGTAAACATTTCAATTTGTGCAATACTCTCATATCGCTTAAAAACTACTGTGTCCCATATGAAATGGATTCCTAATTGGAACAGCAGCGATATTTATAAAAACTTGCAGCGATCGAACGGCTGGCAGACCTTCCATACCAATCCAACATTCTTCTGGTTGTTGGAAACTTCAGGTCAAAGTGCATTTAACACCTCAGTGCCGGTTATAGAAACCCGCAACGAAAGCGAATGAATCCTGCGGCCGACTGCTGAATGCGACCAAAACCAAAAATCACACAGCGCACACCATTCGGGCGACAATGTGTGACGCGTCACTTTACAAACAAATCCGCATGGATTTGCCAGCTGTGTGCTGTCGAGCTGCTGTCTGCATTTTGGTTGCATGCAAACGTGCCTGTCGCATTTTTGTCTACGCGTGCGGTGCCATTTCAATTTGGCGCTGCTGATATCGGCAGCACAACGCACTCGAGATGTTTCCGCATGGAAAAACCAATGTTAACGAGCATAAAATTAAGCAGCAGCAACATTGCCGTCGAGGGAGAGAGGGAACACCTCGCCGCAACCCCGAGCATAATTGATGAAGTAATGCGGCATATGTGCTGCATATAAGCCGCCGCTTTCATCCCGAGCCGGCTGCCAGTGGCTGCCACTAAGCAAAATATGCGCGCCGCGCATTGATGGCGACCGAAGCGTCCAAATGGGGTGGGTGTTGTTTACGTGCGGCGCATTTTTGCCGCTTCTACCCACGCACACACACACACACGATGGCGTTCTTTGTGTGCGCCTTGTATGAAAATGCCACCCTCTCTGAAAGGGATATTGAAACCTGAAATTACGACTTGTGTCAAGAAATCGACAACGCAGCAACATTGTCGATTTTTGGGGGTGGAATACAAATGCAGCGACTTCAACTCGTGTTCCCAATCACATACATGCATACATACATACGTACAACAAGTGTTGGGGAGGAGCGCGACGAGTGCACACAATTTGAGAGCCACTGTACGGGAGAGAAAAATGGTAACTCGTCGCCCTCGCACTTGAGCGTTATTTCGTTTTTCGATGCACAAATAACAACAATAAAATCAGACGATATACATTTGATTTTTTTGACTTGGCTGCGGGGTATGGGAGGCAGTTGGGGTGGGCACAACAAATGCTACCGCACAATATTTCAGCGCAATTCGTAAGCAGAAGTGTGCTCACTCAATTCTTTCGACACAGCAGCTTACGTTGCTATTTTATGAGCGCTGTAAATCTTTGGTGAGCGAAAGTAAAATATTGGAATACTTAGTGCAATTTATAGTTTCCTTTTGCACTTTAAAACTTCAGCTCCTGGCACGAATGGGGAGATGCAATGTTAAGATGAAAGTCTAAAGAAGCTGAAGGATGTATCGAGGAAGGACAAAGCGGGATTTCGGGTGTATTAAGATGAAATCACACTTTTGAACTTGCAGAATGTTCTCGAAGCAATACAGAAAGTTTATATTTGCTTATATAATGAAATAAATGAAATAAAATGAAATGAAATATAGAAAGTCAAAATTGCATATTCCTTTGCTGCAATGTGGTAACAGAATTTCAATGTAATTGGATTTGAACTTTCAAATTTTGTATTCTGAAATTGGCCAAATTAATGCTGTGTCTGTTTAATGATCTGTCGATCCAACCTATAATCTTTAATCCCATCCTTTCCTTCTCTTTCTGCACTTTTGCATGTTCCCTCTATTTCTTCTCCCCGCTCCCCGTTGTAACAATCAATATTTATTGTACTGATTCTGTTTTATTCATCATTCAACCCTCGAATAAGCCACACCCACCCAAATTCAACTGCAACCGACTTCTAATTCTTCCATTGTGATTGATTTTTTACATAAATTATACTCGATTTCCGTTGGTTACAAATTTACTGATTTTTAGAAAGACTTTTTGAAGACATGAGCTACAGAACTACTTGAACCCTATGAAACTTGCATCATTGAAGATAAATAATCAAGAAAACATCGAATTGATTACACAGTGCAACAAATTAAAAAAAAATTTCGAGGGACATTATAGATCTTTGAATGCTTTTTTACCAGAAGTTACTTATATAAATTTAGCTCGCATGGTTTCCAGGGTATTCAAAGATAAAAATTTAGTTGATGTCCTTTATGTCCTTTTTCATTAAATTTTTCAAAAAAGCATATGGTTTCTTCGGCTTCATATCATTAGCTTTCATTTGACGTAAAAATTATTCCTTTCTGACATTTGAGTCAAAAGATATGATGTTTTCAATGTTTCAGTAAGGGGCACTAAGCCGCCATCTTTAAACTGCATTTAAAAAAAAACTCGAACATCCCGGGAAAAATCCTTTGACACTTTTTCATCTACTGATGTCCTCTATCGAATGAGGCATGTTTGACTTTGTCCCTTTTTTTAGTGTGGCACTGTGTTATTATGTTCCGAACACATTGACGACAGCGACACGACCACATCTGTCAAAATATAGAATGAGAACATTCAATGCAATCGATTATTTTGAGGACTGCCCGGCTACCCCACCGCCGACCACAATTGTCGCTGTTTCAGCCCAGAAAAAGTAAGAACAAATTTGTTAGTATTTAAGTTAAAACTTAAGTTTAATAAATTATTACACATTGCCATTTGCTTTAAATTCATTACAGAACGATAAATGGATATAGACGAATGCTCAATAAAAGACTTTCCAATTTGTGTTGTTTTCATTGTAATCAAGTAGTTGACCACACGGCGACGATTGCAGAGGACGCCATCTTGTATTTATGTAACTCTGTAGCTGCCGTCTTCAATGTGTTCGGTCCATTACGAACCAACATATTTGAAGGGAATCAAAACTACTCAAGCTGGAACTATTATAAATACTGGACAATCATCAGTTCTCAACACATGAATCTCTCGACAAATTAATTGCCAGACTCATCCGAAGCTGAGGTTGATTTCAATCACCAACGATTGTTCCATATTATCTTCAAATATCACAACCGATTCACCATTCGAATATCAAGCAATCGGCAATATTTTGCCTATTTAACCTAACGTAACCTTTATCTTTTATTTAATATTTCTATGTTACTACATTTAGCTTTTTCAAAGATTTTCTGTTTTAAAAATAATGTGGCCTTATTCTGTGAATGTCATCAAATATTCCATTGTGTTATTGATAGCCTTCCGAACAATTGTGCGCTTGCGGTTTGAAGGATTTAGAGGTGAACGAAAATTGACGGCACGTTATAAATATTTCATAGCAAAAAGCATATTTATTGCTTCCCATGTGCACGCTACTAATATATCTATATCAATCTATATCTATGTATGTAACAGTAAATATAAATAACTACAAATATTGCGCAGTTCGATGTATCGAGCGCAGCTTCTCGCATTTCCGGCAACCCAACTGTCAGCACGACGCTGACAGCAATCAAATATTGTCGCATTCGCAGATTCGCTGGGCAAATGGCTGCATGTCTGTCCGTTTGCCTGCTTCCCACCGTAAGCTCGAACAGTGCGCGCACACAACGCGCTAAAAGTACAAATACAAACACAAACGCGTGTATGTGGCAGCCAGTGCCAAAGATACAAAACGGAAATGCTGCGCAACTTTGATGTCGGCTTATTTGCGCGGCAATAGCCGCCAGTTTGTCTTGGTTAGGTTACCAAACATTTACTTTTGCTATTACGGTTGCGGTCGATGCTTTCTGGCTGTTTGTTGTGACGATTAAATGATAACCTGCCAGCGTGGATAGCAACAATGCCGAGTGTGCGACAATTCGGTCGCATCACAACAAATTGTAATGTGCAAGGCATGAAATTTATTTAGGTTGATTGTCGGAAGGCGTCTGCCGATTTCTTTCAAGGTGTCAACAGCAAAACAAAAGCGACATGGGCCAGTTGCTGTGAGAAACTCAAACTGATACTTGACGCATAGATCGTTGTCAATAGTGCCAGGACTCAAATTTATGAGTTTTCTCTGCACACATTTAGAAAAAAACTCTCAGTACGAACTCTATTTGTATTTATTTTTGTTGAATTAAAAATTTGTGTATTCCTTTGCAGAACCAACAATTATGAAAAGTCTAACAACAAATTTGAACTCACTGAGCTGTGAGCACATGAAAACACCAACACAAACAGCAAGGACTCAAAAACAATAACTACAATAGTGATGGCAATGGCGAGGACAGACAAATCGACATGGTATACGTAAACAAGGACAAATGTGCCAACAGCATTCAGACGAACAGGCACAGCTGTTTGAAAATTTAGTACTTTGGCATTGTTATTCAGAATGCGTTCGGCATGAAGTGTAGTGGACAGGAAAGCCGAGATAAGCAAAGCGAAATGTGCAGGCAACAAAGGTAACGCAGCGCAGGACAGCTCGATGTGTAGGGTGTGCGGGGTAGGTAGTTGAAACGATGGAAGGAAGGAAGGATGGAGGGAAGGAAGGAAGCGCAAAGGTAGCTGTGTGTGCCAATAGCACATTTTTAATGGGACTATTTCTAGGACGATGTTTGCTGTTGGGTACATACTTTCGGCTAGGTAGCAACACGCACATTGGGTCCCACGGACAGCAGCGAGGCTGCAGTTAGGGCATAGTTTCGGTTGCGTTTGCTGAAATTGAAACTGTTACAGTTTTTCGTAATTAATTGTCAGATAAATTGCTCAAGCGTACCGCAGCCAAAGAGCGTGAAGCCTCAAAAAATACGCAGCCGAATGAGGGTAAAGGGAGGTTTTGGAAAATTTGAAATATTGCAAATAGCTGGGAATGGGAAAAGTTTCGGGGGGTGCTCCAATGTGAACTCATGCTTTGATGAATGGTGAAACAAAATAAGGTCTAATTTGCTTAAAAGCGAGCAGGAATGTTTGAGCACAATTAGGAAAAGTTAAATTTTAACGCTCCTCATCATCATAAAAAAACTTAGGTACGAAGCGATTTGGGTAAGAAGCGATTCTGTGTTTAATTAAAGCAAATATAGCCTGTGTGATGCTGATCAGGATCAAGCCATGATTGGAAAGATTGATGCGGGAAAATTTGAATAATTTTCTCTACCATGTTGCATGGAACACTGTACTGCGAATTTATTTGTTCCGAAAGAATTCGGGGGAAACCGAAATAAAGACGGTGAGTTTTTAACATTTCCAATCGTCAGATAACCTCTAAGGCTAAAAACATAGTGGAGCGGCGAGCAAAGCAATGAAAACAAAATATTTTGAACTCGTCGCTTTGCTCTTTTCAGCTTTCTTCGCTTTGCTCGTGACTATGTGCGCTTCGATTCAAAAGCGTTGATTTGTTTTCGTCGCTTTGCTCGCCGCGTTGCTCTTCGCTTTGCTCGCCGCTCCACTATGTTTTTAGCCTAAGGATTGTAATTACGAAATTGGTGTGAACGAAGCTGCGGGTAATACTTAGTCCCTGTCTATAAATATGAAAGTTTGGCTGTCTTTACGTTGGTTCTTTATAGACTCCGAAGTTACTCGACCGATAGGTCTGAGATTATGACACAATGGGTGATATGTCCAGGGTGAGCTTTCTGAGTATTAGTTAGAGTTTATTGTTGGGGTTGGGGCTACACAACATAAGTCTTTAAAATAAAATATCTTCAGAATTGTATGTCGACCAGTATGACATTTTGGTATAGCGTCTTCACTGGCGTAATGTTCTGAATATTGAACGAAGGACATGGCATTTTTAGCGATCCAAATTTTCTGTATAACTTAGAACTACAGTTTAGATATCAATGACACTCGGGTGTACGCAAAATATAGTTATTTGGCAGCTATGCTTTCGTATTCTTGAGCTCTGCACTGTTCATACCAAATGTGAAGTGTTATTATTTATAGCCCGAACACATTAAAGATGGCAGCGACAGAGCCACATGACTACAAGAAGCGATACGGCTTTAACCGTCGCCGTGTAGGCAACTACTTGATTACAATGAAAGTGGCGGCAACAGCACCACAATTACAACTTGGTGCAAATAATCATAAATGCCTGCGCACTTCCTCTAAAAAGAGTTCGTCTATATTTATTTTATGGTTCTACAATAAATTTAAAATAAACAGCAATGTGTAAAAATTTATAAAAATAGTAAATTTCATTTAAAATACTAAAGAAAATTTGTAATTGTTGTTTAAAGTACACAGAAAAAGAAAAAGAACTCCATTAAAACACTTGCAGTGTTGCCAATTGCTTTGAGTTTGTTGCCTACGAGATTGAAATAGTTCTAAGGTTGGCCACAGCCATAGCTGTGGTCGGTGGTCTTATGGCCGTTTAGTCCTCAAACTACTCGTCTTCAGAAGAACGTTCTGATTCTATCTTTTGACAGATGTGGTTGTGTCGCTGCCGTCTTTTATATGTTTGGCCATTAAATATTCTTTTACTATTTTCTCAGTTATAGAATAAATCCCCCTATCAAAGTGTATCAGCTCAAGACTCCGAGTGTAGGGTACAGATATATGTGTTTAGCATAAGATTTTTGAAGTTTTTATACGGAAAGACGATATTTCGAAGGCAATTCTAATTATTTCGCTTGAAAACTTGTGTAAACAATGCGCATTATTTGCAAAAATTCCAAGTATCTGTTTACATTTGACAGTGTAAGCAGTAAATTTAGGGCTTTTAAACACTCGCATATAGGGTTTCATATCAACAAAAAAAACCACGCACGTTTTCGTGAGTTTTCTTCGCCTTGCAATACGAGTCGCGCTGCGCCGTTCTGAAAGTGCAGTCAGCCTTCGATTGGCAAATTTATTGCTTGCAACTCAATATTTGTGGCGCAAGACGTCAGCAACACAGCTAACTAAACGATCAATTACCAAATTTCAATTAGGCGTATTTATGGGCCGTTATTGCTGCATAATTCGTGCAGTGGTCGCCGTTATCGTATTTTGACACCAGCGGCGAATCGATTGCGTCGGCTGACAATTGGGCCGCTACGCGATGCCGCACATGCCCGAAAACGCTGCTGGTGCCCGTTGCATATTTGCTTGGCGACAAGCAGACAAGCGGTTCGTCGAGCAGATAACAAAGTCGTATTTAAGGCAATAAAAGCGACAACGGTACATGTCGAGCCGAAGAACAGATCTCAACGGAAAGCGGAAAACAGACCGAACAACAGACAGTGAGACAAATAAAGTAAAGTGATGAAGAAATATCGAAACCGAACGGTGCTGGGCCAATGTGCCCAGAATGCGAACGGCAGCAGCAGCAGCAATTACAGCAATCAAATAGTCTACAATCGAAGCGTTTTCGACGACACAGCGTTAAATTGATTTTGTCTCTCTTTCGACTCGTCAATGGCGATAAACGTGAATAGCAGCGTTCAGCGCCGGGCTGCGCTGCGCTTCGGTGGCGTATCGGGCAGATACGCCGCGCCGTGCTGCACCCAGGGGTACATTCCGGCGAGTCGTTGATGTGTTCGCTGCTGGTACACATTGCAGTCGCGTTGTTGTCGCTCTTATCTTTGTTGTTGTTGCGAGACAGCACCAACAAAGCGACATTTTCACACATAACTGCGGTAAATTGCTTGCGCTCCGCTACGCTTTTATCGTCCATCTGCCGGTCGGAGCGCTTCGCTGCGCTGTCAGTCGGTCTTGCCGGCGGCTGTCACGCCCTGCCCGCATACACATTCCCATTAAATATCAATTCGAAACGAATTCGAACTCACAAAATCGTTAGCCGTTGTTTCGCCGCTGCTGCTGCCGCTTTGCCACTGCAGTATTTGCCGCCGCGTCCCGTTGCCGCGCGCTCCTTGCCAGCCGGCTGATAACACAAAAATCAATAAGCAAAGGCGTCAGGCACAGTGGGGCCGACAGCGACAGTGACAGCGGAAGCCGATAACAGCCGGTGCGGGGGAAATTTCAAAGTTGCAGTGCTTATTACTTCTTCGAACAGAAAAAGCAGCAGACGCGATTTCCTCTATCGGGCAGATACTTGGGCCAAGTAGCCGCGATAAGGCGAAGGTGTGTGCGCGAGCATATTTACTCAACGTTTAGCGGTTGATAGCCGATAAAAGCTGCAAACAGCAAAAGCGAGTAACGAAACGAAACGCCAAGCCAAGCAAATATTAAATTATGATGTTCGTTCGGTCGCTTCTCGGAACACTTACTCGCAACTTTTCGAGCAATGCTCACTTGAAGGCTTCGTCCCCCTTTCGCGTGTGCAACTCGTCAGTATTTTATTAAGAAATCAATTTCATTTTATTGAAAATTTATCAACGTTTGCGCAACTCAAATTATTTATTTACTCCTCGACGTGGCTCGGTGCACGTTCAAATTAATAACTCAACGATGGCGACGGCAGTGCGGTTGCAGCGCCTGCAGACAGTGGAAGCGGCCAGCCAAGTTCTGCCATATGTGACTGTTGCTCGTTAAATAGATCTCTGGGAATTTTTGAATGCGTTCATTACTTTTTGTCGCGTTTACGATGGCGCTGACGCAATTTTCTTGATTACTTTATTAAATGAGAGAGGACGACTGCAATGGGAAAGCACCTCAAACTAGGAGTTGGGCAGTTGTGTGGCATATGTGTCGAGTTTGTTTGCATTATTCAGATCGTCATGGTTCATTGGGATACTAAGTATTGCTACTACATACATGTATGGAGTAGGCAGAAACAATTTACGTACAAATTAAGGTTATGTGACAAAATTTTACTGCATTGTTGCTTTGCCCAAAGATTAATAACTTGTTGGATGTGCTTTTCTTGTTGGAACTTCCGCAGACGTTCGAGTTTGATTTTATTAAATCAATGCCACTTTATTAAATTCATAGTTTCTTCTTCTTTTGTAATTCATTCCGCATGGTGACTTAAGAATGTTTTCATAGGCAATTAGTTTACTCTCAAAGGTCTGTCCTTTGCTGCTAAGAGGGCAGTCGCCTAAAGAACCGCAGAATGAGGATTCAAACCTGGACCTTCAAGTTCACCACTGATCCACGGCTGCAAGCAACAGTGGAATGTTGATAATTTTTTTATTATCCAACATTATTATTGTTTATTATCGATAAAAAACAACAAGTTGCGACCAGCAGTTATCGAAACTTGTGATTCTAGTGATTATATCAGGTGTACAACTTTGCTTCCGCCGTTTTTTTCCAAAATTAAAAGCTTTATTGCGAAAAAGTGCTTACAGATGTATTATTCAAAGTATTGTCCGTCGCTAGCGACAACTTTCTCCCATCTTTCCGGCAATTTTCGGATCCCGGCTCGAAAAAAGGAGTCCTCTTTTGACGCTATCCATGAAGCAATCCATTTTTCCAATTCTTCGAAGGATTGAAAATGTTGATCTGCCAGGCCGTGTGCCATCGAACGGAATAGGTGGAAGTCAGAAGGGGCGACATCTGGGGAATACGGCGGGTGGGGCAAGACTGCCCATTTCAGCGTTTCCAGGTACTTTTTGACCACTTTTGCGACGTGAGGCCGAGCATTGTCGTGTTGGAGGATGACTTTGTCATGTCGCTCTTGATATTGTGGCCGCTTTCCCGACACGTTCTTTCACTCAGAGCAGCATCACCGTAAGTTTCTGAGAGCATTCGATGAGCTTCAGCTGCATTTTTTGCGAATTGTAACAGAAAAGTAAAACTTCCCGCAAATGGCGAGAATTGGGCACATAAACGGACATTTTCGAGCGTGAATAATACGAAAACAAGAACAACTGTCACTGAAACGGCGATGACAATTCGTTAGGCACTGTCCACACTCACTTTAAAGGCATTACCATCTATGTATTTCAACCAGCCTCAGCCGGTACAGCCACCTATCGGAAAACGGCGGAAGCAAAGTTGTACACCTGATAAAATTCATACAATTTATGATTTAAATTTAATATGTTGATTAAAGTTTTAATCAATATTGACCGTGATAAATTTAACGCTTACAACTTAGCCACTATCGATGTTGAAATGTGATAAGTGAATTAATAACAGATTTTGATAGCTTGTAATTTGATGACTCGGAATTTATTCTAAATAAATGTATAGATTTCAATAATAAATAAACAGCACCTTATTATTATTGTTTGAGGCTATTAAACTCCGCCACCAATGGTGATTTTTTTGTTGAAGTTGAAATATGTTTGTACAGTAACAAAAACACTTTGTTTAAGGATTTTAAATTTGGAGATCCTTATGTTTTGTACTTAAAGAATTTTCATGTATTCCTAAATAAAACTCTAATACGACAACACTTTTGTATTGTTGGATCTCTTATAAAAAATACGGTGCATTAGCAGGACTTTTTAGATCGTAACTCATGTTTGACTGGGTCTTTCAAACAACAGTCCTAAGCTAAGGTTAACATTTTATCCACTCTACATTGGGTTTCACTTTATCGATAGAAGTTTTCAACTAAAACTTAAATCTCTTAGGCAATAAGTATCTACAGTATATAATTTTTTGATTTAAAGATAAAAACAAAAAATTTATAAAATTCGAAAAATCATCACTTTTTGTTGAGCATTAAATATAAATTGAAAAATAAGGTTTTATGGCCCGAACACCTTGAAGTCAATTTTAACTGAAATACTACACATTTTTCATTTTAGTTCAAAGTGCACCAAAAAAGTAAGAAGAACGCCATTCAATTAGTTTTTAAGTAACGATGCCAATTGTTTCGGTTTTGTTGCCTACGAAATAGAAATACAGTATTTTTCGCTTAAAACGAACTTCGAGGGACTGGGAAAAATGGTTCGTTTTAACCGAAAGTTCGCTTTAAAAGGGGTCTGTAATAAGTGAAAACATAAAGCGCGTACTTTTGAAATTGGTTCGTTTTAGGCGGAAATTCGTTTTAAACGGGTTCGTTATAAACGAAAAGTACTGTAGTTCTAAGATTGGTTAGTTCTGGTTGTTCATGAAGAACATTTTGATTCCACATTTTCAACGATGCAGTCGTGTCGCTGCCGTCATCAATGTGTTCGGGTCATTAATTGCAATTTCGTAATTCCGCTTATAACAATTGAGGTTTATTTTGTTTGCTAAGTGGAGATTAAGTAGCTTTAAACACAGCAAACTTAGGTCTGCTGTGTTGTCATCTTCTATTATAAGACTGCCGAAGAAATTGACTGCTAAGAAATTTAACAATAAAAATCAATAAAAATCAAATCAAACATTTCGCCAGAAAAAATAAAATGTGACAAAAGCTTTAGTTTAGTTCATTCTTCAGCAGAGCAGTGGAGAGAATATTGTGTGTATCAAACAGTGATGCCACAGATGTTCATTTGGTGGGAGGGGAGGTTCTATACACAGCTTTTGAGCTCAATATCATTTGAAATCCAATTAACGTAACCAACACAAGGCCATGTTTTATGGATGCCCTATGCCCCCGAGAGGACTGAACAAAGGGGGGGAAAAAGCCATTTGAAATCATGTTTGCCTCCTAAAATTATTGCAACAAACAAATATTTTACAGGATTTTGAACTTCCAAAACTCCCCTTGTGCCAGTGGTCCCGAGCTTTTCCTGCCAAAACCCTTCTTCTACAAATTATTAAAAAAAATACTTTAAACGATGAACCCAATTTTCCCGACTCACCCCATTCTTCATCCTTTTCTTTGGGGTTGCTTTTGGATATATTGAAAAATGCCTTCAGTGTCTGCAAGACTACAAACCAACTAGACTGACTGCGTTTTATGTTCCTTTACGGACATTGAGATTAATTTAATTTTTTATACTTTTAACTTTTTTTATTACTTAACCCATTGCTGCCTAATGGGTAAAATTTTACCCATGAAAATTGATTTAAAAAAAAATCACAAAAAAGTCAATGTTTGAGATCTCTCAAAACTAGTGTCCGACCGAAACCACTTTTTTGGGCCGAAACCGAAACCGAAACCGAATATTCGGTTTTTTTTTAATATTCGGCCGAAACCGAAACCGAAACCGAAACTTTCTAGTTGAAATAAAAATCACCATATCAAGCACTTTTTTCAACAAACGAATTTTACATTAAGTAAATAAAGAATAAACAAACAAACATAGCATAAATAAATAAATACTTATTAAAAAAAAAACAATTTATTCATTTTTTAAAAACGTAAACATGAAAAAATCACCCTTTCGTACCTTACTCGCTAATATTCAAAATTAAATAATTTAATATTATATGCTAAAAAAATAAATTTATTTACATTGGTGGCATCTAAATTATTCCTCCTTTCACTATATATCTGCTACACAATAAAATGTAAAAAATATTCTAGAAAGTTTCGGTTTCGGCTATTCGGCCATTTTTTGGCCGAAACTGAAACCGAAACCGAAACCACTGATTTGGGCCGAAACCGAAACCGAAACCGAATATTCGGTCGGACACTACTCAAAACCATTGATAGGGATAGTTAGGGTAAAGATGGAACTACCTTAACCTAGTGAAGGTCACCCTAAAATTTCGCCATCTAGCTAGAGTTACCAGACTCCAAAAATCGTGAATTTTCCGGAGGTGGAAAATGTGGTGAAACGTAGTGGCCTTAGAACTTCACAAAAATCTGCCTCCTAACTCACCTGTAAAAAATACAACTTTTGTTCACGTGTTTAGCTGATCACTTCACAAAGTGTGGAAAAAAGTTACCATTGCTGCGTAATGGGTACAAAATACCTAATGAATATCTCAGCAACGTGCAGAGATATAAAGCTTACATTTTTTTTTCTGATCATTTTGGGTCACTTCTTGGTCGTGTATGAAATTTTATCAAAATCGTATGGGCGGAACTGGTACCCGGCAGCAATGGGTTAAGTAGACTTTGCTCTGAACTGGCGTCAAGACGATGCCAGAATTTGTGTTCATAACAAACGAATCCATTAGTGCATCTTTTATTTGAATATTAGCACATTTTGCAGACACTTCAGACTGTTTTCCCAATTCATTGACACCTTTGGCAGACTTTAGCACTCACCTGCTGAAAAACATCCAGTTTTAGTCCATTAGTAATCCACTTGTCTGATTGTGTCGAAGCTCAGCACAACAAACATTTTAATCCACTCGTGTGTGTATGTGTGTGTGTATATATGACGTAGGTATCCAGGTGAATAGCACTAATCGATTTCAATATTTCACATTTAGCACTTTTCGTATTGTTAAAATTTTTAAATTTTGTTATTTCATAAAAATTTCTTCGCTTCAACTTCAACACTAACTAAAATTTTCGTTTGAATATTTTTTGGTGATAATTTCTGCAAGCAAAGGGAAACAATCAACACGTTAATTAGCAACGTTTCTTGGTTTGGCGCGACGGGAACAACTTTGCAACACTCAACATGTGGATGCCACAAATGTGAAGCGCTCGCATTCGTTTCGATTGCGCGTCCAGCCAGCAATTTTACAGCCATTAATTTGTGTCGGTTTCGGAGATTTGTTATTCCGCTTTTGTTGATATTTACTTGGCTTTTTTTGGGGCTGAAATTGAACATTGCCAAAGTAGGGAAGCAAATCAAGTGAGGCCAACGTAATGTGCCAACCAAAGAGGGGTGAGGCGCACACACAAGCAGGGTGACCAGGCGGGCGGCATTCACTGAGGTTCCATCATTTGTGTTGATGGATTCTTGAGAACTTTTTTTTAAATGTCTACACACTTTTTATTTGTATGAAAGCCGCAGATTCTTGACATGCGAATATTTTTTTAACTAAAAATATTTACAAAACCCATTTGAATTTAAATGTTAAGCACGTGACGGCCACCGCACAGGCACATAAAAGGCACGCAAAGGAGACAAAGTAAACATGAGAAACGGAACAAGAAGAAGCACACAACTAAGAAGAAGCTGTGCAGAATGCGGTACAGCCACAGCCACAGCCAGGGGAGTTCGAGTTGCCTTGGGCAGACGTGAGGACGGACGACGGCGAAAGGAAAAATTTAAAGAAGTGGAAGGCAGACAGCGAGCAGCAACTAAAGATGTAAAGTGGTAAATGTAGCCATAAATAATGAGAGTGTGTGATGCAGGCAGCGAGAAGCGGCGGCGAGGCGCAGGGCCGATAAGAATGATGAAGTTGGCGTTGTCTGTGTGCTGAACGAAACCGAATAGCAGCAAACAAAGGCGAAGAAATAAATCAACAAAATACACAAAAGTACAAGAAAAAATAATAACAATAAAACACCAACAACAAACACACTGGCCAAAACAAGTTTTCGTTGTGAGTGCGCGTTGTTGCTTTACTTATTTTTGCTGCTGCTGTTATTTACTCGTTTTGTAGAGTTTAAGTTTTTGGAGCTGCTGCCGTGGTTGTTGTTGTTGTTGGTGCTTTTGGCTGCTGGTTTGGGGTTGACGTTTGGCTGAGGCAGCGAGCCTGCGCTGATGCCCGAAAACTGGTTTGGCGCGCGGGGCTGTGCTGGGAGCTTGGGGCAGTGCAGCACTGCCGAAGCGTGGGTTCAAATCTGACCTGATCTCATGTATGTGTGTGTGTGTGTGTGTTATGAATACATTTAGTGGCAAGTTTTCCAATGATTCATGTTCTCAAGAATTTCGGTTATGTCCGAGTTGAATTTTTTTCAGTTGTTTCCTCTTGCTTCTGTTGTAGTTGTTGTTGTTTTTAATAGCTTTAATTTGCATGTAAATGTTGTTTGCATAGATTTCAAATATTTCTATAAATCAGCAAATAAAATATGCCGTAGCGTCACATCTCTGACAGTAACAACAACAACAACAACAACAAGCAACTGCTTGAAAACGGAATCACAATTGAACACAATCGTTGCTGGCAATTAAAGCTGGGCGCACGGAGCAGCGTTTTCGTGGGCTCCATTGGTGTCGAGTGGGGGGGGGGGGAGGAAGGGGAGTACAGCAAGTGACTTGGCGTGTATCCAGCACCGATCGCAGCAGCAGTTCAGGCATCAGCTCCGGGCAGCTGTGCAAACCGGTTGAGCCAGTTAGAGCTGCGGCGGCTGGCGCTGTCGTGGACGCTGCGTTCAGGACGCCGAGAACGTTGAACGCGCCACAAACGGCCGTTTCCACGCTCGCTCGGCTGCATCTGCTGCGTCGATTTGTGGCGAAATTGATTTGCGCACATTAGTGGCTAATTGATTTTATTCCCCTTAATTGCTTTTTAATCAATTCATTTTTCGTTTTTTTTCAGCTCCACTACCTTTTTTTCGTTGGCAATTTCGCTTGCTATTATTTTCTGCTTTTCTCTTGCTTTCTTCCTGTGCACACTTTACTTTCATTCACATTCGCATTGGCCGTAACAACCGCAGCACATTTGTTGTTGTCGACTGTGCTTCAAATGCATTTTTCACAAATTTCGTTTTACACTTTTCGCTTTCTGCGTTGCACTAATTTTATTTCTCTTGTTTTTTTGTAGTTGCTTTTTAATAAACAATAGCACCAGCAACGTTCAAATTTCAAATCACGAATCGCAACAGTTGCGTC
This sequence comes from Melieria picta, assembly GCA_964056695.1. NCBI lineage: Eukaryota > Metazoa > Arthropoda > Insecta > Diptera > Ulidiidae > Melieria > Melieria picta. Next base: position 3,898,060 of record OZ057398.1, read on the forward strand.
TGCTCGATTTCATGCTGGTTGTTGTTGCCTGCAAGCCGCGTTTTCGGTCATTCTTGCGCTCGAATTTTCTTCATGGCAAACACTCGACGACACTCGGGCAGCGAAACACATGAAAAGCAGAGGGGGGCACAAAAACGCACGTCAAGCACCGTGGAAACGCACAAAGCCGAACTCAACCATCAACATCGACCGGTGTTTACAAAACAACTGACGGCAACAACGTTCGCACTCGCCATCGAACGCAGTGTGGCGGCCGTGTTGCTTCGCTGCGCCAACGTCGTATCTGTGTGATTCGGCAGAGCGGCGTTCAGCGGCCAAAACGAAGCATTCGCCTCGCGATTCGAAGTGAAGCACGACAGCAGCGAAGTCGTTCACATGCTGGCAGCATTTTCGAGTTGGCAATGCTGCGTCGAAGCAAGAGTGCAATGTGTGGCAATGCAGCCAGCAAACGGCTGAATTGCGGGCGCCCACTACTCTTCGGCGCGCCGAATGCCGAAACGAAGAGCGTGGCGCTAGTGAGACGCTAATGAACAGCTGATTGCCGATGAGGCGGAAGCCAGCCTGAAAGTATGCCAAAGTGCGGCGAATTCGTAGCGCTGCACTAGCGAGCGATTAGAGTGAGAGCAGTGTTGCCATCGAAAATTAGGGACAAGGCTGGAAATTGGTTGACATTTAAATTGGAACGATGAGGAAACGTTGAAAGAATATCAACAAATCGGGCACATTATCAGTAAGAAATATTTTCAAATTCTATTAGAGATGAAGTGGCGTTTTACTACGCAGTCAGCGTATTGGTTCAAAAGTTATTAAAAAAAGGCAGACGCTGCAATTCAAATGAAGTACAAAAATTCTAATTTATTTGTGTATCAGTATTTTAAATAATAAAAAGACACAAAATCAATGAAGCGAGAATAATGAAATTTGGACACGTGATCAAGGAGATTTTGGGCTTTAACATACTTACTTTTCAAGAAAATTCTATATAAATTTTCAAGTAAATAAAGGATTAAAATTTTCAAAGGACCTTTTTCATATCCTTTTTTTACAAATAGATAAAAATCAATTTTATTTAGATTCTTGAGCCTTTTCTCTTTTATTTGATATACATATCGCCATATTCTAACGAGGTTAAGTATTTTTTATATTTTTTTATTTTTTATCCCCTTCAAAATTTTGAAGTCCTTTTAAAAGGACAAAGGATGTAGAAATGAAAAACTGAGTACGCAGTAATACTATGTTTGGTCTCTAGTTTCACGCCCATATGGATTTTTTCCGGTGTGACAAATTTTTTTAATTTTTGTCGCACGGTATTAGATGCTGAATGGATTAGATGATAGAATTCAAAGCGCACACATTTTGCATCATTGAAATTGACCGATAGAGAAAATGTGTGTAGCTGGGTGTTGCAACCATTCGACTCTTTTAAATTTGTATTTTCAAATTTCCTAAAGGCTCTCCAATTTACAGTCTATCGACTGTTTCAAATCCCCTTAGACCGAAAATAGTTTCTATGTATATCAAAGATATCACCAACTCATCGCCAACTTTTCGGAAGCAATCAAGTCTGCCATCAATTTGCGGAATGTCTAATTGCTTAATGCTGTGAAATCGGTTGGTGTGACAGCAACAATTGCCGCTGCGTCCAAATAAATTAAACCAAAAATTATAAAATTCTATAAACAACTTCAATTGGCAGCGGCTGAGAAATGCTTAAGTAGAGCAGAAATCATAAAACGCCTTTAAGCAATTAATGGCAGTCGAGCTGCCCATTAAATGGCAATAAAGTTTGAGAAATGAGCAACTTGCCGAGTTCTAATTAGAGGAAAAGCGACGACGGCGCAAAGTGGCGTGGAACGAACGTGGGCTCAATTGCAATTTATTGCCCCCTCGGTGTTTCCAACCAACCAAACAACCAACAATTGGTATGTGTTCGATAATCAGGTTCGTATATTTCAGCACGGCGCGCGTGTGTGGCGTGGCGGGCAAGATTTGTGAGACATGGGAGCGCACGAACAACGCGCAATTAACGTGCAACGCGGTGGTCGCCGGCTGCTGGCTGCAACCCATTGCAAGGGCGAATTGCAGCGGCGGCACGTGCTGCCCGCCTGCACGTTCCGCCCATGCATCGAGGGCGCTTCTGAGGGCGTGCGCCACTGCAAGCGGCCGAGTGTTTGATGAAGTGGCAGCAACTCGGGCATGCATCGCACCGAAAAGTGTGTTTGCGCGCCACACGTTCGATTTTTCACTTTTGGCGCTACGCGTCGGGCGCTTTAATGTGTACGCTGCGGCTGTATCGATGAGTTAGAGCCAACGAAATCCCCATGTTTTTCGACCCCCTTTGCTCGAGTTGCTGCGCTTAAATTCGCCAGCACAACCAGTGCTGTAGCAGCTGGCAGCAGCCCCAGCGCGCCGATTTTAATGTGGATTGTGCTGTGGCGTTTTTGGTTCGTTGCTGCGCGTACGTGCAGCCCACAGCTTCATGTAGAACATTTGTTACATTGAAATTCCATTATCTAATAAAAGCAATCGGGCCTTATATATGCGCGCTGCATGTGTGTCTTCCTGTAAATGTACAAGTATGCGTACAAGTGTGTATGTGTGTGTGCCTTTGCGTTGCCTGGCAATTTCAGTCTAACGCCTTATCAGCGTCGGCTATTAGCAACGCCGCGCGGCACGTTCGCTGCAAATGGCCGCATGCGCTGCGAGTAGGCAATACAGATGTCGCTCGCCGTATCGGCACTTCGAAAACACTGACCATTAATGTGATTACCCAATTAACTTGCGCGCGCAAGAAGCAGCAACTGGGGCAACGTTGGGCCGAATCAAAAAGTTAAATTTTGGAAATTTAACATTTTGCAGCAAAGTGTTGCCGTTTAATAAAGTAAAAATTGTCTACTCTACAAGTTTTCAAACGCCTAGCGTATGGTAGTCGATACAACAACCATTCGTATTCAGTGCAAGAATCATTTAATGTTCTTTGCGAGCGAAAGTTGAGTGTAAAAAGCTCTTTAACCCTTTCCTTCCCGAATTATGAAATAGCCATAGAAACAAATTGGACGTTGGTTATTTGAAACGAGAGAAGTATTTAAAAGTATTTAGCATCATATTTAAAATGGTTTCGACTTTCCAGTGGGTGGTGCGAGGGGGTGGTAACGTAAACAATAAAATCCCAAAATAATAATTATCGAAAACGAAAAAAAGATTTGTTTCTCATAACAGTTATTACGCAACGTAAAAATTAATTGTCGCAATAATCATAATCAATAAATAAAATTTATGTTGCATTGTAATAGTTACATTGCAATTATATTCTTATAAAACTTATAATAGTTAAGTCCCCGATTAAAACAGAATATTCCTGCTGCTTGGACGGAATATGGAGATCATCATTTATTGCCAAATCATGACAACATTTATTCAGTCTTTTAAGGCCACTTCTTAATGTCTTAATGGAGTTTAACATAAATTAATTAATTTTATTCCGTTGCTTGTTTTTAATAAAGTTCATCATGGAAAATGATCTTTCAACTTCAGCATTGCTGAGCGGTGGGACAAGAAGAGTAAAACAAAATTTACCAGGTCGTTAAATGGATTTTCATTGAAATTCAAAATTGATCAATTAATCATTGAAATATAAAACTATACTAATAAATTTTTTTAGCCAAAAAGAGCTTTAACATTTTCAAAAGAGCTAAAAAAGAGCTAGGAGCTAAAACCAAATTTTTGGAGCAATTTTGAGAAAAAAGCTAAATCTAGCTCCACAAGCACCAAAATGGCAGCACTGGTCAGAGCTGATAATAATAAATACCAAATACTGATAGTAATAAAGTAGTCATATCTGACCGGTGCTAAAGCCGATTAATCGGTCAGACTTTAATTTCATACAATTAGCAAAAAAAACACAGTGGGACGACCAATTACTCTTATTACAGATATTCTATAACGAGCACACACACACACACACACATAATGCAGTTATGAATAAATGCAACAACAACAACAACAACGAAACAACTGCAACAACAAACAGTCATTAATGGCAGCCATCAATTTTAATACGAAACGGAAACACTGCAAATATGTTTTCACTAAAAACAACAAAAGCAATAATCCGCTCGGCACACATACATACACACACACAACAAGTAGACGACAATTAACACAACGCGCAGTGCAGTCGAGCGGCGGGCCGGTCAATCAGTCGATGCAGTGAGCATCGGCGCCGCACTGGCTGTCAGCTTAGGCGCAAACCGATTGGCGTGCGGGACAAAATTAATAACTCAATTGATGCGGGCGGCGGGGCGCAGCGATGGGTGTTGCTGTGGGCCGCCAGCCAGTCAATATTTGTCGCACAACAACAAACCACATTCATGCAATTTCAATGTCATCAATTGTGCATGGCAATATTGCAATTGTTGTTGTTGTTGCAGTATTTGAGTTGCAGCAATATTGTGCGGCAATATTTCGATTTAAATCGACTGCCCCCCAATGGACATCGAAACCGGCGCTCGTTGCATATTTTAAATTTTATTTGATGTTATTGTTGTTGTTATTGTTGTTGTATATGCTTTTGCATTGTGTAAATGTAAATGCTACAATGTGCATTGTTGTTAATGTTGCAGAATAAATATTGCTTGTTCCATTGCCCCCGATATTTCAATTAGTTGCAATTAGCATTGTTGCATTGCTGTTTGGCGCATTCGTCAAATTGCGGCGTCAGTTCAGTTCGCTTCAGTCAGTCAGTCAGTGGCGCATGCAGTCAGCGATGGTTCATTGTTTTTCAATTGTTGTGCGTAGATAATGGTTTGTTGTTGTTATTGTTACACTGTCGTTTGTTATTAGTTTGGCGGTTTTTAACTAATTGCTGAGTTTGTTGCTGTTGTTGTTGCGCTTTTTGTAATTTTAATTGCGCCCAATCGAACAAATGAAGATATCCGTTCGGCAATTGTTTCATACGCGTTGTTATGTCATTTCCGGTTAGTTGTTTTTTTTAAAGCCATTTACGCATCAAAAGTGGCTGTGGGGCTTTTGTGTGATTTTCTGTTAGCCGAATGTGTGCTTTGTTTTTCTATATCTACAACAACAAATTCAATTTGCAACTTTATTTCATACCATTAAAATTGTCACATTAAGGAAAAAATTTAACAAATATTAATAAATAAAAAATTAAATTGAAATAAAAAATTGCGACAAAAGAAATTTTTTCGCTAAAAAGGTTTACAATAAATAAAAATGTAACATACAATTGTGGAATATTGAAAACCTGATGAAATACAAATTGTCACAGTAAAGAATAAAATATCAAATATAAACAATTGAAAAAAACACAGTACTCAAGAACTTGATTCGATAAAATTGTTTTAATAAGAACTTTATTCGAAAAATAACAACTCTCACAACAAATAAAAAACCTTAACAAACAGCAATCATTGCAAACAAATTTGAAACCTGATTCCGTAAAATAAAAATTGTTACAATAAAGAAAAAAATTTAATAAGTATAAACAATTAAAAAACAAAATAAAAACTACTTTAAACAAAATAAATAAAAAATTTCTGCGCAAAATAAACAATTACTAAAAAAATTATCTTAGCAAACTGATGCACTAAACTAAAATTTTTATTATAAAGAAAACAAACATTAACATAAAAATCAATATAAAAAAATTTCACAAAATGTGCCAAACGAGTTACACAAAAACAATTGAGAATTGATAAAACTTCACAAGCAAACAAAACTTAACTATAAAACAATTAGAAGCCTGATTCGATCAAATAAAAATTTTTATCATAAAGAAAATAAATGCCAAAAACATAAAAAATAAAAATAATAAACAATATGAAAAAATCTTACAAAATGTGTCAAAGTGTTGCCAAAAAAAACAATAAAAAATTAAAACCGTCATAATAGGGGAAACTTGTCACAGAAATGTGTCAAAAGTGTTGCCTAAAAACAATAAAAAATAAAAACTGCCATAATAGGGACAAATTGTCACAAAATGTTACATTTCTGTCACAAATTGTCGCAAATGTCAAATTTTTAATTTAGACATGAATTAAATGTTTTACTTTGAATCATTTTAATTCAAACTGCCACTTCGAAAATGCCACAAATATATGTAAACAATTACAAAACAATTAGGAACCTGATTCCATCAAATACAAATTTTTACCATAAAGAAAATAAATGCCAAAAACATAAACAATTAAAAAAAAAACAATATGAAAAATGTTACGAAATGTTTCAAAAATGTTGCCAAAAAATAAAAAATTAAAACTGTCATAATAGGGGAAATTTGTCACAAAATGTGTGCGACATTTTCAATTTAGACATCAATTAAATGTTTTACTTTAAATCATTTTATTTAAAACTGCCACCTGTATATTCATCCTTTCGTTCTGCGCAAAACACAAAACCCTGGAGCCGCCTAATTTCCCAATTGACATGTGGCACATTCACATTTCTATTGCATGCAATTAAAAACTCACAACATTGCACGTTAAACGCCAAACCCGCGTCACAGTTGAGCTGATTATTATCTCCGCTCCCACTTACCCACCTTCACCGTGACCCATCCACACAACAACCACAGCAACAACCCATTGTGCTCTTAGCCATTTTATTGGCCGCAACTGGACGCTTTGGCCACAAGAAAAGCAGCTGCCGAACGCGCGTACAAGTACTTGCGGCATCCATTGTTAATTTCGGTCGCGCAACCCTATCGCCGCAATGTGCTGGTTGTCAGATTAAACACAGACACGATGGCGTGCGATCACAACACCCCCGCGGACCGGCCCAACGGGCGCTCATCCGTCGCGGATGCTGTTCGGCCGCTGTTCCATTATCTAATTACAAACGGCCGCGGCCGCTGACTTTATCCAGTTATTCGCGTTCGCATTGCGCATTTTGCGTTTTACATTTTGCGCCTGAAGCGTTTTTGGGCGCAGCAAAAATAAAAAGTCCAACCACAGCAACATTGCATCGGACTCCATCTGCGCTGTCACATTAATAACATCGTTAAGCGATGCCACCAAGTCGTGCGGGCGCACAATGCGCCCAGTGCGCCCTCGAGTAATTAGCTAGGTGGCGCATATTTACAGCTACCTTGGCTGCCGCTGTCTAAATTCGTTGCCCTTGGTACTGCTGCCGCTGTTGTTGCTGCTGCGTTGGCATATTTACACATCGGCTAGTGGCGACGAGCAGAAAAAGCCAGCATTGCGCATTTGCAGCACGCGCGTGAGTTGTCCTTAGAAAGGATTCCTTTAATTATGATCTTCATTAAAACGCCATCGGCACACAAAAGTGATTTCTGCCACTTGCCAGCCGACAGTCATTAAGCGGCGGTAGCGCTCGGCGGCCAAATTCCGTTGGCTGCTGAATGGAGAGTTTTGGCATTTTTGCGCGTCTTCGAGATTAGTTTGGCGGTCGGTAATGGGCAGAATGAATTCAAATGCTCGGCAGCATTTGAATACTTAAAATCATTAAACTATGCGTGCTCGAGTGGAACTCTGATGAGCTCAAGTCGGTTTGGCAAATGTTGGATGTAAATAATTAATTTGCATTTCATGGAATTTGGGCTTTAAAGTGGACGACCAGGAATTGAGAACAGTTTTGTCAAAGGTTTTATTGAATAGTTGGAAAATAAAGGAAATAATTTGGAGTTATCTGAGATACAACAAAGGACACGGGTTGGCGATGCGATGCCGAAAAGGTGTGTTGTCTTGGCTAAAGTCACAATTTATCTACCCAGTCTTCTTTGTTCTCTGAAGGAAACCAAGTACCTGAGCAGTAAAGATCCCTAACCCCATTCACAATCTTCGGCTTCCTACTTCTTCGCCTTTCTAATGCATTTCCTTAGAATTAAAAAAAGTAAAGTTAATTTTTGTAATACAGCTGAATCATTTGTAGACCCCGTACCGGACTAACACTTTCTATGATAAAAAATCATACAATACTGAACAAAAATACCATGACACACTGACTTGACTCAAGCGTTATCTGTCAGAAAACTCCTACTGGAAAAAAGAGTAAATTGTCCCAATGATTGAGTAATGATTGGAAGGCGTTTGGCTTTCCGGCCCAATCTACATCACATGACATGATGTGTTGTCATCATTAAATGACGTCATATCACACCACATCAAATATCTTCATCATATAACAACACATCAAATCTAATCTCATCACATCACATCACATCACATTACATCACATCACATTACATCTCATCACATCACATCACATCACTTTACATTACATTACATTTAATTACATTACATTACATTACATCATATCACATCACAATACATTACATTACATCACATCACACCACAATTCATTACAATACATTACAATACATTATATTACATTGCATTACATTACATTACATTACATTACATCACATCACATCACATCACATCACATCACATCACATCACATTACACTAAATTACCTTACATTACATGATATCACATCACATCACAACACCATATCACATCACATCACAATACATTACATTACATTACATTAAATTAAATTAAATTAAATTACATTACATTACATTATATAACATCACATCACATCACAATTCATTACAATACATTATATTACATTAAATTACATTACATTACATCACATCACATCACATCACATCATATCACATCACATCACATCACACCACATCTCATCTCATCTCATCACATCACATCACATCACATCACACCACATCACATCTCATCACATCACATCATATCACATCACATCACATCACAACATCATATCACATCACGTCACATCACATCACATAACATCACAATACATTACATTACAATACAATACATTACATCACTTTACATCACATCACATCACATCACAACATCACATCACATCACATCACATCACAATACATTACATTATAATACATTACATTACATTACATCACACCACAATACATTACATTACATTACATTACATTACATTACATTACATTACATCACATCACATCACATCACATCACATCACATCATATCACATCACATCTTATCACATCACATCACATCACATCACTTCACATCACATAACTCGGATGTCCAGGAATGTTCAGCGAAGTCCTCCAATATTTAATTTTAAATGTAGAACAAACAGAGAACACATGTTACACGTTTATTGCATTTCCTTCGCATTCTCACAACTTCGGCACTAGAAATCCAACGTCTCAATGATTCGAACTGTGAGTGACTTCTAACTCTTTGAACTATTTAGCTTTGCTTACATTTCAGCAAAACCAAACCGCTTTTATTCCATTTTCCTTAACACTCAGGAAATTTTAAAATTACTCTACAAGATTCGTCTTTATTATATAACTTCTCTGTCCTTGGAGCCATTCAATCAAATTAAATTGAAATTAAATTTCTGCAAATTGCTTTCAAGCACTTAAATCTCCGCAATGAAAAACCGGAAAATGTTACAATGCGTTCTTAAGGGTTGGAAAAGCGAACACTTGCAGCTTGGGACATTTCTCGGCACACTTTGAGCTGCCCGAGAAGCGCCACCAAGGAACCGTCGCAGACAAATAAACGCTTAAGCCGCCCGCGGCTTGTCGGGTTATGCAGACTGACAGGAAGTGACATTAAAATTCGCATTGGCTCAAATAAAACTGCTCCGAATCGGTAAATACAATGCACAGGAACACGCGCCTCGGGGCCAGCAGACAAGGTTGCTGTTGTTGGCGGCCCTGTTGCTGGAATTGCTTATGGTTTGATTTCTATTATGGCCTTCCGTGCACAACTGTTTGCCTTGGCAGCTTTGTCGTCGGCTTGAAGTGATGCGTGAATAATTGAAATTTAAGATGGAACTCGCTGCAAGAAATGCGTGCACATTTAAGCCGATTTGCTGGCGAAAGCTGGGCACAGCAAACGATCGAAATAACGGAATCGAGATGCTCAAAACTGTTGCAAGCGAGAATTGAAAACAATTGAAGCCTCAAGCAATCTGAAAATTGATTTTTTGTTCTATTTTAAGATTGGTGTGGTGAGGTGTGCTTGAACGTCAGCCTTAAAGTATGCAATGCATAGTCAACGTTAGGCTCAGTGGAAACGGCTCGGTTTAAAGCTGCTTTGTTGAAGGTTTGCATAATTTTAGGGGGAATGAGGGAAGAGAGGAATTCAGATAATTCGGATATCAGATCACAAAGTTTTTTAATGCATATTTTATAGTGGATTTTATAGTAATTTTTTTAATTTAAAAAACTAATCAAGTGCAACATGCGATTTCTAGTTGAATTTTAGTTTAATATAAGTTTTCGATTGAAAAAGTATTTAATTAACAATTATATGTGGTGAGAAAAAATAAGATCTGAAATAAAAAAAACAAATGCCATTAGAATGAAATCCCCAATGTCATATAAATTCCTGAACTCGCTACGCGAAGAAAGAACTTGTAATCAACGACATAAGCTCAGCTCAGATAAAAAAACAGCCAATCGAGTGAAAGCAAAAAGCCTTGACTACCTTCCATGCTTCCAAAAGCAGTACAAAGCATATAAAAATGTTCTTTTTTAGCAACAGCCAATTATAAAAATGTCGCTCTGTGCCATTATATGTAAGTGATATCAACGGCAGATGCTACCAAGCGGTCTTCACAGTTCACCGCAAGATTCGACGAGACGTGATGCGACGCAACCAGCGGCAAAACATTTCCCTCTAATTGTGTTGTACACGAAATTTTATGCGATACAAGTTGACAGCTTGTTAGCGAACTTGTGCAGACATTCGCAGTTCGATGGCGACGGGTTGACAAAGTCAAAGAGCATGTTACAAAAACAACAACAACGGCGACAGAACAACAGAAGCAACAATGGCAATAAAATAATGAGCGGAAACTGGGGTCACCGTATGTTGTGGGGCAACGAAATCGACAACCACGAGGGCGGGAGGTGTTTGAGGAGGGGTAAAAATTACACTCAAGAACGCTGAGTGAGGTGTTAACCGTCGAAAATTGCCAAAGTTCAGCTGGCGCAAACTTCATCAAATGTGTCGTAAATTTCAAGAACTTGAAAATGTTGCCGACTGTTGACAGCAGCTAATGAGGCGCGTGAAAAGTTTGCTGAACCCTAAATTTCCGATGCAGTTTTGACGATTTCTGGAAATTGCGATACTTTTCGTCTCGAATAAAGTCAATTTTCTGTCATCAGTTTGCTTATATTTTTGGAAACAAAAAATAATTTGACTTGAAATTTTCCTTTTCTTAGTTGCAAGAAATCGCAAAATTATGATTGACATTGTCTGAGAAGTTTTTGGGTCATCAAAATTATTCAGTAACGGTCGAACTGCCAAAAAGGTCTGTTGACAAACGTGACACTTTAAGTGCACAATGGCTAAACTTCTTCAAACAAATTTTCGAGGGCGGTTTCTGGTTGCTAAGAATCTGGCCACCAGCCTGGACACGGGTCTATCAGTTTCTATGAAGATTTGCCATGTCCTGTGCTAAGAGAACACCTTCCTTTCTTCTCTATCTTAACTTTCTTTCAAAGGACTTCAAGATTTGTTTCTTGAACAAAATTTCATCTATGACTTTCCTTGGAATAAAATTATAACTTAGTTGCAAGAAATCGCAAAATATTGATTGACTTTGTCTGGGAAGTTTGGTTTTTCATTGACACTCAAGTTGCCAACAACAACTCTAGTCATTGTTAACGTGATCCTTAACTCTACCATAGCTAACTTAACTCGCTAAGTGTGCGATGTATAACTTTTTCCTCTCTTCCCTGTCTTCATTCCCTTTCAAAATATTGAATTTGAACACAATTTCTTGCACAAATTCAACTTTTGTTACTGAGGGTTAAAGCTGATTTTATTACAGCTAATCTTCTTCGAATAGTCAGCAGTCGACAAATGTCGCATGCGAAATGCGAGAAGTACGTTGCCGTCGGCAACAATGCGTTGCCGCCGCGAGTGCGACACTTGGTGTCAGCGACCTTTTTCGCACGTTCCATGCCATCGTCGGCCGTTAATCATTGGCCAGAAAATTGAAATCAAACCATTTGGCCAGGCACGCAGAGTCGCGTTGCGTGTTGTGTATTGAATTTGCCGCTCGTACTCGCAGAGAAGCGAGAGCGGACAATTATGCCAACTGCCGCGCATTAATAAATAGCATTGGCCATTAGCATAGAAATGGTGCAAGCGGCTCGAAAGACATTCGCCGCGTTCGCCTGCTGGTCGGAGTTGTTTGTTTGGCTAAAAGTGGCCGAATTGGTTGCAGCGTTGCCGCTTTATGATTGTATTTTGACACGGCCGCAAACGCAAACGAACGCAGTGCGGCACTGTCAGTGGCGGTGGAAAACCATGAAGATTATTTAATGCAAACGAGCGCCCATTCAGAAAGATTAGCAATTCTAATTGAATGGGATTAGAAGTGAAATAATATGCGGCTTTCGATGTGCATTGGCATGCAGCACGCTCCCACTCGGAGCGGCCCATTCGGCGCCCCTTTTGGCTGGCGCGGCGCATTTTCCGAGCCAAACGGACATCTGCATGTGCCATAGGCGAACAGATACTCGTGTGTGTGGCAGCTGGAAGGGGGCCCTGAATGAACTCCGTTCGGAGAAACCACCATGCAACGCACACACTTTCATGTCATCGATTTTGTTCAGGGGAGAAAAACTGATGGCCACATTTATGCATTGAACCTTTTTAAACTCATTTAAATAGAGATGAGATGGAAGATTATAGACTTGGAATTTTTGTTGCGGGAAAATATGGAGCTTTGTTTCTGATTAAAAAGACGTATTAAAGTATGAACGGCTGAAATAAGACGGAAAAATATGCATTTTATTGTTCGAAGAAAATATTGTAAAGAAAGTAAAAGGAATTTTATAGATTGAATTTGAAAAATCCTAAAATAAATTTGTAGCATGAGTAGAAGATACTCAAAGTCTTGCAATGTGCGACCTTATATAAATAAATAAAAATAAACATAAAAATATAAATACAAATACAACATAAAATAAAATAAAATGAAATAAAATAAAATGAAATAAAATAAAATAAAATAAAAAATTAAATAAAATAAAATAAAAAATAAAATAAAATAAAATAAAATAAAATAAAATAAAATAAAATAAAATAAAATAAAATAAAATCAAATAAAATAAAAATAAAATAAATTAAAAATAAAATAAAATAAAATAAAATAAAATAAAATAAAATAAAATAAAATAAAATAAAATAAAATAAAATAAAATAAAATAAAATAAAATAAAAAATAAAATAAAATATAAAATATTAAATATTAAATATTAAATATGAAAAATTAAATAAAAAATATAAAATACAAAACATAAAATATAAAATAAATTAAATAAATTACATTCCCATAAGTTGTATAATTTACGACACGAGCTTCTTAAGTTAATCTCCTATTCATCGCTCTTTCAGCGGCCTTAAACGACATTTCCCTGCTGCTGGCCTTTGCAATTCACGCCAACAATGGCCCCATCACCAACCCAGAGTCAAGCCGCCAATTCGTCAATGTCAATTTGCTGATATCCTTTTGAATTTCGTTGTCGTCGCCAGCCCTTGTCACACAGCCACGTGGCCACAAATACCGACAGAAATGACATAAAACAAAAAGCGTTGCGCCAAATACAGCGCCGCACCGTTTTCATAAATCAAATTCATAAACATCAACGACAAGGCAGGCGACAGCAAGGCAAATAACGGAAAAAATGTCGGTGCTCAATAAAAACACTAACCCGACATCCTGTGTGTGTGCGTGTGTATGCAGTTAGACCGGAAATAGATTGTGAAGTCACGCAATTGGATTTTGAACGCCCACGCGAAAAAGTAGCGCGACACGAGGCGAATGATTAATGAACAACAGATTTCTGCACTTACATACTTTCTGGCTGTGGCGTCGTCGAATCGTGAGCATAAATTACGGAAAATTTAATATTTATGGAGTTTTTCACAGTGTGAGTGCGACGGTGGGCACAGCAGTGAGGCGTGGCGTCTGCTGGGTCTGCTGCATGTTTGAAGCGCTGGCGGGAATTTTAATGTCTATTAAGGGGGAAGGGGGCATTTTAGCACTGGTAATGGCACACCTTGGCGATTCGAGGTGCGGGAAGAATTTGATAAATAGAGCAAAAACTGGGAGCGTAAAATGATCGAAGAAGATTGACCAACTACTAAGCTTTGGACTAAACTACACACTTAGCTGGTTTGTGTCAGACTGTCATTAACAGATTTCGATTCGATCTCTGCCCGATTTTCTTCAGACTTGTTCCTTCAGTTGAATGCGTAATCATCTCCTGCGAAGGAGATTAGCAGATTTTGAAAGCAGTTTCGCTGAAACATCTTCATTCATATTCGAACTGTCGCAACTGCTGATCGTTAAGCAGCTCAAACAGCTCACAATCAGCTTGTGTGTGCGCCCAAAAGTATGCTATATTTGTAACTTTCATTATTATGTATTTTCATTAGTACACTTTGAGACATGTGTGGAAGCATTTTATGGATACCTAGTTTGATTTTCAAAAAAAAGTGGCTAATTTTCTTTCATAGCATTCTTTGAGGAATATTTTAGACTCTCAAAGACTCTAGCTTTCTTGTGTACTTCCACAGAATATTTTGAAAGATAGTTTGGCACTTTTTATGTAAGCTGAAATTGTTTAACCCTTTCGCTACATGTTTTTACTGGAGAAAGTTACAATTTTAAATTTTACGTTTTAGGCTTCTATGTAGTTATATTAGCAACATCCATAAGAAATTTTTTAATTTTTATACTCGGACCCTGTACTTTATTGTTTTTTTCTATGAGAGCAACCACATCGTTGTGGCTGTAATAATTACTTAAACATAAAAATGTTTACGCATAACGAAATAATGAATATTTCTTCATTTACTTCAGCCAAAATTTAAAAAAAAGTATCTAAATTGAAAGAAAACGTCAAATTAAAAAGTTCTCTAATTTTTTCTGCTTCTTCTTCCTTTACTATGTCAAGATATACCATAAAAAAACGTGTATACTTCTGTTCTTGAAACCTAAATATTCAGTTTATTAATTTCGTATTTTTCCTAAAACCTCAAACTATTCTAAAGACCAACAAAAAAATGTATTCTTGCAACCATAGAGGATGCAGACGTCCACAAAGTTGCTATGGCAACAAAATAGCGAAAGGGTTAATGTAGAAAGACTGCAACGATCACAGTCTTTTTATGTTGTTCCCTAGCATCCTTTGAGGTATTTTTGGGCGCATTTTATGAGTACCGAGTTTACCTTTCAAGGACTCTTGCTGGACAACTCGATTTTAGCTTCTTTAGTTCTTCGATGAAAGATATTTGGAAACCAGATTTGTTTGCTTTTCAAAGACTCTTACTTGACGGCTTCGTCAAGTCGCGCAAGACAAAAATTTCTAATGAAAAATATAGTTTAAAATGATGTTGGGCTCAAAAGTTGTTCGCAAAACCCCCCCAAAATGAAATACTGTGTGTGTCACTGGCTTCTTGATTAATTCGACATTTGAGAGATGGCAGTGAGCCATTTTATGGAAACTTGGTTTTAAAAATTAAAATCTCCTGCTCAGCAGCACGCTCTCAGCTGCTTTATGTTCTTTCACTGCATACTTTGAGGCGTATTTGGACTCATTTTTCCATTTATGGAAATAGATTATTTTCCAAGATTATTTTATACCAAGACTTTAAAACTGCTCTCTAACAGCTCAGCTTCCTTGTGCATTTTTCACGGCATACTTTTAAGTTTATTTGAGCGCATTTTTTTTAATTTAAGTTTAATTTTCAAAGTCCACTTTTCTGCTCTCTTTTTTCAAAAATATATATATATATAGTATATCTCAACATTTCAGCAAACGCTTTCATAATTTTTTTTCATCAAACAAAAAAACCAAAAATTCTGAAATTGCATTTCTATCAAATATGCAAAGGAATTTAAAGAGTGTTAAAAAATTATTTAAAGAAGTCGTCTTTGCGGAAAAGCTGCTTAAATGTTCATTCAAAACCAACAAACAAAAGGCGTTTTCTCATTCCGCCACACAGAAACGTTTTCACTTTCTGTGGCAAAAGCAAAAGTTGCAAAAAAATTCGTCATATGTTTGTTGCTGTGGTTTTTATTAGCTCTGGCTCGCTGTTGTATTTGACAAAAAACAAAAACAATATTTAAATATTTTCGTAGTCAGCATTTTGCAGCACCGCTCAGCGTCTCACTGTCGCGTTGTCGAGTTTATGAATTTCAACTCGGCGTATCTGCTCGAGGGCGAAAGTTTTGCATGTTGCACGAATTGCTGCAACACTGCGCACACGAGGTCGACGTGGCTGGCGGCGCCACTTGACGGCTGCCGTTTTCTTGCGCTGCTTAAATATGCTGTGCTCCATGTTCCAGCGTCTTATCTTCTTCTTCTTCCGTCTTCTCTTGTTCCTATTTTCATGTTCGCTGTGGCGTGCTTCAACTTTTGGCCCAAAATTTTACGCGTATGTTGATTTGTTGCGCTCTCTGCGCTTTCCAAATGTGCTACTCTTACTTTTTTCGTGAAAAATTGTGTCTGTGTGTGTGTGTCAGTGTTGTGTTTTGTGTGTTGCGCAGCGTGAAAATGTTGCACAGCTGTCTCTGTCTGTATGGGACGAACGCATGAAAGCGACAGTGAACAGTGGGCAGTGAGAGTGAAGAAGTTTGTAAGGCAGCCACTTCAGCACTGCGCGCCGCTTGTTTATTGGTTTTGATGGTGTAAGTGCCAAATATCAACAACAAACTTGAGAAAAGCGCCAACAGATTTTCTGCATTTCGAAACATTCCATCCATGGCTACACGACTTTTGTAGCTTCCGGCTGCTTTTGTGCGTGCAGCGAGTAGAAATTTGTTGCATAACTTTGTGGCGTGGCGCGAAAATCGTTTTTGAAAGAAATTTGCTATTGTATGTAATTTTTAAAATATATTTTTGTATTTTTTTTACAACCATTTTTTGCTAAATTTGTATACATAATTTTAATTTGTTATGTATTCTTTCAAATATTTTCATTGTTTTTTAAACTCTTCAAAGTCAAAAAAGTTGATACCATAAACACAACTAATACTTAAAAGTCTCCAAATTAGACGCGTGAAATGTAATTAAACTAAACTTAACTGTTAAACTTGCTGCATTGGCGAAAAATTTGCATTCAGTTTGTCTGTCAACAGTGCCAGTCAAAGAGGCTGCCACCTGCAGTAAAGTGAATTATCTCGTTTGTTGCAATAACTGGAGTTTTTGTTTAAATTGTCTACTTGTCTGTTATTTTTATGGCACGCGCCGCATTGCCGAACGACTTTTGCCACCGCTGGCAGTTTTAATGGCATCCCATATGCAAATTTGGGCGCATTTAATGCTAAGCTCTAAATTTTGTAGTCGCACTAAAAATTACACTTTATTGCCATTCACATCATTTGCGCGGTGTTAAAATATTTATTTTGTTTTTGTACTTTTGAATTTATGCGACTGCTACGTGCCGACACAGCATTCGCAATTAATGCGCAGCTTCCAGACTCAGCACAAAAGTAACGACTCGAATAGAGTTTTTTACGGTAGGGATTTTGGGGGGGAGTTGCACATGCGACAGTATTTCATTGAGCCCATTGTCTATAATGATATATTTTAGCAGCACTTTTCGTGAATATAAATGTAGCCAATATGGCTCATAGTGGGTTAAAATAGTGTGCCCTACTAACCTTGCAGCTCCTAATAATGCAAAAATGTGCGGTCAACGTTTATTCTGTAGTCAGTTTTTTTTTCTAAATAGTATTTAGTAGCTCATTAGCCGAAGAATGGATGAACCCAAGGACGGACGAATGAACAGAAAGAAGAAAAAACTGATGGTTAGATAAAATGACGGATTTATGGATGGATGGACTGATAGACAGACTAAGAAACAAGCAAATAATCGGAAATAAGGGTGGATATACAGACAAACGGATGGATAGATTGTTTGACGAATGGATACCTAAATAGATGAAACAAATATAAGTAAGGACGAACAGATAAATGAATGGACTGATGGCTATAAAAACAGATAAGTACATCAGAAGGATGCATGGGGAAAATTCACACAGATAAATATACAGACTGTCAAATAGATAAACAGATGAAAAAATGAACATAAGCACCAACAGACAAATGGCTTGACAGGCCGATAATCAGATAAGCGGACAGATGTAATTGTTTTCTTCCTTATGACATCTAAGAATGAAGTAATGGACAAAGGGCAGCCAGAATGATGGATAAGGGATAAGGACAGCCACATAGATGTAGTGACAGAGAGACAAACAAGCAGATGGATAAACTAACAGACTAATTGATAAACCAAATAGATGAATATAACTAGGGACGAATAGACAAATAGATAGAATGAGGGACAGAGCAACCAACGGACACAACAGAAATACGCTCAGACATCTGACAAATGCCTAGACTGACTAATAAACAAATATACGGTTGAACGGACATAAAAACCGCCAGGAAAATGGATAAACAAGCTCATTGATAGACACGGATGTACATAAGGAGGGGGTAATTAACAAATAGACAGAAGGAGAGGAAAATGGACGGACATAAGGAACACAAACAAGCAGATGGATGGATTCGACGCAAAATTGATGGACTGAGGGACATCGAAACTAATGAATCAACACAACAGAAGGTCGGATGAATAGACAAACAGACGGTCGACCGAACCTAAGCTCAGGCAGATAAATAGATAGACAGGCTCAGACAAATGAAATGATAAACAAATAAATACATACGAATATACATACATACTAACCGATAGACAAACAGGCGGACACACTAAAATACGGACGAACAGATGAATCAAAACTGACAGATAGGCAAACAAACGGACATATGTACATAAAAGAAGGACGCATAGAGAGACTCACGGATATATAAGCGAAAGGACACGCAGAAGCTCGGTTAGACAAAGTGATGGACAAGCTGATGTACGAACATAACGTTTCACATAGAAATGGACGAACGGACAGTCGGACCTACATGGACGGACCTAAGAAATGGCTTGATCCAGTAACGCACACAGGATTTCGTTTGGGGGGAGGGGGGCGCACAGTGTTACTTTTATCATTTTTAGGATGCAAAAGTAAAAAAAAAAATGTTCTCCGATCGCAAAAATTTGTGGGTATGCAATAGAGGAATATACAAATGTTAGGAATATATGCTCAAAGCAAAACGAAAAATAACAGTTAGCATGATAACCGTTATCGAATTTGTCTCACTGCGACAAGTGCAGAAACACCTTTTCTCAATGTGAGATTTTTTGTGAAGTTTACAGTGCCATGATTTTTTTGTCAGAAATATTTTTACACAATTCTTTTTGATTTTAGTTACTTGAATATTTTGTGTAAACTCCGGTAAGTTTTTTAAGCTTTAATTAATTTATTTCAATTTTTTATCGAATAAAATAGCTAGTCACTAAAAATTGGGTGATTCCCAAAATTGTTTCTTTTTTGAATAGAGTAAAACTTATTGAGTTCGGTAGAGTTCCATGTGATGTTTATAACCACATTAATGAAAAATGTGCCTAGTTTCAGATTCTAAAATAAATTTTTGCTCCTTTTTGCACCACTTTAGTTCAGAGCCAATCAAACATGGCAGTTCCGCGTTTTGCGTACAACTTTTGAGCCCTATTCCATTTGAAACCATATTTTGTACCAGCAGTTTTGTATTTAGGGGGTGGTTTAAACCCCCAAAACCGCCTGTGTGCGCCACTGGTTAGATCATGGCTTCTGGTGATCCGGAACAAAATATATACAAATTTTTTATCGTCATCATACAAAGACCACAAAGAATCGAGCAGCCCGCCGACTACGCCGCGAACGCGAATTTCAGCATTCGAGTGTCGTTGGCGTTAGCCGCAGAAAAGCCATAAAGTTTCTGCGAACTGCAGTGAATTCGCAACCAGCAACGCCCCACTCGTTGCGCACCCGCCCGTTGGCCCGCCCCCCGCCTGCTTCATTAATTCGTAATCTGCCGTGTGGTAATTATTAAATTGCTTACCGATTACTTGCGGCTGTCAGGCGTTAATGGCAACGACAACAACAACAATAACGCTGACAACAACAACGGCAATAAAGGCGGTTTCTTGAAAACTATTAAACGCTTCGACGTGAATATTTTAATTGCCGAGCGTTGTGGCAGGTGCCGAACGTGAAGCGGGTAGCGGCATTTTAACGCTTCTCCGCCACTTTGCCATAATTGCAAGCATTGTTGCTACAATTTAGTTCAGCAAATCGCTGAGCTCGCAAGGCCAAAAATAGCTCACAACATTAAACGTCGTTGGCTGTTTTGTGTGAACTGCAAATTGTGTCGTGGCTCGTCGCCATAACTCAAATTGATGCTGCAATTGACGCACGTGACGCTTATCTTTATTCGTTAGACTAACTCACCTCTTTATGTTCAATCGAAAATTATGAAAAACACACATGTTTTCAATTCAATATTTTAAATATGAACTTTGCGGCAAAGTCCACTTTGTGCGACCTTCACTTCTAATTCGATGCTGTAAACGGTGCCAACACTTTCTCTGCACTTTTGCCCGCACACCTCCCAATCCATCCCAAAGTCTATATTTGTGTTTCATGATAGCAAATTTGGGTATGCGCCATGCTTTCGTGCCATGATAGTTCGAATGCTTGGCGGCAATATTACGATTTCTGTCACGTCTCCTTTAACTTTCGCACGAAGCCATTTTGACATCTATTTGACAGGCAATTTGGTCAAACTATTAGAAGCACATAAGACTCGCATTAGCACTGCGAGAGCTGTTGGCCGTTGTTATGTCGGCGAAGCAAAGCCGCAAAACAACCACACACTGTCGCTTTTGTCGTGCTATGACAATGGTGAGGGAAGTGTTTATGGAAATTGCCGTTGGTATTGCAACTTGAATTCTATGCATTTTGAATTTATTTAATTTGGATTTGAATTTATGAATTTATATTTGAAAAAAATGTATGCAAATTTTTCGATTATCCTGCAGTGGGTTCAGTCTTCGAACCAGTCTTCTCTCCTCTATGAGGCGATTATGGAATGATGCAACCGCGGAAATCTTCCTCAATGCCTCAACTTGGATTCAAGTACTCACAAAATACTGTTTTTCAAAACTGCGAATCTCTGCAAAATTGTTACAAACCATGGTGCAATCCTTACGATCTGCCTTGATTAACGAGGGTTTTTGATTACCTTTGAAGTCCTTCAAACTCCATCTTCCATCAGCCTAACCGAGCTCTCAACTCTCAACATTAGGCAGATAGCGAGGTTCATACTGGAATCTTTGTGGTTCCCAGCGCCGTGAAAGGGGGAGTCGCGCCATCCCGAGGTGGTATCACAACGAGCCATTTCTTTGTACTTAAGTGAGCTTTTCAGGAGAAGGCCGCCACTCCAACCTAACCTAACCTAACTTC
Organism: Melieria picta; assembly: GCA_964056695.1. Lineage (NCBI taxonomy): Eukaryota > Metazoa > Arthropoda > Insecta > Diptera > Ulidiidae > Melieria > Melieria picta. Next base: position 3,919,510 of record OZ057398.1, read on the forward strand.
ATTTTCCAAGTTTTCCATCCATACAAGTTTTTAATCTACAAGTCTCATAATTCCTGTTGAAGTCCTGATAGTTTCCATTGTAGTGTTTCTGACCTCATAGGGCGCTGCTATTCCTATTCGATTATTATTATTATTGGCGGGGAGAGTCCACTGTGACCTAGAAGATCTATTGTGCTCCCTTTATGGACTCACAGTTAGTTAGTGAATACAGCATCCAAAACGAATTTTAGTATATTTAGTATATTTTCTAAACCTCTGGAAGCCTCAATTCCACCTGGTATAAGAAAATCCCCCAGGTGTATCTTTCGATTATTCGATTCCTGTATATGTATTATTTTCCTGCAAATAGCATATTTGTAATATTCCTTAGATTATTTTTTGAAAGATCCTTATCTACATTTCTCGAATTTTTTCTTTCTATATGACCCGATAACAGCTTTAGAAAGTTCTAGGCCTGGTTGGTTGTCCCAGTATTGATTCCTGTTCATTATCTCATCTTTTCTAGTTAGGATGCATCAACTTTCTTTTCTCAAACCACAAAAAGGTTTTGGGCTCACGAAAGGGGTAGAAACGCCTCTCTTTGCAGGCTTGTCGGCCTGTTCATTTAATTCAATTTCAGCGTGACGCGGAACCCAGAGGACTCATACCTGATTGTAGAGTCCAAGTTCGTTTTCAAGGCATTCCAATACCAGTTTAGAGAAAACCTGATTTGATCTTAACCCTTTTGACCAAAGTTGCCTGAGAGCAACTTCACCTATTTGTCATCTTATAGCAAAAACTACGATTGATTTATGGGTTTAAACTAAGTAGGCAGTAAGGCAGCCGCCGTGGCTCAGTTGGTTAGGGCGTTGGACCGCGAGTCGAAGGCAGCGACCCAGGTTCGAATACTGCCTGTAATAACACCTAAAAAAATAACGGGAAAACTCGTTTTCTCTTTCGGTGGCTGTCCTCTCAGCTGGAAATGGCAAACCTCTGAGAGTAAAAATTGCTTATGAAAGAGCTCCCAACCTGCCGTTCGGAACCGGCATAAAACTGTAGGTCCCTTCCACCCGCGTACAAATTCACACGAACAACACGGGTGGTTGCGGGAAGCTAGGCCTTAGTCTTGCGTAAGCGGGCTGTCGTGCCAGTCAATTAATTAAATTAAGCTAAGTATGCACCAACAAATTAATATTTTTAGAAGTGAATTCAAAGCAAATTACAAAAATTTTACTATTATCCCCAACATAATTTTCAATAATTTGCAGCAATATCAGGGAAAGTTTGTGTTCTAATTGAAGTCTACGAATTGGGCGCGTTTGATCAAAACCCTGTTTTTTTAATAATCGTTAAATAAAATCAAAAAGTGATAATTTTGTATTTTTCCATAAATATTAAATCATTTTTCTGTAAGTAAAAAATATTGATACAAAATTAATTTAACCCGTTTTAAGCTAAAATTGTTCAAAAGTAAACTAGCTCTAGAACTTTAACAAAGAGGCGTGGCACGAGACACAGGGTAAAATTCAGGGTCAAAAGGGTTAATGTCTTGATTGCCGCTTGGCTATTCTTTCTTCCTTTCTTGGCTTCTTATTAGACGTTTGACGATCGTTTCCATCTTTTGATGCCAACTTCTAAAATATAAAATATTTATTTATAATTTTTTTTGCAACAAATTGCAAATCGCCGCATGTTCAACATTTTCAGATGCAAAAATATTTATGATAATAACTACATTCGTTTCCATTGTAGCATGAAAAACATAACATTTGATTTCTCAATCAAGCCAACACATTGCACATTTCTTAAAGCACACTCAAAAACGCGCCAGACATTCATTCACTATGGAACTCCACCACATAGAACGAGGGGCCCATGCCAAACTGGCCCATTGAACCGCCAAACGCAATAACTGAAATAACGAGCATACAATTTTGTCCATAACGATTACCATTTGGAGTGCAGAGCGTAAAAACGGCAGTGCACGCGTTCAATTGTGTGCACTGTGTGTGTGTGTGTGAGTGGATGGTTGGCAGTGTGTGTGTGTGTGTGGCTGTAGAAGCGAACGAGCGAACGAAACCAAAGCCACGGATTAAGCACCCATTTCGCAGCTTGTGAAAATTGTTATTAAATCCACATGGCAGCCAAATGTACGAAATTACATTAAATGAAGTGACGTTAAGTAAATTGACGGGCAGCGGTGGGAGAATAGGTGCTCGAGTTCGCAGAAGCGTTGCTAAAGTGAACATTATCAGACGCAGGCGAGCGAGACAGCGAAACACGAGGCGGACATCGAGGCAGGACAGACAAGTGTCGAGCTGAACGTGACTGGCAGCGGGACGGACGGGCAATCAACGGCAATGGCCAGCCTACAAATTCAAATTACGCAAACTTTTCCAGGCATTAGACACGCATATGTACACACTGAAACACACACACAAACACATGAAATGGTCAACACGTATAGTATATAGGGGGGCGGGTGGGGGGGAAGGGGAGGCCGAAAACCTCTAAATGGACGCACGTATAAATACCCACGCAATTAAATGGCCATAACGGTGAAGTGGATTTTGTGCGAGTTGTCGTTTTTTGCGCTGGTTCCAGCTCAACGGAAACAATGGGCCATTTGTTGGCCGAACAGGTCATTGACAGCCGACAGTGACCAGCTGCAGCAACATAAATAACAATGGAGGTGTCTTTTGGAATGATCGACATTCTTTGAATTAATATTAGAAAACGAAAGAGAAAAGAAGTTATTCACTTTTCTTTTCCACTCGGTGATTCTATACAAAATATCACAAATCCACAAATCACAAAACCAAAGCCAAAGGTACTAAATTTAATTTCACTATCATGAATCCTTGCTGAAAGGTCAGTTCATCATTTCTTCGATAACCTCCAGTAAGAACTGCGCCAAATTTGTTAGATAATCTCGACTGTATTTCTATAACTTTTAAGGTTTCTAAAACACATATTTTTGGCAACCCTACTTTGAAGTGTGTGTTCATTCCTTTGTGAGGTTAAATGGCCAGAGTGTCATTTCCTAATCAGTTCTTAGGCGGAGCTCCATAAAAAAATCTGCCTTATTTCTGTATTGCCACTTCTTCGAGTGGTATCGGTTAACTAATCTAATAGCCAACTTCACTCTCCTGGTACCCCTAATAGCAAATACTTCTATTGTTGTATGCCAACTATGCTTCTTTGTAGATGTTGAGTGTTGCTTTTGAGCAAAGCAAATCAAAGTATGAAAAGAAATTATTAAATTTTTAAAATCAACGCAGCATAATTCATTTAAAACCCACATTTCATCAAATTCGTATCACTTACATATTTTTGGCCGAAATCCATTCGCAATTTAAGTGCTTGCAGTGAAAATCTGCGGAAATAATGGCCGAGTGTGGCAGCGAGAGAGTGGAGGAGTGCGGGAGTGAATTGCTTTCAGCAAGCACCGAAAATACAAAATTGAATTTTTCCGGAAGCAGCTACAATCTTGACGCGGCAGCAAAACGCACCAGGCATCCGCTGGGCTCAACCACAAAGGCCGCTCAGCCAGCCCACACGCAGCGCTTCGACGTCGATGAGCCAAAGTGCGATCAAGTCTTGCCAAGGACGCAACAAAAGTCCGAAAAAGTGTGTGAATGTTGAAAAATTGTATTGGCTTTTGTCAAGCAATAATCGGAGACCTGTTGACTTGTTTTCAATCCGCCATGTGTCATCTTGAATTGTGCTCTTGAATTTGTTTGAAAATTTTGATAAAGTATCCTTTTGCAATAACGCTGACATATTTTTAGCAATCCGTCTGTCATCTCGCGTTTAATATGCATGCGGCCACATGTTGTGAAATATATCCAGGTATACATTTCAGCTCTGACACTTTGACATACTGCGCTGTGACACGTGGACGATATTCTTTGCATTCGACTGTAATAACTGCCAACAGCTCGAACGAGAGCGCAGTTGGAGCGCTTTCGTTACTTTCAGCCAATGTCAATTCTCGTGCAAGTGCACACTTATAATATTTTCTATTGAATCAGCACTGCACTGAGAGAAATATTATGAAATAAATTTAAATTTTTTGTGTAGTTATGACAAATTATAAATCGCGAAATAAATGGTTTTTGAAATAAGTTCAATTCAATCGAGAAATGAATTTGGTGCATGTTTAAAGGTCAAGAGATCAAATGGACTTTGAGCTTAACGTTCAATAAAAAAATATAAAAATTTTTACTTAGAAAACAATATTACTGAACTAAAAACAAATCTCTACTCTGAAGGAACTCTTTTCTAGGCCAAGATGTCCACTTCAGATTCGAAAAGGAAAAGTTGAGACATTTGTTTGGCAACGGTGGCTTTACTATCAACACTCACGGCTCAAAGACGGAGATCGCAACTTGTGCTGGTTTCTATTCGGAAGAATTGCAGTCTACCAATTGCCACACACCAATGACGTCTTTCAAGCAAAGATCTTTGCTCTTGAAAATGCAGCTAGAGGAAAGTTCAGTTCATTTGATGAGATGACCTGTACCTTTGTTTATGTTGATACTTTTATGGGGTTGAAAGGTAACTAAGTGAAAAACTCCACTATGTCTAGAGGTTTCATCAGCAGTTCGCTGATCTCTTCGGAGATTTAGAAACAAAATTTTAAATCTAGCTAAACACTGAGCAAACACTTCCTTCGCCATATTTTGGTAGAACCAGATTGCTGATGTTTAATCAATAAAAATTTAGGTAATCGTTAAAATTATGAATAATAGGGATGAAATTATTGTTCATTTTATTGATAGATAGAGTATTTTATTTGAAGTTAGGGATGCTAAGTAAATGAATGAAACTTAACAACTCCTCTGGTAACGCCGTGCGACAGCATTTTTCACACCGGGAAGAATCCATATGTGCGTGAAACTAGAGACCAAATATAGTAATACTGCGTACTCAGTTTTTCATTTCTATATCCTTTGTCCTTTTAAAAGGAATTCAAAATTTTGAAGGGGATAAAAAATAAAAATATAAAAATACTTAACCTCGTTAGAATATGGCGACATGTATATCAAATGAAAAAGGAAAGGCTCAAGAATTTAAATAAAATAGACTTTTTATCTATTTTTATTTTTAAAAAATAAAAATATAAAAATACTTAACCTCGTTAGAATATGGCGACATGTATATCAAATGAAAAAGGAAAGGCTCAAGAATTTAAATAAAATAGACTTTTTATCTATTTCTAAAAAAAGGATATGAAAAAAAGGATATGAAAAAGGTCCTTTGAAAATTTCAATCCTTTATATCCTTGAAAATTTTTATAGAATTTTCTTGAAAAGTAAGTATGTTAAAACCCAAAATCTCCTTGATCACGTGTAAAAATTTCATTATTCTCGCTTCATTGATTTTGTATCTTTTTATTATTTAAAATACTGATACTCAAATAAATTCGAATTTTTGTACTTCATTAGCATTGCAGCTTCCGCTGTTTTTTTAATAACTTTCGAACCAAACAAGTTAGAGTATCTGAAATCTTCTTCGTAATCTATCTTGGCATTTGAATCCAAAATATAGAAATCAAAGATTGTATAGAAATGCCATGCTTCACTGATGTCCTTTGAGTGTCCTAAAGTCTCTCTCTACTGGGTTAATGGACACAGCAATATTGAAAAAAACGAAACAGTGAATGAGATGACAAGATGGAGCTTGGAAATTTATATTTACAAAATAGACTTCCCTGGGAGATCCAGTGACGAGTACTGCGGTAACTAACGACTTCTGGTCTAACAAAAGTGGCTGTTAAAAGATCTGGTGATGAGTACATCAGTAACTGACGACTTATGAACCAACCACACTGACTGTGGGAAGATAAATGATAAGTACAGCTAACAACTTCTGGACTAACCAAAGTGACTACAAGATTTCTAAAGGATAAAAGTCCTTTTAGGGTTCCAAAGATCTGCATTAAGTGTGCATAGAGTAGTTGTTGCTGAGCACTCACTTATTCCACAACAATGCACCAATATACCAGATCTCAGTGAAAAAGTTATCATGGTGTAGAAAGGCTGGAATCGATGTATCAATTTCTATGTCAATGTCCAGAGCTACAAGTACGTTAGGCTTCTTACAGGACTTTTTGATTTCTCTACACGATTTGGCAAAAATCGCTTTGAATGAATTGAATTTAATAACAATGTACTTAGTTCAGAAATGAGGAAATAGGATGAGACGAAAGTATGCGATAGTACTATGGACCACTGTGCCTATGTGAGGCGTATTCGCCACCGCCATAACCTAACCTAACCTTCCTTACAGGCCACAATGAAAGTAAAAATATCAGACTTTCAAACATACTTCACAACATAGTTGTCTGAGAGCAAATGCTTCAACAGGGACAATGTTTTGACTTGTAATAAAAACACCACTAAGTGGGATGTACCTGCTCCTGTAGCACAAAGAGCACTCATAATAGTCAATAATGCCTCCAAATGGAGCTACGAACTTGTTCGCACATATCCCATCGAACCTAAGCCAACCTAATATAGCCTAACCTAATGTACGAAAATTTCATGATAGAAGAATTGAAAGAATAGAATAATGTATATAAGAAGAAGAAGAAGAAGATGAAGAATGAGAAGAAGAAGAAGAAGAAGAATGAGGAGAAGAAGAATGAGAATGCTATGAGTGTACCGCGTTTTTGCAGTTTTCCATGATTTTCTTACAGTGTATGCTTTGCTTTTCATTGTACGAGTAATAACACCAACGACTAGCCACACAAACACACACACACACATACATACTGGCACAGGGGAAATACGGAAATCTCTATAAAAAAAAAAAAAAAAAAACACACACTGGCATACAATAGTTTTCGCATTCAACTCAAGTGGATTGGCTATTGAAGCATTGCTTGACACTTGCCACAATCTCTTTTAGCCATCGTTCAAACATTGCGCCATTATGTTGCAGCGTGAAATATGAGCACGTGATGTGTGTTGGCAGCAGCGAAGCGTTTTTTATTTATGGCATTTTGCTTCAAATAAAAAGTGATACTTTTCAAAGATTTCGCTTTACATTGACATTAGATTTTTACATTTAAAAAGTGATACTTTTCAAAGATTTCACATTGAGGGCAGATATTCACACTTACAAACCGCTTCTAAATGAATTTCCAAAGAAAACAAATTTAGGAAATTTAATTTTAAAATCTGCAGAATATGTTTGAGGTCTAAATTTAAAAGATTTTAGAGATTTGCATTTTAAGAGATTTATTGCATTTGTGTTCGTCAAACAAATTTGAATTTTGCATATCCAATAAATTTAAAAATGATTTAAAAGTTTTGTGGTTTGCCAAAAACCGCATACACTGAATTTTCGTAAAATAATTCAAGTCATGTGATAGTTACACACACACACACACAAGTGGAAACAACTAAACAAGCAAAGGGGCCAAAACATTTGCGTTGCCACCATTCGATGCGGGTTAGAAAGATCGCCAACAACAACGAGTGAAGGATGGCAGACAGGATTATTGATGTGTGCGCTCAAAATGCGAAACCAAAAAAGCACTGCTAAATTTATATATGACATGTGCACAAATATATATGGACAAGTGTGTTATGTACATTTGGGCACTGGCTCAAGTGGCCACATTTGTGTGTTGTCAACGTGCCACCGAAGCAGCACAAGTATTAAGTAATCTTATCAATTCCCACTAACGTTCGCATTCGCCTTTCGTGCATGCGCATCGACACACGCAAACCCAAACCTGTGGTTGCTGTCGTTATGCCATGTTCACCACAAGACGGCAGCCAGTTTGTAGTTATTGCTGCTGCACACTCGCCCATCATCCCCTAAACATCCTTACAACTCAAGGAATTTAATTTTGCTTTCATTCCGTGTTATAAATTGTTGTCCAATTTAAATTTCTAATATGCACAAAATTAAAAGCACTCAGTCACTCACTCACACACACACCCCAACACCCACACAAGTCAACGCCGTGAAGCAGGCAATAATTTTTGAAATTAATTTTCATTACTTGAGCGACAGTGTTGTCCTCATTTGAATATGCGAAAGTCTAATACTTTCATTTAATATTTGCACAAGCGAATACAATTCATTCCACACACACAGACACACATCACATCACACACACACACACAAGCACACACTTTTGCGCGCTTGTAAAATGTTGATTTATGACACTGAATTATTTTGGCAAGTCTCAGTAGGTATATGCGTTGTTGTTGTTGTTCTTTTCATTTTGTCTACAGCGCCACGGGCAGCTTTCACGCTGCGTGTACTGCATGTCTGTCCCGCTGACTGGCTGACTGGCTGCCTGTCTGACAGCCTGTCGCTCGACTCGACTTGACTTGTCGGTGCAATGACATTGCCGCTTTTTATGTGCGCCCCCAGTACGCACATATGTCGCCATATTGAATGCGTGTCGCAGCCAGTGTGGGTGTTTTCGCATCTGATTTGCTTTGTTTTTGCCTAATGGTCGTTAAACGATCGCTGTGCGTCTTTTCATAATTTCGTCAAAATCTCTTTTGTCGCTCGTTGGCTTTTCGCCATATTCCACGCACTGACAGTGCAAATTGTCTGGCAATAACATATAAACTTACTGTAGGTATGAATGTGTTTGAGTGATTGTCTGTGTGCTTGATTGTGACTTCATGAATGAAATTGTCGGTGCGAGATCTCGCACGGCAATCAAAATGATTTATGTATTTTTTTTGTGCGACTACACGCATTCGAATGAATACTTGAGGCATCGAAATATGAATATTTTGATTTGCTGCAGTTGTTGAAATTCATGCGGTCTCAAGGCTAATAAAGTCATTGAATTATGATTAGTGGTAGCTAACTTTCTCTGTCGACTATTCGACTAAATCTGATGCTGTTTTAATTCAATTTAGTACTTGACTCGAGTTTAATATTCGATTAACTTTTACTGCAATTACCATTGACTGAAAGCGATCAAATAATTGACCAATCATTAGCTCTTCTTTTCTCAATCATTGGTCTTCTTGCTGCTTTCCCTTCTCTTTCAATTAATAGTCACTCATCCGACATGTGCTGGCTTAAGTCGCCGACCTTATCGACCTGTCTCACCTCACTGCAGCTTCTCGTTTGCGGTCGTTGCGGTGCAACAATAACAATAAAAAAATAAATAAAAGCGAAAGCACTCAAAAGTATAAAGACTGAAATTTTCAGTAAGTGGCTTTCATTGGCAGCGCAAAAGCAAAACAGAGAAATCACAACGAAATTGCTTTTCAATTTATGTGCTCCTCGTATTTGTAGCTGTGCTCTGTCTCTGTTTAAAACGTCTGTGCGGCAGATTAAAGCCGCAGCAGTCGCTGTTGTTGTGGCGTAATTGTAGACCGTGAAAAGTTGTTCGCTTTTATTGCCGTCGCTGCTTGCGCTGCGCCGGACGCACGGAAACGGAAACGGAAGTGGCAGCGCGCAAGGCGTCAAGTGCGCGAGTGCACTGTTGTTGCCATCGTGCAATTTTTAAATGCAATAAAAGTTGCTCTTCCGGCTTTTGTTGAGCTGCAGCGCTTGCAGTGAATGTGAATACTTGTGCGAAAACTTTAGTTACTTTAAATTGACACAAATGCGCACCGAATTGCGTACCGACGTTGCTCTCAGTGCTACACAAATGCAATATAGAGTTTTTCTTCTAATGTTATTGTTGTTGTTGTTGTTGTTGTTGTTGACTTGACTAACATTGTGAACAAACCAATTTGTGTGCAAATTTCATTTGATTGGCTTTTGCATTAATGTGAGTGAGCGTGTGTGGGTGTGAGTGGGTGTGAGTGCATAGCACTGAGGAAGCATGCAGTCAATGAGCATTTGCATAGTTTTCACATTTAAGAAACGAAAATGTAACAAAAAATTCTCTGAATCACTGAAAGAATCCGGACGGATAATTTGTCTGTCTAATGATAACTTGGCGTGCGACAATTCTGGAACGAGTAGGAATAACGGAGCCAAATCTGATGCAGATACTGTTGTCAGTACAACTTAGTGTTGCTATCCAGGGTTGCCATGTAAGAGTGATTTATGTATAATGTTAATTTTTGAACATTTTGATATTAGACATTTTAATCTGGCAGTTTATGGATATTTATGGCTCTAAATGGATGTGCCATGCCTCTTTATGCCCTATTCAGACAGCCAGGTAAATTGAGCAATTCAAGTAATTTTTTTAATTCATTCTAAATTTAGCTCTGAATTGATCCAATTTGTCATCTTTAAATTAAACTGTATTTGTCATAAAAAATTTCAATTTAGCTAATGGCAATTCGCTCTAAATTGACCATAAATTGAACTCGATTCACCACGGTTCTTTTTTATTTATTTTTTTTTTTTTGCTTTAAACTTTTGTTTAAAAATTGTTTACATCAGTAGACATACTGAATAAATATTACTTTATGTTCAATACATGTTTTTAATAACGTTTTTTTATACTCATAAATAATAGAAAAAACCATTCTTCCTTCAAAACAAAACCATGTTCGATAACATTTTCGATAGCTGCTAAATTGAGGTGTAAGCTAAATCGAAGTGTGTGAACAGCAAAACCGATAAACTAAGTTAAGAACTAAATTGCCTCAATTTATTTGGCTTAACCTTTTATGAGCTCATTATAGCGTTTTTTATTTATGAAGCGTGTTTTTTTTATTTAACTTATTGCAGAGTTTTTTCGTTAAAGGGAAAAAAATTTAAGTAGAAACCAACACAAAAATGAATATGAAAATGTTAAGTTGGAAACTTGTCTGTACAATACTTTGGTATATATTTTTGTAACCCTATAGAAAAGTTGGTTGTTGTAATTTAGGAAAACTGTTGAAGAACTTATAATTTTTTTAAGAACAAAAGGATAACTTCAGCTCTCTTGATTGCACTTCAATAGAGAAAAATTTAAAGTAATTTATTCTTATTATCTATTAAAAAAAAATTATTACCTACTATTGTTATATATATGTATGTCTATAATGAAGAGAATCAAGAAAACAAAATTATGCAACTTAAAAGGTCAGTATTTCCCACGACTAGAGCTGGCAAACTATCGATAGTTGGCCCATTCGATATTTACGATAGTTCGAGTGAAAAATATTGATACGATCGATACTATCGGATAAATTAAAATTATTTCATATAATAATGTATTTATTAGCGTGTACCCAGGTTTGCATGCGGCAATTGTACTGAAATATTAATTTCAACAGTCAATAGTTGTGAAATTTATACACACTAAAAAAAAATAGAAATTTTTAATTATTTTATACACAATCAATTATGCGTCACTTTCTCGAATTTGCGGTATCAAACAAACTTGAACAGCTGTTTTTATTGAACATGGCATTTTTTTTAATTTCAAATTTGAGTCCTGCCAAATCCATCTACTCGTACCCACATATTTGAACACCGCAGCGGTATATCCCAGGCAGCACTGCCAGCATAGAATATTCTGGAGCCATTGTCATCACATTTCCGATAGTAAAACCTATAGTATCGATAGTGCCAAAAAACTATCCATAGTGGCGTCAAATTAAAACTATCGATACCATCGATAGTTGTACAGCTCTCTCCATGACTTAAAGTAAAACTATCTATTAAATCTATTAAAATGTATGATTGCTTATAACTGATTGTATCATTGTTTTCTATTATTGAAGGATTTTCATTGGTTTATCCTTTGGAAAATTATATTATTACAATATGACCTATTGCTGACATATCAGAATCAAAAATAATCAAATTAAATAGGACAAATACGAAAAATGGACATTGTCCGTCTTACTGCTAATATTGACTTCAAAAAATATTCATACAAATTTCATTAATCCCATTGAAATGTTTATTTATCTACAACGCTGCAGACAAATATAAACCCAACTGCAGTGCAGTGGACCTCAAAGTGTCCTAGTGCCTTTGATTGTTCCAGCAAGCCAAAACCAATTCGAACAGTTTGACACAGTGTGTGTGTGTATGTTTGTTTTGAGCACAATTCAATTTAAAGCAAATTGTGAATGTATACACTGGCAATTATGCCACTTTGAACACACACACACACACTCACACAATTCGACATCCACTTTCATTAACCGCATTCACGCGCCGACGCATTCCGTGCATAGTCACCTGAGTTGTGCTGTCGTTTAGTTATTAGCTGAAACTCAATAAACACCACATCGAAAGCACCATCAATAACAACAACAACAACCCTAGAACAGCAATACTGTCGCTTTCAGCAGCCAGCAACCAATTGCACCCACAATCGGATCAACTCACCAGCACGTCAGCACGTCGCTATCGACTGGCATTGCAGCAGCGGTAGCTACACCGACAACAGCAACAACCAACGACGACGACATCACATCACATCACATGTTGCCAGCGTTTCGGCCTCAATTTACATGTCAATCTGTCAACAGGATTTTCAAATGGAATTCACGCCGAACGCTTCCAATTCGCTGTGTTGGCCTCAATGGAATGGCGGCGGAATACTTTCGAGCTATGCACACAGCGTCCCACTGGCACTGCGTTCGCGTGCGTGTGTGTGTGTGTTGGTGTGTTTGCTGTGCTATGTGGGTCTGCGGCCTATTTAAAAAAGAAAACCCTGATATTCGCACAACGTGAATTTATATCCGCGATGATAACAATTTTATATGGGATAATGCCATGGAAAATAATTTGCGCGCGGGACAAAACGCCAGCGTTGTCACATCACATACCTACACAGATATGTGATGAATTTGAATATTTACAAATGGCTTTTGGGCGATTCGGGCCGTGCGGGGCTTATGTGGGTCAAATGCAAACATGCAAACACAATTTAGAAAATGTATTTAATAGTAAAATGCGCGTAGAAAATATGTGGTAAAGGAACATTTTTCAAGATTTTCACTAAAAAAATATTAAAAATAATAAAAGTGGGTGATGCTGGTTGGAGTTCGGTGATTGAAGTTCTATGTGAACTTTTGCCGGTTTGTACACACATTGGCTTTCAATCTCGCTGTCTTTCTGAACATTTTTTCTAAAAAAAAATAAACAATCAAATTGCAGTTGTGGTTGTTGTAACACGTATCCTTCATTTAGCTGCATTGTTTGCTTTTCATTTTTACAAAACTATTGACAGCCGAAACAGCGAAACGCCAAACAAGGACACTTTTCAATTTTTCAATGCTGCTTGGTGCAGCATTATTGTTGTGTTTTTGTTTTTATTCTGTATTTATTGGCAACTAGCAGAAATGTTACAATTTGTCATTGCACAACCAAACGAAAAAAACGTTTGTTGACGAAATCGTCAGTTGTTTTGGTGCTTTCACCTGAATTGTCGCTGTTGTTGTTTTGCTAACATGTTTGCAATTTTTGGCTTTAATTTCATTTTCCACCACTTCCGTTTATTTCAGCTACACTTTCTTTGCTACTCTACTTACTGTTTCAAGGACATTTTCAGGCTTCAACTTTTTATGACAGTAGTCGCATTTTTATGGCTGCATTGCTATGGCGCCTTGACACGAATGTTTGGCATGAAATTTCGTCGCGGTGGCAATTCTACGTCGACTGTAGGTGTGCAGTGTGAGTGTCTGTATATGTATATGTGTGTGTCTGTGTGTGTGAGTGGTTGGGTTTCGTGTTTTGTTCAGCGTGTAATTTCATTGGTCATAAAGCGAGTGATGCCATCGCTGATTAAAAAGTAAAGTGAAATTAAGTTACGTTTTAATGATGACATGTGTTCTACTTAAGCACTTTTTGCACATGTTTGAGCTAAAAATAGTGCAAGTGGTGCTGCATTTTTAATTACAATTTTATGTTTTTAATTTAGATTTGAAAATGTGATTTTCAAGTATTTGTCTTTGAGTAATAGTGAAGCGATTTTATTGACAAGATAACTTTGACTGTGGAATTGCTTAGCTTCATTCAAGGAGAGGCCCACAGAAGTTCATTTCCGACTTATTCTTAACCAGCTGCTTACTTATTTTGTTCTGTGTCAACATATTCTTAACACCTGTCAGTCAACAAGGTGATCCAAGCATTGCTTCCTGATATAGTGAAACATTATCTCTTAGATGCAAAATGCAAGTTAAATTTTCAAGTTATTTTGAAAAGCGGCTTTCCTTTTGACATTCATCAGTGATCAATTTAGCAAAATTCTGATGAAATGCTCTACGGACTTTTCAGAATCTTTCGGTCACTTTACGTTCATTGCGGCAGAAAATGGTTCAGTGAAACCTTGGAGCACATTCTTTGCTGATTTCCGACTATCTCAAGAGTGCTCGTTATCCACTGAGGAGCCCCGTACTTCTCTGGATTAGAAGAGGACCCCAAGCATGACATTAAGTCATTGCTGAACTTTGCTAGGAACACACACATTCTTACTCACTTCAATCAGTCAAGTCAAGTAAATCCATAATACGAAGCAGCCCTAACTGGTATCGCTAGGAACTTAGGAAGGTCAGTCAACTTACCTAAAATCTAGTGTCCGACCGAATATTCGGTTTCGGTTTCGGCCCAAATAAGTGGTTTCGGTTTCGGTTTCAGTTTCGGCCAAAAAATGGCCGAATAGCCGAAACCGAAACTTTCTAGTATATTTTTTACATTTTATTGTGTAGCAGATATATAGTGAAAGGAGAAGTAATTTAGATGCCAGCAATGTAAATAAACTTCTTTTGTTAGCATATAATATTAAATTATTTAATTTTGAATATTAGCGAGTAAGGTACGAAAGGGTGATTTTTTATGTTTACGTTTTTAAAAAATGAATAAATTGTTTTTATTAATATGTATTTATTTATTTATGCTATGTTTGTTTGTTTGTTCTTTATTTACTTAATGTAAAATTCGTTTGTTGAAAAAGAATGCTTGATATCGTGATTTTTATTTTAACTAGAAAGTTTCGGTTTCGGCCGAATATTAAAAAAAAACCGAATATTCGGTTTCGGTTTCGGCCCAAAAAAGTGGTTTCGGTCGGACACTACTAAAATCCATTGTGGGCCTCAAAGTCAGGTTGATACAATCATGTTTAAGGTTCAGAATCCACACACTCAGTCACTTTGTGAAGGAATCTCTATCGTTCACAAGGAGAGGTTTCCATCGGTCGCCATAGCTTTGAAAAGAGTAAAGATAATGGAGAGAAATTTGATACTACTAGACTCGGACTTTCATAGAGTACTCTTCAGAAAATATATAAATGACGCATTGGACCAAAGAGGTAAAGTTTGCTGCTATAAAACCTTCAATATCGACTGAAACACTCTCAGTTGTAAATACTTACCAGACAATGTTATAGAATCGTTTTCATATTTTTAGACTATTAAGCCAGCGAAACCTAAAACAATTTTTAATTTTCGATAAATCCAAATACTTTCCATAAATGTTTTCAAGTTATCCACAAGTCTGCTGTGCAACTTTAAGTGCGGACATTGCTTTAACACGCTTCAGATTAAATTCAAACGTTGGCATTCGCAAAGAAGAGAAAACATATTAAATACATTTGCGCCGTCTGATAAAAATCTCCAATTCGTATTTTATTAGTGTTTTTTTTCAGAAGGGAAAAGCATTAGTGTGTGTGTGTGTGTGTGCGAAGCATGAATTCATGCGATTGTGAGCGCACAAACAATTTCCGATGCGCTTGACGGCCTGGCGGTCGTGCAATGGGCGCAGCTAATTGCAATGACACTGCCCTACACAATGAATGCCGCAGCACTGCACGAAGGGCGAAGAGTGTACAATGGATAAATGGAAAAAATGTGTTTTGCGGTGCAGGACCCTTTTTAATG
Organism: Melieria picta; assembly: GCA_964056695.1. Lineage (NCBI taxonomy): Eukaryota > Metazoa > Arthropoda > Insecta > Diptera > Ulidiidae > Melieria > Melieria picta. The sequence goes on from OZ057398.1 coordinate 3,935,262, forward strand.
TGTAGACAATTCCGAGCTCGCAGCTCGCCACTCAACCGCTGAGTGCATGCGCACGCAACCTTCGACGCCGGCTGGCAACGAATAATGGGGTTTTTCTGGGCGCAGGGGGGGGGGCAAACATTGAGTGGCTATTGTAAGCGGCTCTTAATCAAGCTTGCATGTGTTGCAATGATCATTAAACATTTTGCATGCAACAAAAAATTAATAACAATAATGTGCGCCGGCAAAAGAATGAAAAGAAAGAAGGCGCGGCAATATTTTTCTAATTATATGACTATGACTCTAACTACAATTGCTACGATTGACAATAACAGCTTCCATTAAGTAGAATTGGATTAAGTTATTCGAAGGTCGAAAGACCGAACGGCAACTAAACAACCTCGAAACGCTATGAAAGCTAAATAATGGCTTTAAGGAAACCATTGAGTTTTGCCAGCTACCTGAAATGACTTATGTTAGGTTCAGGTTAGGTTAAGGTGGCTGTCTGGGCATGGGACTTGCCGAAAGACATACTAAGGCAGCGAAATGGGCCCGTTGTGATACCACAGGGAAATGAAATGGCTTACTTTTAAATTTTAAAAATTACTTACATTTTTGCTCAGTAATGAAAAACTCCCAACATTTTGTTAAGCTTCAGTGTCATCAATGAGATGTTATTTATTCACTTATCTATTTACTTAAGCTAAACGAAAAAAATTTACAGGCTAAGTAGAATATAAAATGATGAAACATTTTGCTATAAAAATCGCATTTATGAGTTTCCTCATTCACAAAAAGTTTAATCTTTTACAATTTCGGTTCAATTGTTGTTACTATCTTATTAAAAAAATCTCACAAAAATCTACAAAAGACTCAAAAAGTTCATTACGCCAAAATTCAAATATCTTTATTTTTTCTGCTACAAATTTTCTTCCTCCTAAATTTTCTCCCAACAAGCTGAGATTATTCGAAACCAAAGAAGAAATCTTCTTTGACAAAACTGAATACATTAGGCAGTGATGCCAAGAAGTTTTTTAATCTAAATCGAAGTACTCTGACTTGGCTGACTGCATTATTTATGATGCATAAAAACTTCAGTAGACACCTAAGATACTCAAAGGACCACGAGACACACACATAGTGTATCAGTGTGCGGTTCATACTGAGTCAGTCATTCTTTCAAAGGTTGACCTATGGACCATTAATCGCAGGATGATACAGATAGACAGACATAGATATCCAACTCCTAAAAAAAAACAAAATCCATTCACTCATTAGCTACTAAAACTAATTGGAATTTTTTCCCATAATACACGAATTCTTTCAGATTTTTAACCTAACAAAACCCTTTCCGTATGCCCACTTCAAAGTGAGACTCCGTACAATTAATAGCCATCAATGGGTTAAGCAACACTTAGTATTGTTAAAATAAAATCAATTTTTTTTGCGCATTGCTGCAGTTAGGCACTGCAAGTCGTTCGACAACAATGCTGCCAAACTTTAATCCCAAGTTGGAAATTGGCAAACAGCAACGCCAACTTCTTATTGCCAATTGTTAATCCTTTGTCTAGACACGACAATTTCTTTGGCATTATTGTCGCTTTTCGCTTTGAGCGCGCTTTTTGCTTCCTATCAGTTGCAGCGAGATTTACGGTTTTTGTTCTTAATTTTTATTTATTTTTTGTCACTGCAAATAAGTAAACTTTGGCAAACAGTAGGTTTTGTTAAGAAAATAAGAACACAGCATTGTGTGGCAATAAATAAAAAAAATTCCCATTGCCAACGATGTGTGAAATTAATGCTGTCTTAGTTAGGTGTTGGCTGGTGATTAAGAAAAGTTGAACAGGCACCAACGCTGCGCAGTCACGCAGAGCGTCAACAGCCTGAAGTAAGAACAGAAGAGATTTATTGATGTTTAAAATTTAATGATTTTTGAAAAGTTAGAATTTTAAGTTGTGTTTAAGGCAGCCTATACATCTACATCCAATACCACATCGTCCTCTATCTCCGCCTCCATTTCCTCCTCTACCTTTTTATTTTCCACCTTCTCCTGCACCGCCACCTACTCATCCACCATCTTCTCCATCTCCAACTCCACCTTTACATCTACCTTAACCTTCACCTCCATTCCCACTCACCCTCTACCTTACCTTCTCCTAGACCTCCCCTACCACCATGTCTACTCCCACTTTCTCCTCTACCTCTTCCTCCTCCACCTCCACCTCCACCTCCTTCTTCTTCTGCACCTCTATCTCTATCTCTATCTCTATTTCTATCTCCATCTCTATCTCTATCTTTATCTCTATCTCTATCTTTATCTCTATCTCTATCTCTCTATCTCTCTATCTTTATCTCTATCTCTATCTCTATCTCTATCTCTATCTCTATCTCTATCTCTATCTCTATCTCCATCTCTATCTCTATCTTTATCTCTATCTCTATCTCTATTTCCATCTCCATCTCCATCTCCATCTCTATCTCTATCTCTTTCTCTTTCTCTCTCTCTATCTCTATCTCTATCTCTATCTCCATCTCCATCTGCATCTCCATCTCCATCTCCATCTCCATCTCTATCTCTTTCTCTATCTCTATATCTATCTCTATCTTTATCCACCACTTCCTTCACCAAGACTTTCTCCTTCAACTCAATTTCCATCTCCACTTTACTTCCACCTCCTCCTCCACCTATCCACCTACACCTCTTTATGTGCGTTTAACCATTTAGCGCATTGAATAAAACTTTTCAAACATAACATTTTGTGCGTTTTCTATGATATATTTAATTATAATTTTTCAAGCCCTATGAGACATTAGAAGCTTAAAAACTGATTGAAAAAGTTTGCCAATATTTTTGATTCTCATAAAAATTTAATAATTTACTTATTTAAGAATTGCTTTTTTTCAGCATTGCCAATTTGCGGACTGCATACTGTCCGCTCTGTGCTACGCAGTGACCCTGAATTACTGAATTTTTTTATTGTTAGTATTGTTCTGAGCATATTAAAGTTTTTAACTACGTTATAACCATTTACTGAAATCTTTTCATTGGCATTTATTAAATTTTAAACTTTGAGCCAATTTGCCGCCTCGTCTAACGAATAAAACAATTGGTTCAATTTGAAAATTGCGTTTGCCGCTTTACTATTTTTAGAGCGAATTTATTGAAATTGCATTGAAGTATGCAGAAAATGGCAGAAATATGCAAGACAACATGGAAAGCAGGAAGCAGACCCAGACAGAGCGAATGTAGTTTGACGAAAATCTTGCAATTTCCGCTTAAATTGCTGGAACACTGCAACAATCGCGGCGACTGTGTTTGTGTGTGTGTGTTTTTTTGTGTGAGAGTGTATGTTTTTCTCACGTGTGAGTGTGTGTGAGTTTGCTTGAAGTATTGCAGTTTTTGTGCAAGTCAACAGCGATAATGTAATGCAAAATATTTACATATAACGAAATATTGAAAATTGAAAATTGGTCGCGTATTGTTGCAGACTGCAAAGACTACAAAAAGCAGATCAAAAAAGTATGTGCAGAAATTGGCGTTGGATGGTGAAATAAAAATGATAAGAAATTTAGAGAAAACTTCAAAATTCACAAAGCAGTGGTGGCTGTGACTTGAAGGGCTGTGAGCGATGGCAGCGAGTGGCCGGGAAGCTTTCGAAGCTGGTTGGGTGAGAAGAAACGTCAAGTTTTGAGTGTTTGACGAGCTTCCAAAGGGGCAGTGGGCCCGAAGGAATGCAACAAAGTTCAATTTAAAAACGCACAACCAAAATGCCCGAACGGCGACGCAGCGGGGCAGCAAAATCCACTCGGTTGCCAATACAAAGTTTGCTGTTTACGCGTTGCGCAAGTTTTGTGCTGGCAAATTGTTGTAAAAATACATAAATGCAATAAATAAAAAGTTGAAAGTTCGCAACTTCACAAAAGCATAAATTGCATGCAACAATTTGGTGCACAACAACGCATAGAACATGCACAAAGTAGCCAGATTGATTGCAGTCACTGTGGCTGCCGAGTGTGGGGAAAAAAGAGTCAGAAAAATGCGGTTGAAAAATGTTCGTTTTCTGTTGTTAGCAACAACAAAAAAAAAATTAAATAGAAAAATAAAAAATTGCAGACAATGAGAAATCTTCTGGCAACTTTTGGCTTGCTAAGAAAAAGACATCAAATCTACTCGCCGCATCAGCAACAGACGCAACCTGTCCCACAAATGTGTGTATGTGTGTGTTGCCACAAGGCACAACAGCACCGTCGCACAATTGACTGCATTACATTTTATTGCTAGACACACACATACACACACACTCACAAAAAGACTGGCAACGCTTTGACAGACGGGGCCCAGTTGCACTGTCAGCTGCAGCCGGCCTCAGTTGACCGTCGGCTCATCATCGCTGCAACGCGTTGCCGCTGACATTGCAACAAATTGCTCTGTGCCGACATCACGTAAGTCAACGCAAAAAACATGAAAGAGGCACACCGACAACTTGCAACAACGGCCGCTGGCCATTGGACGCGCAACGTTTGTTCGTCACAGGGTCGCGCTCTCTGTCAGTCGGTGTCAACACTGAGCGCCCTAACATGCATATTTGTTTTTGCAATTTATTTATGATTCGCCGTACTTGCAATATACAAAATAAATTACAACAACCACAGCGACAGCAGGCAGGAAAACATTCAAAAAATGTTGTTGCATTGCGCAACGTTCACTACAAATGCAACTGAGTTGTAAGTGTGTGTTTGTGTGTGTGTTTGTGTTTGTTGATTTGCGTAAATATTTGGCAAGTTACATAAATATTTGTAAGCGTCGGTTGTTTTTTTGAATGGTTTTTGCGGGTATTATTAAAAAATGCAACTGGCAGTTGAAATAAATGTGTGAAATATATTCCGGTGCGCCATTTTGTCTGCACATTTCTCACTTTTTATGCGAACTTTAAATGTTACTATGGAAACTGTCGGGGGAGTATGTAAAATATTTGCAAGTTTGTGTGTTAATATGCCACTATTGCATGCTATAAAGTTGTCATAAAGCCTGCGACTACATACGTAATCGACGTAATAGTTGTTTGAGTGTTGGTTGAGTTGGACGTGTTTTGAACCCAATAATCCATTTGCGATCCAACACACCAACTGCTGAGTCATGACACTTCGAGTAGGAGGATGGATTTGGGGAAATTAGAATTTAAGCGACTATTAGTCAAAACTCTAAGCAGAATTTCATTCTGGTGGATTACGTAGAAAACTTTTTAACCCAAAATAATTTGAAACCATATTTGCCATTCAAAGTGGTTTTAACAGATATTTGGGCGGTTTGAGCACACAAAATCCCCTTGCGTGCGGCACTGTTTCTTGCTCAAAGCCTCAAAAGCGCAGTCAAAAGCAATTGTTGATGTTTGGTATTAGCTGAGTTAAGGCTCAAACCTCGAAGCTCAGACACACTAACTACTGAATTACGTTGAACGTTCATACTGGAGCAATTTGAGGTCATCATTGTCGTTCTATCTAAAAATTTCGGCTAAAAAAATCTTAGCTAAGCCACTAAGAATCGTTGCGACACTGTAGATCCTTTTCATCTGCCTACAAATTTGTGCGCACAACACGAAAACTGTCTATGCCACTGTCCACTGTTCCTCTTCGGGAACATTTTCTTCGTACTCTGAAAAGTTTTGGGCCAAACTGGCAAACGCAGCAAAAGTAAAAATCTGCTTTACTTTAGCAAGAAGTCAAACTGGTTTGCACCGAACCGATGTTGATGGATTTCTTCTTCTCAGCGACGAGTCTTTCTGAACTTCAGAGGAAAAGTGAATAGTGCACTGTAGCCACCTTTGCTAACGTAACCCAAACTAGACCTAAACCTGACTAAAATAGATCAAGCCTGAAGTTAAACATCAGCTTAAGACTTTAATTCTTGTTTTCAAATCGATTTGCATGGGAAAAAGATTGATGGATTTCCTCTTCACAGATGTGAAAGCATTCACAATAAGTCTTCAAGGACAACGTGTGGTCTGTATTGCAGTCATCTTTACTAGCCTAACCAACATAGACCAAGCCTGAAGTTAAACGTCAGCTTAAGGCTTTAATTCTAGTTTTTGAGCTGATTAGCACGGAAAAAGATTTCCTCTTCACAGAGATGAAAGGATTCACAATGAGTGACTGAGAGTGTGGCCTGTACTGCTTCAACTTTATTAATCTAACTTAACTTACATGGATTAAGCTTGAAGTTAAACATCAGTTTAAGATTTTAATTCTAGTTTTTGAATCGATTTGCATGGGAAAGGATTGGCTGGTTCAGATTGATTGATTGATTTTCTCTTCACAGAGGTGCAAGGATTGACAATGAGTCTTCTAGGACAACGTGTGGAAGTGTGGTCTGTCATCCCATGTTACGTAGACTAAGTTTGAAGTTAAACGTCAGTTTAAGACATTAATTATTGCTTTCGAATTAATTTTCACCGAAAAAAGATTGTTGGATTTCTCCTTCACAGCGGTGGAAGGATTCACAATGAGTTAGTGAGAGTGTGACCTGTACTGCAGTCACATTTACTACTCTCAAAGGTAAACATTAGTTAAATATTTGAAGAATTTCCTTGAAGCTATAACTTGCAGTTACATATACGTAAAACTAAAGAAATTTCAAATAATAGTTTGAATAATGTTCATTTTGAAGCTTTGTGATTGAAATTTTCTTCGATTCGTGACACTTCAGCACAAGTTTTCTTAAAAAATTAAGAACCAAAAATTATAAACTTTACTTGCAATGGTAATTTTCTTTCCATAGCTCAAGATTCGTTTACGACTAGTTTTTCGTAGTTTTTCTTCTCTGTTTTTCAGAAAAATAAAAAATAAGTTTGAGTCTCTTTGACGTTCATTTGTATTTGCAAATTTTCTCTGCATTAAACTAATTTGAAATCTGAAAACTTGAATGTGATCTGAAACTCAATATAAACTTTTCCCCTAAGATTTCATACAACTTAAGAATTATTTAAAAAAATAAAATTTTTCAAAATTAAAATTCTAAATTAAAAAATATTAGTAAAACAAAATAAAATAACTAAATAAAAAAATTAAAATTCTATCTATCTTCTATTTCTTGCAAAACCGCCATTCAGCATTTTTACCTAAAAAAATTAAAAATTATTCCTGAGTTTGAGTTGAAAGCTTTTGAATGCAAATTATGAGCGCTGCTTATGCCACAAACCAAATGAATCACTCAATTTTTGAATTTTTTATGCACAGCGGCAGCTGAAAAAAAGTCAACAACCAGCCACTAATAAAAACACAATTGGTTCAAAAAACCTTTTGTATTGACCTGATGAATTTCATGTCGACTTGACCTTTTATTCGACACAACGACAATGCTCGCATTGTGCTGCATGTTTGCTATGAAAGCGAACCGCCTCGCACCAAAATCCTGCTCCAACTCGCTTTTCGTGTTTATGTTTGAAAATCGATGAAACGCTTCATTGGCCTGAACAGCAACCATAAAGTAAAAAATTTACAACCAAGAAATCAGTGAGCGAAAAGGGTCCTCGTGCTTTTGCAACTGGCAACTAGCCTGACCTGACCTTACCGCCCTTCCACGTTTCCCTCAGCCGTCATGCGGCTGCTGTTTTTTTTTGTTCGCGGCTTGTTTTGGCTTGGAAGTTGCACTGCCCGTTGGTGTGTGTGTGTGTGTGTATGTAAATGTTTAGCAGCAACTTTCTGGCGCACTGAGGCTTTTTTTCTTCGGCTCAATCCAAAAAAAAGGAACTAAAAAAAATTACAAAATGATAATAATAAAAATTTGCATGGGCAAGAAATCAATGAAGTGAAGGCAGCACGCCCGACTGTATTCAAGCCTAAAACAATATTGAAAACGGCTTAAACGATTTGGTTGCAGTCTTAAAGGTTTTGCGCCGAGTGTCGAAGGCCAGTTGAATGTTTACGTGGAACAACTGTGTTGCGCTTTCGTTTGGGTTGTTTTCGGACAAACAAATTTCGGTTTGCTTTTAAAGTATAATTTGGGCTTTAAAGATAAGTCTGCAGCTGACAAAGAAAATATTGAAAATTCAATTTTCTCATTTGCAAAGAGATTTTTTAAAGCAAAATTTGTGAGTTTGTGTGTTTTTGCAATTGTGTTGCTGATTCAACAACTCCTTAACCCTTTTAAAAACAGACATTCAACTGTCTTTGAACTTTTGCAAGAAAATCCTAACCTCAGTCAGGCTTTGTTGCTCTAATTGAACAGATTGAAAAGTACGTAAACAATAAAAATGTCACAAGCATGAGGACGTGCGCTGCGCAGCATTGTTTTTGTTTAGTTTGTGTAACGCCCACAATCGCAATCCTTCAGCATCCGTACGCAATGCGTTGTTTACTTTGCTCTTGTTCGGTCGCTTTCCGCTTCCAACAACAACAACAGCAACGCAACACAGCAACACATTCTCGCATGCGAACAGCAACAGCCGCCGAGTGTCGCCGATGCGTCGCGTTATCCGCCAGCGGCAACCAATTTCTTCCGCTGTCTGACAGCTGCACTGCCACGCCCGTCGCTGATGCTTGCCTTATGCTAATGCGCCGGCAAGTGCCGACGTCCTGCACAAGTTGCCGCTCAGCCTCCAGCTGTCGCTCGGCTTTCCGCCACATCACCGCTTCCGCTGCGGCAACGGTTCAAGACGCAAGTTGTGCGTTGATAAGAATCGTTTAGGGTTTTTTGTGCCCTACGAGAAGGTGTTGGGGTATATTCGTTGTGAAGTGGGCGCTACATCGACGTGATGGAGATATGGAAAATGTGTTCTTGTACACAGGATTACCGGGAAATACAATGGAGCTGCATCTCTCCTTCTCTCAACCGAGCGGTGGGCACATTAACTTTCAAATAGATTGAGATATCGGCATGAAATTTTGCTTAAAATGTATGAGGATTACAACTAAGATTTCAGCACCGTTTTTTTTATCATTTACAATATTTATTTCAAGAAAAAACTTTCTCTTTTCCAAATAGTCCGAGTTGAGTTTCGAACCTTTGAACTCATGAACTCAGCATTAAATTAGTTCGGCCAGGATCGACCAAAACACTCCTGTTTCTGTTTCTTTATTTTAATTTTTTTCTTGTGTTTCATCCTCTGTGCGTCTGTGCTTTGTGAAGCCTGAAAATGCGCGTTTATTCGATGCGCTCTCCTTCTCATGTTCGTGGTTCTTTTGTTCTTGTTTTTCATTCTATTCTCTTGGCGTCGTTTTGTTCGGCTTTGATGCGTTAATTTCGCTTAACTCGCTCACGTTACAGGCGACCGAGCAGCAATCGCCTTATTTATACGAAAACGAAATCACATTATCAGATTACGGCTGCGTATTTGTGGACCCGAATATTTGATATTTTATTGCCGTCATTATGTCGCGCCGACACGTGCACTCGTGCACTCGTGTTCGAATGCTAATGCCCGGCGCTGTGCAGTCACATGAGCGCGATAAATATTTATGCAGCTTATCTGATAATTATTTATGCCAACATGCATGCGACGCTTTGGCTATGAGGCTTGTTGGTTGTTGTTTATTGTTTGTTTTCGAACTCGGTATTTTGTATTACACACACACACACACACACACACACACACACACAGACACAAAGAACCTTATGAATTCACATGTAACTACATAGATTGCAATGTGTGTGGGTGCATGGCTGCCGCCGGGGTTCATTTAATACCAATTTAAATAAATTTGTAGATAAGTCAATGAACACGAAATAAACAAATCTGATCGAATAATTTACTCACGCCACATTCCCGACCGAAATTCCCCGCAGACATTCAGGGGGGGGGGGGGTCATTGTGTAGCAAATTGAGACTCTTCTGCTGAACTATGTATGAAATCTTTTGTTTACTGTCTTAGTGCAATTTTTATGGAAACTCTCTTAAAAACCCAAAAAACATATAACATGATATGAACAATGTTTAGTCCTCATTAACTTACTACCACTTACACTATATACCTCTGTACGCCCGAATTTCGCGGGTCCCCATCAGTCATTATTAATTTACAGTTCACTTCAGATCAGCTATTTGAGTTTCATGGAATACAATTAAGCTAATTGTAGGCCGACTGAAGCACTTTGCGAAATGTGTTAGTCAAATATGTAAATGTGTAAATATGTAATATTGAAGCGTATAGTGTGGCGACTTGAGAGCCCAGTAGGGGGCGTTGTGAGTCAGAAACCCTCTATGACAATACAACTTCTTTTCAACTACTCCAATACGTGCTGGTTTTTTTTTTAATAAAAAATAAATTACCTTCTCTGCAATAGAGTTGAACATCTTCTTAAGTTTATCTCTGAAGGGTGTTTTTTTTATTTTGAAAAAATTTCACATACAATTTTACTTTCCGAAGTACCACCACCAAAACCACCATTTGTCAAAGGATTTGTCGAATCGGACCTTCTGATTACACTGTGCGTGAAATTTACCGTCAAAAAAAGTAACAAGCAGGGCACCTACTGAGCGACTTTTCTATAGGTATACCACCATAGATCCACCAGGCGTTTGGCTGGATTGGCTCTAGTTTATGCGAAATCCGACTTTGAATGTTGATCATTTCAGTCGAGTTCGTCGCTTAAGTCTTCGAACGTTTAAGTGCTAATTGGTCCTAAATCGTTCTGAATATCGCTTTACTGTCTTCGGCAAGTTTGGAATTCGCTTAAGACGCCAATCCAAAAAAAATACAGTCAAACTGTGTTTTCGACAGAAATGTCCCAAAAACCCCACTTTTTCGTAGAGGCATAAATGCAGTACAGCGAACTCTCGTGAAAAAATAAATGAGTATGCTTTTATATAAAGGGTTGGCTCCTGAATCTAACAAACTAAAAAGTTTGCCTGGGAAACGCCCATAAAAGGCGTGGCTCGGCGTCAAAGTTCAAAGTTTTTATCAAAAAAACTCAATTAATCTCCAACTGATTTGCACGATATGGGTATCAACCGAAAGGTATTTTCGACTAGCACAGTGTTATTGGACGCCCGATTTCTAACAGATTTTTTGTTCAGAGATCGGCCGCAATCAATCAATCAATCTTCTTTTCATAGCATAGGTAACGTTAAAGTGGTCTGGGCCCAGCAGGTCAGCAAGTCCCGAAAGACGCACTTAGTCCTCAAAATGGGCTCATCGTAATACCACAAATTGAGAGTGATCTGTCTTTCTCCAAGTCAGAGTACCTACACAAGCCAATTTTTTTTGTGGATCAACCCTAGCAAGTCTGCAATGTTGACTGAATTGAGGTTATACAGGTTGTCAAAGAAGAAAGATCCTAGAGATTTCCATCTTCGGCTGGCAACTTCTCTTCTTCATTTTGGCAACTGCGGCAAAAGTCCCAACTGTCAGGACCCAAACTGTTCTCAAGACGTCGGAATAGACAATGTCCTATCAAAGTCGTTAATCGAGACAAGTATTTTAGTGCACTCCCTCCACCGTTGGTTGGCTACATCGAGTAAGGAATTAGTTGTTAGTTTACAGGTAGCGACAGGTACATATGCCTGGTTTGGCTGCGCAGTTGATGATGTCTGATATCTTTAGGGCCCAATACCCAAGTAACTAAGAGTAAGGATGAACACACGCCTGAGCTTGTTGAGCAAAGAGCGACAAAGAGGGACCTTCTTGAGATATTTAATTTCTGGCTGACTGTCCGTGAAAATACGAACCGTACCTCTTCCCTAGAGATGCTTTAAAAACGACAGAAATCTGAATTCTCAACAGTTGCTAAGCCCATTCCACGCTTGTAGTCACCTATGATTAGTCGGTTGCTGACAAAATCTTCGATGGTTACCGCCCTTGTTGCAGTTCCAGCTACGCCCCTGGCTTTCGGTATGTGGTAAATGTGCGCAACAACAACAATGCATTGCTTATGCTGACGTACTCTACGGCGCAAATATGAGTCAAGTGCTCTATTTATGGCTATGTGTATGTGTAGGTGTGTGTGGATTGCTGCATATGCGATTAAAACACAAATTTGCGCCAAGTGTTTGATGGCACATTCGTGTCAATCATAACCGTTGCACTACCTGTCAGCACAGGCTTTCATTTGTACTGCACCACACGAATGCTTGGGTTGGGGCGCCTAAAAGACCGCTACAATAAATTTATGCGCCTGCAATATCCTTGTGGGATGTAAAGTGTTACTTTGTTGGGTGCATATGTTAAACTGCTGTTGTTGTTATTGATGTAAGTTGTTGCATTCTTTTGATTTTTGCCTGATTTATTCAGCAATATGTCAACTTTTGAAAGGAAGTTAAAGTGTGTTTTTAACGTTGTCCCCGTTGTGTGGTAGATATCTGCAAGAAAGACATTCTTATGAACCGATCAGCTTTTAATTTCCTTTTTGTTCTTTTCAACACACAAATATTTGACATTTTTATTGAAATTATGTTTTATATTAATTTTGTTTAAAAAAGACACATTAAAAAATAAACACATTAAAGAAAAATATTAAAATATTTTAAAACATTTCTTCAAACAACTTATAAACAAAACCAACAACACTTTTACACGTTTTCACAAGTTGTGCAAAGTTCGACTGCTGCAGCATAAAGTGTCTTCTCATGTCACTTGCACGCGTCAGATAAAAAACATTCCAGCCTGGACGCAAGAAAAAAACATCTGTCACGAAAGTCAAATATGCGCGGGAAAGCAGCGAACGGCGCAATCGGAATTTGTTACTGCAGTGAAAGCAGCAGGAAACCGAAAAGAAAAACGCAGAGGACGGAAAGCGAAAATCATTTCGCACGCACTTAAGAAGCTGTTCGGCTTCGACGGAGGACGCGGTGCGGTGTGCGGTAAACCTTCATTTTTGAGTGTGTTGAAATGCAATAAAAACTTGCGCTAGACAACAACAACAAAAACGAAAAGCGTGAGAAAGTCGATGTAAAACACAAACAGCCAAAACACTAGAAGTCGTTTTACGAAAACAATTTTTGTTGGTTGCTTCTTGTAGTCGTTTTTTTTTATGCAGAAATTAGCATTTCGCAGCGCCGAGCATGAAGTAAAATGTTTCAACGCACCACAATAAATGTAGAGATAACAATAAAAGACCACAACAACACAAGGCCAATGAAATCCCTTCCAATTGCCAAAGTTCCCAGCTAGTGGATTCGCTGCATTCATGGAACTAAACACATTTGCATTAAATGCTGAAACGAAAAGGTTAAAGTCTTGGCGGACTCATTTGTACCCTGCACTATGGCTATGCTTTTTTATTAATTTACTATTAAATGTTTGCTTCGAAACATTAAAATGGCAAAATATATGAATTAGAATTAATTATAAAAGTTAATCAATAAAAAAATGGATTAATATTGTCTCGTCCCTTTCCAATATAACGGGTTTTTCAAAAGGAGCGCTACAAAAGTAGACCGATAGGGACAGCAAACGACGCCATATTTTTTTCCGCTCTTTTGACATTTCTCTTCAGTAAGGTTTGCCATTTCATCATGGAAAGATATACGGTCCAACAACGAGTCGAAATTATTAAAATTTACTACCGAAATTCGGAGTCAGTGGCCTCAACTTTAAGAGCGCTACGTCCAATTTATGGTCGTCATAATTGTCCTGCCAGATCAACAATTGAGCGTCTAGTGGAAAAATTTCAATCCACAGGCACAGTACAAAATGTTCCCGTGCCAGTGAGACAAAGAAGTGCCCGTAGTGTCGAGAATATTGCTGCCGCTGAGGCTTCAGTTCAAGAAAGCCCAAATGTGTCTCTCACACGTCGTTCTCAAGCGTTGGGCATTTCTGTGACGTCGTTGTGGCGAATTTTGCGAAAAGATCTTGGCCTACATCCTTACAAGATCAAATTGACGCAAGAACTGAAGCCGTTGGACCATTTGAAGCGACGCACATTCGTAAATTGGGCTCAACAACAATTTGAAAATGATCCAGATTTTCACCGTAAAATCATCTTTAGCGATGAGGCCCATTTTTGGCTCAATGGATTTGTCAACAAACAGAATATGCGTTATTGGTCAGGCAGCAATCCACACGTACTCCATGAGTCACCATTGCATCCCGAAAAAATTACGGTTTGGTGCGGTTTATGGGCCGGGGGCGTCATTGGGCCGTACTTCTTTCGTGATGATCAAGACCGGCACGTTACTGTGACTGGGAATCGCTACCGTTCAATGATAACCGAATATTTTTGGCCCGAATTGGATGATATGGACTTGGACAATATGTGGTTTCAACAGGACGGCGCCACAAGCCACACAGCGCATCGCACAATCGATTTATTGAAAACCAAGTTTGGTGAACGTGTTATCTCACGACATGGTCCAGTCAATTGGCCGCCTCGGTCGTGCGATTTGACGCCGTTGGACTATTTCCTGTGGGGCTACGTCAAGTCTAAGGTCTATGCCAACAAGCCAGCGACGATTGATGAACTTCGTACGAATATCGAACGTGAAATTGCGGCAGTATCGGCCGATTTATGCTTAAAAACCGTCGAAAATTGGGTTCAGCGTCTGGACTTCTGCAAGCGTGCCCGTGGTGGCCATGCAAGAGAAATCGAGTTCCATACATAATGGCATCGAATGTACTTTCACAGGAATAAAGAATTTCATTGATATCCAAAACCGTTTTTGTTTTATTTAAAAAAACTTTTGTAGCGCTCTTATTGAAAAACCCTTTACTATATGTCGCCACATACGATAAAAAACACTTATGTGGCAACTCTACTCTCATGCACCTTGGTTCTTGGATAAAGTTCTAGTACAACTAGAATTGTAAGAATTGTTTTCAAAGACTAAATTTAAATGAATAAATAAATAAATAAATAAATAAATAAATAATTTAATAAATTAATAAATTAATAAATAAACAAATAAATAAATAAATAAATATATAAATAACAAAATAAATAAATAAATAAACTTGTACCACATTTTGTTCCAATATCTGAATTGTTTCGAAACTTAGAGTAGAGATGAATAAACGGACAGCCGAACGAAGAGATGAACGGAAGAATGAACAAACTAATGGATGGAAGGACTTACGAATGGCCGTACAGACGGACGGGCGGAAGGTCAATGAACGGACGAAGTAAGAAACAAACAGACATGTCTAGACAGACTGATATATAATTGGAGGAATGAACTGCCGGATAAATAGTTAGAAAAGCATGAAAGAAAATGTCCGATTAACGAATGGATGGACGAATGGACGATGTACAAACTAATCAGCAGATGAAGAGACTAACGAATAGACGAACAAGCGGACCTACGGAAAATCGATACACGGCCATAAAAAATAACAAAGGGAGAGACGGATGGATGGCAAGAAGAACGGACTGCCAGATAAATAGTTAGAACAGCAGACTGGACAGACGTAATGATGCATTCGAAGAAAGAAGAACAAACGAAAATGCCAGTTGAACGAATGGACACAGGAATGGTTGCTGGAGAAGCGAATGGGAAACTGAATGGGCCAATGAATATACGGACAAGCAGACGTATGGAAAATCCATACACGTTCAGAGAAAGGAACAAACGGAGAGACAGATGGATAGATGTACGAATGGAGAAACAACGAACGAGAATTAAAGAATGGTTAAACGCATGAAGAGAATCTGATTGATCTCTGAGTCGGGGACTCATCTTGGAGACAAACTAAGTGACAGACACAAGAACGGGTAGATAGATGGACAGAAGAAAGGACGAGCGGACGGGCACACAGAAAGGCAGATCGAAACTTCAATAATTCGGAAACAAATCAATGAAGAATAAACCCACTGGTAAATGAACTACTAGATAGACAGACATATGGACAAATAAATGCAGAGAAAAAAACAAGTGGACAGATACACTGAAAGACAAATTGAGTGGACATACGAATAAATTCGAAAACACAGGTATAAACAAAGAAGGAATGGATGGCCGAACATTCAGGCGAATGTACAACAAACTAATAGACAAACGGATGCACAGGCGGATAGATGCACAGAAAGAAGAACGGACAGACCGAGCGGTTTGTTCGGAAGAAGACGAACAGGCCGACCGATTTTTCCGGAAGAAGACGGACAGACCAATAAGGCAGGACGAACGTATGGACGGTTCCAGGGACAAAGGAATGAACAAAAAAGGAAGGCAGAACAAATGAAGAGATTTTTGAACGAAATAATTAATGGACAGATGGTTGTACAAAAAGATAGAACAAACAGGTGGAGGGATAGACAGTCTAACTGTTAATGAGGTAGGCTTAGAGATGGACGAATGAATGGACTAACAGACGGATAGATGGACATACGCACAGATTGACAGACGAACAGATGCACACACGAATGAACTGACAGACATGACTCACAAATACAGACGAACGAACTGTTATACAAACCTTTTGGCTATCAAACGAACTGACAGAAGGACAAACCGTGTCTTCTTGAATTACATAGAAAACTTTATGGAAAAGTGACTGTACCTCGATCAACCCGGTGCAGGGTATAACAGGCGAATAATATAAACAACTAACACCCCAACGGAAATGAGATTTTCATAGAATGGCAGAATCGCAAATAACACAACCATCAAACCAAATGACGCTTTTAGTGGATGGGGCACTGTGCCGCAATGGCAAATATTGAAATAGCAGCAAGTCAAAAAGAATAAACAAACAAAAAATATCAGCTACACTGACCCACTGTCGGAGGGCCACTTAGAAGTGATTTTTGTGTACTTGCGAAAATATGAAAATGCTTGTCAACAAAACGAGTCAGCGCCGTCGCCGCGTGCAGCTCATAAAATTTATGAGCACAAATCGGTAACGTAAACAAATTACGGGCCAGCATCTGCACCAACAACAACCACACAAACGAAAACCACAATGGCACAAAATAACTTAATGACAACAAAAACGTTGCGAACAAGAGCAATGGAACAACAACAACAACAACACAAACATAAGCTCGACATTCGAACAATTCGCCAGACATTGCGACGACAATATAAACAATTAAAGTGTGTATAAATTTGCTACGATTGCCGAGAGAAATAAACAAAAATCAATGCATCTAAATATACAAACACATCTACATACATACATATTCGTATGTGTGTGTGTGTGTGTGGCCATTTGCACAAATATACAAATATTTTGCTCCATTCTGTTCTGTTTTGCATGGTTGGCTGTAGCTGAGCTTCGCTGTCATTGTTATTTGCTGGCAACAGTTTGCGCTGGCTTAAGTGGTTAAATATTTATTTATGATTTGTTGTCGGAAATTGTAGTCCATGCTGGGCCAACATTGATGCTCTCGATGCCAGATTCATTTGTGTAAATCTCTATTGTATTGAACGTTTAATGTTGAACCACTCGAATAGGTGATTGTGAGCAGCACTAAGCCGAGCTTACTTGAAAAATTAGGTGGAACTTGTTCAACTGCCAATGGCCGGAAGCGGATGTTTTGTGCTTATGTAGAGTTGATACTGGGTTTTTTTTTTTAAAGCTTTGTAATAAAAAAATACAAAATGTATTGTATAAAAAACGAATCTTGTCAACAAGGCATTGTTCAGCATAATAGGAATTGCCATGAAGGTCCCTAAGAATTTAAATATATGCAAAAAAAGTTATCGATGGAGTGCTTGTTGATGGACAATAGGAAACTTGCCTCTGGAGGGAATAAACGAGGATATAACATCCAGCAGCTATGCTGGCTTGGTCAGATATCTTTTTTGAACAACGAAGCTTCGGCGAAATAGTTGTTCGACGTAGTAGTTGGAGGTCTAAGCTAATTGAAACTTTAATTTAACCCATTCGCTGCCAAGGACGAGTATACTCGTCTTTGGCAGGGTGTCATGTATTGCCAAGATGAGTATACTCGTCCTACTTTAAATATGTTATAACATGCAGGCTTTCGAATTAGCAAATTGTTTGTGGATAACAGAGCTTTGCTCAAAATATACATGGCAATGGGAATGACTTCATATAATTTAGGCTTGGCAGCGAATGGGTTAATGCTTTAATTTCTGTTTCATTTTTCAAACACCGCCAACGGCCTACAAACTGCACCGGAAAATGCTCACAGTAAGTAAGTAAGTAATTTTAACTCATATTATTTCCAACTGATTTCAATTTAAATTTGAATTGAATGCAATTGCATGGCCATTTCACTACCATTTCAATTTATTTCATTTTAATTCCCACCCAATCTCAACTCATTCCTTTTCCAATTTTATTCAATTTCACTGAGCACTGAGTTCTGAAGCTCAAACTTTCACTTTCATATCTTTTCAATTTCAACTCATTCAATTTTTAATTAATTTCAGTTTCAATTTCCATTCATTTCCATTTCAATTTATTTAATTTTAAATTCCTTCCAATTTCAACTCATTCCTTCTAAAATTTTTGTAAATTTCACTGAGCACTAAGTTCTGAAGCTCAAACTTTCACTTTCATATCTTTTCAATTTCAACTCATTCAATTTTTAGTTGATTTCAATTTCAATTCTTTTCCATTTCAATTTATTTCATTTTGATTTCCTTCCAATTTTAGATTATTCCTTTTCCAACTTCATTTAATTTCACTGAGCACTGAGTTCTGAAGCTCAGACTTTCACTTTTATATCCTTCCAATTTTAACTCATTCTATTTTTAATTTACTTCAATTTCAATTCATTTCCATTTCAATTTATTTCATTTTAAATTCCTTCCAATTTCAACTCATTCCTTTTCCAACTTTTTTTAAATTTCACTAAGCCCTGAGTTCTGAAGCTCAGACTTTCACTTTTATATCCTTTAAATTTCAACTCATTCAATTTTTAATTGATTTCAATTCTTTTCCATTTCAATTTATTTCATTTTGATTTCCTTCCAATTTAAAATTATTCCTTTTCCAACTTCTTTTAATTTCACTGAGCACTGAGTCCCGAAGCTCAGACTTTTCATTCACTTTCATATCCTTAAAAATTTTAAATATTTTTTACTGCAATTGATTTCATTTTAATTTCCTTTCAATTTCAACTCATTCTATTTCCAAATTTTTTTCAATTTCAATTGCTTTCCATTTCAATTTAAGTAACTGTAATTTCTTTTCAATTTCAACTCATTCCTTTTCCATTTTTTCTATTTCAATTACTTTCCATCTTTCTTTATTTCATCTTTTTCAATTTCAACTACTATCCATTTCTGTTTATTTTACTTAAATTTTATTTCAACTTTTTTTTCATTTTTTCATTTTTTTCAATTTTCAATATTTTTTTCACTTTTAATTTCTATCAATTTCTACTCAATGCTTTTCCTATTTTTTTCAATTTCAATTTTTTCCATTTTTATTTATTTCACTTTAATTTTCTTTAAACTTTAACTCATTCCGTTTTCAATTTGTTTCAATTTAAATTAGTTTCCATTTCTATTTATTTCACTTCCATATCCTTTAAATTTTAACTCAATATATTTCTTATTGATTTAAATTTCAATTCCACTTTAACTTATTGCATTTTTATTTCCTTTCAATTTTAACTCATCGCTTTTTATTTTATTTTTCAATATCAATTCTTTTCCATTTTAATTTATTTCATTTTCATTTTCTTTCAATTTCAATTTCAACTCATTACATTTTCAATTTTTTCCAATTTCACTGAGCCCTAAGGTCTGGAGCTCAGACTTTCACTTTCATATCCTTTATATTTTAACTAATTCTATTTCCATTTGATTTCAATATCAGTTCTTTTCCATTGCAATTTATTTCACTTTAATTTCATTTAAATTTCAACTCATTCCAATTTTTTCAATTTTAATTGCTTTCCATTTGAATTTATTTCAGTTTAATTTCTTTTCAATTTCAACTCATTCCTTTTTAAATTTTTTTAATTTCAATTACTCTCGATTTCAATTTATTTCATTTTCTATTCTTTTCCACTTCACTAACTTTCCATTTCTATTTTTCACAATTTATCCCACTTTCAATTTTTCATACAAACGTGTATGAAACTTTAATATTTTCAGAAATGTTTAAAAAACAAACTGATGCAAAAACTTATTTACCTCGATAAGCTCGCATTTATAACTGAAATGGAGCGCGTCTGACATAAATAAATGCTAATAAAATTAAAGACAATAATCACAGTGTGGCACGAAAGTGAATTTACTGTCACCATTAAATTGAAATTGATGCAATAAAATTGAAATTTACTTATTGGCGGTCGTGCGGCGAGCAGCGCGCGCACAAAATGACAATTTGCACGACGACGAGTCAACATGAGGCAGCAGCAGCAACAGCAACAAAAACAACAACACAGTCAGCTCGCGAAATGTGATGCAATAAATAAGCCTAAATGTTGATAAACACGCAATTCGAGTGATTTCCGCGAGAGCAGCGCACATTTTAGTGTCGCATAGGCTGATTGTGCTCAATTGTTGTTGTTATGGTTGTCATTGCAGAGTTAAGCCATCAAATGAGCTGAATTTTTATAAAGTTTGTTAGAAATAGACTGAATTTAAGCGTGTCGCTGCAAATGAAGCCTGTAATGTAATGAAGATTCAGTTTGAGTGAAGGTAACGTGCGGCGAATATTTAAGTTGTGCTTTTATGTGGCAAATGATTGAGGTGGAAAGATGTGCAGTGAAACTGTGACAGAAACAAAAACTTTTGAAAAGGAGCTGACATTTCCGCGAAGCTGTCAGTTCGTTGCAAGGCTGAAAAAACGGGGCACATTGTAGTAAAGAGGTGACAGACGAGACTGCAGTGACAGGCGAGTATCGGTTGACATTGCGCGTGCGGGACAGAACAACGAATTGAGCACATAAATGACGGCAAAAATGCAGCTGAAACTAGATAGTTGAGTCAATAGGTGAATAATGGATTTGGTCTGATTGCCGAGTTGGGTTTTACAATGTTTGCTTTGGAATTTTTTGTTTTGCTTTGGGTAATTGGCTCAACGGAAAATGAATGAAATGTTGAATTTTTAAATCTGGTTAAAGAAATTGTATTCACTATTTCACTTGTCATGTCCATACTGTTCAATCTTTAGTGCCAACAGGTATCCTTAAAGTTAGTATGATCCATGCAAAAAGGATAACACATAAATTCTGTTTCAATATTACTGAACTTTGTAAGTACAGAAAATTCAAATTCTGTCTTTTAATACCTAAGAAGTACTGATCCTAGATTGAATTGAGGTAAAAAAAAAGGAGAAATAAAAAAAATCAATATTACTGACTTTCGCTCACTTTTTGTTTCGTGCTAACGAAAGATGGAGCAGACCTGCATCAATAACACAATACATCAACAATACATCAAGGAAAACATGGCGAAAGTTCGACCAGAACAGGACGAAGCAACTGCTTGAAAACACCCCAGGAATACAACAAAACCCACTGCGGTTCTTACGGATCATTGGCCAGGGGGGGGGTGTATGCGGTACGGTTGCAAAAACCTTTCAATAACACAGGACAACAAAATCGCACGTTTTTTTGTTGCATGGAGTTTTTCTACTGTTTTTTACTAATTTGGGTGCGCTGAGTTCGAATCTACCTTCAGATTTTTTGTAGCAGCTCTAGTTAGTGAGATACAGGCACCGTGTCACTTTTTCAGATTTTCCTCTACTTTTTCTATATTTTTTATCGTAATTTCAAAACCAATAAACCGGTTGACATAAATTTCAGCTTGTTGCATTAACAACACTTCTTGGCTTCTTTTTCGATGCAATTTATTTTTATAAGTTTTAAAATTCCGCGGTAATTGGACCTCAAAGTTGGAAAATATGGAATTTTAATCATTGTCAGAGAAACACATTGACCCACTTTCTACAAGGAGCCGGCTACGCTCGCTTAGGATTCTTTTTCCGAGAGATCGCAGACCAATTTCAGCCATGGAGATCAAGAGACTTCTACACTTTCTAGACGTCATAAAGTGGATTTCTAATTCCAGCCGATATCAACGCAAATAAGGGCGTGGTACCAAAATGACAAAAATTTAGTTACCTAGCTGTGGTAGCAACCCTTCAACCAACCAACCAACTTGGACTTGGAATTAAAACTACTTCTAGATTGAATTGAAAGGACTGAAAAACCAATCAAGTGTAATAAAGCATCATTAATTTTTTTTTAAGAAATCGTATGCTCCTCAACTCAAATGAGTAAACCAAA
This sequence comes from Melieria picta, assembly GCA_964056695.1. Classification (NCBI taxonomy): domain Eukaryota; kingdom Metazoa; phylum Arthropoda; class Insecta; order Diptera; family Ulidiidae; genus Melieria; species Melieria picta. Next base: position 3,957,325 of record OZ057398.1, read on the forward strand.
AATGGAAAAAGCATCGAAAAAGCATTGCAGCAGTTAGAGGAAGCAGTAATTGCAATTGCTTCCAGTTTCTATTGAAATAAGAAAGAAAACATCCACTGAAATTTGTACAAAAATTTTAAAGCTGAACTTCTCTCCTAGACTCGAATGCAATAAACAAAAATGTTCTGTGCGACATCAACGATTCGCTTAAGCACAAACCTCACCACTCTCAAGTCTAATCTTTTCTGCTTGACGCCAGTGCGAAATTCTCAACATTTATTTGTCATATAAATATAAATATGATTAACATCCCAACAGTTCCACTCTCCATATCACATTCACACCGTCTCACACTTGTACGCCAGCAACGATGAGTGCAAAATGTTACTCATACGCCACCGTGAACGCATTTCCAATAAAGGTTTTGTCGCAAATTCGCACATTTGAGTGCACAGTGAATTGAAAAAATAGCAAAATAATATTTTAATATACCAAAGAACCCGCAAATTGGTTGCGCTCGATTGCGGCCAAAGCAAATAAATCAGCCAAGTGTGTGCAGTCGACACACTCGTAAAATGCTGCTTGCTGATTGTTAGCGAAGAATTTGGCTAAAATTAGCTCATTTCAATGTCGCAATTTGACTCTGTGTATGTGTGAGTAGCCATAAAAATTGACAATTTGTGAAAATTTATTCAAGGTGAATGTACGCACTGCCATTCACGCACGCAAATCGCAAATGCAGCGCGCAAAATGTTGCGAAAAAAAGTGAAATGTATTCAAACGCGCCCGGTGCGACAGCATACAAATTGCGGCAGCTGCCAATTTTATTGCCTAACCGGATGTGTTCGCCATGCGTCGTGCGCTGCGTTGCGTTGTGGTTAACGGTTTCACTCTTTCTCCAGCTGCACTTTCCGCGTGCGGCTCATGTCGCCGCCGATTATTTCACATATTTTTATGTACCACGTGCCTCGACCTAAGCACTCGCTGCACTCGGTGTGTATAGATTTTGGTGTTGTTGTTGTTGTTGTGCTTTTGCGTGCGATCGTTATTGTTGTTATATTCGCAAAGAGTTTTCATCGCACTTTTAATGAAGCGTGCATAAATATCACCAACACACACACACATGAATTTCATATGCGAAACGAAAGTGTGTCAGTTGCGCGCTTGCGTGTGTGTGTGTGCGTTAACGTGTGCATGTATGAGTGTTGATTTGAAATTCGATTTGGCGCGTTTTGGCGCGTCAGCGTTGCTGCGGTTCCTGCGGTAATTTATGAATATTTTATTGCCTCGTATACGACATAAACTGAATCGAAATGAAATGAAATGAGCCAATGACACGTTACAATTTCATGAATATATAAAATTATTGCTTTCTGTTCCATGGTAAATTTAATTACGGTTGCTCGGAGCATTATGTCACTGTTCCTTTGTTGGAATTACATTTGGTGCATTTAGGCGGTTTCGGGTTAGGTAAAATATTTAATGTATTTATGGTTAAGACAATAACTGAACTCTTAACCAGTGATAATTTTTTTTTAACTAGCACTTTTAGTAATATTTAGAAAAATTGCTCGGTAAGTAACTGGACTCTGAAAACAAATTTTTAATATTACTTGAAAAATGTAGAAAAATTTTTCAAGTAATCAGAACTATTCTTTGAACAAATCTTTAAAGCTTTTAGCTTTAGGAGGCACATTGATCGGTATATGATTTTTTTAAACTTGAAAAACCAAATTCGAATGAGCATTGCTCGAGCAGGATACAATTTTAAAACTAAAGCAAAAAATTGCACTTGAATAATAATATTTTTTCGTCTGCTTTTATAAAGTTTAAATATATTTTAATTTTTAAAGATTCTGATTCTGATGTTTGATCCTTCTTAACAATTCTTCCGTAAGGATGGCCGCGGGAACCATAACTGGACACTGTCCTGTCAGCCAAGAAACAAACAGAGAACGCGCCTCCGTTTCTTGGGATAACATATCTTTAGCTACCTAGAGGGCCTTGAAAGACGCTCCCAAGCTGTTTCGATAAATTTGTCAGAGCTACCAGGTTGTTCGCATCTCTGTGCGGTGTATAGCCAAAGCAACCCCTGAGCAGAACCAAATTGAAATTGAAATTTTATAGCGGCCTCAGCTAAGCCATTACTGGATTTCATTCGATTTGTAAGTTTGTAATCTGAGTCGAAAAATATTAAATACAAAATTATCTCTATATTTTTTCTTCTTGTCTCGTTGTGTGGGTTTGTAATCTGAGTCAAAAAATATTAAATAAAAAAATCTCCCTCTATTCTTTCTTCTTGTCTCCTTGTATGAGTTTGTAATCGGAGTCAAAAAATATACAAAATTCTCTCTCTATTCTTTCTTCTTGTCTGCTATTGTCTTTAAAAAAACCTGAAGTTCCTGAGTTGCTCGAAGTCGATGAAATGACAACTCTTCAAAAAGTCAGTGGTTCCATGCTGTACTGAGACATATAGGTTGGATTCCTGAGTCCTCAGCAAGTACACTCGGAGGCTTTAAGGACCCATGATGATGCCCGAAGAGGCTATAGGCAAGTCCCTCTCATCCTGTGTTCTTTGTTGGCTGAAATCATCCTGTAATTCATATATGCAAGAATATTTCAGTTCTTCTCGAATATATAAAAAATAATAAAAAAAAAGCGCTTTCACCCACAGCGAATACAACTCATTAATTATGCCAAAAAAAATGTCAGCTTTGCTGTTGCATTCTCCACTTGCAGCTGCAAATAAAGCACTCAGCTACAGTGAAATGTTAGCAACTGCAGATTTTTCGAAAACATGCATTTGGTGTGCACTCGCACTTCACAGCGCTGCCACTTTCACTCGCTCGGCTCGCAATTGCTGCGCCCAGTGGGCAGTGCCTACGCGTCACAACAGCAACAACACAACCCAACGTTGGCAGCGGCCGCTAAGAGCTTTTCGTATTTTACTGGCAATTCGTTTTCATTTCATTCTCAGAGTGCGCCATTATTCGTGGCCGGAATTGTTTTTGAATGACCTTTGTGCCGTTTCGGTTGCCGTGTACTGCAGTTGCCTTTCTCTCTACTTTGTTTCTCTTGTTGTATTAGAATAAAGCGAATTATGTGAACAGTGTGTGTACATGTTTCTGTGATAGTGTGTGTATGTGTGTTTGTAATATGGCAATTTTCTTCGGTGCCATTTACCGCAGCGCGCAATGAAATCTTTGCCAGTGGCAACTAACTAAATGAGCCTTAAAGTATGCTTTGTATGTTGCTTTGCATAAAACGAAACTAATATGCGGCAAATAAATTGTATTGTGCTATATAATTTCCCTGTATATGAGACTGTAAGATTTGAATGTAAGAATGTACTTGCAAGTTGCTGGCCTTTGATGCGGCAAGTGGCTTTGTGTGCGTCACTGTTCTTGTCAGCGTCAGATGCTGTGTGCCTGGCCCGTTGCCACTTGCCCAGTTTGTGTGTGTGTATTTGGGAAAAGTCTTTTGTGAACGCGTGAGTAGGATTGCTGTTATAGTAGTGAGGAAATTGTTTAAGCCGCTTATTGTATTGTAACATTTTTATATTCAACAATCTAAGCGGATTACACCGTGCGACAATAATGAAAAAAATTTTTCACACCGGGAAAAATTCATTTGGGCGTGAAACTAGAGACCAAACATAGTAATACTGCGTACTCAGTTTTTCATTTCTACATCCTTTGTCCTTTTAAAAGGACTTCAAAATTGTGAAGGCGATAAAAAATATAAAAAATACTTAACCTTGTTAGAATATGGCGATATGTATATGAAATGAAAAAGGAAAGGCTCAAGAATTTAAATAAAATTGACTTTTTGTCTATTTGTAAAAAAAGGATATGAAAAAGATCCTTTGAAAATTTTAATCCTTTATATCCTTGAAAATTTACATCGCATTTTCTTGAAAAGTAAGTATGTTAAAACTCCAAATCTCCTTGATCACATGTCAAAATTTCATTATTCTCGCTGTATTGATTTTGTATCTTTTTATTATTTAAAATACTGATACTCAAATAAATTAGAATTTTAGTACTTCATTAGAATTGCAGCTTCCGCCTTTTTTTAATAACTTTCGAACTACTAAAGTTAGAGTCATGAAATTTTGACACGTGATCAGGGAGACTTGGGGTTTTAACACACTTACTTTTCAAGAAAATTCTATGTAAATTTTCAAGGATATAAAGGATTAAAATTTTCAAAGGACCTTTTTCATATTCTTTTTTTACAAATAGACAAAAAGTCAATTTTATATAAATTTTTGAGCCTTTCCTCTTTCATTTGATATACATATCGCCATATTATAACGAGCTTAAGTATTTTTTATATTTTTTTATTTTTTATGCCCTTCAAAATTTGAAGTCTTTTTAGGACAAAGGATGTAGAAATGAAAAACTGAGTACGCAGTATTACTATATTTGGTCTCTAGTTTCACGCGCATATTGATTTGTCCCGGTGTGAAAAATGCTGTTGCACGGTGTTATGAGTGAAAATAATGAAGCACAAAGTGGAAAGTGCTTCAAAACTTGTAATGAAACTAGTATTGGACGCTGCGAAAATGTCTTCCCTGGGCCAATTAAATGACACTATTGTAGTACCTACTCGACCAAGTGAATTAGCAGTTGAAATAAATTGGCCAGCGTTGACTCAAATGCGAACTGTTTAATGCCACTGACAGTTTCTAGAGTGAACTGCGCCAGCAATCTGTCATTTTAGAACCAAAAATCAGCACCACAAATGTGTTTTACAATCCACTTTGTAGATTTTGAGTTCCCCAATTGAAATTTGTTAGCCAATATTGCAATTGTTGCGCATTCGCTGCAATGTTCATTTGATCTCTGATCTGAAAATCAATCTCGCCATTTGCTCGTTTCAATTGCATAAACTGTCAATTATGCAAACGAACTTTCAACCAGCCACCACAAACGCCACAATCAATCGCACAAATATTGCTGCAAATACTCAATAATAGCAACAACAATGTGGCAATGCATCAGCGCCCGCAATCGACTGACTGACATCAATGCAAAGTGACTTTTACAGCTCTGATGTTCGCAAAATGCTTTAGAGGTTAGTGACAATGTTGTTGTTGTTTTTGTTGCCATTAGTCTGATGAGTGGTGTATGTAGTTGTTGTTGCTGCTAATGAGAATTTGATGCAGCAAAACAAACCACACCAAATCAATGGGAATCGATATAATTTGCATACTTTTGGGCATTGCAGTTGTGACACTTTAATTCAGTGAAAACAACCAGTGAGAATATTTAAATATTGCAAGCATTTAGTATCTAAAAATTTAAAAATAATTTGTAGTAACATTTCAGAAACTAAACAAATAAATCTGTTAAAGTTGCTTTCAGCGTTTTTTGTGCACTTGATAGAAAATGATTTTTTAAAGCACTCAAAGAAAAAAATGAAAATTCTCGAATCGAATTACTGACATTAGCATTTCGATTGCTACTTGCCAAGTGGGCGCCTAACAACTACAACAACAACAACTTGACGCCTCAGCCAGACTACGCGACCATACACAAATGCTTTTCGCCTCACACACACACACACACACACCCACGCACTTCCATTGACCTGCAATATAGTGTTTCACTGTTGTAAGAAATTCAGATTTTCTGTAATTTTTGCCGCAAAGTTTACTCATTGACAACCAGACGAGCAATCAGAGACGCAGACAAAATGGTCGGCCGCAGACATTGACAGTGTGAAAAGTTTGGCGCTCACTTATTGCTTGACGACCGACTCAAGCCAGAAAATGCCAATTCGGAGAAAATTGAATCAAACGTTTTCTGTGTAGTGACATGCAAGTTTGTTATTTTTCGATTTGAAGTCCTGTTGAGATAAGTTTTTGCGCACAACAAAGCATTAGATGTGAGATAAATTTTGTATGCCTACCAAACAGGAAAAGGACCATTTTTGTTTAAGTCTCTGACTTAAAACTTCTCTAAACTGAAACGAAAAGGCCAATGGCCCAGCAGCATAACAGAATATGACTTTAAGCAATACGAGTCAGGTGGCCAATGGATACGGGAAGCCGTGAAGATGTGCTTTGGAATTTCCATTACTAAGTACCTGCCCAACAACTACAACAAGAACTTGACGCTTTGGCCAAGAAAACAGTCTAGTTTCTTTCTTTCAACATCGAACAGTACGCTTCCCATTGGCTTCTCGGTTATTTTTTCTTCAGTAACTAATCAGTTAAGGTATATAGAAAGTATATAGTATAAGTTAAGTCAGTTAAGGTATATAGAACTTTAATTTGCTGTAAAAATTATACACTTTTCACCCTCACTGACTGAAGTGAATATTTATTCTGATTTCTATTTCTGATTTGAATTGCAAATGCACATTTAAGTGGTTCATTCGAAGGCTCTATCAACATGGCAGATTCTGCTTTTTTTAAACTTACATAGATACAGCAAGTTGGCCAAATAGTTCACTGACTGCTTGATTTGACTCGCTTCGACTGAGCCTTTCAACTCAATTAAGTTATTGATGCAAATTTTATGACCACTTGGCGTAACTGCTGGACATTTCGAATTTCCTTTGCGACAAGTGACACTTGACTTCATTTCAAAGGCTGCTTCACTTGGTTCTTGTTGCATTTCTTGTTGATCTTCATTCTTCAGTATTGGTTTTCGAGAGCAACTAATGGCCTTAATTTTCATATATTAGTGTCCTTGATGTGTTTTAAGTGTGTCTTTGTAACTTAATCCTTCAGAAATTTAATATATTTTTATATTTATTCAAACTGACTGATTATTGCGATTAAATATCTAATTTCCGAATGTTTAATATGACAAAATGTTTTCTTAGTTCTTTCAGTCTTTGCTGTTCCTACATTAGAAGAAAAATTTTCGCATTATCTGCCAGCATCAAAATTGCACATCAACGCCCACAAAAGCGACAAACAATTCCACGCGTGTCACCTTTTCGCACTGTCATCTTTTCATTTTTTTCTCACACCAGTCACAACAACAGCAACGGCAACAACAAAGCGAAATCCCCACAGCCAAACCAGGAGCACAATCAGTTTTCGGTCATAAATTACCAGCAGCGTCACGTCGTCGCCGCGCCTCTAGTGGCTTTATTTAAAATTCGTTTTATGCGCAATTTCCATGGCCAGATTTTATTTGCGTCTTCGTGCAACAATAATTTTTCAAACTTTATTACGGACAGTACAAACACGCAGCGTGTGTCATAAATCAAATTCACTGATGTTTTCGTTCTTCTTGGCTCTTGACGCCCCGTTGTTTTTGTTGTTTGTATTGTTGTGTGTGTGGTGTGTGGCTTCGGGGCACTAGAGTCAATCAGTGGGCGTGCTGAGTGGTCAGTGTGGTTAAGTTTATTGGCCAAAGTTGGCCATGTTTGCGGCTGAGCGCAACTTTCTGCTCCGGCGAGAGTTGAAAATTTATTATTGCCAAAAGCAGCCGAAATCAAAAAAGTTGTGTATTTATGTTTTCCTAATTAGAATTGACATGTCTGCAGCTCGTTGTAATAAAAATTTGATTTTCACCTTTGGGCAAGTTTTTGCATTCATTTTTATTTATATTTAAATGCCAGCAACTTTTCAAATAACTATTTAGTAGTCGCCAGCTGCTCTCTGACTCCTTCGACGCATTTGTCGGTCATGTTTGGCGTGACCACTTTGACGTTCTTCGTCATGAAAATATTTCAACTTTTCGTATCTTGTTGGCAAGTTGTGGCAACGTTTATTTGGCTGCGTTGGTCACAATGGCCTTGAACTTGTACAATTTGCTTTACTAGAGCTAAATACACCTGCAGCCCACACAGTGCAAACACAACCGAGACTTTTTCGAAATTAGCGCAACCCGTCAACGATTTTGCGTTTCAGGTTGTTGCAGACAAAACTCGGCAATTAAATTTTAAGCCAAGCATGAAGCATCATCAAGCACATTGGTTGTTTGTTGTTGTTTGTGTGTAATCAAATACAAGCCATAAAATGCTCTCGTCTGTCTCGTGCCACTGTGACCGGAGATTGTTTTGGCGCTGCTGTCGGCACATAAATCGGTCTCGGTGATTGACTTGATACGGGAAATTGTGTGGGTGGCGACGGAAGATTGAGTTGTAAAATTGCAGCGACAGCTTTGATTCGGTGTGGGAAAATGCCAGCAATATCCACAAAAGTGTGCAAAGGTTATTGAAAGCGTGAAGCGAGCAGCCTTACAAGGAAACTGAAAATGAAAATATTTAAGCTGCATGCAATCATTGCTTTAAATATCTTTATTCAAGTAAAATTGATAAACATTTACTTGTCTTAAGCGGAAGTCACTGAAGCGACAGTGGGCAACCCATTGAGTAAACTCAATGAAAGCGGAAAGCTTTAAGCTTTTAAGCCGCTGAAACAGGCAAATAACGTGTTGAAATTATGATCACATGGTGCCATATTTATTGAATAGGAAATTAAAATCAAATTTGAAATTCTCCAATTTATTTGGGCACGCGCAGGTAAAATATTCCAATCCAAACGCCACACGGGGCGTATGAGTAATGAATTAAAATCGCTTGATATGAAATCAAAGCAAATAAAATGAAAAGCAAATTTGTTAATGCAAACAAACGAAACGAAAACGTACAGAAAATATAAATAAATAAACGAATATTAGTTGAATTAAATTCAATGAATTACCAAATTGAAGTTAATTGCAATGTTATGAAATTTCAAAGAATTTCTAAATGAAAAGCAATGATGAAAGTGAAGCATTGGAATGCAATAAAATTCAATAAAATTATTTATAAATCAAAAAGGTATGGTGGTAAGAAATATGCATAGATTCCTATGACAAGCTTGAATTCTTACTGGCAGCATATGGCCAAGCTGCTGTTTTCCTGAAGGAACGGACTGAAGCAGGCTTCCTAATAGGTTTCTTTTCATGTGCGGTTTAGTTATAGATCCTCTTTGTATTCGCTAATTTATGCATTAAATTGAGTAGATTCTGGTAACTAGTGGTCCATGGACTTTCGTCTGTTATGGATGGCTACTTCAGTATCTACATACAAACGTTTTCATGTCTTCATAGTTCTACGATTTAAACTACCGACTCAGTTTTTTTGGTCCCAACATGTCACGTAACCCATTTTGTGTTCTAAAGAACATTTCTGAAGTTTGTGAATGCATTCCAGAGCCAATTTAGAGGACAGCGTCTTCTGTGTATATCAGACACCTGACAGTCACGTGATTCATTACAAGCGTCAGTTCTCCACTACTCACTGATAAGCCGAGACGAAGCATATTAAATTTACAACGGTCTACTTATTACTAACAATTGATGCAATTTACATGCGCCCAACGAGGCGTATGAGTGATATGCAATACAATTTTCATAAGCTCCATGCAAGAATCAGATCCAATTGACATTGTGTTATTTAAAATCACAAAAATAATACTTTTTGCAATCATTGTAGAAAATTCACATTTCATTTCTACTAAATCAACAATTAATGAATACCCGAACTACACACAAAACGGCAAATACGAATCGTAGCAGCAAAAGTCACAACAATTTACAAAGTTCATTTAAATTTCTCGCAGCAGAGACATTTTAAACGCATTTTGCCTCCATAACAAAACATTTAATCTGCTGTTAGCATCTTAAGTTACAATGCGCAGCTAACCGAGCGAACGGAGGAAATGCTTTCGAATACAGCACAGCTACATAAATGCCATGCAATGGCAATGCTAACAACAGCAACATTGAAAACAACAACAACAACAACAGCAGTAACAGCAACCAGCATAGCAAACCACCAGCAGGTGAATTCATCCAGCGGCATTCATTAGATTTAATCGAAATGCCAGCATAGCATGGCAGGAATTTTCTTTAAAATGTCTCAATAACAGCAGCCAGTGTTGCCATTGCATATAATGAAATTTATTTGCGTACACACACCGATTGTTCTTGTTGTTGTTTTTATTTTTGTTGTGGTGCAAATGTTTTCACGTGTGTGCTGTGCGCATGTCGGCGTGGCAAAATGTTTTAATTAAATTGAAATGTGCATTTTCTGCCGTTGTTGTTGCTCCTTTAGTAGTGGCGCAACTTAATTTCAAGCAACTTACGATTGTCTAATACAAAGATGTGCATAGATGTGTGTGTGTGTGTATTGTGTGTAGCTAAGACAATTGCTGGCAACAGTAAAGTGAGTGTGAACTTATTTGAGTGCTTAAGTAATGTGAGTCAAGTTAATCTTTTAAATTTGTTTTTTAATATTTCCCAATTTTTATTATTGTTTAAGAAATTACTCGAAGTAGTTCTGAAGTATAGAAGCAGTGCTATACTGGTTTGTCCATGTCTCTGAGATCGATGGCTACGACCTATTACGAACTTAATGGCGACGAAAAGGATCAGTCAAGAGGGCAGTGGCGCACGCATGATTTAGTTTCCGGGGGGGGGGGGGGGGGTTTGTGTAACTTTTTTGAGAACTTTGAAACAGAATAATATTTAGATGTATGAATCTACAGACTGAGATCCAAAACATGTATGTTTTTCATACCTGACATATTTTGGTCCTGAACGTTCAAAATAGAAAATTTAGTTAAAATTAGACAATTTTTCTCTTTCATTTGATACCCATATCTTCATCATTGCTTAACCGCAAATATTAAAAAAAATATTTGAAATGTGTATGTCCTTAATATTTTAAAGTCCTTTAAGAAGGACTTTGGGTCAGAAAATGAAAAACTGACTATGCCAGATAAATGACCTCTAGTTTCACGTCTATATCAAAATTAAGATCGGTCTCGGCACAAAAAAAAATTTTTTTCGCCAATGTGAAGTCGGTGTTTTCACTCAGTGCATCATAACTATGTTATTTTTATTTAGATTCTATTGATGTTAGGCTTAATATTTGCACAAATAATATATCTTTCATCTTAAATTTTTAAACTAAAGTAGAAAATTTATTTTATCTATAAAAAAACATTCGAAAATTTATGATTTTTGAGAATAGTCGAAAAATTCACTTTTTTACAACTTTCACCGTCAGTAATTTCTCTAAATCTCATCTGATTTGAACAATGTATATCTTTGGAAAGGCTAGGGTATTATCTTCTGACCGACGGACAGCTTGTGTTAGTCGGATGATTCGTTTACGAGATATGTGCTCATAACTGAGGTGCATTTAGGTGCATTTTTTGTGTCGAGTAGTGTTATTGATGATTGAATATATATGCGACGGTTATAAATTCAATTTCTGTACTTACTTAAAGATATTTCGGGGGGTTTAAACCCCCAAAATCCTCCCCTGTGTGCGCCACTGCAAGAGGGGATGTAGTCACTACATAGACCAGGTGTGTCATAGTGATTAGGAATGGGATCAAAGTTTAAGGCTGGTCACCAGATAGGTAAGGTTGGGTTAAGAAAGGCAGGCAGCTTGCTGGTTTCCCAGCAAGTGCACTCGGTCCATTGTGATGCCAGAAGAAAGTATAGGCAAGTCCCTCTCATCCTGTGTTTGGTGTTGACTGAATCCTATCGGAGCGTCATTGGGACAAAAGCGATCCACTATGTTGTCACTACTAGAGATAGCGCGTGACACAGTGATTGGGAATGGGATCAATGAGATTAACTTCAAACTTTGATTCTTAAGAAAAAAAAACTTGAAAAAACAAGACTTAAAGACTTGTTTAACATTTTGTCTAATCGAAAACTTTATTCACACACTAAATATTTCTTAAACTTAAAGCCTCCACATGCAAGGCACAATGTTTCAACAATCATTATAGCCTCTAAGAAAATCCATGCAGCTTGCCAAGTGCGAAAAATGAAAATTTCTGCTGCTGCTCGCACGGCTTTGGGTTGCTGTGTCCTTTAACTCCTCCTTCAATTTGTCACACTTCATAATCCACTAGTTCAATCAATTAATCACCAGCATATTCACATGCACATATTTACACACACACACACACACACACACACAGCCGCACGCACACCCACGCACCGCGCATACATGAATGCGCCAACAACATTTGATTTATGACACAACAAAAATTTCGCCTCCTTTTGTTTGCTATTTCTTGTTACTTGATTGCTTGTTGCTTGTTTTGCTGCGATGCTTTTTTGCTGTTGCTTTTATTGTTGCCTTTGTTGTTGTTGTGTGCGCCTGTCACGCTTCAGTGTCCTTGCCACATGCTGTTGTGCTGTACATATGTCGGTGTGTTGTGCAGCATTCACTAAAATGCTCGTTGCATGTAGCTGGTTTTTTCGTGTTCTTCTTCTTCTTTTCAGATGATTGCAATGAATGCGTTTCAAGTTTTTTGTTCGAATTTATTGATTGCATATGAAGAGTTTGTACCAAGCATTGTCCTTGCTGCACTATTGATTTGTTCTTGTCGACACAATGCGAAAGAAATGGAAATGTTGCATTGAACTGGTGAAAGAGTAATTGCCTTGGTTGGTTTTTTTTGTATTTTTCTAGGTAGCTATACAAAACATTTTATTCTGAATATATTTAAAAGTCAAAATTGAAACAAACGAGAAAAGGTCAGCAAAGCAATTTGGGGCTTTACATAGCGCACTTTTCAAGCTGAAGAAAGCAGCCTAAAAGTAGATTACAAAATAATTCCACTAGTGCCTGCCAAATGAGCACACGTCTACTTCCGCGCATACTTTTAGGCTCGCTTTCACCGACAGACCCACCCAGTTTAACACTAGAATGCCCAAGGTAGTCATTTTGACTACATTGAGGTCTTTTATTGTAAATAACTTTTGTTGCATCGCTTTCTAAAAAATATCTTACGTGACTTTTATTAATTTTTAAAGCTAAATGGAATAAGTAAATTAAAAAAATTGTAATTATAAAAATTGTTTAGCCCAATTTTGCAAAATTTACCTTAAATGCCCAAAAGTAGTCATTTTGACTACCTATATACAATTTTCAGCAAATCTTACTGATAAATTGACAAATATGCATCTTCAATTGCGAAATATGAAAATTTAAAATAAGTGCAAACATTTAAAAAAATAATATCGTAGTAGGCTGTGACAATTCCCAAGTTTTTCAATTCAAAATTCACTCATAAAATTCATTCAAAAATTCCAAATTCCAAATTTTATTCCATTTTATCCCATTTATGTGTAAAGTACGCTATTTTATTTAAATGAATTTACTTTGTAAACCATAAAAAAATAAAAACTAAATGCTTATTTTAGTTTAATCTCGTGTACATTTATTCACATTTGCTACTTAAAAACCAATACAATTAAAAAAAGTCAGTAAACAATAATGTAGTCAAAATGCCTACATATGGGCATTTTAGGTATGTCAGATTGTCGGGCATTCTAGTGTTAATACGGCTTTGGCGTATTAACACATTGCGGCACTGCGGCATCGCGCTGAGCGAAACAATTCCAGCCAACGTTTACCCCGCGCCACTTTGTCAGCTAAGCCCGCAAACGTGTCGGCAGCATTAAGTCATTGCCGGCAATGAACACCCAAATTATTTCGACTAGTTATAATTTTGCAATCAGCTTAAACGAAAACACTACTACAGCAGCAACAGCAACAACAACAACAGGCTGCAGTGAAGTTGGCAGCAGATTATAGAACGTAAATACGGCTTGAGAGCGTTTCGTGTCAGGTGTAATTAGAAAGTTTTGCCGCTATTTGCATTTTCCACTTTTCACCAAAAATTCAATTAAAAAGTTTGCGGCAGCAGCAACCCGACATTTCAGCAGCAAATATGGCAAATTTTTCGAAAACACAACTTTCCAAACTAAAAATCCCAAAAGAGACAACAACAAAAACAATTGTTGAGTTTGTGTTGTTGCTATTTTTTACCAAAATCATTCAACTTCAGTGCATTGAAGTGCTTTGCGATTAACTCAAATAATTCACTTCACTTTCTCGCCAATATTTTGTTGATATTCTGCAGCTCGCGCGTGCTCCATGGCTCCAGTGGATCCGGCGGCGAGGTTATGTCGTCGCGCTGCTTCCTCTTGCCGTGTGCTGTGGCGCCCCGCGCATGCGCGCCCGCCTCCTCGTGTGACTGCTGCGGCGACACTCTATAAAAAAACAACAGAAATTTCACTTTAAACATCTTTGAAATCATCAGCTCAGCGCACTGTGCGTCGCACTTGTTGCGGCGTCGAATGCGCGCACTTTTGGCGCGTCGCGCCGCGTCGTCCTGCTGGTACTGGCGCTTGCGCAGATGGAACTGCTTCATGGCCGCGTGCACCTCTTCCACCGTAGGCGCATCGTCGCTGCCCTCCACCGTGTTGCCGTCCTCGGTCTCCGCCTCGGCCTCCTGTTCCACGGTTAGTATGAGTTCCTCTGCCAGCGCGGCCTCAAAGTTGAATTCCTGCACAGAGTTCTCACACTCATTAATTGGACCTTTTGGCAACTTGGCGCCGCTTACCGGCTCCATGTCCGGTTCCGGCAAGTTCTGCTCCCACACCGACGGAATCAGTTTGGCGCCGCTGCCCTCCTTCGCTATGTGCGCGCGCGACAGTGCGCTGCGTGTGCGACGCGACAGCGAAAGTTTGCCCAGAATGGGTCTGCCGCCGCCGTCGCTCTCTTCCGTTTCCACGTCGGCCAACATTTTCAAAAACTCCTGCAATTTCTTGGGGTCAACAATGTCCTTGGGGTCTTGGAACAGCGTTGTCAGATTGCTGGCAATGGGCGTGGCTGCGGTTACATCAGTTGTTGCAGTGGCCAACGTTGTTGTTTTTGTTGTGCTACTGGCTTGCATTGCCATGCCGTTGATGCCATTTGCTGCTGTTGTCATAGCAGCAGCAGTGGTTGTTGTTGCTGTTATCATGGTTATTGTTGTTTTTGGTGCATTGGCCATTGTGGCCCCATGCGGCATTAGTGTTTGTTCTACGAGATCGAAAGCTTGATTGGCCAACAGCTGCAACCCGGCAAAATGCTGCGGATCGTGAACGTCGAGTCGCTGATCAGCCAGCAAAATCAACTCGCGCAGTGGATCCGGCGCGGTTGGCAAAGCTTTGGCTTTGATGTCCACAGTTGCGGTGCGCAGCGTAATGCCGGCACTGGTTGCGGGGTCATTAGCAAAGGTCAGCATGTCCATTGCGCTGGTGAAATCGCTCTCCGGATTCAGGTTGTATGGGTCCTTGAGTTTCTTTTTGGCAATTTTCACGGGACTCGAAATCGAAGCGCGTCCCCACATCAGGCGGCGCATCTGCTCGCCGGTCATGCCGCGCTTCTTGAGTGCACTCAGCGTGACGCGACCCACGCGCTGGAAATTGCGAACTAAATAAAAATTTATACCTACGTGGAGTTTGTAGGTGACTCACCTTCCAGTTGGACACGGCACCCTTGCGCTGCTTGGCGCGTGTCTTGCTTTTGCTTTTGATCACCATTACTCCTCTGACCTCGAAGCCAGAGTCATCCGAGGGCCCCAAGGGTATGGAGTAGGCTTCCAGGTAATTCTTGGCATCAGCCTGAGGCACGGCGCGCTCCAGCGTCACCACAATTTTGGCCCACTAGCAAGCAATAAAGACAGGGATAAAGACAAGAATAGAGAGGGCTCGAGCTACTGACCTGCTTGACCCACTCCTTCTCGGACTGCTCGATGACGTGTGCATAGGTGTTGCCCATCATGGCAATCAACATGTTCAGCAAAAGTATGGGCACAAAAATCATAAATATGACAAAGACCGTCTTCGAGAGATTCGGATAAGTGGTTTGGTTCAAATCGGGATACTACAAACACAGAACGAAACAGTGGTTGTACAACTAAGATAGATATAAGTTATACGAGGTGTGACAATTAAGTAATGAGACTGATTCCATAAAAACCGTATATTTAAAAATTATTCTACAACTCTGCCATCCCCTTCAAAATAGTCCCCTTGGGCAGCTATACAACGATTCCAGCGCGTTTTCCATGCTTCGCAACATTTCTGGAACACTTCGACTGGGATGTCCGCGAGTACCCTCGTCACGGCCGCCTGGATGTCCGTAATCGACTCAAAATGGGTTCTTTTGACCACCGATTTTGTTCTAGGGAACAAAAACAAGTCACAGGGTGGCATATCGGGCGAATAAGGCGGCTGTTGCAACACGGCGATCCCTTTAGATGCCAAATACTGGGACACGCTGAGGGCGGTGTGGCACGGCGCATTGTCGTGATGAAGGATCCAGTTACGAGCGATGTTTGGGCGCACCCTGTTGACTCGTTTTCGCAATCTTTCGAGTACTTGGCGATAGTAGACTTGATTTACGGTTTGCCCCGATGGAACAAATTCTTTGTGGACGATTCCACGGCTATCAAAACGCAACGCTATCGCGACGCGTTGCTCTTGATTTCGTTTCTCCATTTTCGTGACGAGCACCACCAACACACGACTACTCAACACGACACAGCAGGCGAACTAAACAAGCTAGGGCGATGGTAAATATATCAATGGAGAGGGGAAGGATGCCGGGGAAGGGAATTTCAAGGTCGCAGGTGTACCACAAGCGCGGCAATAAAATCAGTCTCATTACTTAATTGTCGCACCTCGTATAGTTAGACATAGTTAGTACTCCTCGAGGAAGGACAACTTACATTGTAATCGCCCAAAGTGGTCTGAAACAGCGCCATCCACGTGCTGGGAAAAGTGTTGAACATGGTCGACTGCAACTGCGGATGTCCCTTGTAGAGGAAGTAGAAGGCTTGCGAGAAGCCGCACAGCACAATCGAGTAGATGATGCCGAACGTGAACATGTCGCCAGTTATCATGGAATAGATCATAGTGACGAACGGTCCGGTGAGGCGTACGGCGCTGCAATGAGGTCAGCACCCATTAATGTTAATGGGATGAAGTACACTCGAACTCACCCGGCAAAGAACATCAGCAGAAACCAGCTGCCCGGCACTGCAAATATGAGAATCGCCTCCTCGGTGTCGGCATCGCCCATAATGCGAAACGGTATGCAGGCCAAAATCAAAAGATTCGAAAACAGGAATATTGCCTTGGCGGGCGCATGGGACTGCAGAGTGATTAGAGCCAATTACTAACAAAGAAGCTGGAAGCATTTCACAGCTCTTACCAGCTGCTTGAGAAAAGCCGAGAGTCCCTGATTTTTGATCTCGTCGCCCTGCTGGAAGATCACATAGCTCAGCACGCCTATAATTGTGGACAGCTCAGCGCAGTAGCGCGCCACAGTCTGCAAGTCGTAGTCGTCCTCGTCGTCATTTTTTCGCTCGTCCGCACTGTGCAGCACCGCACTGCGATCGCCTTCGTTCGGCTCGTCGTCGTCGTCGCTGTCGTGCATTGGTCGCAGGTAAACGGAAACGGAGAGGCACAGCAGATGCGCGCTGAGTATGAGCAGCCGCTTGAGGAACTGGTTCTGCGCGAACGTCTTCCACTTCTCCTCGAGCAGCCGCTGTATGATGCCGCCGTCCAGCATGTCCAGATGCTCCTCCTTCGTGCCGTTCAGTATGATGAACAGCGCCGAATTCCAGTCTGCGAACAACAACAACACTTAAAGTCACAACTGACGATTGGATCGCTGTCGATCGCTTACTGGTGCGGCCGTCGGGCAGTAGCGTGTCCAGCGCATTAAGCGGATAGCCGGAGCAGGTGATGTTGCTGTAGCGCCAGAACTCGCGCGCCGACAGCTCCAACATCTCTCGAAAGACCTCGGCGCGGCCCAGCTTGCAGGCGAGCGTGAGCGGCGTTAGACCCGAGTGGTTGGCAATGCCGTTCTTGGCGGGCGTCTTGGGATGACGCAGCGCATAGCCGAACATGTCCTGCAGAACAACAACAAATTCACCGAGGTGTTTGAAAAATCATGGACCACCAGTTGACTCACCAACTTGTCGCAGACGACCACCATGTGGAGTATCATGTTGCCGAACGAGTCCTGCGCATCCGGATCGGCGCCGCAGTCCAGCAGCAGATTGTAGACGCTCTCGTTGGCGCAGCAGGCGGCCCACGCCAGCGGATACTCGCCCAGGTAGGCGAGGCCCTCGTAGTCCGTTGACTTGGCCGGGTTGGCGCGCTGCTGGTCGCGCGGCAGAAAGAAGCTGCCCACGGCGCGTTGGTTTATGTCCGCGCCGGCCTCGATCAGATCGGCCACCAGCTCGTTGTTGCTGTAGGCGATGGCCAGGTGCAGCGCGCTGGCGCCCAGGTACTCCTCGCCCTCCATCACGTCCAGCGCCAGATTGGGAAAGACGCGCAGCAGCACGCGCGCCAGCTTCGTGTGAATCTTCGAGTCGCAGATGATGAGCACGTGCAGCAGACTCTCGCCCAGCGCGCCGCGGTACTGCATCTGCCAGCAGGCCTTGTGGTCCTGCCACTTGCCGAGCGGATCGTGTATGGACAGCGACGCCTCGATGGGTATGGTGACCTCGGTGTGGTCGCGGTACTTCCAGCGCAGGAACTCGGCGCGATTGATCACCTGTCCCTTGCCTTCGTTGTACATGAAGATGCCGAACTGGTCGCGTATGAGCTGCTCCACGGCCACCAGGCCACCGCTGTTGATTGCATCGATGAGGTCACCGCCTGCAAATTGCAACAATTAAACAGACACAACAACAACAATCAGGCACTTTTAGGAAGAGGGAATAGTTACCGCGCTTGTAGTCGGCCAACTTGTAGAGCAGACACTTGTTGGCTATGGGCGACGACTGCGAGATGACCGCATCCAAAATGGCGCCCGGCTTCATTTCGGGCGGCTTTTTGCGCAGACATTTCTTCAAAAAGAACTTCATGTTGCTAAGCGCAGAGCAGCTGCGTCCGATAGCCGAAGCGTAATTGGCAAAACTAAAACTGCAATCGAACTGGTGATTATGTAAAATTGTTGAATCGATGTCGCTGAGAGCAACAAGGTAACAACGCCGAACGCTGATATGGCAACGCTGCGCCATGGCAACACGCAGTCTCAAGGCCAAAGCGCTGCGGGTGCTGCGCTTTGTTTGCAGCAGACTTTGTGACGCACACCACAACATTTCTCAACCAATTACAACATTTGTCAGCGCACAAGTGTACAATTTTCTTGCTGTGCTTGAAAATAAACCAACAGCAAAGGTGACTTGGAGCCACTCGAATCTCCAACTAAATCGAAGCTACACGATAGGTTCGCAAACATAAATAAGTGGGGAAAAGGTCACTTTTAAAGAGTTCTTGACATAAGTCTCGCATTAAAAGTGATATGTTTACAATTTCATGTATGCAGGCATCACATTTCGCAGGTCTAGAAGGAGTTATTTACTGTCAAAGTGGCTTGTGCGAAAATTTTAAAAAATTTCGGGAGAAAGTTCAGTACACTAAATAACAAAATAGTTTATCAGTTTTGTAGAAAACAATGGGAATGAATTTCTACATATGTATGAACATAAATTAAAACGAGCTAAAGATTAAAGACCAGCTTCCGACAGACAATTCCGACGTAGCTAGGAATTTATACACAAATGCAAAGTTGCTACTGTTGTATGTTGTTTTTTCAACTCCGAGCTTTTTATAGGCAATTAAACTCTCAAGGTTTTACTATTTCTTGCTGAGCATAATTTTACTGTCCATACTTCTGTTGTTGGCTATGACGAAAAATCAACCACCCCTTCTTGTTCGATTGATTTCAGTCAGCAAAATTTCATTAAACCATAAAACAGGCATCCAAAAATCTTTCTCGAAATGTCTTTTCCTTGCATTATGCAAGGAAAAGAACATCCTGAAGTAATGTTTTGCTCTACAAAATCTACATTTAAATCAAATTTCTTTGCTTTTCAATTTCATTTTCACTCAACGTATCCCATTGAGCAACAATGCCCAGTTCATATTTATGACTAATCGAACGTTTCTACAGCTTGCTTTCGGCATTTTCCATCATTTTCTTCATTCTCTTTTATCAAAATTTTTTGTTTAGGTTATGCTTGAAATTTTTCCAATCAACTCTTCTCCCAACATTGGCTGCTGGGCAAATTCTCTGACTGATTACGTTGTTGGCGCCAGCATAAACAAAAAACCCATAAATCCTCTTAGGCCATGAAAAGCAGCACATTGGCGTAAAACTACTTTGAGAAGCACAAAGAACTGCACACTTTGGTTTGGCCGGAGGCTATGAATAATCACAGTGAAATATTGTGCAATAGTTTTATGATATCCGGTGCGAGTTCAGAATGGGTTCAAATTTCGCTATGCAAACAATTTTAATGAGCACTGAAGTTGCATTGTATTGGAATTTCGTTTGATATTTCAAGCAGAGCTTCAATTCGGTCAGAAAGGAAATGGTCGCCGTTTATCAAATCGGCTACAGGATAGTTTCCATTGAGCTCAGCGAATGCAAACTTGCACAATTAATTGGAACGCGGAAGTCTTTGTGTGATTTTGCAGTAAAAGGATGTGGGTTATGCGAATTGAAAATGTCTGCGCTGCTCTTGTTGTGCTACTTTTCGTGAAAATTAAGAAATTAAGTACAAATAAATATAGTTATGAGACTCTGAAATAATTACGATACAACTGCAAATTTCTTTGAGGTGCAGAAAATTTAATCAAGAAATCATAAAAAATATTTGAAGTATAAATATTTTGCATTCTTTTTTTATTTCAATAATTAAACTCCGGTCAGCTTAAGGTCAGTCTTGTTATTATATGAATTCAATGAATTTTATTTATTTATTTATTTTTTATTTATTTATTTATTTTTTAATTTATTTATGTTTTATTTATTAATTAATTAATTAATTTATTTATTTATTTATTTAATTATTTATTTATTTACTTTTTTATTTATTTTTTTTATTTATTTATTTAATTACTTTTTTATTTATTTATTTTTTATTTATTTATTAATTTATTTCTTTTTTATTAATTCAATAATTTCTTTATTTATTTATTTATTAATTAATTTATTTATTTATTTATGTATTTATTTATTTATTTAGTCTATCGACAAAAAATCTTACAGACTAAGACAAGAAATTCATTAATTAAATAGTTGAATACTTATCACTAAAGTTTAACTCGGAAGCATACAAATTTTTGAACTCATGTCTAGAGTGTAGAAATGCTAAGCTTAGTACATCTGAGAACCAAAGAATAAAACAGCAAAAGCTGCCACTTAAAGTCAAAGAATGGTTACACTTCTACTCTAATTGACACCCACGAAATGTTGGGCTTACTTTCTAATGACTTCTGTCGAAGTTGTATGAAGAAGGAATAGAAAAACACCAACTTCACCTTCGAATTACTTGTTCCTCATTGTCCAGAAGAAGGAAGACTCAACTGAACAACTTCTTCTTTGACAATCTACAGAATCCAGCCGACTGGACTATTCACAATCCACTTGGATTTGTAAGGAGCTCAATCTAGTTCAAGGAGTGAGCGGTTTTAAGTTTGATTGATTGTAATATGTCAATGAGCCTCCATGGCCTTAGTGGGCTCTCCTTTGGGGCAGCTATTCACACCTACCTACACTTCCACTAGAAAGTCGTTTTTATCTTTGTACAATGCCTCATTGAAGGCTTCTTCTTCCCTTCCCTTCTTCTGCTTACCATGGTGAAGCTGCACTATGGAAAGGTCGTGCTGGAAGAAGTGAGCAATGACATAGTTCAATTCGTCATGAACAAGAATTTAAAAGATCTCGTAATACTGTTTATGTGGGACATTTATCGGTACCAGTCTCGTCTTCCTTGCAATATCTGTTATCATCTATCGCTGACATTGTCCGTCTCCATCCTTTCTGACTATTTTAGTCTAAAAGATCTCATCCATAGACAAATTTATTGAATTTTCCATTCATTTATTGTTGTTCCATTCTATTTCACATTGAGACAGCAACAACTGCGAATTAACACCCACAACCAATTGACTGACTGCTCCGATTGATACAATCTGCCAATCACACAAGAAATTTATAACTTAATCTCACCGAAATCGGATAATTGAAATATTTGTGCTAGAAAAATAATATTTTTCTGCCTGAATTCGTACAAAATTCGGCATAAAAATCAATTACAAATTTGTTCAATACCAATTCCAATCGACAGTAAGCTGCAAGCATCAAAAACATAAATCAAAGTGTATAAAAAAACAATATTCAAGAGTATTTCTAAAAATCTAAACCTAAAAATTGTGTAATATTTGAAAATATGTGGCGAAAAATTTGGAAAAAAAGGCCACCATACACGCAACATTCACACATCGGCCTTGCGGCATTTCGCCGAAGCATGTCAGCCATTTTAGATTTGTGCCGTTCGTTTTATTATTTTTAGCCAAATGCCACACAACCCAAAACGCTGAGTGAGCATAGACAAAAATTCGCAATAAAAATACAAACTGTGCCAAATTAAATACTAAATCATCAATATCCTGCAGCCGAAATTGAAAAAATTCCCTCAAATATGAGAAAAAAATGAAAACAGAAATTTAATAAAAAATGCCGAAAAAGTATTCAATAAAATGTGTGCAAAAATTGCATTTTACGCGGCTGGAAAACTAAAAATTTCATGAAGCGAAAGAAATGCATTTTCGAAGCGCCGTAAATTATGCAACAAAAAATGAGGCGGCTCAATGAAATATTGACAGGCGCAAAGGCGATTACACAACATTTATTTTTGTGTGCGACTTTTTGCATTACGGCAACTAGGTGAATACATACATACAAACATAATACTTGTATGTAATACTTGTGCGCTGTAAAAACAAGGAAACAAAGAGCCAACCATAGTGGTGACATTGAAGGGGGATTTTACATTTTACATGGGACGTTTATTTATTTTTTTAGTTTTATTTGTGTGTAACTGTTTTTGCCATGTCGAATAACGAACTGGGCCTTGGTTTCGTATTGCTTTCTCAACTTTGCTGGTATGCGCTGTTAAGGAAATTTTTTAGAAAACTTGAAGCACCAGTTATTGAACTCAGTGCTTTTTTGACACCAATACAATGCTCGTTTTCTACAGAGTCTAATTGTTGACTCATTCAAGAAACCCACAAGATTGGAGAAGTGGTCTTCTAAGGGCTGATTTGAGCGCTGAAAGATGTGATACCAAGTTGGGCACATAATCCAACTCGAACTTGGCTTTCTCTCTGATGCTCACAGTTGAAGGTTCATTTAGACATTTCATTTAGTTAGCTTAGAAAACTTTAAGTTCTATTTATGGATTTTTTTTAATCGGCCTATAGATATTTTTGGAAGCTAAAGGGTTAAGCTGGGGTTGAAACGAAACCATATAACTATGATTATAGTCTAAATTACTTAATTTTCTCATTAAGACTGAGAAAACCCTCTTTTACTTGCCTACCTTAATGCAGTCAAACATTCATTTTTCACTAGAGAAAGACGAAACGAAATCAAATACCACATAGTTGTAAAAACAATGATTCTTCATATGTGTGTGAATTTCAACACGAAAATCCTGCACAAACAAATGTATTATACAAAATGATACAAACAAAATACGCGCAGAAATGTCAGCTGACATTGAAACCATCATTTTTCTAAATCACACACACACACACACAGACGCCCACATGCAGCTGCTGGTAGGCTTATAAACACACTACGAGTATTTAAGTACTCACATACATACATATGTGTATAGTCCATTTAAGTTTAGGTGGATGTGTGTGTGTGTGATGCATGCATGCGGCTACTGGCTCTTGCAAGTCCTTGTGGGCGGCCTAAATTCTGTCACGCTCTTTGAGATAAATTGCTTTTTTTCATGCTCAGCTCAATGGTCGACAAAGTATTTTTCACTACTATTCACACGCTTTGTTTTTCCTTTTATATTCATCGAATATAAATGCGCATTTTTTTTAAAGTAGTCACTGAAAGCAGGCGGAAATATTGTTGAAATATTTTTAGTATTTATTGCTGATAGAAATCAAAAAAATTGTTTAGTTTTTTATATGCTTGATGTCGGATTCTAAAGTTGTTGTACTTACTGAACGATCCGTTGCCGAGTTATGGGCGCAAAATCTCTTTTCGGACGCCATAAAAGCTGCAGCAATCAAAACTGCAATGAAACCGTGGAACATTTCTTTGGCAAATGTGCGGCGCTTGCAAGAATGCGTTTCCATATCTTCAGGTGTTTTGAGAAGATGCCTCAAGTTGTATTAAAAAATTTATCAGAGCTACCAAGTGGCTCTCATCTATGGAAAGTGTATAGGCCAAGTCGTCTCACGTGGTAATGCAATGGGCCACGTGACCTAATTGATGCCAAAGAGGCGGCCACCTAACCGACTTACCTACCTATCGCTATTGTTCCAAAGGTGCCTTCACCAGTTGGCGACAACAAGAGACTTGCTTCTTGTTTGATTCACTACTTGATTCTTCCAACAACGATGCAACTAACGACCTCCTACTGTCGCATCAAACACTTTTTCGGGTGTGAATGAAATCTTTTTTTTGGCTTCTATATCTATGTCTCGATTTTTGTGCCCAAGTTGGTGAAACCGCTGAATTTTTATACGAAAGTAGCAGGGCCTAGGATGGTTGATCCCGTCAGATTTTTATGAAAAAATACTTATCTAATTATTTCTCATTTGAAGTGCTTTCACCATAATTGAAGTCAATTGATGCATTAAATCATGTTTCCCCAAACAAACTCTTAACCCATCGTTGACCCCATCAGATTTTGACTTTCGAAAAAATGAAAAACACGTATCGAAGTATTTCACATTTGAAGTACTTTCACGAAGTTTGAAGCGTAAAAAAAAATCATTACACCTTAACCCTTTTTTTATTCTTTCAGACTCCGAATTTCAAAAAATTCTGTCTTTAAAATATATTTAGATATATTGTAAGATAGGTTAGCTGGATGTGTCTGCGCACAATACTCACAGAGGGAAGCGAACGGCCTTCACCCCAAACATCCTCCCAACACAACCCCAACCTAATCTATTGTAAGAAAAATGTTGTCCATCAAATTAAAAAATCTTTTTACTCGCAAGTACAAACATGATTTTTATTTTTACAATTGTCATGTTAACAAATTTCAGTTGAAGCGCAACTTTGTTCGAAGCATTTATTTGCATGAAAATTTCGCTCGCGCCTCGCGTGACCTGCCACATCATTCATTTTCGCGTCGTGTTGTCGCCGTCAGAGTTTTAATTATTTCGTATAACGTACAACTTTTGCTTTCACCGTGGAGCGCACAAATAAATGCGAATTTATTACGGTTAATGAAAATATTTAATGAAGTTTGAATGTAATTAAATTTATGCAAAAGTTACACGTTTTTGTTGTTCTGTTCATGAACCTGTGCTGGCATTTAATGCACAAACAGAACATTGCGGCAAATAGATTTTATTAATGACGCATTCAGCAGCAGCAATGAACTCTACACACGATTCGCTTCAAGTTTGAATGCAATTTTAAATGTTTAACATTTTGGCGCCTTTAATGTTGACCTACAAGGCGCCGACTGCACTCGACTCGGCCGCCGTTGCGCTGCGCTGCTTGGCTCCACGTAATTTCCATATGAAGGTGAGCGAAATTGGCTGCAAAACTCATTCCGCGCGGCTGCATGTGGCTGCACGTAGTGCGCCGTGTGAATTCTGCAGTTAACCGAAACTTTGGCATTTTAATCACGTCGTTCATAGTCGCGGCGGCTGCCACTGCTGCCGTTGCCGTTGCCATGGCCATGTTTTGGTTTCATTTTTCCGGCAGCTGTGCCAACGACAACAACTGCTGCTCTTGATTTGCGCCATGTTGGTTCGCTTCCACTTTGTCTGGTTTGTCGGTGTGTGTATGTGTGTGTGTGTGTGCTTTTATTAGCGCAAATGGCCAAATGTCTTGCAGCGAATGTCATGTGGAGCTGCCAATTGTGACCGTGAAGCCGCCGCACAGGCAGCGAATCACTGTGCCATTTCCGTGTGGGAGCTACGTCAACTTCTGCAAAAACAAAAATTATGTGAAATTTAAAATTTAATTCCGGAAGTAACATTGAATGCTATTAATGTGAATTTAAAAATGTAATACAATTAATTAATTAATTCATTAAATAATAATACAATTGTATACAAGCAGAAGTAACTTTTTTATTGTATTTATTCATTTTACTTTTTAATTACCAACGTCAACTTGGATTTTCCATAAATTTAATGCACTTTAAAATTTATTAAATTTGCTTCGCTTAACTTCCAATATTTTGGCTTATTTAATGCATTTCAAAAATCCATTTTCATCCCCACTCCAACAACAAAACTCTGCTGCTACTTTCAACTTCTCTCGCTCTGGTCGCATCATGTGCGCTTTTTACGGGCTTTGCTAAACATTTCGAATATTACTCGCTCGAACCACTAAGCGCGCTAAAACCTGTGCTATCCCTTTGCGCTTTTATAGATTCTTGCCGCTTGCGTCCCTGCCCCATGGGTGAGTGCCCCGTATGTAGTTTGGGTGCAATTGCATTCGCTGCACTTTATTTGCAACAACAGCAGAAACAAGTGAGCGCGCCGCCTGTTTCTCAGCGCATTTTGTTGCACTTAAGGTGATAAGCGTGGTTTTCCGTGTTCAAGCGTTTTCCTTTGTTTCCGCTCCACTTTTGGCTAAGCGTCGCGTATCGTTGCAGCAGCACCCAGCCCCGAGCCAGCTGCCAGTGTCGACAGTCACGTATACGTGTCAGTTGTGTGTGTGCGAGTGTGATTGCCACACAGATTGCCAAGTGAACACGTTGCACTCCAATAACTCGCCCTGCCTCCGGGCGCTCCACATTGCGAACGTGGCACATGGCTGCTGGCAGTGGAGTCAGCAACGCCGGCAACTTCCTCGGCTGCCTGCAAGTTGCTCATTGTTGGGCACCAGCCCGCACCCACGTCATCATCATCGCTTTGTGTGGCATTAAAGTAGATGGTAATGATTATTATTTGGTTGTTGTTGTTGCTTTTCGTATTGTCTTGCACGGCGTCATGTTTCGTATGCAACGTGTAGCACAGCGCCGAGATGAGGTCAAATGTTATCGATATCGACTGTGAATGAACTGTGCACTGCTGAAGCAGCTGAGAGAAGAATTTAAAAGGCAAACAATCCAAAACATTTTAAAAGAAATAAAATCCTGTCTAGCAAAAGCGAAAAGCGTACACCCAGCGCCTAAAAGCAGGCAATAAAGTGTTGCCCTGCTTTGTATGCTTAACCAGCGTTGCAGGTGTGTGCGAAAAGCCAAGCAGAAAGGTGCAAAAAAACGCAATTAATTAAAGTCGAAAAGTTGAAGCCGAAAGTGAAAATTTCTTAACCCATTTCGTGCTGGCAAAAACAAACAATGAAAAGTAAAGCAAATAAAAGTGGCGCACAAAAACAAAACAGTAAACGCCAGCATATAAAAGAAAAAGTAAAAAACAACAACAAGTACGAAGCGAAAGCGATAGTAAAGCCAAACACTAAACGCTGCGCCGACCAGACGAACAAACGAACACATGCTCCAATTTTTCTCCAGGCAGCAAATCGGCTCGGTGAATGAGCATGTTGGTTGTTGTTGTTGTAATTTTTTATTTTTATTTTTTTCTATTTTCACTTTTATTTTTTTCTCTTTTCGTGGCATTTATGGCGCTCGCCTTTATTACGTTAACCGCCGCAATGAATACAGCAAAGTTTGTTTTTCGCCGAGCGCCGCACTTTGGTTCTGGTTTTTTACAGCTTGTTGCACCTTGAACCCGAGCGTGCCAGAAAGTACAACAAAGGCGCAAAGGGTTTAAGCGCCGCACGCATAAAACATCCAACAACACACACACACACACACGGACACAGCGCTGCCGCAGACTTTAGGCGCGCAACTTTAAGTGGCGACTCGACCATTAAGCTCCATAAATGCTCGCCGCTGTTGCCAATTCGCTGATGCGCACTTGAGACCGAAATTCAAGAACACAAGCTGGGCTGCGCCAAATGTCAATCACCGAAATACGAGCACGCGCCACACTTCCGGCTGCCGCAAAACGTCACCCGGCCAACGCCAACGCCGACGCGCGTGCCACGTGTTGTGGCCGAAATTGGCGTGACGGTGACAACGGCATTTACTGCACTGCTAACGCCGCATAATCTCCGCCTTTGCGCTTCCGTCGCCGTGGCCGGCTGGCTTTGTGCGGCTTCTTCGTTGGCGGCCGGCGTTATGAGTTAATTGGAAGCGAGACTCTGTAAATAGGCGCTGACGCGTGTTGTTGCGCTCGATCGCCGTTGGTGCTGCAATTGTTGTTCGCTAATGGAATTCATAATTTTTTCACTTCGCTTAGGTCTTTTCAAGTTTCGCTGCTGTGTTGAAACTGTAGCGCCGCCACGTTTGGGAGCCAAGTTCTTTGTGCGTTCGCAGACTGACAACTTGTAATTTAATTAAAGCCAAAATGCTTGGCCTGTCATTGAATTTCTTTGACACTGAATTTTTCGGCATATAATTAAAAAGTTGTTCCCACTTTTGACATAACTAAATTTGCACAATTTTGGACATAAACATTTTTTAGATGGAAGCACTTTTTGGCTGCTCACAGCAGCAAATGAAAGCATTTGCGGTTGAAAGTTGTTGACAAAAACAAAAATATTTTGAGTTTCAAATATCCAGTTTGAATACAAAAACAAGAAAATGTCTGCCATGGGTTTTTATGGCAACTAAAAGTGTTCGAATTTGATGTGCGAAATCGTAAAAACAAATGCGGCCACAATCCACAAGCAGTGACTTTAAACTTTTAAAAGTGGCACTGGGTCGACACTAAATAAAAACAAGTTGTCTGTAGCATACAAATATTTCTGAAAAATTATATTTTCATTGATAATTTTCATAAATACTCGTATTAAAATGGCTTATTGAGCAATGAAAAGTGGTTATAAAACAATCATTTGATATTCAACAGTTGGACATTTGAAGCTTTTACTGGTTGGGAGCAATGTGAGACAACTTTCAAGGCAGTCAATGAAAGACATTTCTTTTGACATTTTTATGAAATATTTTTATAAATTTTAGTACTGTTTATGCAGATTTGTTGTACAAATTGTATTGTTGCATTGTTATTCAAATTGCATTAAAAGTTCCAACTGGTTTTTATTGATACTGATGCCAGGGTTCCTGATTGATAAAAGGATCACAAATTATATAGTTTTTCAACATCCGTTTAAAATTTCTCCAAACTTTAAATGGGACTTATGAGCAGATTCCTGACTGATGAAAGGGTATGTTTCAATTAGCCTCAAACACAAATTAACTCATTTTCGAACAACCATTTTAAGTTCCTACTTTTAAAAGCGCTGACGAAAGGATTTCTGACTGATGAGAAAGAGACTGACTCTTCATGAGTTCATTGCTCTGTTCCAATGACTCCAGGGTCCTTTTGACTTCTTCATGCGATGCTCAGTTTGTCTTCCGCTTTCGATACCAAATTAGCTCATTTTCGAACAACCATTTTAACTTCCTACTTTTAATAGAGCTGACGAAAGGATTTCTGACTGATGAGAAAAATCCCGAGTCATGAAAGGCTCTGTTCCAATGACTCTCGGGTCCTTCTGACTTCTTCATGACCTCAGTGTCAGTGGCCTCGCTGGCATCGTGTCCCCAAGCACTTAC
Organism: Melieria picta; assembly: GCA_964056695.1. NCBI lineage: Eukaryota > Metazoa > Arthropoda > Insecta > Diptera > Ulidiidae > Melieria > Melieria picta. The sequence continues at coordinate 3,986,768 of OZ057398.1, forward strand.
AGCTAGATGAGAAAAACAATAGTTGAGCTCATCCTAACTTGTAGTCAGAAGTGCTACCAACTCCTCGCTCTGAATTACTACAGTCTGGCTTGAGTTACCTATAGTTTATAGTTGCCTTTGGAAAGATCATACACCTTTTTAACACTAGAATGCCCGATAAACTGGCATACCTAAAATGGCCATATGTAGTCATTTTGACTACATGATTGTTTACTGACTTTTTTTAATTGTATTGGTTTTTAAGTAGCAAATGTGAATAAATGTATTTTTTTATGGTTTACAATAGCGTACTTTACACATAAATAGGATAAAATGGAATGAAATTTGGAATTTTTTAATGGTTTTTATGAGTGAATTTTGAATTGAAAAACTTGGGAATTGTCACAGCCTACTATGATATTTTTTTTTTAATTTACAATTATTTGAAATTTTCATATTTCGCAATTGAAGATGCATATTTGTCTATTTATCAGTAAGATTTGCTGAAAATTGTATATAGGTAGTCAAAATGAGTACTTTTGGGCATTTAAGGTAAATTTTTTAAAATTGGGGTAAACAATTTTTTTACAATTTTTTTAATTTATTTATTCCATTTAGCTTTAAAAATTAATAAAAGTCACGTCAAATATTTTTTTAGAAAGCGATGCAACAAAAGTTATTTACAATAAAAGACCTCAATGTAGTCAAAATGACTACCTTGGGCATTCTAGTGTTAAAGTGTCCCACAACAACTCAACAACTCACATTGTGAGTTGGGTTATTTTATGTAAGGTTAAAGAAGAACAGTGTGCGGCATGCACTTTCACCCGGAGAACCCATTGGGTCCATTGTTAATCCCTTCATTCTTAAAAACACCGGTGTCCTTCCCTATCTGTTGGGACCCCTGAAGATCCAGACGGGATCTTTTGGGTACCATTTGGTCTTGGCAAGGAAATTGTGTAGATCGATAATCCGTGCATCAGTTATTCCGTAAGCCCATCGAAGAACCTGGCCCCAAAAGTTCGGAGCCGTCGTTCCTGTGGTGATGGTCAATGGAAAAATACTATAAGTTACTATGTCACCATTTGTGCCCGGAATCATAAACATTTACTCCAGTTCATTCCATCTTGAAGTCCGGTGAAAGAAACAGAAGTTGAACTCACACTGAATACTTTGCAGCCAACAATTCCAATGAGTTCCATGACTACTCACTAGTTTTCGTTAATAAAATCACAAAACTTCTAAAAGTGTCCCACCACATTTTACTCATTATTAAACCATTTGTGCTCAGAGTCATCAGCATCAACTGAAGTTAATTCAATCTTGAAGTCTGATTTTGCACACATTAAACTTTAAATTGCATTGCAGAGCACCAAGAAAAATTGTTGCTCCCAACACACTGTCCAGCAATTTCGAATATTCCTACGCATTCTAGTCGCACAATATGCAAATCCAGCGAGCTGAAAATGGCATTCAAAAAAAGTCTGCTAACTAAGCTGCCATGTAATGCCGAAATATTGAAAAACCCTTAAACCAAAAACCCATAAATTCTTCTTAATGTTTTGTCGAGCGCTGCTGACCTCCTCACCTCCACTTGCCGGCACTCAACGCAAAGCCCAAAAGTTACTTGTATCGCACACTCGCTAACATAAGCACAACACTGTCCGCACAACAACAACAACAACAAGCAGCAACAACCACCAAAGTCACTGTTGTGGCCGCAACGAAAGCATCGTAATTGCTGGAAGCTGCAGCAGTGCCAAATTTTTTAATACTCCCTTTTCAACGGTAGCCGGCACTCGGCAGTCGAGCGGCAGAAGGTCAGAAATGCAAATACGCCACGACGAACACTTTTCGCACTGCATAAATACGAGTGGCTTAAGTTTCGGTCTGTTGTTTTTCGGGTCGTCCTTGGCCGCGTCCGGACAGACGACAGTGGGTGCGGAGCGAAAAGTTTTGCCCGAAAGTTGAGCGCATTTTTGGCGGCAAATACGTAATTGAAACGCAAAGCCGACAGCGAAAATACGGGTATTAAAAATTTGTTTATGATTTTGCACAGACACTGCAAGGCAGCGTCGGCTCCTTGGCGAATCCTTTCGAGCAGCATTGCAGCGAAAGTTGGAGGTTGTCATTGACATTGTCATTGTATCGAACTCGGGGGAAAATCTATTAAAGTCAGCCAACGCGGAGAGGACATTCGGCCCGCAGGAGCTATAAAATGTGCCAAGAGCGCTGCGTGTAGTCCTGAATTTATGGCATTGAATGTATGATTTCGCAGCGTGCACTGCGCTCTTCGGTGCTTGTCTGTGCAGGACGCAGTCTGGCCCGATTTGCCGGAGGCGTGTCCCGGCTGTTAATTTGGCCCTATGGCCAAACTGGGCTCACACTATTGGCCGTGCTTTCTACTTTATAATTTACTACAAGCAATTTCAGCAATTTCCCCCCGCCTCCGCTCACGCGCCATGCATGTTTTATGATCGCCGTTTGCTGGTGTTTGGTGTTTGGCGTTCGGGTCATGAGGGATCGCATATTTTATGAAATTACTTAAGCAAGCACATAAGCGTGAAGGACAATTTTGCATGATAATAAAAATAATTTGCATCGTTTGCGGCTACAACAACAGCGCCAACATGTGCCGAAGCCTTTCGTGACATTTTCAAATTAGCAACAAATTTGTATGTAAACAGGGCAACGGGACTACGTTAACAACAAAGCGAAAATTACTTAAAAAAATACATGAAAATATACTGGAAAATTGTTGCATACTTTGAGGCGCCGTGGGGTGGACTTTTATTAAAGTCGCCGAACTGCTGTTGGCCGCATTAAAGCGATGCCAGCGTTTGCGTAATTCTATTCAAAAAACGTTGGCATAGTTTCGGGCGCTGTTGCTTCCTGTCTGCTGCTGACACGCAGCCCAGCGCCGCCGGCGGTCCGCTGTTCTTCTCGTAATTCTCGCCCAGCAACCAGGGTGGCCAGCACTTGACAGAGCACTTGATGCGCCCTCGCACCGGTGGAAAATCTGTTTTCGGTGCGACGCACGAGGCCAATGTTCAGGTGCTCGAATGCGCCCCTGGGCTCGGTTAATGTGCGGCGCCCCGGGGCACACATGTTGCCAGCTGAATTAATAATTTACAGCCGCATTGACCCTTTGCCGAGTGCGGTGCGAATCATTCGTATTTGCCGCAACTCGTCGGCGCCGCATGTCAAGTAACACAAATTAAACTTCAACGTCGAAGATTAATGTTGCTTTCATGAGCATTGCGGGTGACAGTGTTGCCAATTTTGGGTCGCTGCTGGACTTCGATGCGGCTGCGGCTGCCGTTGCTGTTTCTGTTGCTGGCGTCAAAGATTAATTTACATAAATAAATATAACCATATTGAATGTGTGTGTATGTGTGTGTTGTTGCTGCCGCCTGGGTAGATGTCATCATAATCGTTGTGGTTGCCGGTTCGTTATAATCTCGGATGAATAGATTATGCAATGTCGGTGTGAATGGAACGCAACTGAACACAATACAAAAGCAATTTGCATAAATGATGTACAAACATTTTCGCAATAATGCTGCAAAATTGTCGACTTTCAAGTTTAAAGCGCACAAAGACGCAGCAGCAACAATGAAAACTTATAACATGAAATCACCGAGCGCTGCCCTCAACTTTCCTTCCCTTCCGTCGCCCTCTTACAGTCCGCACAGAGCGCAAGTTCCTTCAACCGAGTACAGTTTCTGGTAATTTAAGGTTTCGGCGTCCAACCACTTTTCGATTTGTTGTGCTGTGTTTTTCGTTTTCATTGTTGTTGTTGCTACTCATGTGGCTAAGTGACAGCCCGAATGCTGAATAATTTATGCAACAACATGTGCGTTCTGCCGTGTGGGGGTGCGTGTGGTTGTTGTTGTTGCGCTGCTACTGTTTTTGCTTGTAATGAGGATGTTGTCGCTGTGGCGCGCTGTTCTGACACGATAATTGCGTCGTAACATTCTCAGCCTTTCCATACAGCCCGCACACACAATGTGCGCCACATCTGGGCGCTTGTGTTGTTATTGTTGGTGTTGTTTCTGCTTGTCACTGCGGTGCCTGCAGTGCGGCCCTAAAGCGTTGAGTCGATTTGCGCACTGACGGCAGGTGCGAAGCGATAAGAATTAAACGTTTAAAAACAATATTGACGGCAGCTTTGCGCCTTCGAAAAGGCAGCAACGCGGAAGTGTTTAAGAAATCGCTGAAATCTATTTAATATTTCTGGGGGGAACTTTTACACGCCTAAGAGATTTGCATACATGAACCACTGCGGCCGGAGGACTTAATATTGACGCTTTTGTAGTAAACAACAATAAAATTTGCATAGATATACACAAATATACGTGAGAGTGAAAGTCTCAATTCAGCGGCGAACTCTAGTTTGCTTTTCTTAGCTCTCACAAAATAATTTACATAAGTCAACTAAAATTTGGTGAGGCTACATTCAGACCAGTAATGACTTGGCAAAGTTTTTTAAAGCAATTCTGTTCATTGACTAGTTTGAAAAAAATAAACAAGTTGGTTGCTTTGCAAAAAAAGCGTTGTAAGTGCAATCAAAAGCCTGGAATCTTTCTAGAGACTACCCAAAAGTCAAATTCGGCAATAACGAAACCAACCGAATTAACATTTACTTGGCAATGGACTAAGAGTGCAAACCTTAACAATTTTCGGTAAAAAATGATTGCTCGACCTCCTGACTTCTTTCACCCAAGATCTAACCGTACGTAGCGTACTCTATATTCCATCTCAGGATACACATTTTGAATTTCTTCCATGAATATCCGAAAGATATCCATTCAGGAGTAAGAAACCTCAGTTAACTTTTTCTTTTAATTTAAATAAAAAGATTTGATTTGATTGATTTTCTTTTGATTTAAATTAAAAGAAAAAGTTCCTTTTTAGGAATATTATGTCTCTGATCTATTCGTATAAGTTCGACCGACTAGCTTCTCTCATTAAATAGAGATGATCCCTGGATCTTCAACCAAGATCTAACCGTAGAGAGAGGCTCTCTATGTTCCATCTCAGGATACACATTTTGAATCTCTTCCATGAGTATCGATAAGATATCCATTCAGGAGTGGGAAACCTCAACTCTTTCATTTCATTCAAATCTTAAATCTTATGTCTCTGATCTATTCTAATAAGTTCGACCTACTAGCTTCTCTCACTAAATAGAATTGATCTCTGGATGTTCAACCAAGATCTAACCGCAGAGCAGGGCTCTCTATGTGCTCTGTCAGTATGTAAATTTGGAATGTTTTGTATGGAAATTTGTAGAAAATACAATCAGGAAGACACCTTAACTTACTCATTTTACTATCGGATCTATTCTTATAAGTTCATAAAATCGGCTACAGAAAACTTCAATTCTCGTCCTCATTTCATTCATGTCAACACCTATTAATGCATCGTTTTAATATCTCTGACTCATATTTGTGCACTATAAGTTTTATAGTTCTTATGACATGTGTGTCTTCTATATCTTCAAATCTAGTCTGCATTGCAGTTTTTTGTACTGTTGCACCCTTTTCTGAGATACAAGTAGAATGAGTCGCGATCTTTTGTACAAGAATGCTTGGGATCTGATTTTGTAAAGATGTCTTTATAGCTTCTTCTCATACATATTTAAAGGCCGATAGAATAAAAATATATCTTGGAACCTTAGAAAAATGAATTGCTAATTAAATCTGAAAACAACTAAAACCATAAGTTGCAATGTAACAATGAAGTATTGATTTCAATCAAAATAATTTTTTTTATATTTATTTATTTATTTGCTTATTGAACTATTCAATCTTATTGACTAGATAACTAAAAAGATAATGAATTCACTGAGTCGACTAAAGTGAACAATGAATTGAGCATTGATTCATGTCAAGTAAATTTCTTTTAATTTATTTATGCAGTGAATGAACTTTTCAATCGTTCTGACTAGAGAAAACACATTTATTTTTTACATACTTAACAACTTTATTTTAGAAGTAACAAATATTTTCATGAATTTCCCAACGTAAAGTCACTAACAATGCAGCTCTCTTCACTTCGTCTACTTAGGTTTCTTTAATATGTTCATTCACATCTACAGTTCTGTGTTCGGTCTCAGCAATTAGACAAAAAAAAGAGTTCCTAGTTATTTTACAAATCAAATAAATATTTTTACAAACATTAACTTTTAGTGCGGCTTAAATGCAGAATACCACACCCTCTTAAAAAAAATATTTTTTCCTTTTATCGGAAAGAGGAGTATTTTCTTAGTCTAACAAACTTAAAATTTTGCTGCGGAAACATTCACAGAGGGCGTGGTCCGCCCCCAAAGTCCCAGTTATATATCCGAATTTCTCAATAAATAACCAACCGATCCTAACAATATAGGTGTCATATGAAAGGTATTTTCTCCCCCTCTCGATTGATGTATAACATTAGATATGTTATATCTACCAACAATGAGTTAAAAGCGAAAATTTGTTTTTTTTACATAAATTAAAAAAAAACTGATTTTTTTCTTGAAAAAATACGTTATTAAGCTATTATAAGTTTGTTACCATATTAAAGCCTGTGAAATTCCCTTTACAGTGAAATATAAAACAAAAACTATGTTATTTCGCTTTTATATTTTAATTTAAGTTGAGGTAAAAGCACCTGTTTACCGTATTGATATGGCGCTTATGAAGGTTTTGCTTAAGAGCGATATTCTGCAATGAAAGGATTTGAACAAAAAATACTGTGCACATCTTACTGTTGCCTCATGTGGTGGTAACTCCCATGAGGGTTATTTTTTTAGCGCCCGGCCGAAGGCCGGCCACCTGGGAAAAACTTAATGCCAAGAAAACTATGGCTTGGAACTATGGATTTAAACAAAAAATACTGTGCACATCTTACTGTTGCCTCATGTGGTGGTAACTCCCATGAGGGTTATTTTTTTAGCGCCCGGCCGAAGGCCGGCCACCTGGGAAAAACTTAATGCTAAGAAAACTATGGCTTGGAACTATGGATTTAAACAAAAAATACTGTGCACATCTTACTGTTGCCTCATGTGGTGGTAACTCCCATGAGGGTTATTTTTTTAGCGCCCGGCCGAAGGCCGGCCACCTGGGGAAAACTTAATGCCAAGAAAACTATGGCTTGGAACTATGGATTTAAACAAAAAATACTGTGCACATCTTACTGTTGCCTCATGTGGTGGTAACTCCCATGAGGGTTATTTTTTTAGCGCCCGGCCGAAGGCCGGCCACCTGGGAAAAACTTATTGCCAAGAAAAGACCAAGAGACAAGTTAGAAAAAATTAAAAAAAAATACTTAAAAACATAAAACTGTACATTTTTATATTTCATTGTAAAGGAAATTTCACAGGCTATAATATGGTAACAAACTTATAATAGCTTAATAACGTATTTTTTCGAGAAAAAAATCACTTTTTTTTTAATTTATGTAAAAAAAACAAATTTTTGCTTATAACTCATTGTTGGTAGATATAACATATCTAATGTTATACATCAATCGAAAGGGGGAAAAAATACCTTTCATATGACACCTATATTGTTAGGATCGGTTGGTTATTTATTGAGAAATTCGGATATATAACTGAAACTTTGGGGGCGGACCACGCCCTCTGTAATTGTTTCCGCAGCAAAATTTTAAGTTTGTTAGACTATAAAAATGCCCCTCTTTCCGGCCAAAAATTTTTTTTTTTTAAGAGGGTGTGGTATTCTGCACTTGTTCCTTTAGTGCTTTAAAATTTTGCAAAACATTTTCATCAACATATTCCACTTCACCCTACAAAACGCGCTCATGTTGTTGTCTTGCCACAAATTTCACTTCGAAACACGCTCACCAAAAACACGTCAAGTGACCGTCACGTCAGACCCACAAACCACAAAGTCTGGCACACTTAAGTTTACCCTACTTAATTTTACACAACTGTTGACGGTCAGGTCATGAATTTCACTAAAACCCCAAATTGAGGCCAGCATTGGCCAAAGTGTGCCAGCCACACGGAGCAGCTGCATTCTAGGCTGGCAACACTGCCCAAAGAATACGCGAGAGTATGTTGCCGTAAATCAGCTGTGCAGGAATTCAGCAGAGAAAACCCGATGGCTGGCAGAGAGCACAACTTGAAGCGGTGACATTTAGAGCGAATTACAAGCTGGTAGAAGGAATTGTCGCAGAGTGGAATTGCAATGTGCAGGTGGGGTATAGCAATATTTTGCTACAATGCCACAGCGCGACCTTCGACAACAAATGCACACAACAAAATTAAACATTTCGTGCACATTACTGAAATGCTAGCAAAAAAACATTGGCTTCAAGGAAGTAAGAAAATACTGAGGGAGAAAAATTGTGCATACTTATTTGTGGGCTTAAAGTAGCACGTTGGAGTTCTGAAAAAATACTAATCAGACATTAAACTCAATACACAGAAGGCGAAATGTACTAAAAAAAAACTAAAAAAAAATATTAGAATCATAGAGCGCGAAGATAATTAGGCACCAACTAAGTTTATTGCTGGGTAACTAACCAGGCTTAGAAAATTCCAAGGCGGTCTTACTGACGAACTGTAGGTCCATGAAGGGGGCACAATAGATCCTCTAAGTCTCAGTGCACTATCCCCGTCAACAATAATAATCATTAAGCAAGGTTCATATTGGAATCTTGAGGTTCCCGGCGCCGTAAATGGAGGAATTTCAAAAATTCGACAAAAATCGATTTTTTTTTAATTTTATGTTTTCGAAGTTTAGACCTTTAAGAATGAGCCTCAATGAGGATTTACGGAAATTCGAATTATTTTCGGAGTTATACTCGTAGTTAATTATGTGATGCGCCACTCAGACTGCCCGAAATGAGACTGTAAACTTTAAACACGTTTTTCTCGAAACTATTTTTTTCGATACGGTTGTCATGATATCCCAAGTTCTAATGCACCGATTTAATTGAAATTTGTAACAGACTTTCTTAATACTATCAAAATTGTCTCGACGTAGGGGTTTTTGTAATTGTTTTTTTTTACTATTTTTTTAAATTACCAAAGTTAAAAAAATGAGGCAAAAAATTAACTTTATTTTCAGAAAGACGCCATTTTGTCCAAACAATTGTTTTTAAATCGGCTACGTCCAGATAATTCTACATCCTTGTTAAATAAGAATTAACCTTATTTTTATGTTTTAAATCACCAGGAGGATTGGAATCACGTCCACCAGGAGACACCTTTTTTTGAGCCCCCACTTTGCCGGCCTCTACCGACTTCAATTTTGAATTTTTTTCAAGTATTCTACATTTTATACTTTTCAAGTGTCAATAAAAAACTGCTTAAAACATTAATAGTAAAAATGATTACTGTTTTCTTTTTATTACGCCCGTAAAGTCACCTCAAAATCGAGCCTCTAGACTGGAATACCCCCTTAACTGAGCATTCAAACGAAGGCTGCTACTCCAACTTAACCTAATCTAGTTTCCAGCATCGAACTCAAAACGTTCGTCGTTTCGTCGTTACACTTTAAAATAGTTAGTACACAGAGCGCTGCCCCTCGAGTTGAGTAATAACAACAAATTGAGCCATTTTGGTCACAAGAAAGACTCAAGAATGATTAAAAGACATTTTCCTAAATATCCCAACAAATTCATCAACATTAACACTAAATCTACTCTGTCGCCTTTTCTTCTCAAACCGCCCACTTAGCATTTTTGCTTTTCATTAAAACTAATAACTCGCTCAAATATCTCCCTTTGTGTTTTAAGCTACTGCCAAGAATTGTCTCAAAATTAACAAAAACAAAATATTTCGCCATAAAACGCGCAGCGCCAACTGCAAGCAGCAGCCAACATTTTGACCGCCCGAGCAAGCAAAAGGCTCACCACAAGCGCCTAACCGCCACAAGCGGCCCGACCCGGTGCCGAAGCGGCGCGTTCATCATTCGAAAGCTTAACCGAACTTAGCCGACTGCTGGTTGGCCGCCTTAACACGCTAATCTTATTATACCTGCAACAACGTTGCTGTGTTGCTGCTCCGTTGTCAAAAATTATTAACGCCATTAAACGTTTACTGGGCGCGAGGAGTGAAGCGCCCCCGCCGCCACTCGCGCAATTTGCTCAATCGTCGCTTTGGTCGCCTTCACGCCGCCACTTGCACCCGCTTGTCGTAATTAGATGCTGTTGCCAGTGTTGCCACGCTGCTGCGTTGGCACTTTTGCACCCAACCGAACCGACGTTCGAACGGACAGACAAACAGACAGACGAAGGGACCGACTGAGAGCGAACGCACGCAGCGGGCAAAGGACATTTGAAACAGTGAACGCCAAAGGCTTCTTTTAATTATTGTCTTCATTAAAACACCATAGGCGCAAAAGTGATTTCTGCCTGCGCGGCCAGGACTGCCGCCACCGCTGTCGGTCATTAAGGCGCACAGCATCGTGCTGCGACTGCTCGATGCCGGCTGCTGTGCGTTAATCGCTCACCAGAGAGTCGTCGTCCATGGCGTTGCCTGGTGTTGTGACACACTATTTAACTGTTGTGCTGCTAAGCTCTGCTAATGTTGTTGTTGGTGCCGCCTCCTGCCGCTACTAATTAGCAAAGTAATTTTAAATGGCCTGGCAAAATTCGCTAAACGCATTAACTCCGGCAACTATTCGCATATCTGATAGAGGATTCGGATGATTGTTTCATAAAATTTGCGGTTTCGTATTCATTACACAAGCACGAAACATGCACACGACGACATATAAATCAATGCGAACACAAAGTCTCCGAAGGGCGCTTTCGGGAAGATGTTTGTCCTTTAATGGCGACAATAGAAAGAGCACTCAAGAGTGAGTTTAAAATCGTTTTGCAAAAACTTGAAATTTATTAGAAAAGTGTTGGAATTGAGAGATATTGCAGAAAAAGTTGTTAGTGTAAAATCAAGTTTCAAATTGAAAGCAGATAATCTTAGATCTGATTACCAAACAGATAGTTGTCTTCAATTCTCTTTGGACTCTTAGTTTCGTAGTTTTAATGGTTTACAGTATCATAAAGTTATTAGGTGAAATGGAGCTACGTAAGGCGATTGGAAAGTGGGAGAGTAAGCCGATTTTTGTGGGTTTTTTGAAATTCACGTATGTGCTGGCAGTGATCAGCTCTTCACTGTTTCCGCTCTTATCCCGATATTAGGGATTATTGTGCAAACCAAAATTCCGCCAGTTTCCTTTTAATTATTTGCTTTTTAAAGTATTTTCTCATTAATTTTCTGCATCAAATACACAACATATCAACTTTTTTGGTTTCATTATGTAAATATTATTGATAAATAGACCAAAGAACACAAAGCTAAATGCATTGAATATGACAGGGTCACTTGCCGTCCTTTTTATTTCGCATTTCTTCATGTAGCGAATCTCTAACACAGGGTTGACGATCAGATCAGATCAGGTATGCTTTTGGTGCTAAATGCTCGAGTTCGAACGCAGGACTGTTTTTTTTGGATGCAGCTTATAAAACCTTAATTTAATTCAATAAAAAGAATACCAAACAGTTCTTTTGACACTTTTGGGCAATAATATATTTGTATAGTTAGTTCTATACAAACGTATTATGAAATTGCACCAAAAAAAATAAAAATAAATATTTCTTTGGTCACAAAAAATGACTCACACCAGCACACACTGGAAAATGAAATGAACTAGAACAACAACCCCGTTTTAGAAATTTATATGGAGGAAAAACTACGTTCCTGATCAAGCTTGGGGCCTACTAGTAGGCCCCAAGGTTGCAATTTTGCAATAATATTAGTGAAATTCTGTGTATGCATTTCTACCGGCTCTCCCACTTTCACATCGCTTAATCGCTGACGACACTGAAGCTGCGCTCGGAACTTCGCTGCTTTGTATTCGTATACGCGAGTAAGCGTCGCTGCTACTCGCGAGTAGCAGCGTGCCCTTCTATGGTTTAAAAGATGCAAGCGTGGCATTTCAATGAAGTTCGGCAGTACAAATGGCGGTCTTATCAGCTGGCAGTCTTATCCCAGTGTTGCCAGATACCTGAAATGACTCTCTCCTAAATCTTAAAAAAATACTGAAATTTCCTCCCAAAACTAAAAAAAAATCTACTAAAATTTTTTTTTATAATTTGCGTAATTTTAAAGGAATTAAACTTCTAAAAAAAATTTAAAAATATATATATAACTTTTTTTAATGCAGCCTTTTTTTATTCATCTTCAGCTTAACAACAAAAACTTGGCCAAAAAAAACATATAACAAATGAATTAAACAAAAAGTGCCATTTTGGAGGGATTTCATTGTGACAGCAATAAGTGAGTACGAGATAGAACGAGCTTACATTTTGTAAGCTTACAAATTTTTAAGCACAGTAGGGTGCTTATAGGGTATTAAAAAAGTTGCCAAAATATGTTTTGTTGCCAGTGTTCCCTATACATCATACTTCGTTATCCAAAAATCTCCCAAAAAACCACTAAGGATCCGAAAAATCCCCTAACACAAAATATAAATCTCCTAAACTTTCTCCTAAACAATTCTTCCTCCTAAAAATTCTCCTAAAAGGCCAAGAATCTCCTAAATCTAGGAGGAAATCTCCTGATCTGGCAACACTGTCTTATCCTGCTTTTCTGCCAAAAGAATATTTAGAGCCAGTGTTGCCAGATTAGTGGTTTTCCCCCTAGATCTAGGACTTATTTGTTTGGATTGGAGGAACATTTTATGATAAATATTTTAGAGGGAAAAATTAAAAAATTCAAAATATTTTGCAGACATTTTTAATTTACGCTTTTTAAAATGTCTGTAGCCAACCAGGTTGCATTTTTTTTACATCAACACCTTGTTCAGATATATTGGCTGTAGTGGTCTTTTTTTAATTTCATGTACCAAATAGAATGAGCAATTTTTATAAAATATTCATTTTATTTGTGCATTATAAATTTAGAGGGAAATTTTACTTTTTTAGGGGAAATGGACTTCATTTTAGAGGGATTGCTTGAAATTCATCTGGCAACACTGTTTAGAGCTGCGATGGATGTGAAGGAGATAACTAGTGGGTGACTTGATGGCCGCTTGGCTGTCTAAGAGAAAGCAAATTCTGGAAAAAAAGCGATATTGACCTCGCTTAACCATACAACAGACAACTGTATGACAATTTTTTCTGCTTGAAAGACTTTAAAATGTTTGTGTAGAGGGGCTGATAAAACGCTTAGAATGCCAGCTAACACTGCTTTCAAGTTTTGCGCTATCGGCTAAAATCTCAATCTGCAAAAAATGGGGCCGACTTACAGCGAGTAAGAATCTAGCAGGCCGGTAGATATGGGCTTACCAGTTTCTTTGAGACTTATCACCTCCTTCTCTATTGAAGCAGACTGTCTAATAGAATCCAAAGAATACAGCACTGGTCATCTATCCAAACCTCTCTACTAGGTTTTTCAAAAACCAAAATACCCAAAACCAGAGATACAATGAATGTCTGTTGGAACTTGTATATTCTGCTCAATTACCTTGCAATGACCCATGTCAGTTGCCGGACTCCTTTTAGTACTGTGAACCATACATAACTTGTGTTACATTATCTCATACCTCTTTCTCTCTCTCTACTCCCACTACTGTCCATAGCGCTGCTACTACTCTCCCTCGAAGAGAAATGGAGTAGTCATGTTCCAATTAGACCTCGGCCCGAACATAACTTCCGCTGCCTTCCACTAAAAATTAATCTAATCCCACCACTTGTCCGCACTCTGTTCACAACCGAAGGACACTCAAGGCACCATCATCAATCTTGCAATTTTGACTTGTTTTTTTTTTTAACTCACAACACTCCACTGCAACGCATTCGCCGCCGCCGCCCAAAATGCATGCAAAGTGTACCAATGCCACCGATGAGGTCGCCGCAAGCATTTTCCGAAATGGATGGCTAGCGCCGACAGCAGCGCGTTAGTCAACTCAACAACGAACAACAACAATTCAACAAATCGCTACAATGTTGCGGCCTTTCGGCCTAAACTCAACTAAACGAAACTTTGTGCATGTGCAATTTTTCACTTCATACCAATTTCGACGATTTTCCAAGTTCTAGTTTTGTTGCTGTTTTTGTGCAGTGCCTAGAGGGCCTAGATTTATTTGTTACACATGTTGGTGTTGTTTGTAGCTTAGCATCGCAATTGGTTTTGGCGCGTGTGTGTGCGCGTGTTTTTGTGTTTGTGTGCGTGTTGCTGTGCAATACAAATCTCTGCCATTAGTTTTAATTAACACTTTGTGGCCATAAATGAAGTTTGGACCTGACTGGGTTGCAGCGGTGCACAAACGCCGCCGACTGCCTCGGGGAAATCACTGTACGTTACGTTGTCCATGTCAGAACAGTGTCTGTCTGTTGGGTGTGGCAGATAAAATGTGCACATTTACATATGTTATTTGATTATTTATTTGTTTTCATGTATTTTGAAGAAGGGATAATATTTAGCCCTCCAGTGATTTGCGCATTGAATTGAGTTTTCAAATGGAACTATGACAAATGCGACACAGGCAAATCTCTGCGGCAATTCGGGCCTAAAAGCAATTTCCCTTTCGGGCTCGAGCCGACGCTGCGGCTGATTCGCTCAATAACGTCCACTGCCAGTGCGCCGCACTCACACGAAAAAGTGCTTCATTATGAGTAAAGAATCTTTTAATGGCACCGCTGGCACACACGCCACGTCTGTCCGTTTGTCTGTTCGTCGTTCAGTCAGCCGCAAATAAAATTGCAGAAAATGGAGCGGAAATCGCATAATGTTTGTTTTACTTTTGACTTTGCGTACCAATGCCTCCCCTCTCCTCAACCCGTTTCGGCCGGTGCGCCTTGAGAGTTTGTTTGACGCTAGTTGGGCCGTTGGGCGGCCCACGGTTCGTTGGCTGGCAGTTTCCATTCATAGCCGCAATTTCTTTCTTTGCACTCGAGATTTGAAATTCATGCTCAGCACTTTCGAATGCTCGAGCAGAACTTTTGCGTTCTCGGTGAGCTTTGGCACAGTTTGCTAGCTGCTGGAAATTTGTTTATTGTTAGCTGGCTGCTTGTTAGCCGCCTGTTTCGGAAGCGACTTCCGTTGCCAGGCGGCACTTGTATTGTTGCAGAATACAGTGCGCCAGACGAACTGTCAGTGCGCGCCAAGACAATGCCCGGCCAACAACAACGACAACAACAATGCAATAATGTCTGCCAAAGAGCGCCAAAGTGGTAGTGGCCCAGCAAACTTTTGTCTAGAAAAACATCAACAAAAACGCACTAAAAATTTATGTTGCAGTCGTAGGTATGTGAAAAACAACAACTACAGTTTGGCATAAAACTGAATGAGCTGCTGGTCGTGTGACCAATAAAAATAGTGCGGCAAAATTTAGTTATTAGCGCTAATGAGCGCCTTTGGTATGTTGCGTGCTGCAAATGCGTCCACAAACAAATGTAAGCAACTGTTTGCATAGCAATTTGTCCGCAGCAATAAAATCCAATGTGCGGCCACATTTGCCGTTTTATTGGCCATAAACAGTGCTGTGGCAGCACATTTGCTACAATACAGATGATTGTTGCAAGTGTTATGGCACTGTTGTCATCGCTAATAACCGACACGCCCACCACCAATGTGTACAATGTCACAATGCCGGCCGTGTGCGAGCACGAACATATCATTTTATTTGCTCGACCTTATGGAGCGTTAAAAGCGTGCAATGTGCGTGATTTCGCCGCTTAATAGTCAACCGAAACAAACGAACAACTCGGCGAATTTCAAATAAAAACCACACAAAAATTACCATCAACTTTTGTCGGCCATTTAACAAAACAGACGCCAATTAAAAAAACATGTGCAACATACAAACCATAAAGCATTAGCCCAGCCAACAACAACAACAACCATAAAAAGGGTCAAAAGGGTTTGTGCGAATTTCACGCACGAAATTCAAATGGCAGCCAGCCGCTTTGTGTGCCGACACCTTTGAAGCAGCACCACTTGGCCCATTTCGAATGCGGCCAACAGGCGCGGCAGCGGAGCAATAGCGAGAGCAAAAACTGAAATGCCAGCAAGAAAGAACGAAAACGTCAGGCAGCTTTTTGCGCGCAACTTCATTTTCGCTGCCGTCGCTACTGTTGCCGCTGTTGTTTTGCTGCATTCCGACACTTGAGTGCACTTTTGCCGAGCAACCTAATTTACAAAGTGCTTGCCGGCGCTGAGCAGCAGCAGCGAGTTGCAGCATTAAAGCGACAACTCTCGAGCACAACTTGGGTTCTTTCGTTGCGCAGCTTTTTCTGCTCTGAAGCGCTAAACTTTTGCCGACTCGCATTGAACTGCTGAAGTGTTATGTCAGTGTTTTATGTGCAGTGTTCAGTCAGCAGCTGAATGGATTAAAGTGACTAATAAAGAATCGCATTCATCTGCAGTCGATGGTATAGAACAACTTGGAGATTATTTTAGTGTATATGAAAATATTCGAATTTCGTAATACATGAATGTTTTTTCATATAAAAATTTTCTTATTTTGTGAATGAATCTTCTGTGGAAAATCTGTTGGATGTTGATTGCAGTGATGAGAGAAACCAAACTGTGATATGCTCAGGACGAAGTTTATTAAGGGAATGAAAAAATGTTTCAACTCAAATTTCAAACATATGAATTTCAAACATATGATTGCAAGGATCGAACAGTTTGTTTAGTGAGGATATATACAAAGTGTTTTTGTTATCTCAACAAAATCTGCTTAAAAGTAGAGGAATAATGACCATATTTTGGCCATATTGACTTGCGTCTCTTCCGTTCCATAGCAAGTAATGGGTTGCTGTACCAGAAGGGAGCCATTTCTATGAAACACTCAACTGCGCCTCTACAGCTTGAAGTGCTCGAGACAAGTCTAGAGTCAGTCTAGAGTGGCAACATCAGAAACTATCCATAGGTTTTGGATCTCGATTGCTCTTGCAAAGCTAAGCACGTTTGATTACTTAAGGTGCAGGAGCTCTTCCACCCGAAGGATCACTCCACACACAAGGCACACATGTCTGGAGCGCCCGAAAGCTGGTCACTCTCATGTAAAGTGCGCCGAAGTTTCGTCGACAAAAGAATCACAACTCGAAATTTTCTAAAATCTCCTTTTTGCATTAATAAATTTGCAGCACACATATCTAACTACTTCAATAATTTCATTCTTTACTGTCTTTACTGTCCTACATGTCAAATGTAGGAGATTTTAGTACCAATTTTGAATAAGTACGAAATAAACACATTTTCAGTGTTGGCTTAATTCTGGCGTTCAAGTTAATTTCTGAGCTTTGATGTATTCAGAGACCTATAGTAGAATTTTATGCCGAATATTTTCGTAGTACATTTTGTCCTTAAAAAGCCCTGTTTTACAGAACATTTTAGGCATTTTAGAAAAAAGGGTCAAATTGACCCATACAAATAGGAGCTGCAGGGTTAAAATGCTCCACAAAAATGTTCTTCGTAGTAATTTACATCAAATTTTTGAACACATCATATACCTAAAATGTAAGGTTACATGGTTTTCGTATGCCGATTCACCATAAGAATGTGCAAAAAGGGGAAAAGTTTGACCCCCCTAAAAAAAAATGCAGATGTAAACTTTCAAAACGCCGATACACGTATATTTTTTTTGGCCCCCTCTACCAGAATCCGTTGTCAGAACCTTGTTATTTTCTTGTGTTGTACAGTGTAATCTGTTCAATGAAGCCTTTTGGTTCAGGTCCTATGGAACGAGCCGCAGTTCTGTCGAGCTCGTCTGCTTTTCTTTGCCCATTAGAATGCACAGATGACCACAGAAGTGTGAAGTCATTCTCAGCGCCTGACTCGTTCAGTCTGCAGACAGATATCAGCACAATTTTTTTTTAAGCAGGACAAGCTTCGACAGCCGCTTGACTCTTTAAGCAAAAATATATGTCACACTGGACCATTCAGCTCAACTCACAGATCAGCTGAAGCGCTGCTACCAATATGACAAACATTTTAGTTTATGTATGTAATTTAATATTTTTTTTTTTATAAACATTATTATAGTATTATTTTCATTTTATTATTTTTTTATATATGTCAAAACGTAGGAGATGTAAGTAAGGCAGTTTAAAAAAATGAATTCATTTTAATACTTTTTTATATTAAAAATATAGCAATAATAAGAAAAAACAACAACAGTAATACAGAATGGAACGAATGAAACCAATGATTGACATTAAGCCTTAGAATGATGAATGAATATAAATTAATAAACAATGTTATCGTTAGTAATTATTGAGTAAAAACTCACAAAAAAACTGAAAACTTGAGACTTTAATTAAATGAACAAATATACAAATGTGTTGCAAGTTAAGTAGTTATGCGCATAATTAAAAACTATTTGAAATTGAGTGCGAAAAGTAAAGTGCCCAATAATTTTTAATAATCATAATAAGTTTACTGTTTTTTATGCTATTACCAATTAACATGAAACAAAATTGCGTATAATAAATACGGTAAAAAAAAGCCAAAAATTAAAAAAAATAATAAATAACAAATATGGAAGCAGCGACTTAATAAGCAGAAATGTGTAAACATCTAACTGCAACTGATGCTAGCTGCAATAATGATTGATTATTTAAAAATGTAATTTTTTTATTTATTTAAAATAATAACAATAATAACAATTCACTAACTGCCTTAGCAGCTGAATATCTGGCCAATCCAATTATCCATTAAAAACAATTATTTATAAATTATTATCCATTATCAAAAAATCATCAGAAATGAAGTCATTTTGAAGTATAATTTTCCAATGATAACAAAGGTAAGGCGCCAATTTACAAAAAAATTATTTTATATGACATCATCAGCGAGCCGAAGGTCCTGACAGCCAGTGATTTTATAATTTTTCCACGTTTTAAATCAACAAATAAATAATTTTGTATAAATTTGTCCCGTTTTGTAATAGTAAAAGCTGTGCATCATTCTCGAACATGGGTTACATGGTTACAGGTTTACATAATCCGCATATAAAGCAAACCACAATCATCTGCTTTTATTAATATTTCAGCGAAGAGACATGTCACTCAAAAATAAATTCACCTAAACTAGTCTACAACCAGCGCAACGTTCTCGGCTTTTATTGCAGGCCATGAATACCACCAACATTTTAAAGCTGAATAAGCAGAGCAACGCATAGAATCTCCCCGTTACGCCATAATCCACCGAACGCGACAGAATTATGTATTAAAATTTCTTTATAGCCACAATAAATGGAACTGCGTGGGTACCATAGCAGCAACAACAACGACAGTTAACCATTGGCCAACGAGCCAAAGTAAAACATTCTTTCGCCAACTTTCAGGCCAAGTGGCATGTAAAAAGTTTATGCGCGTAAGTAAAACTGATAGTAGAATTTATTATAAACTGAAGCAGAAGCATTCTTAAAAATTTATTTGCCACTTTTTTCGCGCTGAATTTACACGCTGACCAAACACATAAAAGTCCACAGGTGTAACGCAGTGAAAGTGAAAAAAAAAAGGTAGAGAAAAAGTTGCAGCTGGTGTTTGAGTTGCTGTGCTACTGAAGTCTTTTACCTGTTTTCTTTTCTCACTTTAATCCTGAAGCCGCTTCGATGTTCCAGCATTTTTTATATTTTCCGCGTGTGGCGCAACTGTTGCGCTGCTGCTGTCGCTCTCCGTTGTTCATGATTTATAGATTAACGCTGTCGCATTCGCATATGACAGCGCCCCAAGTTATGCTACGCCCCGAGCCCGCAGCAGCAGGTGCTGTCATTTATTTGCTGTTAATGCCACGCCGCATTTGTCGCATTATGTGGCGCATTTGAATTAATTATATCCGCATTTTGTCGCCTCACACAAAGCCAAAAACAAACAAATAAAATTGTCAGACAAATAAATATCACTTAGGCATTAAAAAGGATCTAAACAAGTTGAGCGCTTTTTAAGCTGCCACTTCAACTGCGAAGTGACATGTGGTGCGCCAATGCAAATAAAAGCGCTGCACAATCAAACGCCTCCACCATAATCGCCGTCATAACAGAGAGCAATAACAAAAAAAAAAAAAATACAACAACAATGAGAGAAAAAAATAAAACCAAACGACCACAAAAGCAAACCATTCAATTATTGTGTGCGTTGTGTTTGCATTTAATCCTTTTGACATAGGCCGCACTCACACACACACACACCAACACAAGCTGACACCTTCACACACACACGCACTTGGTGCGTTCGTACGCTTTGGTACGCGCAACTCACAAATAATTTAGCAGTCTGCGGTCTGCGACGTGTGCGCGGCTGACTTCCATTACGTGCCGCCCGCAGCCCGCGCAACGTGTCAGCCACCTGCGGGCGACATGAAGTGCAGCCGGAATCAGCGCTCAATGCCAAAATGTGGCCAAGTGCTGGCGGCCGCTAGAAGCACTGCAAGCGCGTGTGCTGCATTTGATTTCGCGCGACAAACGACTTTGCCCGCACAGCATAATGTTCCATCTACGTATGTGTGTGTGTGTGTGTGCAATGCTAATTCGGGTTTTAGCTGCCAAGTCGAGCAATGCACACGCCACCAACCGATGTTTAGCAATCAAATAAAATGTTATTAATTGCACGGATAATGTTTGCTTTTTGATGTTGTTGTGGTTTTTATTGTTGTTGTGGTTTTTATTGTTATTGTACATGGCAGCAGTGCGGGAAAGGCAATGTATTTCTTAGCGTTTTTATGACGCTGTCTGAATGTGGGCCATGTGAGTCCTTGCCAGCTTTAACAAGAACAAAATCCTTTCTTGAGAATATTTTTCCTCGATTTTCTCCGAATGTCGGGATCATTTCATGTCAATTAATTTTTAAGTTTCTTAATTTTAAAAATTTAAATAAATAAAATTTAAATTTAATTTCTTTTAGCCAGAGACCTAAAATAATTATTATCCATATTTTTGGGAATAAAACAATTGCCCTAATTTAAGACATTTTTATAACTATTACTTTAAAATAATTATTCCCAATAAGAAATTTTACACGTATTATCATGTAATAAATTTTTTTTAGTTCCATAATAACTCTTATAAGTATCAAATATATTTTTCGTTGTCGATTATTATTATTTTGGGATTATTGTTTTTTACATTGCTTCATAACTTTTATTTATGACTTTTTTAATTTACGTTGCCGATAACTATTATTTTGATAAATTTTTTTTTACCTTGCTTCATAACTTTTATTTATGATTTTTTTCCATTTACGTTGCCGATAACTATTATTTTGAAAAAAAATTTTTTACGTTGAATTATCACATTTTGGATATGAATTGATTTTTAAATGTTTTAAATTGACAAACGCAAATTAACTGCAAAAACCTAATTTCCACCAACAACTAAACAATAAAAAATCAATTCATACTCAAAATGTAGTAGGACAACGTAAAAAAATGTCTTTCATAAAAGTTATGACGCAACGTAAAAAAACTGTCTTTCAAATAATAGTCATCGGCAACGTAAATGAAAAAAATCGTAAATAAAAGTTATGAAGCAACGTAAAAAACAAATTTCTCAAAATAATAGTTATAGGTAACGTAAATAAAAAAGTCATAAATAAAAGTTATGAAGCAACGTAAACAAAAAAAATCATAAAATAATAATTATCGAGAACGAAAAAAAAATTTGTTTCTCATAATAGTTATTACGTAACGTAAAAATTAACTGTGGCAAATAATAATTATAATCAACAAATAAAATTTATGTTGCCATTGTAAAAGTTACATTGCAATTCTTTTCTTAAAAAAATTATAATAGTTAAGTCCTTGCTTTTAGCCCTTCTGTTTGTTTTCAAACTCCAAGTCCATTTCAGTGCATTTGCTTGAAAATTTAGTGAAAGCAAAATACTAAGTTGCGCAGTTTGAAGATTCACGCAAAGCCATGACTTTATGTTTGTTTCAACCAAGTGCGAAAAATGCGTGCAAAGCAGATTCAAATCTAGCCAACTATTAAAATGGGCCCAAATCCCTTAAAAGGACCTAATTTCCAGCTAAGAAAGCAAGTAACTGAAATCCTACATGGCTCTCACCTCATATCCCTCGCTTCAAAACAACATTTTGCTTAGACAGCGAAACATATTTCAATGCCCACAGCAACCGTCCTCACAACTGGTGACTGCAGCATACCGAAATTTCTGCCCTTGAACTTTGCGCCCGTGAAAGCTGTTGGCACAGCGCTCAGCATCGCTTCAGGACACCTTCACCTGCTACAGTGTGTTGTCTTCAATCAATGAAGTGCTCGAATGCGCTGCGCTGCATAGGCAATAGCGCACAGCATCAGCTAGTCAAGACGTCACACAGAAGCGTCAATTGACCGCACAGTCGACAGACTGCCGCCTGCACGGACTTGTCAACGTCGTTGTTGACCTTTTGTCTGTCTACTCAATACGCTCGTCCCGTTCGCATTGTAAACAAGCACCAAATGTTTGTCCTCAGCTTTGGCCGCCCTGCTGCCTTCATTGTTTGTGTTGTCATTTGATTACTGAATGAAATTCGCAACGGCCAATTCGCAAGAAACGCAAAATCAATGAGGTGGAAATCATTGCTTTGCGCTTCGCTTCATAAAATTATAATAAAAGCCATGCGCCAAGCGAGCAAAACATTGTTGTTTGTTGTTACGACCAAATACTGCCAAACAAATAATATTCTAATAAAAGCAACAACAACAAGAACAACAAAATATGGCAGCATCTAAATATGAAGAGACAAACAAAGCCATTCAAAATATTTTGCTAAAACAACAAATGCCAAATACAACAATCAAATGTTGTCAAATAAGCACAAATGTGCTGCTGCGAGGCGGAAGGCGATTGGTGCTAGGAAGCCATACGACGGAGCGCAGGTAGGAATGCAAATGGACTGAATGGACCTTGAACAGTGACCGTCAGGTCAAGCAGCCGCATGCTGTCACTTCTGGTTGATGGGTACGAGCAGTTTGGACGGAAGGACCTTATTGATTTTCTAAGGATATTTTTGTGATTTTAGTCAACAAGTATACCATGAAAGCAATAGAGAAGCTTTTCTTATGAAATGTGTATATTTTCATAACAATTTAAATGGTTCTTTGCGTATTTAAACTGGGCGTATTTCAAAGGTATTATAAGTCACTCGTAAATTTGTTCTAAAATCTATTGAATTGAAGCAATTCGCAAGTGGTTTGCATTTAAAGCAAGTCCTTGCATCTGCTTATGTACTTAGATTCAAGTACACGTTCGCACGTATTGCATGAGCGCATAATTTTATTGAAACTTTTCTGCATTGCATACACGTTCTTCACATAATATGAAAATCTTTGCAAAACTCGTTTCCTTTGCCATTTTGCAGCTGCGCGTCGAAGCTACGTAGACACGCGCCGCAGCTGTGTCCTGTCACCCACTCACACACACACACACACACACACGAGCATGCTTTGCAAAGCGTCGAAAGCAATGTGACTGCCAGTTTTGCATACAATGCATTTTTGTTCGCTTTCCGCTGACTTTAGGTGCAGTAAACTTTGTCGCTCGAAAAACAAAAAAATTAAAACCATCAACGGAGTCAGTCGCCACTTGCTGCAGTGTCAAGGTGCGACGAGTTTGCAAGCTAAATTTTAATTAACACAAAAACTTTCTAGACTAATCAGTTTGTTGATATTGGCTGCATATTTTTTTCATTTGAATTGTTTTTCAATTAGTGTTTGTGTGTGCAGTTTAATTACACTAAGCGATCAAGGACAACCTTTACATATATGAAAGTAAGTAGAGGTGCTTACATTTGGGGAAATTTAATCCTGCTTGAACAATGCAGATGATGGGTTATTGCTGATTGAAGGTATTACAGGATACTGTGCCATACTAATAAATGAATCTGTGGTCGTACAACAGGACCTCTTGCCAAGTTATGTATGCTGTGTCGTAGAATAAGAAGCAAAGACCACGGAACACGACCCATGACACTGACCCGCTCCTTGTCCGCCTTCTGGTATACAAGTTTCTGTTTAGCCTGAGCAATCCAGCAGCAACTGAACTATCGGATCTGGTAATTTTCATTGAAAAGACGAACTGGTTAATGGAATGAAATTCGAGTAAGAGATAATACTTATATCCCTCTATCTCTAGAAATGGCGCAAACAAGATTTCGTTTTGGCGTTGGTTCCGTACAAAACTTTTGAGCTCAAACCAATACCATTTGAAACCATATTTGGCATCCACAATGTTTGTGACAGAACTTGTATAGAACTTTTGTAGACCTACAAGTGGCAGTGCGGTTCATACTTTTGCAGCCTAATCTTAATAGAGGTTAAATATAATGTGACTGTGTACTCAGAAAAAGGTAGACCGTCTCTGCGGAGGAAGAACCAAGTTGCTGTGAAAACCTGGAGAAGGCTCACGCAAACCAGAGATGCCTGGAGAGAATTTTTGCGGCAGGTCGTAACCCGGTAACGGGTTGTTATGACCAATTAAGTAAGTACGAGGGCGGGTCAATAAGTCCGTGACTTTTTGAATTTCCCGCCTCTTAATTGAAATGGCAACACTGCTCCCGTCAACAGTCATCTGTCAGTTGACTCTTGTCAAAAATTGAACAAGCTGCGACATTTAGTTTGTTTTTGACAGCCGTTAATATCAGACTACCGCGTTGACTGAGAAGAAAATGGAAAAAAGTGAATTTCGTGTGCTCATTAAGCATTATTTTTTGCGGAAAAAATCGATTACGCAAACCAAGGCTAAGCTTGATAAATATTATGGGGACTCTGCACCATCCATTTCCATGGTAAAAAAGTGGTTTACTGAATTCCGATGTGGCCGTACAAGCACGGAAGATGCCGAACGTTCTGGACGCCCAGTTGAGGTCTCCACATCCGAAACAATTGAAAAAATCCACGATATGGATTTAGCCGATCGGCGATTAAAAGTGAGAGAGATTGTGGAAGCCATAGGCACCTCACATGGCTCAGTCGTTTCAATTTTGAATGATCATTTGGGTATGAGAAAGCTTTCGTCAAGATGGGTGCCGCGTTCGACCACAAACGCAACCGTGTGACAATTTCGCAGGAATGTTTGGCGTTGTTCAATCGCAATATGAACGAGTTTTTGCGCCGTTTCGTAACCGTGGACGAAACGTGGATCCACCACAACACACCGGAGACCAAACAGCAGTCAAAACAGTGGGTTTCTCGGGGTGAATCGGCGCCAAAGAAGGCAAAGGTGGGTTTGTCAGCCAATAAAGTCATGGCGACTGTTTTTTGGGATGCACGCGGTATTATCCACATTGACTACGTTCAAAAAGGAAAAACAATCAATGGTGAATATTACAGCAACTTATTGGGTCGATTCGATGAGGCATTGAAGAAAAAGCGACCGCACTTGGCCAAGAAAAAAGTCCTTTTCCACCAGAACAATGCACGGGTGCACACATGTGCAGTTTCCATGGCAAAAATCCATGAATTGGGCTACGAATTGTTCCCTCATCCCGCCTATTCACCCGATCTAGCCCCAAGTGACTATTTCTTGTTCCCAAACTTGAAGAAATGGCTCGGCGGAAAGAGATTTGCCTCCAATGACGAAGTCATCTCACAAACAAATGCCTATTTTGAAGACCTCGACAAATCATATTTTTCGGAAGGGATAAAAAAACTGGAGAAACGTTGGGCTAAGTGTATAGATCTCAAAGGAGACTACGTTGAAAAATAAAATAACTTTTTATCTAAAAACCTGTGTTTCATTCAAAAAGTCACGGACTTATTGACCCGCCCTCGTAAGAACTCAAAAACCTCACTTTTCATAACATGAAATCTTTTCAAGCTTCACGTGTCTCAATATAATTGCGGTATTCACAATTTATTTATATACTTACGATTTATTTATTTATTTACAATTTATATACAACTGCGACGAACTGAACTCTTCTAACAAATTTGTATATTTCGAGTTCTTTTTTGAAGGGTTTTTAAGGATTTCTGTGTACACAATGTTCAGTTTCCAAGTCCAAATATGTGTATTATAAAACGTTGTTGATGTGTTTTGAGAAAATCAATGACACAGACATACTTATTTACTTACTTACTTAACCGGCCATAACAACTCGTACAACCCGATACAGTCATAACTCAGCCAAAAATTGGAAAAAAATATGTCAATAAACTTAAGTTTAAGGCTAAAAGTGTTGACGATGTAGTAACGCAGTAAGACATCCCTGAAATCAATAAGTGTTTTTATTAATTTTCGGCAACCCTTACTCTGACAAAAGTTTACTTGAAACAAGCTCAATGATTCGAGAATGAGGACAACTTTACGGATTTGAGTGTTGCTTAGAATAAATTTCTCTCTCTCGATATGGTTTCGTAATTCATAATAATTAAAATTTAATTAATTTTATTATTAATAATAATTAAATGTTATTATTATTATTATTTTTTTTATTTTTATTTTTTTTTATTTTTTTATTTTTTAGACGGCCTCGAAGTCCAGCGGGTAGCGCGCTGGCTTCTCATACCGAGGCCCCAGGTTCGATTCCTGGCTCGGGCTGGTGAACAACTCGTCTATTTCTATCCCTATCCACATGAAGCAGATGAGAATTACAAGAATCGCACAAGTGCGCTCTTGGCAGACAATGGCAAAACCTCCAAGTGTGAAAGGAAAAATTGCCAAAAAACCGCCGTTCGGATTCGGTGTTAAACTGTAGTTCCCCTCCCTCCCTTCTCCTATACATGTTGTAATACATGTTGAAAAAAAACAGTGTTGCATACACATTTCAAACGGGTACAATTTGTGATATCACAATGGGCCCATAAAGAGGCCTAAGTGTGTCTCTTACAGCGGCAGCCACTACAACCTAACCTATTATTTTTATTTTCTAAACTTATGATTCATTAAAATTGTAATGTGATTTTAGGCGCATAGCGGAAACGCAATCAACTCAACGTCAATGTTATGTATGTGTACATGTTTTTCGCAAAATCCCTTTAGATGGTATGAAAGGGTTAAGCTTTTACCATTCCCTCCATGTCTGAAAGTGAGTGTGTTGCATTGCATTACATGTGCCATTAAACTATTTAATTCATTTAGTTGTGAGTTTTATGAGGCGCAATCATTCAACTCTGCACTTCACAATCATAACAATGCTCGTAACATTTAGTTAGAACAAACAAAGCACCAAGAAAACACATAAAAAATAAACATTTTAGTTGTGCTCTGACGCGTCATAACTTTGGCACCAAAACAAGTGCCAACAAACACCAATAATAAATATTAATAGCAGCAACAAAAACAACAACAACGACAATAGTAATTATGCCGCGGGCACTCAGTACAGCAGGCAGGCAGCAGTCAGATAATTACAAACACGTTTGCACACGCAATTAAACACATATTATGTTTGTATGTTTTTATGTGTGCATAGTCACTGGTACACATGTGAAAACACTTCAGTTGCTACCAGTGCAGCAGCAGCAACAACAACAGTCACATGGATTCATTTATTTATTCATTCGATCATTTACTGAAATGAGTAAAGTTTTGCGTCTCTTTTTGTTATTATTTCAGTGGAATCATTACAGAAATTGCCACTTCCATTAGCATTGCGCGCTGACTGGTGAGTAGTCACGAGTGCAAGTAAGTAACTCAAAATGGCAGCGGAGGAGCCAAGAAGTGACAACATAAGAATTGGTTTTTAATTTTGTTATTACAACTGACATACAAATTAAAGCTGACTTACTTTTAAGATAATGTTCTAAGTCATATTTAAAGAAGTAAACATTTATACATTTGAAAAATTTTTATTAAACGTTGCGCACATAAAAGTTATGAATTTTGTATATTTTTCGTACATAAAAATTATAAATCTTGCATACGTACGAGTTTTGTATTTTTTTATATGGCAGTTATAAATTTGTTTTATGTAATACTTTTTGTATGTTTTTATAAATATTTTTATATTTTTTGTGTATCTAAGCAATTAGAAAAAATTTTATATTTTTTCTATATAAAAATTATAAATCTTGGATATTTTTTCGCACGAAAGTTTAAAAACTTTTAATATTATTTGTATGTACGAGTTTTGTATTTTTTATATGACAATTATAAACTTTTTTATATATGTATATTTTTTAAAATTAAAAATGTATTAAAAATTTATTAAAATTTTTTTTAACATTTTTTAATTATTATATGTATATTTTTTACAACTGTTTGTATATTTTTATAAATATTTTTTGTTTTTGTGTAAACAATTAAATAAATTATTTATATTTTTCGTATATAAAACTATAAATCTTGCATTATTTTTTTATATTACTTCTATGTACGAGTTTTGTATTTTTTTATGACAGTTATAAATTTTTTTTATATATAAAAATTATGTTTTATATATTTTTTGATTACTAGGAATATATATCTTACAACTTTTTGTTTATGTATATAAATATTTTTATATTTTTTGATTACTATGAATATATTTTTTACAATTTTTTGTTTATGTTTATAAATATTTTTAAATTTTTTGTGTCAATAATTGTAAAAATTTTTTATAAATATTTTTCGTATATAAAAATAATTATTTTTTGTATATTTTTCGTATATAACAGTTCTAATTTTTTTTCTATTTACTTTTAAAGTGCATTCCTAGATTAATTAAGTTAAGTAAGAGAAATTATTTTATTTAGTATAAATTTAAAAATTATAATTAAATAAAATTATACACATACGCATTGACTTATAGCTTTGCGAGACTTGATTTCTCACTTGCTGCAACAAACTTGATTATCTTTTTATTCACTCACTGTTTGACAGTCATTTTGAATACAAAAACAGTGACAATTGTAAGCATTATTGACCACTTGTATCCCTTTCAATTATGAAATTTCAATACTCATCGACCACTTGAAGTCAGTCATTGTGTTGCACACATTGTCAGAGTTGAGCTGTCAAGTGATAATCGCATTTCGCATCGATGACCAGAGGGTCATTTGCTTATTATTGGCACTTTATGCTGTCACAGGACTTATCACATTTTCGCATGCTTTCCGCTTGTCGGCAACAAAACGCGCCAACGGCACCAGCGACAGCACAACTTATTGCATACTGCAGACATTTTGCGCCACTCGTTTTATTGCTGATTTTTATGCTGAATCAACGCATCGTAGCCACAGCGCACACTGACAGCAAACTGTTGCTGTTGCTGTTGCTCCTCTTGTTCTTGTTGTTGCCATTCTACAGTACATGACTCATCAGCGCGCGCACTCGTACCTGTTGCTGGGCACTTGTCGCCGCCGCCGCCGAGTGCCACTACTTAGTGGCAATTTTGCGCCAGTCTGTCATTTGGCATTTTATGCTTCATTCACAACAACCAGCTGGCTGGTGCCAACTTGCAAGCAGCAACACTGGCAGCCATTTTCACGCAAACCGCTCATGTAAGCTGTGTTCCATTCACTTGGCTCTTGCTTTCAATTTATTTTGATTGGCATACTTTCAATGTTGACTTGGCTGTTGGGCGATATGTTGCTGCATTCTTGGATGTTTGCTAGGCGCATTCCATTTTCTGCTACATTTAGATTTTTTAGTTTCAACGAAGCGGAATGCTGTTGCAGCAAATTTAATGGCTGTCACAAGCTACAGAGTTGCATGCGAGCTGATTGAAATATGAGGAGATTAAATTTTTAAAACGAATAGAAAGGTCAAAGTTTGTTTTAAAAGTCTTGAAAAATTTATTTTACAAATTCGTAGAACATTTTTTCTGCCTCTTTTAAAAATTGTTTAAGCTTATTTGACACTGCAGTGTACATCACTGGGAAAAGGAATAAAATGAACTAAGTTTTTATTTAATTATTAAATCATTTTGCAACAGGAAAAGTTAAAACTTTACGACACAAAATCCTGTAAACAACTTAGTACTAAAAGTCTGTCAATAGAATCAATAAAAAATCAATCACTAAAATAAATTGTACAACGAAACTTCTCAATTAGAGAAGCCAAATAGTTCTGCATAATCGAGGGAGTATTTGTCTACCAGGTCCGTAATCTGGCTGTAATCAAATTTTCATGTTTACCACATTCGAACATGGAAATCCGTAATTAAATAACAACTCAACCCGATCGACCATGGCATATGGAAATTGAATTTGACGCGCTACAATTTTCCAATGTGTAAATAATTTTCTGCGACACCATTGAATGTTTGTACAACAGAAATCTTGTTGCCAAATAAGCAAACAAATTTCCGCAAAATCTCCAAAGATTTGTAGGCAAACGTTGATTGTGTTCAATTTGTATATTCATATGCGCTCAGCTCCACACACACACATACACACACACACACACACACAAACACGCATTCACACTAGCACAGCGTGTCCAATTTGTAACAATTTCGCGCAGCAAATCTAAATTGAGTCGGTTTTTGTCTGTCAGTGTGCGTGTCTGTATGGCTGCGCACAACATAAGCGACATAAATAATTGCCACTTTGTCGGCAAATCCTCGCGCCAGCAGCCACCAGTATTTATGTGAATATGTTCGCTTGCATTGCACTGTTCGCTCTATGACATGACAAATGCTGCATAACAATGTGTACATGCGTGATATGTTTTCGATGTGCTTGTGTGTGTGTGTGTGTGTGTGTGTATGTGTCGCCCCTAGATTTTGTTTTGGCAAGCAAACAGATTCATTGTAAGCCGGTAATGTGGTTTTATTCCATGCAAATACGCTAATGCTTTGCTTTACACATTTAAGTAGTCGCCTTTGTTGTGCGCATTCATACGAAATATATTTACATAGATATTTACATATTTATATATGGACCGCCATTCACACACATATTGTTTATGCTTTTGTTGTTATTTTTGGAATCGATGTCGGTCGCGCAATAATAGGGTTAACAATAAAGTTTAGGCCTAACCACTGTAAAGGCTCGTATCGAAGGCAACGGGGCGTATGCGTAACTCACAACCGCAGCCGCAAATTTCCAGTAAGTGGCGCCGTTGCCGTCGAACGCAAAGACGCGCTAATAGACGTGCCGCTTTTGCTGTGGCAGCTGGCCGTTACTTCCGGGCCACAGCTTTCAATATGCGTGATTGGCAAAGATAGAAGGCACAGCGTCAGCGACACGCTGCGGCGCATATTTGGCAAATGTTTTATGCAAAACAGTAGTCGGTGTGGGTTTCAGGGCTTCTTGTGTTGCAGATAAGAACTCAATGCGGGGCGCTCTTACGAGTTAAAGGACTTGTGATGGTGATTTGTAAAGCTTGGTACATTTTTTGAATACGCTGCCAAACTAAGGAAATGCTTTCTTCAATGATGGAGTGATATGATTGATTTAAAGAAGTCAAATAAAAAAAGTTATTGGAAATTGAGAAAAATTGAAGAAAGTTTAATGCTTTAAACCAGGGACCCAAAATAACAGTTATGCATTTTTAAAAATTTGAAAACGTTGCCCATTTTTAAGAGATATTTATAAATGTTGGACAATAACTATTATGAGGGAAAAAATACTTTTTTCGCCATTTCGTAACTATTATTCGTGACAAATATTTTTTTCTGTTGCCTAATAACTATTATCAGCAAGAAATATTTTTTCCATTGCTCGGTAACGTTTATTTTTTGAAAAATATTTTTTCCGTCATCGCATAACTGTTATGAGAGAAAAATATTTTTTTCCGTCATCGCATGACTGTTATGAGAGAAAAATATTTTTTACGTTGCTCGGTAACGTTTATTTTGTGAGAAATATTTTTTACGTTGCTCGGTAACGTTTATTTTGTGAGAAATATTTTTTACGTTGCCAGTAACTATTGTGAATGGGACATATTTTTTTTACGTTGATTGATAACTATTATTTTGCAATATATATTTTTTACGTTGAAAATACCGGCACACAAAAGAAAGAGATGTCTGATCGGTGAATGCGACTATAAATTTTCTATGGAATTAGGTTCGCTGATCATGAATTTGATGCCAGATTAACACCATCACCCATTACTTTTGGAAAAATCGCAAATCTAAAATCGAATCAATGATTAAATTTTGTATTGTGTGGGTGGTGGGTGCCAGACCCTTGTCCAGTACCCGTCCCGGTAGAAGGCGTAAGACTTAGGGAAGTCCTTAAATGCGGATACCCAAGTCTGACATCGAATTTATGATCAGCGAACCTATTTCCATAGAAAAAGTATAGTCGCAGTCACCGATCAGACATCTGTTTCCTTTGTGTGCCGATATTTTCAACGTAAAAAATATATATTGCAAAATAATAGTTATCAGTCAACGTAAAAAAAATATGTCCCATTCACAATAGTTACTGGCAACGTAAAAAATATTTCTCACAAAATAAACGTTACCGAGCAACGTAAAAATATTTCTCACAAAATAAACGTTACCAAGCAACGTAAAAAATATTTTTCACAAAATAAACGTTACCGAGCAACGTAAAAAATATTTTTCTCTCATAACAGTTATGCGATGACGGAAAAAATATTTTTCAAAAAAAAACGTTACCGAGCAACGTAAAAAATATTTTTTGCTGATAATAGTTATTAGGCAACAGAAAAAGATATTTGTCACGAATAATAGTTATACATAGATGTAAAAATAATTATTTCAAAATAATAATTATAAGTAACAATTAAAATATTTGTTACAGTGAAACAGTTATTTTCCAACTTTTTTCCTATAAACGTTATAACTGTTATGTCCCTGCTTTAAACTATTGCAAGACGACATCATTGAATAGTTAATTCTTTTCTTTACTCAGAAGCTGACTACCTTTAACTATTGCACGCAGACAACATTTAATGGTTCTTGCACTGAATACCAATGGGTTGGTGCACAAATTACAAATCATTGTGTTGATGCAACAACCCGTCCTTATTCAGTGCAGGAACCATCTAAATGTGGTTAGCGTGCAATAGTTGAAGGTAGCCAGTTTCTAAACGGGGCAAATCAGTAATTATTCAGTACTGAGTTGTTGTTATATTAATTTTTATAAGAGCGTAATGTACTGTTTAGACAGCCAAATAAATTAAGGCAATATAGTTCTTAATTGAATTTATTGCTTTTGCTGTTCACACACCTAAATTTAGTTTACACCTCAATTAAGCTGTTATCGAAAATGTTATCGGACATGTTTTTGTTTTGACGAAGGGAAACTTTTGTCTGTCTGTGTATAAAAACCGTTCTTACAAAACATTGATTGACCATTTAGTAATATTTATTCAACATCCCTACGGATGCACACAATTTTCAAACGAAGTTTCAAAGCAAACAAAGACGTTTGTTAAGTCTTTCGCTGCTGTCAGCTTCTCACTTTTGTTTTGGTTCCGTCAGTAAATTTGTTTATCGATAACAGCGACACAGCATTGCATGGCGAATTGAGCTCAATTTATGTTCAATTTAGGCGTAATTGCAATTAGTTCAATAGAGATTTTTGTATGACAAATTAAGTTCATTTTAGAGATAAATTGAGGATGAATTGAAAACATTTCTTAATTGCGCAATTTAGCTTGCTGTCTGAAATATAAATTTAATCTAGTAACTATATTTCATTCTTAATGCATAACTAAAACTCAAATAAATATTGCTTTTTTTTAATTTTAATTTTAATTTATTTTATAATTTATTTTATCAGGCGTACAACTTTGCTTCCGCCGTTTTTTTCCAAAATTAAAAGCTTTATTGCGAAAAAGTGCTTACAGATGTATTATTCAAAGTATTGTCCGTCGCTAGCGACAACTTTCTCCCATCTTTCCGGCAATTTTCGGATCCCGGCTCGAAAAAAGGAGTCCTCTTTTGACGCTATCCATGAAGCAATCCATTTTTCCAATTCTTCGAAGGATTGAAAATGTTGATCTGCCAGGCCGTGTGCCATCGAACGGAATAGGTGGAAGTCAGAAGGGGCGACATCTGGGAAATACGGCGGGTGGGGCAAGACTTCCCATTTCAGCGTTTCCAGGTACTTTTTGACCACTTTTGCGACGTGAGGCCGAGCATTGTCGTGTTGGAGGATGACTTTGTCATGTCGCTCTTGATATTGTGGCCGCTTTTCTTTTAGCGCGCGACTAAGGCGCATCAGTTGCGTTCGGTAGCGATCTCCTGTGATGGTTTCACCCGGTTTTAAGAGCTCGTAGTAAATCACACCGAGCTGATCCCACCAAATACAAATCATAACCTTGGCGCCGTGAATATTCGGTTTTGCCGTCGAAATCACCATTTTTAAAACGTTGAAACCACTCCCGACACGTTTTTTCACTCAGAGCAGCATCACCGTAAGTTTCTGAGAGCATTCGATGCGCTTCAGCTGCATTTTTTTTGCGAATTGTAACAGAAAAGTAAAACTTCCCGCAAATGGCGAGAATTGGGCACATAAACGGACATTTTCGAGCGTGAATAATACGAAAACAAGAACAACTGTCACTGAAACGGCGATGACAATTCGTTAGGCACTGTCCACACTCACTTTAAAGGCATTACCATCTATGTATTTCAACCAGCCTCAGCCGGTACAGCCACCTATCGGAAAACGGCGGAAGCAAAGTTGTACACCTGATATTTAATTTATTTTATTTAATTAATTTAATTAATTTATTTTTTGTAATTTATTTTAAGTAAGAACTTTCAACTAGAAATCAGCAGAACCATATGTCAAAGTTTTGTACTAGAAACACAATTTAAAGTGAAAATCAGCAGAAACATTTTACAGCTAACGCTGTCAGAAACAAAGTACAAACGTTTCCCACTTAGGCCAAATTAAAGCTCACCGATTCATTGGCTTGAATAAACTAACACAAGTAAAATCAAACAAAGTTCTGGCACAGCATTGCTGGCGTTCATTTGCAGATGCCGCTTCAGACTTTAGCAAAACATTGTGTAAATTTGAAAGCCCTGCGTAGATCGTGAAAAGTTGCGCAGATTAATGCGAGATGAATAGTTGCAAACTGCAAAGCAGCTCAACTGTTGCACCTGTGCGCACATCGAAATTTAAATCTAAAGTGATTAAAATAAAATAAAATTAAATTTTTACATTACGAAAGTTTGCCACAAAAGCACTAATTACAACATAAACTACGTATTTACATAAAAACGTGCTGGCAAAGTGTGCTTCAGGCATGAATGTTTAAGCGTTTTAGTGCCACTTTCAGCACACTTTCAGCCACTTGAGGAGCGCACCCTGTGTGAGCACGTGCGCATCTAACAGCGGCAGCAACAACAAGAAATATAACGTGCACTGATTTTTTCTTGTTTGTACAAAAAAACAACAACAACAACAATGAGAGGCCACGCTACAGTCGAACATGCGACGTTGGAGCAACTCGAGCGCCGTGTCTCCTGTACGCTGGCAAAGCGCTAAATTAAGCTCAATCAAGTCCTGGTAAGCCAGCACATTACAAGCAATAATGCCAGCACATCGTGCAAATGGCGCTACATGGACCATATATCCATGTCTGTGTGTGTTGTAGCGCATTCAAGTATGTGACAAAATGTCCATTCAGTGCACAAACCACAACAGCAACAGCCAACAACAATTCAGTAATCTCAAGTACTCGTATTAAACCCAAAAAATACAACAATAAAATAATAAAAAAAAATCTGCAAAAACTCGCACACACTAAATTAGGCAGGCAGCATTAAGCGTTGGTGGGGGATTGCGTTCGCTTTTTACGATGCACGAAAATTTCCGCCTGCCCACGTCGTCTGCAAATGGCACATTAAGTACGCTCGAGAGCGGCGCTGCTAGTGTTTATGGGCCTAAGTGGCGCCGTGCCGAGCCGACGCACCACCGGCTGCGACAGTTTTGGACCGGAAAAGGAGTGAGCACGCCCGACCCCAACAGCCAAAGCCATCAAAGTTGCTCTTGTGCGGCGCGTTGCGGTTTAAGGTGAGTTGCGGCGTCGAGTGTGGAACGTGTAGTTTTGTTGTGCAGCTAATTTAATTCGGCACAAGCCAGCGTGGGGCCTAGTTTCGTGGGCGAGTGTGCGGCTGGCATCAAACTTAATAATTCAAATTGCGAGCGACGCGAAGCCAAGGTCAACACAACTCAATGAAAGCCACTTCCTAATTCGTTCCAGCGACCAGCGCAAAGGAACGCGACAGGAAATGCGTTTTTGCACAGCGTTTGACGAGCTAGTTGGCAATGCTCGGCCGGAAAAGGGCCACCGTGGTCTTTGGAGCGTAGGTCGGTGTGGCGTTGAGGGGGAGCGGGTCTAATGCGTTTTTAATAAGGGTCGTTTGTTGACTTTTTAGCTTTGGCAAACAATGCTTAATTTACATAAGTACCGCTAGTTTTCCTATCAACTCACCGCGTGCTGGTTTTGCCACGTGCTGGTTTTATGTTTTTTTTTGTTGTTTACTTTATCGGTTTTTTGCGTTTCTACTCAACAAAATCCACTTAAAACGTCAACAGCGCAAGTTTAATTTGTTCTGTGCAATTTTCGTGGGGAAAACTTTTCACTCATTTGTGCCTAATGTTGTTTATTTGTTGGTCATTGTCACTTGATTGATTGACAGTCGGGGGCCCATTTAATTGGCGCACAAGCTGAACTCATCCACGTCTGGGCCACGTAATGAGCACTGACAGACGTTTGCAGATAATTTAAACAATTTAACACATTTTTATAATCTGTGCTGCCTGCGTGCCAACTCACCGCCGACCGACAGTCAGAAGTTGGCCGAAGTTCGCTATAGCCGCTGGCGCTGGCAGGACGAACGTATTGGTGCGTGTTGCCAGATATCTGCCACGACGTGAGCAATGCCGCATTCTTTGACGAAGCAGCAACTGTCAAAGTAAGTTCGTTCTTGGCGCAAGTGAGGAATGTCAAAAAGTTGGCCACTTTTGCTCGAACAGTGATACAATCTGTGTGTTTGTATCTAGCAATGACAGCGGTTAATGTGTTTAAATCTCGACTAAAACTTGATTGCAATGTGGTTAAAAATAATAAAAATGAAATGAAATGTGCGATTGTTTATATTAATTTAATTACGAACTTGCTTTGGCTTAAGTGCTGCAAAGTTTTAGTTTAGTTAAATTGAAGAAAACAGACTACAAAACAGCTAACGAATTTAGTACTCATAATTGTTTAGTTTTTGTATTTGATTTGATATTAAAGAAGCGTTAAATCGAATATTCATGACCACTGTCATGAATCGTCGTGTGAATAGCAGATGTGAAAAATTAAAATTTTATTTATAAGAAATATGTCATTTTCACATCCTTTGCGCTCTTCCTCTGAATGACTGAATAAGAACTTTTTAAATCATCTTTCTTTTTAAATCTGACTTCATTTAACTATTTAAATAATTTCAAAATACAAAATGTGGCTCGCAAATATGAACAATTCATAGTTCATTTATAAGAAAGCTTCCACTTTCCACTCCACTCTCTCTAAATAGGAACTTCAAAAAACATCTCATAACACTTTAGCATAAAGTATTTTAAAATTTTTAATTCAATTTACCACTTTAACCTTTGAATTCAAGTATTCGTGACCACTGCAGCTCGCGCAGACCGCAGCTATAAAAAATTTAGGCTTTGTGTTTCACTTTTGCATCGTTTGCGTTCCTCCTTCCTCTGAGTGACTGAATATAAATTTCGTTAATCATCTCAAAATTCTTTAGTACACAAATTGAGTCAAATATGCATGACCACTGCAGCTCGTGTGGCTCACAAATATGAACAATTCATAGTTTATTTATAAAAAAGCTTCCACTTTCATATCCTTCGCGCTTCTTCCTCCTCTGAATGACTCAAATGCAACTTCAAAAAACATCTAATAACACTTTAGTACATAGAGTTTTCCAATTTTTTAATTCAATTCACCTTTTTGACCTTTGAATTCAAGTATTTGTGACCACTGCAGCTCGCGCAGACCGCAGTTATAAAAAAGGTAGGCTTTGTATTTCACTTTCGCATCATTTGCGCTTCTTTGAATGTGAGTCCATCACTGCGGCACCATGTCAATTGCCGCTAGCTGCGACAAACTTAAATTTAATTAAACTTTCAAGCGCTGTCGGCACCTTCTTTGCGCCAACTAGCAGTAATTTAATAAAACACCCCAAAAACCAGCGTAATTAAAACGCAAAACTTTAAATATGCAATATGAATTTGTAAAGCAAAACAGGCCGAGCACTTTGCCAAAGCAAAGCGCCCCTCAACCACCCGGCTGGCAGACTAAGCCAGACAAAAGCCGCACTGTAGCTTACAGGTTGCACAAATTGCTGTGGCGCTCTTAATTATTAACGGCGGTTGCAGTGCCGTCGAGGGCAGCAAAAGCGCAGTCGGCAGCAATGAAGAGCGCGCACGAATTTTACACATTTAACTGCATTAAAGCTGGTCGAAAGTGCTTTGAAATCTTTGTTGCATTTATGCGAACACAAATCAAATCGAATGTAAATGATTTGCAGCTGTCAACGACGCCCGTAAGTATGCTACAACTTTGTCATTTCGTAATTTAAGTCGTTTGCCAATGTTATTGAATTCATTTTTACAACATTCTCGCCAAGTGCCTGTCAATTCGTGCGCTTGTGCCGACTTAATCCACTAACGCGCCATTAGCATTGCAAAATAAACACATTAAGCAGCTCTGCGCAAACAATTTTCCAATTTCCATGCTGCGCGCAGCCACACATTGGCGCTGGCCAGGTCGGCACATCGAATTGTGCTGAATTCTGGACTAACGAGAAATCAACAATAATAAACATCAATCAATCAAGTAAAAGTTCCACAAGTCGAAACTTTTTGTATCGACATAAAGTTGTTAAGTGGCAATAAGAGTCGCTGACGAACGGGTCGATGGGCGATAGGCGGTGGACGACGCGAAATGCGTGAAACCGGCGCAAATGTTTACTTAAAAGTTGGCGTAAAATTGAAGCGCTGATGTTGAGATCATTGACGCAGAATTTCCAAACTTTTAATTTACTTACGGCTCACCGGCGGCAGTTAAATGAACAGCAATGTATATGTGTGTGTGTGTGTGCATTGTGAAAGCAGTTAGTTATTGCGTAGCTGAAATAAGTTTTGCTTCAGGTTCTTGACAACTACTAAGCAGCTCAGCCATGCAAGTTTTGGCATAAGGAAAATAGACAAACGGTAATAAAGAGCAATTAAATGCAGAACAAAGAGAGACGAGTAAATTTATTATGGCGCTTAATTAATAAAAGTCGGACAAGTATTGCCGCTGGAATGGCTCAAGCAGATTCGATTCGACAGAAGCCGAGGAAATTCCTTTAAAAAGATGGGCACGGTGCGTCTTGAATGGCAGCGCGTCTGGCGCAACTGTCAAAAAAGTTGAAACAGTGTATTTCCATAGAGTGAGTAACACAACGTCACACAGAATGTGTCAAACGGAAAAAGTTCACGAACTTTAAACTTTTTGAAGCGTTTTGTTCGGAATGACAGCTAATCAGCTGATGATATTTCTTGGTGATGGTTAGCTCTTGGCTAAAATTGAAATCGAGTTTCAAATAGAAAAAAAAACAATTAGTCTAAAATCATGAAATATGTTCAAATTTATCTGAAAAATTATTTCAATTATTAATTTTGTTCCTTAAATATTGAAAAAGGGTTAAAATAAAATACAATTCCTTGATGGTAGGCATTTTTGGTTTGGTTTGGTTTTTGGTTTGGTTGGTTCTAACGGTTATCGATTTTTCAAAGTGTTAGCATCACTAAGTGCCATCTTCTAACGCTTGGAGTGTAACTTGTCGCGCAGGACGCAACAAAGCGTTGGACGTTGAAAACGGTTTGAGGACAGGATGCACGGTTTGTACCTTCGCTTTAAGGCTGAGTTGTTCGCTAAGAGTCTAAAATTTCAACTAAGAACGTAGAATCTAAAATATTAATTCAAATAGGAAACAACAAATTAAGAACTTCAACGGGGCCCAGACAATTTGTATAGTTCATGGGCTGATTTGTGCTCTGACTAAGAGATTAAAGCTGCATTACAAGTCGATGTATCGTTGATTCGATCTCTGATTTATACATCAACCACTAAGGAGCACTTTCTTTTGTATAAAGATATCATATATTTATGTAGAGTGTCCCAAGAAAAGGGAAACGCATATTTATTGAGCGAGTGTTGAGAGGGAGACCGTGACTCCGGTGGAAGGACCAAGTTGAGGACGCCTTATGATTCTTGACCAATTGGACAAAAATCTGATCACAGGACCGTTTCTCTTTTTCAATTTGCTCTGAAATTTTGACAAAGATGTGGCTCTTCTCTCACCAATGACGCATTGAATCTCGGCCTTGCGCTCAGGAATATTTTGTGATTTATTTGCATAGACCAGAGATTTCACCAAACCCCAAAGAATGAAAACGCACGGCGTAAATTTCATGATCCTTGTGGCCAGTTGGTTTTGCATTTTGAGGGGTAATTCGGTCTGATTCGGTTCACAATAATAACGCATTCTTACTTCACCTCATTTTCGTAACAATCAAAACAATCGTGAACGACAGCTGTAAAATTTAAAGTGCCATTTGCACAGAAACAAAATTTCCACAAAATCGTGCACTTTTATTAGGATACCCTGTACTGCTACTTATACCTTTATTAATTTAAACGATTAGTCACCCCCAGTGTTGTGGTAATTTGTATATGAAAGCTTTGCAAAGGCTTTGCTTCCACAGAGGATATCAATATCCTTTCCGCATTCCTCTGTCTCTTAGAACTAAATGTATTTTAAACAAAACCTCTGCAATATTTCCATCTCAAAAAAAAACCCATCTGGCTCAAAGTGTCCTCCGCCTACACACAACGCCATGAATAGATCTATTATTACCTCGAAATAATAGCAATTTTGAGAGCAAAAACAAAACAAAACAAAACAAAATAACAATGAAAAGATTCACAACTCTATTCATGGCACACTTTTGCACAGCAAAGAAGAGTTATTTATTGGCAAAACACTTACAGTAGCACGTAATTTTTAACGGCTGCAAATAATCAGCAGGAAGGATTTCCCATTCAGTCCTCAGCCGCACCGAGTGAAACAAATGAATTGAGAGGAAGCGAGCAGCGTCTGCGATACGCGCGCGCCAACTTTTCGCCAGCGAAACAATGGCCTCAATAAAACAAACAGACACAACTGAAACTAAGTGAAACCGAAAAGCAGCACAACAGATGGCAAACAATGACAGCAATTGCAAGTTTTCTTGTCACCGTTGCACAGCAGTGGCAATTCGCAGATTGCCGGCCGGAGGCACCGCAATGGCAGCCATAGGAATAGCGAGGAAATCTGTAGCAGCGACAGACTCGGGCGCACCGTCGAAAATATCAATCAATACGACGAATCATAACAGATTGCGAGGCATTGAAAAGAATCGAAAAATCGAAAAGAATGGAGCCAAAGTAGCAATAATCCAAATGACTGTCACACGAGTGTCATAATACCTCGGGAGCAATGGCGACGGATACGGGGAATTTCGAATCTATTATTCCGGCGGAGTGGGAGTCCCTACGGTGCATAGTCAGAGTTGACAAGAGCGACGTTTGTGCTGCGCTGCGGATGCGGATGCGAAAGCACGCCAACACACACAAACACACTGGTGAACCGCACTGTCAATGCTTTTGTTTGTTTGTCGAGTCAGACGACAAACGAAACGATGAAGACACGACAAAGATGACAAACACAAACTGCGTATGAGCGCTGGTATGTGTGCCCGTGTGTGTGTGTGTGTGAGCAGAAGTGACAGCGCCAGACAACCAACGCAAAAGTCAGACAGCATGCGGCCAACAAAAAGAACAATTGTCAGTCAGACAGGTTAAGATGAGCTTTGCGGATAGAAGATATGCGCACTTGCTGCTCTCGCCACCCTCCACCGCACTAAAGTGGCTTCTAATTTAATTGCTTTCGGGTTTCAGGAAGATTTGATTTCAATCTTTGCTGCTCATGAGCTTTAATGCAATAAGAACTTTTATAAAGAAAATCCGTATTGATTTTTAGTGCTTCAGTTGAAATCTGGCAGGTATTAAGTGACAATAAATAACAAAATTTAATGTAAATATTTCTACTGAGATTTTTTCAGAACGTTTTACTTTTAAACTTTTTTTTTACTTAAACTAAAAATAAATGAGATGAAAAATAATAATAATAACAAAAAATACTTATTGAAAACCTGTCTGTGAAAAAGCGGCTTAAAGTTGAAACTTTTTTCACCAAAAAATTTAAACACATATTTTCTGTTTTTTAGCCAATTGAGTAAAAAAAATTGTAAAAATACATGGTTACCAAAAAGGTTCTAAAACTTTCAATATAGATTAAAAAATGATGTGGCCATTTTCGCTTTTAATGTTTTCTCAAAATTTGGAAAGCTGAGGCTTTTACTTCACTTTTAATTCAAAATATTTTCGTAAATTAAAAATCTGAAAATTGGCAAAACTTAGAGGAAAATATCTAAAAGGTATATGAAAGTATGTTCCTGGATTTTTTTTAATTTTAAGAAACATTCTTTCTTTGTCGGATAATGTAATTACATCCTCCGATATCTTCCGATCTCAGAAAATAATTCAATTTGAAAAGTGGTCTAAACACGTATTTTTCGACAAAATGTATTTTATTTATCCCTAAAAGTATGCAATCAGCATGAAAAACTGAGAAAACTGCACAAATGCAAAACATACATCTATTATTATTGTTTTTATTGCAAAACCAGAGGGTCCTAAGACAATTTCTGTTACTCTTTGCAATTATCAATGTTGACGTTACCGATTAAATGTAAAATCTGAAAAATCTAGCCAACACATTTGGTGCTGTAGCTCTCCAAAAACGACGAAATTTGCAAATTTAAGTCTCAGGCATTGCCAAACTACAACAGTTTAAGAAATACAAAATTGAGATTTCACTTCAGCAGACCACGATTAGCTAGTATACCAAATTTTATGAAAAACGGACCACTCCTTCTAATTTTGTCCCGCGGTTGTATGGAGTCGAATCACTGTGAAGCGAAGCCATAGGACTTTATATCTTCTGGTACAAGAATAGCTGAAGGGTGACTGACAATGGCGAATCAAGCAACAATAACTCGCAATAACTAAATTTTTTGGCATCAATTGAATGACAAAAAAAGCACGACTCAACTTATCAGATATCGAAAAGCTCCCATAAGACGTAATTTCCATAGATTGTGATGTGAAGTAGCAATATAACTCATTTCGACACTTCTTTCTCTGATGAAGACAGAACAGCAACACATTTAATAAATTAAGAAGGACATTTAACACTATAAAGTCCTTTCTTTAAAGTCCATATGAAATCATGTTACAAAATATGGTCGGACTTTTTTAACAATATTTTTAACTTTTGTTTATTAAGTATGATATTAAAATAAAGAAAATTTCCCGTAACATTTTCTTATAAAAAGTGAGGCAAAACCATTATAAAAGACCTCAATGAAATCATTTCGACAACTTTGGGCACT
Source organism: Melieria picta (assembly GCA_964056695.1). Lineage (NCBI taxonomy): Eukaryota > Metazoa > Arthropoda > Insecta > Diptera > Ulidiidae > Melieria > Melieria picta. The sequence continues at coordinate 4,030,117 of OZ057398.1, forward strand.
AGACATGAATTAGTGTTGTATGGGGATTCTTAATAATGGGTTCTTGATGCTAAAAAACCGCTCATTTTTTGAGAAAGCAAATGGTTTAATAAAGACAATACCTTGACTTTTTACAGGAACCCCAGTTAGAGCAATGTGCCTCCTTCTGGCAGTCATAGAGGGCACTCACAATAGACCTCCGAATACAATTACGGGTTTTACGTACACGCCCTCTGAACCTAATCTAACCTAACACTAATTTAATATTACAATTATATTCGAAATGGGAAGGTCAATGGGGTTTCGACAACACAATTTGATTTTTGCTTCGTAGAGCCCGAAAGTTGACAACCTCACAGCTCTGATTGTATGGGAAACGCCCTCTGGTGATGGCATTTTGAACTTTAATTAATTTTGTATTTTTTGTACTAAAGAATGATGCTAATCGCTGAATAAATCATTCAAATCGGTTCAGTAGTTTTCGATATACGATGTTTTGTAGCTTATTTAACTACTACATTTGCAAGTGAGGAGCCAATTCCATAGAAAATGGCCAGTCTTGTATGGCAGCCCCCTTAAGACTTGGAGATAGCGGGTAGGTACGTTTGGAAGAAGCATTCGGAAAAGAAAATAAATGAGTGTCGGTCTTACATTTGACACATCTGGGGGCAACTTTAAAGCAGTTGGAGCCTATTTTATAAAAACGATCATTTAGTATGGGAGCCCCATTAAGGGTTCGAGATAGCGGGTAGGTATGTTTGGAAGAAGCATTCAGAAAAAAAATAAATGAGTGTCGGTCTTACATTTGACACATCTGGGGGCAACCTGAGAGTAGTTGGAGCCTATTATATAAAACCGATCATTTTGCATGGAAGCCCCATTAAGCGTTCGAGATAGCGTATAAATATGTTTGAAAGAAATGTTCAGTAGGAAAAACTAGTGACGATCAGTCATAGGTTTTAACCCTCTACGAGCAACTTCTGAGCAGCTGTGGAGCAATTTGTTGAATTTTGCAGGTTTTTTGTAACTTGGTAGCCTCACAATTTTTTGGCTAATGCACTTTTTCAGCAAACCACATAAAATGAGAGGTTCTTAAAGATTGAAATCGAAAAATCGTGCACTAAATCATGTCTATTGCGCACTTTTTGTTCATTGACTGAATTTAATAAAGAATAAAGAATAAAGAAAATATAATCTCGAGTTCTAATGATATCAATTTCAAAGTGTGCAATGTACTTAAAATCGCAGTAAAGCTGTCCGTCATAACTCACATACAACTCTTTTTGTTTAATTTTTAAGTTCAGACACATTTAATTAAAACAAAAACGTTTATTTGGTATCTCATTAAATTGCAACAAAACTCAAAATTTTGTCCGTGCAAAAAACTGAGCTGCAAAGTCCTTTTTTCGTATGTATGTATGTATGAACGAATATAGTGAAATCCAAGGAACAGTTGCAGCTTTCCCTTCGTCGCGCAAACAATGACAGCGAAATATGGGTTAAAGCTTTTGCCGAGCATATTAAATTTCGCCCACAGGTTTGGAGCTCGCGCTGTGCCGATTGTCGGGCATGTAACAAGAGCAGAATAAATAAATACACTTCCACACACACTTGGACACGTATGCGAGGTAAATATGTGTGTGAATCTGTATGAATGCGCCAGCAAGCAAGACAGACCAAATTTCAATTATATGCCACGTTAGCTACATTGAGAAGACGGCGGCCGGGCGGCGAGCGCACGGACACGGATGGATTCTATTCCACTATGTGGACATTGTTGCTGGCCGTAATCCGATGCATCAGTGGGTGTGTGTCTGTGAGCGTGTGGCAGGACGATTTCTTTTTTGCAAAATCTGAAATCACGAATGAAAATTAAATTAAATAGAATGAAAAATGCAAAATCACATGTGACGCGTCGGTATGGGACTGTGGACACGAAACGTGGAGACAGCAATGCTGTGACTGCGTAATTGAGCACAGATGGCCAATGTGACAAGCGAGTCAAAGCTATGCAAACAAATTACTGATTGATGATTTGAGCATAAACAGATTTGCCAATATTGATTTTGGAATTTTGGAGAACAAACATTTCAAGTTGAAGATGTAACGGACGTGGTTCTAATGTGATTGGCTGACAACTTTTCATAGATATGCGGATGGGAGTAAAATAGTAAAAGTTAAACTCTCAAAGGACAAATTGAAAGTAAACGAATTTATGAGATTTCTCAATTTGCAAAGCAATTTTGGCTTTTTTTTTGCTGGACAATTTTGCGTCAAGAAAACGTCAAATTTTACACCTCAAACATTACTAAAATGTCGTTATTCTGATTTGTTTATTTACAATGCGTGCAAACGCCCTTAAAAAAGCACACACACATGTGTACAGTTGCGACTTAATAGTGAATACTGCCGCCACTTGGCTGTGCAAATGAAATCGAAATCGAAACGTTCGCGACCAACGCAACCGGAAGTGATGCTTGTTTGCGTCAAAATAGCGAAATAAATCGCTAAATATTTCTTCCGATAAACGAGGCGAAATGACGTGATATGTACGAGCATAAACAATGGAAAGCGGCAACAGAAAAGGCGGCAATGAGCAGAGAAGTCAACGTCGCGATAACGACGAATTCAGCAGAGCGAAGGCAATTTGTTGCCGCTGAGAGTACAACAGTTCAGTGCGAATGATGGCAGCATTGCCAGCATTCGAAAATGCCAAACGAAAGGCAAATTTGCTCTTAGATTGTTATACGCCTAAGAGTATGCTTAACTTTTGCGCTTCTGCATTTCAAGTGAGTTAATGGTGCAACGAGCGATGAGAAGAATCTGGTACGGTAAATAAAATGCGTACAATGCATGTGTCAGCCAAAACACAAATTAACCTGGTAGCGCCTAGCGTGACCATATGGTCACACTAAACATGCAATAAAAAAATTTACTTTTCTGCAAAATTCGAAGAAATCGAATTCCGACACATTCAGGTTGGTTTTTATTTAAAAACATTGACTGCAGAAATTTCAAGAGGAATGAATGAATGAATATCAATCGTTACTTTATTGAATTGAAGTTTACATCAAAAAAAATAATGCAACAACAACTTTAGAGCAAAATTGAAAAAATCGAAAATTCGAAAGAAAAAGAATTCCGACACATTCGGGTTGATTTTTATTTAAAAACATTGACTGCAGAAATTTCAAGAGGAATGAATATCAATCATTACTTTATTGAATTAAAGTTTACATCAAAAATGAGTTTGCAACAACTTTAGAGCAAAATTGAAAAAAAATTCGAAAATTCGAAAGAAAAAGTATTCCGTAAGATTTGGGTTAATTTTTATTTAAAAACATTGACTGCAAAAATGTCAAGAAGGAATGCAAAAAAGAACATCATTTGAATATCAATCGTTACTTTATTGACTTGAAGTTCATATCAGGCAACAGTGAGTATGGAACAACAAAAACTTTAGAGCAGTGAAAGCTTTTCGTATCGTCTTAGAGTTTGTTATTTAAGAAACAAACTGAAGTGGTTAACACTAGAATGCCCGACAATCTGACATACTTAAAATGCCCATATGTAGTCATTTTGACTACATTATTGTTTACTGACTTTTTTATTTTATTGGTTTTTAAGTAGCAAATATGAATAAATACACGAGATTAAACTAAAATAAGCATTTAGTTTTTATTTTTTTATGGTTTACAAAGTAAATTCATTTAAATAAAATAGCGTACTTTACACATAAATGAGATAAAATGGAATGAAATTTGGAATTTGGAATTTGGAATTTTTGAATGAATTTTATGAGTGAATTTTGAATTGAAAAACTTGGGAATTGTCACAGCCTACTATGATATTATTTTTTTTAAATGTTTGCAATTATTTGAAATTTTCATATTTCGCAATTGAAGATGCATATTTGTCTATTTATCAGTAAGATTTGCTGAAAATTTTATATAGGTAGTCGAAATGAAACTTGGTCATTGAATTGTTTGGTCATTTAAGGTAAATTTTGCAAAATTGGGGTAAACAATTTTTTTACAATTTTTTTTATTTATTTATTCCATTTAGCTTAAAAATTAATAAAAGTCACGTAAGATATTTTTTTAAAAAGCGATACAACAAAAGTTATTTACAATAAAAGACCTTAATGTAGTCAAAATGACTACCTTGGGCATTCTAGTGTTAAGACCCATTTTGGTTCCTAGAGTAAAGTTCGATGGGGTTTTCCACCTAACTAGAGCAGTTTGAACTGTTGGCCAACTAAGAAGACTATAATAAATAATCATGTTGACCTCAATTATCATTAAAAGGCCGTCAGCCTTTGCCCTCTCTGCAGAAACCAGCAAATAATTTCCTCTAAATCCCAAATTTTTCTCCAAAAGTCGCTTGCGAAATATATTTTTAATTATTTTTCCTAATACTCCAAACTATTTCCTTACTATTTGTATTATTCTTGATTATTTGACACTTGCATGATAAATTTAGTGCCTTGATTTATTAACTTTTTTAATGAAAATTTAATGAAAGTTCTCCCCTTTTCTGGCTGAAACTTATTAATCAAATTTGAGTCCAATACAAGCCAACTGTCAACACTTAATATATGAATTGCTCTATCGTCAAAATAATTAAGGCAAAATGTGTCTGCCCGCAACAAACAATCGACACCCACACACACACAACGCTATTGCTGACACTTGTCCTACGCATTGCAATTACAAAAATGCCAGCCGTTGCTGCATTTCTGTGCGCCGCTGCCGAAACATTGCTTTGCAAATTCCACACAGAAAACAGGCAACAACAAATGCTCACAACACCGCAAGTGCATCTCGTCTGGTATGCAAAGCTATTGCGCCGCGACACGTGTCCCATTCATGTGGCACACAGCCGATGGCCGATTGAAAGCAACGAAATAAATGCGAAAAAGCACACTTGCGTATGTTTTCCTAGGGCGCACATCCCTTTTTCTGGCTGCCTTCAACAAATTTTCCGGACACGTGTGCCAGCAGAACAACAACACAATGCCAGGCAACTGGCACGCAATGCCAACAACTCGGAAAAATTTTGAAATAATAAAAGAACAAATGACACAAATCCCCGACAAGCCCTGTCCGATAATTTAATGAATACTTAATGTGAGTGCGCGCTTGCGCCAAGTAATCGTAATAAATTATTATTTCGTTTAATTTCCCACTGCTGCCAACCGCAGCGCCCCCCACCCCGCCGCCAACCGCTCATTAATGTGTACTGAGCGGCACAAAAGACTTTTCAATTCAACCGGCCGGCACTTTGCACTCGAAGCCCATACAATTTGTTGTACCAGTGTGTGTGTGTGTTGTGTGTGTGTGTCTGCACTTTGCAGGCGGCATGTATGTAGTGTTGTGAATGTGGTAAACATAAAACAAAATATTATGTTACATTGCGTTTCTTGGTCCCCATCCACACACACATTTGCATTTGCCTTTACACATGTTGGTGTGTAATTTATTTGTTCATTTATTTGGCTCCATGGCGCCACTTCAGCGCTCGTCATAATGCGTTGCGATGGCGACCGGATAAATTCGATACATTAAATTTCCATTATCTAATAAAAGTATTTGTGTCGCTGAAAACCGTAGGGGCGTGCAAATTTCTGTTTCCATTCGACAAGTTGCCGCTTGCGCCCACCGGGACTACGAATGCCATGTATTTTGGGTCGTTGTTATAGGCGTTGAAAGTCTCCATTCATAAGCGCGCCAGTGGCAAACCATATGTGGCATGCAACAAGCTATCCCACAGTGCATCTCTCTCACTCTTACACTCTCTGGCTGCGTGTTCAATAGAGGACAATAATGTTGAATAGTTTCGAAACTAATGTTACAGCAATTTTGTATTTGCTCTTCAGAACTTAAATAGAACTAATGAAGAAAGTTGTGCTATTTGAAATTGTATGCTCTCTGTATGAATTGTGCTCTCAATTGGACCAATGACAAAGTTTAGAAAATATTCTAGTTACACTCGTATGTAATGTGTTTACAAAATGTCGATATTTGTATATCAGAAATATATTGAATCAGTAACAGTTTGTTGTTACGTTACATAAAAGCAAAGTTGACAAATGTCTTTGACTCATATAATTAAATTACATGGGTGGAGTCGTTCCTGACAATCAGCTTTGACATTGTCTTATAAATTGAAAGACAGTGTTGGGCAGCAAACATTTTTATGAGTAGAATGGGAACTGCTTCAAGTGAGGCAGTTCCTTAAGCACTCAGACTGAATGGTCCGTTGTAATTGATTTAAGGCAAGAAAGAAAAAGCTTAGAGCAAAAATAGTAATGACTGGGAATTTCTTCTGTGCATTTCATTCTGTCATAAACTCTTTAAAGAATATTAATAGATCACTTAGTGCTGTTCATTACTTTAAAATCAAATCAGGAAAGGCAAGTTGCGCAAGTTGAAACTTGAATTATGTCGAATTCGAATTCTATCCTCTGCTTAGTTCGGCCAACAGGCGAATCTTTTAACTAATCTGTTCAAAAATAAATTCTAACACCGTTATCGATTTCAGTTTCAGCACTAATATTAAAAAGTATTTGATTTGTTTTAACCCTTTCCGACATGAAAATAAACCCGTTCTGTATGAATTGTATGGGCTGTAGTCCAATATATTGGACATTGTGACTGAAAGGGTTAATAAAAAAAATATTACTCTTGAAAAGAAATGTCTATCAATTGGTTCTGGAACGACATCAATATTCGGTGACAAGTTATTGGTATGAAGAATTCGAAAATATTTACAAAAAAGCCGAACTAGTTAGTTGTAATAGATTAATTTTTTTTTATTGAAAATTATTAGTTAGCTATCCACCAAAGTTTTTTTCTTACTTATTGTTTTTCTGCTCACATTCCTATTGTCTTCTGTTCTGTTCTTTTCTATTCTGTTTTGTTCTATTCTATTCTATTCTATTCTATTCTATTCTATTCTATTCTATTCTATTCTATTCTATTCTATTCTATTCTATTCTATTCTATTCTATTCTATTCTATTCTATTCTATTCTATTCTATTCTATTCTATTCTATTCTATTCTATTCTATTCTATTCTATTCTATTCTATTCTATTCTATTCTATTCTATTCTATTCTATTCTATTCTATTCTATTCTATTCTATTCTATTCTATTCTATTCTATTCTATTCTATTCTATTCTATTCTATTCTATTCTATTCTATTCTATTCTATTCTATTCTATTCTATTCTATTCTATTCTATTCTATTCTATTCTATTCTATTCTATTCTATTCTATTCTATTCTATTCTATTCTATTCTATTCTATTCTATTCTATTCTATTCTATTCTATTCTATTCTATTCTATTCTATTCTATTCTATTCTATTCTATTCCATTCTATTCTGTTCTCTTCTGTTCTAATATTCTATTCTACTTTGTTTTGTTCTGTTCTGATGTTATGTTCTATTCTGTTCTCTTTTGTTTTGTTGTATTCTGTTTTTGATAGGTTAGGTTAGGTTAAAGTGGGTGCCTGTACACGGGACTGGCCAAAAGACATACTAAGGCCGCAAAAGAGGCCCATTGTGATATTGCAAGGAAAAAGTGACCTACTGCAAATTGAAGTGCCTACCCAAGCCAATTTGTTTTTTTAGATAAAGTTCTTTTCCGTTGCTCTGTTATGTCCTGTTCTGTTCTATTCTGCTTCTTTCTGTTCTCTTCTGATATTTTATGTTCCGTTCTTTTCTGTCCGGACCTTTTTTGTTCTGTTCTATTTTGGTTTGTCCTGTAATCTTCTAACATTTATTAATTCCATTTCTAATACTTCATTTTCTTCCCTTTAGTCTTCTTCTTCTTCTACGATAAAGCTGCATATTTTTGTTCCGTTTTTTCCGTTCTGTTCAATTCAGTTTCGTCCTTATTTGATCTGTTCTCTTCTGTTTTGTCCTGTTCTGTTTTCTTTTAAGATTTATTTATTTCTTTTCTACTTCATTTTCTTCTGTTTAGTCTTCCTTTTCTTCTAGGAGAAAGCTGCATATGGCATCACAACAGACCAGCCTCTTGGCCTATACGTAGATTAGAATCTATCCTGTCATTTAAACCGAACGAAACCTATGCTAACCTATGCAGTCTTCTTTGCACTTTTCATCACAACGCATTTAAAAAATTCTTACAAAATCAGCCCATCTATTCCTTAAATATATGACCTTTTCAAAATTGCACAAAAGTCCTGTAAAACAATTTCTCAAACAAAAATATCAACTTTTTCAATAGAACTCCAAATTCGACAACTTCGAACAGCCAACCCCTTACCTCATAGACCTACCAACCTACACACTCCTGCAGGGATTCGCACAACTCACAGCGCTGCTCGCTATTGAATTAGAAATTACACTCAAGTGTTAATCGAAAAATAATTGAATTCCTTTATAGAACATTGTTCAATGGGCTCGAAAGTGCCACTCAGCGACCAGACTGCCGCATTGTCCAAGCCTGCCCACACCTACCCACACACACACACTCACGCCCACAAATGAATGTGCTTGTGTATGCGTGCGTATAAATAATTGAGTTTAGTTTAACTCGAAGCGCCTCGCAGCACAGCTTAATGGGAAAGTAATAATTTCATGTACCGGTCAATTTGGTGCAACCCAACTACGCACCGCACGGCGCGCGCATCTAAGCAACATTACTTTCCTGTGTCTGGAGAGACAAGTGCGCGTGTGTTGGTGTGGGTGTGTCTGCGTTGGCGGGCGAGCGACCGCCTGGGCGTATGTGCATCGTTAGCAGTTTCCTTGTACTTCGTGTGTCTATCGACCTTATCGCCGCTACGTGCTGCATTCGACGCGTAAACAATGCCGGGAATATGTGCGAAAATTGGTTTATGTCGGCATGTTAATTGAGGCCAATTACAGGGCTATTCGTTACAAAATTAATTACAAACATTCACGTAATGAGTAATTGTGTGTACATGCATGTCGGTGTGTGTGTGTGTTTGTGTGCGCCATCATCGATGCACCGACACGTTGAAGACACGCAGAGCACTTGGTGAAAGTTGCAAATTTTTTTCTTCACAAAACTTTAAAGCATCAAATGACGAAATACGCTTCATGAAAGTCAAAATCTTTCGCTTGAAGGCCTACAACTTGTATGAAAAGTACTGCAAAATTAAAGCAAAATTATTGCAATTAGGTATGATTGCGTACCGGCAATAATTCGCGGAAGATGTGGCGGATGTGCACAATATGCCAAAAACAACGCGCAATATAAATCAAATGGCTAAAATGGCTGCGATTATGATGTGCGCCGCGCGCCTAAAACTATACTAAATCGCAACCGCAGCAAAATGCAAATTAATACACAACAAACCAGCCAACTAACACGCAAATACACAGTCGACCCGGCCAAGCATCCGCTCAATGCGCCAATCAGTGGGCCACACAGTCAGCCAGCCAACCAACCAATAAAATGACAATTTTCGCATTCGATCAATTTTGCACACACACACACACACCGGAGACATGGACACTGCGTCATAATAAACACCAGCAAATTGTACATAAACTTTGCTTTTTCATTAAAACCACACAACTTCATTGAGTGCATTCAATTTCGCTGCCAATTTCAAGTTTGCTATAAATTACCGTTAATTTCCGAATTTGAATTGAATTCAGCAATTAGAATTTGCCGCATTGAATGCATTAAATAAAGCAATCAATTAAGTGTACACAGTTGTGATTTGGACAAATGTTGACAGGACGCTTTAAGCGCAATTAAACTCGCAACAAACCCCATCTGCAATCTTTTCCATAATTGGAAAAATTCTATTTAAATGATTGATAACAATGTAGCCGATGTTGAAGAATCGTTGAAGTTGGTGTTGGATAAGTTGGAGCTTCAAGTTGCTTTAATTTTGGGTGCAAGTGATACAAGTAGCACCTGGCAGATACCCAGTAGCAGTGCATGTCTGAGCGTTCTATACCAGTGGCGCACACAGGCGGGACTTCATACCCTTCAAATACAAAAATTGCTGGTACAAAATATGGCATTGGGCTTAAAATTGGTACGCAGAATCCTTTCAGAAACCGATTCCATCGTACATAAACTTGAAAACTTTGCACAATGAAAGATCAAAGATCCATCATCAAAGCTCTATCATATTTTTTCCGATGTCATTAGCGGGTTGATTGATTGTTCTTCTCTTTTAGAGTGGATTCATTTCAACATCCCTTTTAGATCTGTATGGTACTTTGATTTGTTATATTTTGATTTTGTTAAAAACAAATTACGCTTTAAAAGCTCTTATTAAATTGAATAAGATCTCGAAAGTCCTTTTAGTAGACTTAGTAGGCAAAAAGCAATACTTTTGAATTTATCCTTCAGCTTGTTCATTACTAGTCTGTAAATTTAATTGTTCTGTGACTTAATAATAAATTAAATAAAAAATATGAGAAGAAATCCCTGCGTTACCGTATCTGCTAGTTTGACCTACAGTTCCCTATGTCCTGGAACTCAAATTGAGTATGCAACTAAAGGATCTGCAGCCTCTTCTTCAGCTATTTCAATCATGAAACGCTCATTCAGAGCTTTTTCCAAGACGCATTCTTTTCTTTTACTGTCTATTACCAGCTACACAGGCGGTTTTATATAGATTCCGTTCTTCCAATCTGTTGTGCACCAATGGCCGCCCAGACTTAGCAATCAATGCACTAACCACAAAGCTATGACAATATCTCAGACAAAGACCGTAAACCGAGTTTTCGAAATTTTAGAACTCATACGAAAACTAGCACAAAAACTCACAAATGTTTGACAAAATTGACCTTTTATCTATTTGTAAAAAAAGGATATGAAAAAGGTCCTTTGAAAATGTTAATCCTTTATATCCTTGAAAATTTACATCGCATTTACTTGAAAAGTAAGTATGTTAAATCCCAAAATCTCCTTGATCACATGTTAAAATTTCATTATTCTCGCTTTATTGATTTTGCATCTTTTTATTATTTAAAATACTGATACTCAAATAAATTAGAATTTTTGTACTCCATTAGAATTGCAGCTTCCGCCTTTTTTTTAATAACTTTCGAACCAATAAAGTTAGAGTAGTGAATCACGGTGTAATCACTTGTTTAATTCAGTAAAAGAATTTCAATAAATAAAAGTACATCAGCTAAGGTTTGCACAATTTCAAATTTCACTTTAAAAGCCTTTAACTTTGTACTCGTACTTTCTTTAATTTTTGTAGAGACTTAACTTCACCTCGCGCACCCTCCACTTCCTTGTAAACTCTGACACCTTGTTGTCTTCATACTTAATTATTTTGAAAGCAAAAGTCCATTAAAAAAAAACTCGTTTGGCAGCACTTTTGGCATTTTAACATTTAATATTTTTTTTCAACTCCACAAATTCATAGGCGGTGTGCCGCAAAAGCCAAATGAAACTGACAACACGCAGAAAATTACGAAAATTGCAGGCAGTCAAGTTTTCATATAGCAATTGCGCAGCGCTTTAAAATTCGCGCCTTTTGGCCGCCTGATTGCTTGGCTACGTGGCTGGAGCTACAGTCAAAATGCTACCATACCATGTATATGTGACTATGTACATATATGTATATGTATTGTATGTATGTAGCGCACCTAAAGTTATGTGAAGTTTATTATCAGCGCCATTGAAAATGTCACATTTCGTTAAGGCGAAAATTGCCGATTTATGAAAACGACATAATGTGGCATAACTTGCACCACATACGGTCCCACGGTCTGTATGTATGCGTAAGAATTATGTGGCGCATATGTGTGTGCGCGTACTTACACACCTGCCTACAGAAAGCCCCAAACGCACACAGCTGCGCTGAGGTGTGGGCCCAGAGGTGGCGCAGCCAACGCCACAGCGGTCTGCCTCGATATTGTTTCGGCTGTGCGCGCGAGGCCGCATTTATGACTCCACACATGCACAAATTGAGGCATACGCGCAGGGGCGTTTGCTGGTGTGTGCGTATGCTTATGAATTTGGTGCTTTTATGTGTATTTGATATGTTAATGGAAAATGTTTCGAGGCATTAATGCAGCGCCAGCACGAATGCGTGTAATTTGGCCCACTTGCGGCGTTAATGCGCGGCCATATTTTAAAATTATAATTGAATTCACTCTGCAGCCGAGTGCACAAACAGCATGTCAAGTGGCGTTACGCTCAACCGTCGCCACACTGTGGCCATGTGGACATTGTCATTAATTTATGTTTTTTCACCGGCGAGCGCGCAGCGAATACAGCGAATTGGCGCCGCGTTAAGCAAGCTGTCAGCTCGTACACAAATGTTTGGTGAAAATGAAATCGTTTAAAGCGCAATTCAAACAACACACTCACAAATATTTCCACATATTCAAAAAACATGCACCAAGGCAGCAAAAAAATGAAATAAATGAAAACGCTTAACGCTTGCAAATGAAAACGAATCACAAATTTATTGGCACACAAAAAAACTTTGCCCCAATCGCCACACACACGCAAACAAAACACAAAACACTGATATGTTTGTTTTTGTACATAAATGCAATTTCAATGGTTGCGCAAATTCCCCTTTAAAGCAACAAAGTTTTACATATTTTGGCATTGTTTTTTTCTACAGCAAACGTGGCGCCAAATTATTGATTCGCCCATCGCAGTGGCAGCGTTAAATGCCAGTCGCCAAAAGTAACAAAAATTTCCCAACATAAATGTTACAAATCCTACCAACACCAACACACGCGCACACATGCTCGCCTATCGGTTTGCATGTGTGTGCGTTCGCAGCAGCCGCAGCTTAGGCCGCCAGCCAACGCGCCAGCACATAAATCACACCAAAGGGTACGCAAATGTCGTCGCAAGGACAACGCGTCGCCCGAGCATACTGTTTCGCTTCGCAAGCAAATTCGCAACGCACCAACAACATCGACAACAATAGCGCAAAGTACTCGTACAAGTTATAACAACGAAAACTGCCGCCACTTGTGCACCATTGCTGACAGTGAGTTTTCTTGGATTTTTTTTTTTGGAGGCACTTCGTTTTTCACGCAAATTACGCAAATTTAACAACTCACTCGTTCAACAGTTGGAACGTCGCTCCGCAATCAGCTCAAACGCTGAGCTGCGGGTCGCACACGTCAGCCATCATTACGCAAACTCAGTGCGAATTTGGTGCGCCGATTAAGTATTTCCGCTTCCGGCCGGAAGCTGTTTATCGAAAGTAAAAGAGTACCACAATGGGACTTGATTGAGGAATAATTTTATTGTGGTTATATGGAACTACGAGAACGTCAAAAGCAATGTTGCAATGTTTGCAATGTTTTATAGATTTGACTGACTTTTTTCGAAATATGAAGAAAATAAATTAGGACCTCCAGAATGGCCAAAGTATCATATTGTTGTTTTCTTCTGGAGCTAATAAAAATCTCATTTCGGGCCTTGATGTATCGCTTCCCAAAGGGACTTTGTTAAATTTGTTAATTAATAGTTTAAGTTGAAGCTGTTTGCTTCATTTGCGTTTTTTCCTATAGTCAGTAAGTTCTTTATGTTCATTGGCTTATTAAATAAATAAATAAATCTGTTCCAGCTCTTAATGAAGAAGGAGCCAGCTCGATCAGAAATCGTCACGGGTTCAATATTCCTGCCAAATCGGGCAGTGGCGCAGGAAGTGTTGCATCATTTCCACATCTTCTTCATCTCCACAGCTGCTGCAGTCATCACTGGACAAGAGTGGCCATTTGACGAGTATAGACCCAATGGCTAGATGACTAGAATGGACCTAAATACGGTTCCATTTTGATGGAGAACATATCGAGTGTGACACAAGGGCCATTCACATTAATTTGAGGTCAAAAGTTAAGAACACCACTGAAGTCAGCTAAATTATTCTTGCATAGACTGTTCACTTCTATTTAATAACGACCCATAAAAAATACTTTGTGTCAAAGTTATGATTTCTGAGACGTATTCAGAATTCTAGCATCAACTTTTCGTGTTTCATGAATTTAGTTGAAAGCGATTTTCCCCACCAGCATTGCGCAAATATGGCCAAATGACCACCGTGTCCTTTGGCATAAACTACGAAATTCATACTTCGATACTAACGAAACGAAAAGACAAGCTTTCACAGCCTTTTGTTAGCCCAACAGCCTCTTTCCATCCACAAAGGATCATTAGCTGCAGCTGTTGGTGTAAAATCTCACACCAGCTTTACAGCATTTTAGCACGAACGACTTTATCTCCACGCCAGCGCAGTCTTCATACCAATGCCACCCGCACAGCTCGCCTCAGTCGGCGCACTTCCCCTTCCCAATCAGCCTTCATGCCGCTTGACTTCTCGTCCCGTGGACGCCTTTACGCCAGTCTGACCGAAAAGCCCAGATTAGCAAATCTAATTGAATGGAATTGGTCGTAAAATTACAGGCGGCTTGTAAAGCGACGCCTGCTGTCGCCTTCCAAATACAAACATACCCAACACACACACACACACACACACACACAGACATTCATGCATATGCAACGGCCGCAGCCGCACAATTGCAGTCAATGCTGCAATGCCAATGCCAACAGCGCCAACAGCAATTGACCAAAAACAATGGAGACCACTTTATGCGTCTGTGGCGTTTGCACAATGCAAAAAACATGGCCGCCAACGCCACAGCGACAGCCACAGCCGCAGCCAGAGTCAGAACAAGAACCGCCAACCAACGTGCTGCCCGCCATTAAGCGCAGCCAAGCAGATATCGGACAATGGCGCACAGAAGCCATGCTCTCTCTCACTCGGTATGCGCGTGTGTGTGTGTGTCCGGTTGCATTTTGTGCATTTAAAGCTCAGCGAAAGTTCAACGTGAAGCCGCTTTAATTGTAGCCTTTCGCGTTAAATGCAATGCGAAGCCAAAGCCGGCGCCAGTGTGCAGCAAATGAACTGTACGTGTGAAGCAGCGAATTGTCCGACAGACCAAACGTTCCCTGCTGGTCGGATTACTGTCACAGCACAAAATTCATTAAACCTAGTTTTACCGATTGCTCTACAAGCTTTCAGCCATTAACCTCTTGTCCTCTGGTCAACTAATCCAGTCATCGCATTTGAACATTTTGGATTTTTGAATATTATTATTATTTGTATTATAGTTTTTTTTTGGTTTTGGAAAAATCTTCATTATTAAATTTTTGTTCAAATTGTATCCCCTTTTTAATCTCTATCTTTATTTGTTTTTGCTGTGGTCAAAAGTAAATCACTCATCACTGCTTTCGTGCTAAAAGTTTGACCATAGCAGCAACTGGACTATGTGGAAACAAATTTTGTTCAGCACTAGCACATGAAATACCCTACCTGGGTCACCTGGTTTTCAAATGATGGATATTTTGTGAAATTGATTTTTGTTATTATTATAGTTTGGGGTTTGTTCAGACTTTGATTTCCTTCTTCAATCCTCTAGTCAGCATATGGCCTCAACAAGGCCTTATTTGTTGTTGAAGTGTTAGAAATCAATCAAGAAAAAAGGAAATATTTTTAAATGGAAAAAAGGATAAAACCTTATGGTTCTTGAGATATGGACATTCAATCTCTGGTTGGGGCTATCAATATAAAACCGCTGTTGAAAGCACGTAAATGAAGAATTTTTAAAGAAATTTTTCACTTATCAACCCAAGTTATCGATTGGAATATGAATACTATATTCTTATATAATTCTATAAAACTTTCCAAAGTGGCAAATTTTCATATCTGCCGATGGTAGCGTACCGCAAAAACTGCATTGGTCCCCTTACAGTTAGACAAACTTTTGTGCCATGAAATAGTTGCAATCATTGCTGGAGATTTGGCTTGATTTTTATTTATTTATGGTTAGTTTTACCACAACAACAACAACAACAACTGCAACTGCAACTAGTTACTACTTCTGCAATGTGCATTTTAATTAACACTTTGCATGGCAGAAAGCGCAG
Source organism: Melieria picta (assembly GCA_964056695.1). Lineage (NCBI taxonomy): Eukaryota > Metazoa > Arthropoda > Insecta > Diptera > Ulidiidae > Melieria > Melieria picta. The sequence goes on from OZ057398.1 coordinate 4,046,026, forward strand.
TCGAGTGCCAGCCAAAGTTTAGATTGCGGACTTCAATTCCCCGGCGCATTTATCAATTACTTCATATCTGCCATATTCGAGCAATGCCATCCACACAACACTTCCCTGCAGTCCAGCAACAAATTTACAAATTTCCATAATGAAATATTTCCAAGTGACGACATTCGATTTTGATTTGACATTGCAAACACCAATGTTAACGCATTTTTGCCGCATTGTATCAACTCGCCTACGATTTAATTTGATTTCGATTAAAATTCCCCTCTGGGCCGCGCACTCAATTAATATTTGCCCAACATGTTATTTGCATATTGAACTTTGCAGTCATTAGTTTCCGAACACAAACACCAACTCTCACACACCCACACAGCCACATTCGCACTCGCTTTCGTATTCGCCGACAGCCAAAAATAGTGCAAACACATGGCCGACATTCTCGGCAGCGCAGCACACACCGACTTTTGCCTTCCGCGCAATTGCACAAACAAATAACATCACCGATTCGGAGGCAAATTCGGTAGGAACGAAATTGATTGTCAGAGTTCCGGAATGACTTCGTAATAGGGTGACATCAATTCACGTTTGAGAAATGGTGCGCTTGCGGGTCGGTGCGGCTCTGCGGCGGAACCAGTGCCGACTGTATGTGTGATCGCATGGAAAATTGCTAAACTTTCAACTTGTAGACACTTTTCAGTGTGTGGTTGTTTTTGTCACGTTGTGTGTTTTTGTTGTTGTTTTGCTGCACGTTTTGGTGGATTACAATAAAACTTTGGACTTGAACGAATGGCACTCAATCAATTCAGACATAGTCGGTAGACGCCATGTCACAACTATGAGTTGTATTTTAATATGTTTGTGTGTGTGTGCGATATCGCTCAAAATCGTATTTCTGTATTTATTTTTCAACAAATCAATGTTCAATTCAGGCTTTTCAAGGTCACTTAAGCAACAAGAAATGGAAAAGTTTAAAGGGAATGAAAAAATATACAACTAAATAGGTAAAAGTTTGTATAATAATAACATCGTTTAAAAGATAAATTTTCCTGGCCCCTTCCCCTTCCTTTGCACACAAAGAATAATCATACAAGTGTTTGCTATTTATAGCAAAGCTCAAGGACTTAGTGAAGGTCGCCGTTTGAAAGGATTTCATATGCGACCGCTGCCAAAGTTCAAACGCTCGCCACTGCTAACGGAGACAAAACGCAAATAGCTCAAGCATATTCTTTCGCAAATTTTCGGAGCCCTCAACCAGCCGCAACGCATTTCAACTTCAACACGCCGCGCCCAAAGTCGACCGCCTGTGCCGCATGTTTTCAATGGAAATTTGCATAATGCGGGCACATTTGCAGACGACGGTCGGGACCTTTATTCAAATGAGCCAGTCGGCATTGGCGGAAATGCGTAAGCGACACGCCGCAGCCTACTCGCTCGACCAACAATGCAAACAGCTCTCCGAATTGAGTTGCTGTAGTCGCCATAGATCTGTTGAATACTTTGGGGCGGCTGCGGTTGGCGCTGCGCCCGCGCGCCGTGATTCGATTTCCATTGTTTAGCTGCGAAAGCAAATGCTGCAAATGTTTTATGCTAATATTGGCTCGAGTGCTTGCACGTCTTTTTTACCTCTGTGCTCGCTGTTTGCTATTGTTGTTTGGTTGTTGTTGTTGTTGTTTTTGTTTTGGCCAATCCGATTCGATTTTGCGTGCCGAACGCACAAATGTCATACTTAGTCGTGCAGTGTAGTGGGTCAGCACTTTTGCGCGGAATGAGTGCGTCGAAATTAAATGAAGCGGCACGAGGCGGTGAGAGGAATGTGGCACATTTTACTGCAAATTGATTTCAAGTGCTGGGTTTTGCATATTTTCATACAAATGTCACCAAGTTGAAGGGACATTTTTTCGATTCAAAATGTCAGAGTGCCAAATTACATGAACAAAAGAGAAAACACAAAAAAAACGTCATCACACTGATTGGCGCACCTTTGCCTCAACCACAGCAAGTATTTTCATTAATTTTTCACTAAAAATATTTTCCAACTCAAGCATGTCGCACAACACGCCCACCACATTTCACATTACACGCTTCATGCAGACAAATGCATATTATTTGGTGGTCCCGCCTCTGCCACACTCACACCCGTACATGCCAATCAACTTAATCCCAATGCGACTGCCGGGCAACGTTAATGCCCACAACGATCACGACATATGATTGATTAACACCCGCTCAATATCCGCACTAAGTGATATGAATGAAGTGCGGCGCTGAGAAATATTTTCACATCAATAAGAAAGGCGAAATGTTGCGTATACGACCCGCAGCACGGCACAAGACGGAAACATTTATTTATTTCCTGCAAGGTCTAATCAGAAGGATAACAGTTGTTGACTCCCGTTGCTGCGGCGCCAACAGCAATGCGATTAATGATGGGAAATCGTACACCCACTTCCGAAATCATTTATTATTAATTTCATTGCTAAATGCCGGCTGTACGCGCTCACTCTCCATTTTTTCACTTCGGCTCGCTCCGTCTCGGCGTTGCTGCTGATTTGTTTGAGTAAACAGGCGTAGCAAGTAGGCTAATGCGTTGAACGCTTTTTGTTGTTTTTGTGGCGGCTAAAGTTTTAAAAATTGTTAGCATGCCCCGCAAAGGTCAATGCGAACATTTGTTATGCAATTTTGCGGTCAGGTAAAAATGCAACAAATCCTAATCAGTTGACTGAAGAGTGGGAATGTTAATGACAGAGCGAGCCAAGTGCAGTTCGACTGTCGATAGGTGCATAATTTGTAGGTGTGGCTGCGGTCAGACCATAACTGCTCACTCATTGAACCAATTGGAGCTTCTTACGAAGCTTAGTAGACAGCGAATGGTTCTATCAACTAGATCCCCTAGACTAGCATCGGAGAAGTTGCCTAAAAAGGTCATTCTTCTTCTGAATAAAGCAGAACAGGTGCAAAGTGGCGACTTGTAAATGATGAGTTAAATAAAGAGATGTGTGTGTTATGTGTGATGAATAAAATGTGGTAATAAATTGTCAAAAAAGTTGTATATTTTCCAAGGCACTGCACAGTGATTCGACTCCATACAACCGCGGGACAAAATTGGAAGGAGTGGTCTGTTCTTAATAAAATTTTGTATAGTAGTTAATCATGATCTGCTGAATTGAAATCTCCATTTTGTTTTTCTTAAACTGTTGTAGTTTGGCAATGCCTGAGACTTAAATTTGCAAATGTCGTCATTTTTGGAGAGCTACAGCACCAAGCGTGTTGGTTAGATTTTTCAGATTTTACATTTAATCGGTAACGTGAACATTGATAATTGCAAAGAGTAACATAAATTGTCTTAGGACTCCTTGTAATGTAATGTAAATAACAGATAATAACAGATGTATGTTTTGCAGTTGTGCAGGTTTTCCAATTTTTCATGCTGATTGCATACTTTTAGGGATAAATAAAATAAATTTTGTCGAAAAATAGGTGTTTAGACCACTTTTGAAATTGAATGATTTTCTGAGATCGGAAGATATCGGAGGATGTAATTACATTATCCGACAAAGAAAGAATGCTTCTTAAAATATAAAAAAATTCAGGAACATACTTTCACATACTTTTTAGATATTTTCTTCTAAGTTTTGCCAATTTTCAGATTTTTAATTTAGAAAATTATTTTAAATTAAAAGTGAAGTAAAAGCCTCAGCTTTACAAATTTTGAGAAAACATTAAAAACGAAAATTGCCACATTATTTCTTAATCTATATTAAATGTTTTAGCAACTTCTTGGTAACCGTGTATTTTTACAATTTTTTTACTCAATAGACTAAAAACAGAAAATATGTGTTTACATTATTTTGTGAAAAAAGTTTCAACTTTGAGTCGCTTTTGCACACACACTAATTAATTTTTTGTACAGATTTTTTGGGGTTTTCTTAGTTGGAGTTTTACCTTTCAAATTACATCAAAATCGTTAAATTCTGAGACTACAAATTTTTTGAATTTTGTCTATGGAACGAATCACTGTGCACTGAATTGATATGGCAGACGTTATCGGACAAGAGCTAAGGAAAAATAATATTTACGTACTCAGTGCAGTGCCAAATAGAATGCAGTACACTACTAACAAACTTTAAAGCCATTTCCACTACAAATTAAAGTGCCGAACCAGCTCCAAAATTTCATGAATCCTTAAATTTTAAACAACAATTCTATCAGCATCCATTCAAAGTTTTTCATATACATAGTCAATAGCTCGCTTGTCACCACCTCACGTTATTCTTGAGCAAAGCCAATTTCTTATTATTTCCCACACTCCATTTGCCCCAACAGTTCCTTTTCATAACATCTTTAGCGTTTCTTTTATGGTAAACTTTTGCGTCTAGACCACCAATCGACTATTTATTTAAATTTCTTTCACTTTACTGTCAAGCACTAAAAACTCACCACCAAATTATTGCGCCATAGAAAACCCTTTTCAGCGCGCCGCCACCGCCGACTCGACGTCCACACAAATGGCTCGACTGCGCGCATACAAAGCAACAGCCACAAAGAGGAGCATTTCTACTACTTTTTACTACTATTTGTACTTTTGGCGTCTTGCAGCAAGTGGCAGAAAATGCTGCGTGCCGCAGTTGCTGCGTCTGCCCAGTGCCGCTGCCTCTTGTTGCACTTTCCGCCACATAATTCATTCACACTCACTTTCGTGCGATTTCCATTTGCTTCTCTGCGTGCGGCGCTGTGAAATTAAAATGCATCTATATTCATTTTGCCATCGCTGGCAACACTTTACTTGCGGTTGTGGCGCCAACCGGACGCAACGGTGAGTAATCCAGTAATGCCTCTGTTGGCATGCGACGGCACTCGTAACTTTTGTGTCTGCCAATTTGTGCAATTTTTTGTTTTTTTTTTGCTTTTTGTTTTTACTTTTTGTATCTTTGGCTTAAATGCAGCAATTGTGGATGAGTCAGCAACTTGCATATGCAGGAATTATTGGAGAGAAGCTGCTGTGTTACATGGAATATCGCATGAGAGAAAAAAATTCAACAATGTGGATTTAGCAAAGAAGAACTGAAATAGCAGAGTAGAAATTGTTGTGTAAATAAAATAATAAACATTGCATTGTTTGCACAAGTTGCAAATATACAAAAGGCAACTTAAGGCAACAGAATGTGCAAATAAAAACAGTAAAGCAAATCGCTAAAGTGGCAAATTCAAATGAGTGGAAATTTCTGTATTCAAAAAGAAAAATTTGTGCATTTTTTTGCTAAGATTACTAAATTTTCGACTAAGTAAAATTTTAATAAACGGCAAATTTAAATTAGTGGAAATTTCTGCATTCGAAAAAGAAAGAATTTTGTTTTTTTTTGTTAAGATTAATAAATTTTCTACTAAGTAAAATTTTAATAAATAATAAAAAAATAAAAAAAATCCCTAAAGTGGCAAATTCAAATGAGTGGAAATTTCTGTATTCAAAAAGAAACATTTTTGAATTTTTTCGTCAAGATGACTAAATTTTCGACTAAGTAAAATTTTAATAAACGGCAAATTTAAATTAGTGGAAATGTCTGCATTCAAAAAGAAAGAATTTTGAATTTTTTTGTTAAGATTAATAAATTTTCTACTAAGTAAGTAAAATTGTAATAAGCAACTAATTTAAATTTAGTGGAAGCTTCAATGTTCTAAAAAGGAGAATTCGCATTTTTATGGTTAAGTTGAATTTTTCAATTTGCTATAAGAAATCATACAATGCATCAAATAAATAATTTTTGTTTACTTTTGTGATTTCTCTTTTTAAAAATACTTTTTTAATTATTACTTTTTTAATTATTGAACATCTTTGGGTCTTCAAGTACCAAAGAATTAATCAAAAATTAAATTGCCTTTAAACATTTCCTTAAACTTATAGAAAAAGCACATTTTTGTTGCCATCACCTACAAATTTTGGATTTCTTTTACAAAGATTAAAACATGAAATTTCTGTGTTTTGCATTCCACAATGCATCAACAGGTGTGGGTCTGTTGGCTTTGCCTTATCTAACGCATGTCAATGTGTGTCTGTGTGTGTGTGTGTGCGTGACCTTATGTTCATCTTTTGCGTACGCCAAGCAGCGACACAACCAACGCAGATTCCCACACTTTTATTTATCATTGATTTTATTTTAAATCTGCTAAACCAACCATAGCATTGCATCAGCAGCACAGCCAAACATGCTCATGAAATTTTAATTTTTTCCATTAAATTCGCATCACGTCTGGATTCGTTGAAGCTTTGGCTGCTTTGTGTGCGCTTAATATTGTTTTCATGCCACAATTTATTGCATTTTCTTGAATTTGTTCTTCATGTCACCAGGAAATTCATGGCATGAAAGCAGTGTGATTGATTTTTTACTCAATGCAAACAATTTGTTTGGTTTGTTTTTTTTTTATGTGTTGTGTTATTTTTTAACAATTCAAACGATTCAAAGGACACGATTTAAATTCCATAAGTGCGCCATGTATTTTATCACATGAAATAAACGGATAGACAATTCTTTCATGCGAATTGGTCACTTTCTGTCATCACATTTTGAGTTTCCTTAAATTTTTAGAAAATTTAACAAAGCCTTTGTTGTGCCATTTTCTCATATGAAAATCACCTTCAACTCCAATTGCTGCCAGCTCCAAGTCGAAAATATTATCACCCACTTTTATTGCTTGCATCTCGAATTCAGTCGAGTGAACTGATTTGCAATTCTATAAAAAGCTCGCGCACGTGTCGCAAATTATCGAAAATCTCTTCCTGAATTATACACAAATCCTTTCGCCCAGACATTCACACGCAGCTGATGACATATGGAAAAAATTTTCCTCAGCCAGTCTGAGGCACTGCCATGACCTCTGGCAACACAATCCACACAAAGCCCTTCGTTGACACTTGTCCCGTTAGGAAAATGCGCAAAATGTGTTCTTGTACATTCGCACTTTCCAACAACCACTAAAGCAGCACAAGTCTCAGGTCGTTGGCTCGAGGCTGTTTCCAATTTCTGTTTCTCCGTTCAAGTTTTAGTCCTTCCGCATGCGGCAAGAAAATCGAGCGCAATTTTCAAGTTCAGTCGCCACCGCTGCTGGCACCTCCCCGCCAATGCAAGTCACTGACTTTCCCGCTGGGCGCCTTTATGTGTAAGTAACTGGTATTACTTCCTGTCACACAAACGAGCGTAATTCCATTTATTTTCGCTTTTCAACGCGTTCGCCAATAATGTCGCTTCATTGTTGCTCAGTACGTGTATTTTTATTTTCGTCACGCTTCCCTACACTACACACAATCGAGCACGCAAGCACTCGCGAACACACACAAACACACGCACACGCACACGTTCACTCAGTTGCAAGGAGCAGCGTATTGACGTTTATTTGACAGGGTCATTCGCTGCCGTAATGCAGGCATTGCTCGCAAATAAGACCTTTATTAGCTCTGTCATTATGTGTGCGTGCGTGCGTGTGTGTGTGTGAGTGTGTAAAAAACAAATTATGCTGCCTTGTAATGCGTAGCAGCGAGTGGCCATTAAGGCCATTCGGCCCATACGAAACAAAGTGCGTGCGGAAATGTTGATGCCGCCTAAGCATTGCTGCGGCTAGTTCATAAAAAATTACATATTATGTGGCGAGCGAGAGTGTTGTTGTTTCAGCAGCGAAGGAATATAAATCTTGGCAAAAATACGACAAAATTGTCAACACATTAAGCCACATCTTAACTTTTCCAAAGGAGGTTTTGCAATTTTGCATTGACAAGTTTTCTGCGCTGCTGGCACTCGCTCGATTGAGTTGGAATTCATGGTTCAGTGCGCATTGGAACAGACGGAACTTCAATCTGAACATGACAAAGCCGCCGAAGGAAATCACAGAAAGAGTATCGCTTTTCGTACAATGCGTGCAGCTCTGCTTTTCCTGTTCCTTTGGGTTTTCCTCTTCAACTGCATTTGACACTTTTGCAAATTTCCTCCACTAGCTGCAGCCTGAATTCTTTTTGTCCCAACCTGCTGCAACCACACTTGGCCGCATAGCCACACAAAAGCAAAATCCGTGCGCCGTGTGTCTTTGCCAGTTGATGGCGCCAAGCGCGACCTCACACACTCACACACACACACACGCACACGCACACTTCCGCTTTATTTCCCACTTTCCATTTGCGCTGTTTATTTATTGGCACAAGAAATGATTCATGTTGGCAAATAAATATTTGACTTATGTACATATATATTTTTCACGCACAGTTGAAGTTATTGCCGCACGAAAGCGAGAAAAAAGGCAAAAACACGCCGCAACAATGTCGGTGGCGTCTGTGCAAAAAAAAATGTAGCCGATTGTGGCCGGATATTTGCCTGGGCCTGGCTTGGAGGCTGGCGCAAATTTGTCCACACAACCAGGAGCACATAAAACACACCAATACACACACACACACACACACACAATCACACGTGCAGCTGCTGGCTGGCTCGTATTATTCGCAATCTCGTGGCAAAGGTCGAGCCACATCAAACGAAATAAATTCCGTGTGTTTCAATGCTTTAGCCAACGCCGCACGCGCTGCCCCGCCCCCTACGTAATTTATATCAATAATAATAAAATATTATTCCCACAGCGTTGCGCATAAATAAGCCATTTTGAACACTCGCACACCCACATGGATGCCAAAATTTTTATGTATTTTGTACTGTTGTTTGCTTTCGTTTTTTTTTTGCATTTTTTTATTTTATTTTATTTTTCCTTTTCGGTTTTTGCTAGAGCGCAAATTAAAGTCCAGTGCGGCCGCAGGCTTATCGAACGAGTTCTTAACACCAAAGCCCCAAATCGATAATTTAAGCGGCAGCGTATAGAAGCAATTTGTTGCATGCGATTTTTTGGACTTTAAGGTGCTGACATTTAAGCGAAAATGCAAAAAGGAATACAAACCAACATTGGACGATTGTGTGCGCTCGCTTATCAGCAACACGTCTCTGTACACTGCGCGAAATATTGTAAAATTCTTTGCTGCCGGTGCAGTTGAAGCTGCTGCTGAAGCTGCTAGTGGTGTTTGCCTTGTTGTTGGTGTTGGTGCGCATAAATTAAGCGGTTTATGAAAGTGGATAAGCACTTTTGCAGCTGAAAGCCCAAAAATATTATGAAAAACGTTTATGTAACAAATGCAAAAATACAAAACGCCAACAGACCAGTGCTGCTATTTTAGTGCTTTTGGAGCTAGATTTAGCTTTTTTTCAAAATTGCTCCAAAAATTTGGATTTAGCTCCTAGCTCTTATTTAACTCTTTTGAAAATGTTAAAGCTCTACAAAAATTTATAAGTATAGCTTTATATTTCAATGATTAATTGATCAATTTTCACGATTAATTAAATTTTTGGGTCGAGGTTAGGGAGTTCAAAAATTCAGTAAACGAAATTTTGTTTTTTACTCTTCTTGTCCTACCACTCAGCAATGCTGAAGTTAAAAGATAATTTTCCATGATGAACTTTATTAAAAACAAGCAACGGAATAAAATTAATTTATTTATGTTAAACTCGCTGTTGACATTAAGAAGTGACCTTAAAAGACTAAATAAATGTTGTCATGATTTTGCAATAAATGATAATCTCTTAAACTTAATGACTGCAAACAACATTTACGACTGTAATAATAACGATTCTTCTTCGGAAGATGAAATATTGGATTTGAATATTAATAACTACATATAAGTGCATATAATGCATATAATGAAATAAACATTTTAAATTAACAGATATTTATTGAACAGATATATAAGTTGTTGTTTAGTTAATAAATATATTTACGTATAATACGTAAAAAAATATTAATATTGATAAATGCTTAAAAAATAAATGTAGCTCTTTTTTTTAGCGCCAAAAAATTTATTTAGCTCTTTTTTGCTCGTTTTTCACAATTTAAGCTCCAAACAAAATTTTTTTTCTGGCAACACTGCAACAGACAACGTGGCCGCAGTTGTCTTGTGCCCTCACACCTACATGCATGCGCCACTCATACATATGTATGCGACTTTTTTGAATACATATTTTCTTTTTGCATGTTTACATACAAACGACAAAGAAGAAGCATTTTGTATCTACTTTTTGTTTGCATTGGTCAAACAATGAATACAATTCTTTGTAACCATAAATGTGCACATGAAAACATGTAAGGTAATTTTTGTATTTTTTACAATGCGAAATCTTAAAAATCTCATTAGTTATCAGGACAAATATTTTTACCTTTAACAACAAACAACACGCAAGATTTGTGCTACAAGAAATGTAGATAGATATTTTTTGCACAGTTCAGGAAGAAATATTCAAAATGAAAAATACAGTTTGAGTAACAATAAGGAGATGAAAGTGCAAGTGACTAAAATTGACTGTTGACGAAGCAAAAAACAGAAACCCGAGTTGGGTTTTGGTTGCTTGCAAATTGTTTCAAAATACATGAACAGTAAACACTGAACGATGCAAACGGGGCACAAAAGTACAGAAGAAACTGAAGAATTTGCCATCAGAAACAAAATCGACAGACCTCTTTTGAACACTTCTCAAAATCTTCACTTCTTGATACTCGAAGAACCATTTTCATTGCGTAACTTCATTCTCGAACCCAACCAAAGCTAAGCACACTTCTTGCTAGTTGATACTCATTGCAATTGCGAGTTGCACTCTCAAAGTCTACCTTCAACTGCACATGAAGCCATAAAGCGGTTAGCACTTCTGTTTGCAACACTCAAATCCATATCCATGTCCAGCATCCAAACACAAAGCGTATCCATTTAAATTGCGCTTATTCTGACAACAAAACCCCTCGTTCACACAGCCTCATGCGGCAACTGTGCAAACGTTCTGCTGGCCTCATTACAGCAGATTAAAATATCCAAATAAGACAAGATCCGAGGCTGAAGCGTTCTTACACTTACGTCACAGCCAGATAAGCCGGTGCCAGTCATTTATTACAAACACACACACACATAGCAACGCAGAGTTTCAAAGCCACATGCCAGGGGGAAGTGGGCTGGGGGGTGGCGCTAGCTATAATGGAATGAATGACGTTTGTACAGTAAATTTCATAAAAGGCAAATTCGCTCTGAAATTTATAAACGAAGCTTACACTCACACACACACACAAACACACTCGTATTCTGCTAAAGTCAGCAACACTTGAAAGTGTGGCGCGTCAACATTTCGTTTCATTTCATCAGTGGGAAAATGAGTTTTTGCCCAAATTCTCCCAGCAACGACACGGCAAATATCTAATGAGTCTCAAAACAGCAGGAAATTCCAAATCGTGCCTGTGCACCGAACACCCTTCAAACCGCAACCGCGCTGCCGTTCGGCGAGGACGGACAAGAAGGCATTTGCTGGGCCAATTTCCTGCGTGCGGAAGCGGCAAACTTTTTGGTGCCCCACAGCTTCCGTGTGCGTGCAACGAACGAAGCTGAAACGGGGTGCATGTTCGTTGTTGTATTGCTTTAATACTTACTGAACTTACTGAAAGTTGTTGTGTCGTGGGATGTCGTCGAACGGTCGTTTGATATTTACGCAATTAATGGAAAAAGATCAAACCAGGGAAATTTACGTGAGCAAAACATGAAAAAAATCTAAAATCTAAATTTAAAATAAGACCGAAATCAGAATACATTAACGTTTTTATGCTGAATAAGTCACAAATCAAAACTCATTAAAAAATATCAAATCTCATGACTACCAAAGTTTTAACATCACTATTTTTCAATATTTGTCGATAAGAAATCGATGCATAAGTGGGCCGAGTACTTGATTACTTGTTTACATGCCATTACACACACACCCATGCACACACAAGTGCCCAACTTCCGCTTCAGTGCAAACGTTAAGTGAACTTCCGGCGCGCTGGAAATCAGCACAAAGACTCAACTACTTACTTCTTCTTGCTCTTTTTAACATTAACTTGCCGCGACAATAATGCGAAAACTTTCGGCTGGCATTCAGGCATTCAAACCCAGCAAGCAGGCAAGTGGAAGCAGCAGAAAAAATAGAAGAAGCTTAAAAATTGGAAGGAAATGCAGCAGCGACCAAATTGATTATGCCGCTGCTGCGCTGAGTCGCCGTCTATGCAACAACAATGACCGTCGTTTTTTTCACCCCAAGTTGACTCTACTATTTCCATTGAAATAGTATGAAAAAACTTAGTATGAAGCATTCGAGACCTGAAGCAGTAAATCGCCAGCTCGCGTTTGTGTTTGTGCACTGCAAAGTTACCAAATTAAATTAATGACATTCAGTAGTTCAGTCAATAAGAGGGAAATTCTAAAGGTGACAGGAAATTCTAACGATTGACTATTAATTAAGTCCGGCGCGCGGCTAACGACAGACAGCTGGCAACCTGCCCCCAGTTAAGGATAAACGAATGTGCAACGCGCACAAAAGGCAGCCAGCAGTGGCCTTGATGATTGATTTCGAACATCGAATGTGAAAGTCAGCGCCACTTTTATTTTGTATGTGACTTGGCAGCGGCAACGCCCACAGGACATGGCCAAACGTTCGCGCCTTCTTGACGAGATGAATTTTAATTTGTATCATATAAAAAAAAAACATTAAGTTGATATACTTTTTGGTCATAAATAGCTTAAATAGGCAGACGTCACCACAAGCAGCACCACTTTCGGTGGCTTCAAAATTGAACACACACACACACACACACATGTAAACAGAGGCATTACGGCGCATTAGCATCGCTGCCAGTTGGTTTTGCTGCGCTGCCCGACGTTCCAGAAAGGATAAAACAATTTGAAGAAAAATGTGCTGCAAAAGACGGCCGAATAAATTAAAAATTCAAACAAATGGCACTACCGAAGAAACCTCAAACGCCATCCATCACTGTCACGTTGCGTATCGCTTGCACGGTGGTATCAATCGCACCGAACGACGCCCACAACAGCCTAACAGCGCACCCAACGAATCACCAAACCCCATCGCCGCGGACAAAAGCAAAAGCGGCCGCAGAAAAATGAAAACTCAGGGAGCAGAACGTGCAAAAGTAGGACATTTGCTTCCGCACAAAATAAGGTAAGTTGCCGGCTCCGAACACCAAACATCAAACACCAGCCACACGCCACACTATGCAATCGGAAAAAATAAACAAATAAATAAATAAGTAAATAACGACGCAGGCGAACACACAAAGCATTCGACAAATGCGTCGAACAAAGCCCGTCATTAGTCTTAATGAAGACGTATGTATTGCTGCATTCCCTCCCCGCGACTTTGGCATCACATCAGACTCGGTTCCGACGTTTCTCGGCGCTTCCCTGTCCAGGCTCCTCTAATGCTGAAATCTGATTTCGAACGCCTACTTAGGCAGCGCGTATGATTAATTGCAGCGCATTCAAATGGCCCAACGTCCCGGGCAGCTGGCAGAATGCGGGTAAGTAAAAAATCAGTCAGGAAAAAGGCGCAATCAGGACAAACAACAAATTGTGGCGGCGGAGGCAGCAGACCTTTTTACTTACGTTGCATCAACGCTCGAGTCGGGTCGAGTGGGCCCACCAAAGCAATACATTGTTGTTGTGGGGATTTGGTTGACGAGTCTGGTGCATTTCCTGTTTTTTGGGTTTTGTGTCTTGCAATTTCGGCATTTATCATAGTTTTGTGACAATCAACTTGAATTCAAGCAATTAATTTCAACGACCTGTGATGCCGTATGCACGAAAGTTGAGCAATCGCCGAAATATGAATTGTTTTGTTCAATATTTTTGAATTGGCCGCGATGTTGCTCCAACCATGACTTGTTCTCCAATGCAGCAAAGATTCGTTTAGCAAAGACCTCAGACAAACAACCTAAATCTTCCATTTAAACAGACGTCAACAACAACATTAGAACGGCGGGCTTAGGGCACTTCGTGAAACTGACAGTAAAGGACATTGCTAAGACCTCAGAGAAACATAGGACCTTCAGTTCCAGCCATATTCCACAGTGAAAAATATTTCACAGTGAAAAATATTCCCAGAGTTACTTGAATATTTTGATAATTAAATATACTTGCATGTATATTAAATATACTTGAATGTTTATTAAATATATTTGAATGTCTGTTTTTGTCAATTTAAATAGTATTTATTGTGTATCTAGAGCTTTCCCTCTCTCTTACTTTTTTATTTCTGCACTATGGACACAACGGTGCACGAAATATATTTTGAAAATTCAAGCTATTCAAATCAAACGTACAAACCAAAGACACTATGTAACCGCCTTACTAAAAGAGAATTGTCCACAATAATCAAAACTAAATAAACACTTTTCCCTCGAATGAAATTGAAAGATTGATATCGGTTTGGTTTCGATTGTGCAACTATAATTGCGTCAAAATGACGAATATGAAAATCTTAATTGGAGAACTAAATACCGGAGCGAGAACCAAACAGGATGTGTTTAATAATTTAAAATTATACAGGCATGTGCTACAAATCGTTTTCGTTTCAAATTCGGAGCGAAAACGTGATGGGGTGTGCTCAATTTCGTTTTGATTTCGTCAATTTTCGAAAACGAAATCGTTTGAAATGATATGTGCCAGAAAACCGAAATTCCGTTTTCGTTGCGATTAGAAAACGGCTGATATTCTATTTGCGTTTCAACTTATAAAGAAATTTTGAACGTGAAAATGTTGAGGGAGCTTTCAACAATATTACTGGCTCACTGACTAACATGAAACTATGCAAGCCGATAGTGGACATAGTTCACAACTTGTTAACCAAGATGGTTACAACTCCTCTACTGTTGCACTGTACTCTTGCAAAAGAGCAGTTGGCAAGAAATGGGGTATCCAACCACGTATCATGTACTGGATTTACAACTCCGTGATTAGGCTCTTCTATGGAGCAGTAGTATGGTGGACTGCCCTGGATAATGTGGCTAACCAGAAACTTCTGGACTCAGTCCAAAGATCGGCGGCGGTCATAATAACTTGAGCATTCGATCAACGCCATCCAAAAGGGGTCTACGCCCTGCTCCACTTTCTTCCTGTTGACCTCTTCGGTAAACAAGCTGCAACCGTCTCTGCAGTGAGACTAAATACCATCAAAAAATGGACTCGTACTGATTTACTGCCGGATCCTAGGCTGTTCACCTCATCATATCTGTTCGACTCTAAATTCTCAACTCTCATACCTCATAGGCAGGAGTGGGAATAAGACACGGTTTCTATACAGACAGCTCCAAGCTAGATGGCAGAGTAGGGGGATATGGTTCGCATTTTCACTGACAGCCAGGCAGCAATTAAAGCCCTCAAGAAGGTCTCAACCACATCGAAAGTGGTTGCTCTCTGGCGCTCCCTACTAAATTACTTAGGGCATGTGTACAACAATACCCTTACCTGGGTACCGCGCCACAAAAACAGCAGTGGTAACTGCGCTTATCAGCTTTCCAGACGTGGGACCACCCCCCCTCCCCCGCACATTGGCACGGTCGTCGCAATCCTGAAGAGGAGGAGGAAACTATTAGTCATTTTCTCTGCAACTGCCCGGCTCTATCTATACGAAGATGGAAAGCCCTAGGCTCTCCTTTCTTCAACAACTTGAATGACCTCAGTTCAGCTAACATCAAAAACTTGCTTGAGTTCATCCACAATTCAAAATGGCTTGACTAGTCATCTCGACAGTAAGTCATCCCGGCAGTAAGACAAACCGTAAACTTGTGTATTACAACGGGCCCATTCCGTGGCCTAAGTGTTACTTTCGGCAAGTCCCATGCCAAGACAGCCACCTTAACCTAACATAACAAAACCTGCAAAAATTCCAATCTACATTGTTAGCCAAAATAAAAAAATTAGAGAGAGTGAGATTCCAACATGTCCAGTGGGTTGGAATGGTCTCCCAAAATGCGGCGTTTTACTGTTTCCACTTTTCTTCTTTCTTTTTCTTCTAAATACATCAAACTCGCAAAGAAAATGCTCATCATGTAAGATATTTAATTTTCTGTTAACGTTTCGACAAAAAATTGTATAAACGTCAACAAAAAAATCAGCTTGAATTTTATTTCGAATTGAAGTCAAATCGTCCGTTTTGTAGCACACCCCCCAAAAATTCGTACGATTTCAAATTCCGATTTCGATTTGAAATCGTGCGATTTGCAGCACATGCCTGATAATAACACAATTAATTTATGCAAATAAAACTAATATTTAAATATTTCCGTTATGTTTTCTCTTAACATATTAAAAACCCAACAACTTTCCCTTTACAGTGGAAAATTAAGTTAGTAAAATGTTTCTTTGAGTTTCAATGATGTGGCAACACAAACTCTCCAAAAGACAATGTTGCATTTCAGTGGCGAGAACGCCATCTTGTGGTGACTGTTTCGAGCAACAAGAATTACGTCATTCCAATTAGATTTGAATTTTCTGTAGCTGACCAGCAGTGCTTACAAAAATTGTTTTTCATTAAAATTAGTAATCATTTATAATTCCATGCAATGTCAGCAGCTCCACTTATTTGATTGAAAACACGCAAAATGTGCACACAATTTTTAAACTAATAGCCTATTTCCACCGGGCCTTAAATACATTTAACGCTTAAATGCATTCAACATAGCATTTTAATGTTCAAATTCCCATATAATTGTTTTTGTATCAAAGTGCGAAAACTCACTTTCAAAACTGTGTTGACTCAATTTTGCCATTTACAGACGTCTAACGGAAAATTGTATGCTAAAAGCGGTAGAAATTTTCACAAATGTACAAATTTTGATAGCATGTTTTCAGGCGCTGGAAGAGCCGTACGAACACAAACGAGAGAAGGGATTTGAATTGCATTCGTTGTGGTAGATTTTTTGCCAAGACAATTACTATTCACTACATTTTTCGCAAAAATACATATTGTCTGTCATAATCAAAGTCAAAAGTTCTATTATTTGCCAATAATAAATGCTGAAAAAGAAAATAAAAATCGTGGCATTTCTCATGAACCCTCTTGACATTAAAAATTCAGACAGCTCTGATATCAAACAGCCGACAACTTTCACAAATGAAATAGACAAAAAATAAATAAATTGAAAAATTTTCACAAATATGAAAACGCAGACATTCCTAGACTGTTGAGAAGGAAAGCGGAGTGGTTTTCATGTACTAGAGAGACTACAAGAAACCACACATACGTATACAAAGAGATGGCGGCGATGGGTATAGCTGTAGCTGCCCAGAAATAAATGCAGAATTTGATTTGTCCAAATGAAAATGTAAATAAAAACTAGCTTTTGGAGTTAACTCAGTTTTGATGGAAACGATTGACAGTTGTCAAACTTAACAGAGCCCTTAAATGCATTTAAGCGCTCGGTGGAAATACAGTATAAACCTACACCGATACCTATTTGGTGTCAAGTCAGTGTTAAGGTTTTTAGTTATTCGCATTATTGAGAATTCCGACGAGTGGCATCTCCAATCATCCAACTAGAATGTAGTGGAGAGTCCAATTTGACAATTTTATATGTTTAGTGGGGTGAGTCAACTGTGCGTTGCAGCTCCAATTTGACAATTCCCTCACAAGGTTGCCATATGCAAAATTATGAATTATGTCCGTCTTCGTTCCATTTACTTGATGAATCACATGTCCTTCACTTTATGCTGCAAAACAAATAATTTTTGTAAGTTATAGACAGTTAAAAGAATACATTATTAACGGATAAACAACATCCATACAAAAAGTAACTTTACTAAAAATCCAAAAATTCATGAACTCATTCCCAAAGAGGTGCTGACACACTTTACGCGCACACAGTTTCCGATTTGCTGGCAACACTCGGCCCAGGAAACAACCTCGAATTTTTTGACTGACTGCACTGAAGAATTTTACGCGACAGTTTTCGCCATCAACAACGCAAATTCTTGGTGAAATGGTGTAATTCGAGCGCTTGGAGCAGCAATTGAACCGAATAAAGCATCAGATCTGATGCCTTCCAGCGATCCACTTGCAGCGACAATGGATAGCGGTGGGTGTTGAGTGTTTATTCCGAGCGAGGGGAGCTGAACTTTTGCGCTGTTGTTTTTGTTAACGCATCGTAGTGTCGTTGTTGTTGCCGCTGGCATTGAGGGCGTCTTCCCCCCAATTCCAACTGGGAGCGTGCAAATACAGCTCGTTGAATGCTTTTCAATCAAAGTTTATTTTAATTTGTTTTCAACGTAACCTCAAAATTGTGTCGCTCCCATGAACGAACTACGTTAAATTGGGGAAAATTTTTTGTTTATTGGCTGCGGCCGGCCAATCGCTGGATACACCTTTGTGATTGCCAGCAATTGGCGCAGCGCAGGTGCAGAGCAGCAGCAGTTTTCCGCTCCACGTGCTGGTATCCACGCAACTAATGATTTTGTTTGTTTCGGTGCCGTTGTAGACATGCTACGAAATCAGGTGAACAAGGAGCGGCCGGAAGTGGGGCAAACTGAAACGCTGGGATCACGGATCCAGACACAGCGCCAGGATGCGATGGCGGCGAGTAGTAGTGGGAGTGCACGCGAACTTCAGGAAATACGCCAACTGCTGTGGGGTCCAAGCATACGGGTGGATGTCTTTCGGCGCTGGTCACAAGGTGCGCGTAATGCTGAAGTCGTTGCGGGGCAATAAGTTGCAGGCAGTAAATGTGATCGCTGATTGTGAAGAACAAACTCCAGTGTGGCGTGTTGTGAAATATTGGCTGTGACTCATGCCCAAAACACTTGTATTCTCGTATATATTTTGCACCTGCTAACTAATGTCGGCGTTTCCAATCAGGTTTTGAATTCAGTGATGTGGAACCATCTGCGCTGGTGCAAAAACAAGGAGGACCCTGTGCTGTGATAGCACCTGTGCAGGCGTATTTGTTGAAGATTCTCATCATGGACACGCCGGGTCACTTTCTCAAAGACGTAAATATATAAATTCTTACCAAATTAAAACAAAAATCTATATTGTTTTCATTTTTCGCTGCAGCTGACAGAGGACAAGTGCCGACATTTGCTGATACAGGCGCTCTGCAACATTCTGAGCAAATGCAAGGCGTCGCGCTATCGCATCGTTATGCTACCATTGGAGCCATGCACCGAAGCCAAAGAGATCCAAAACGCTAACGCCAGCGAACACGCAAACCTGAATACTTCCGCCACTATGGCAGCGACCGCCAGTGCGAATCCAGGTTCACCGGCGACGGCGCTGCGTGTGGCCGAGGCGCGCGACATATCGTCGGACGAGTACCATGAGGGCCTGCAGGTGCTGTGCTTCGACACAATCGAGGAGGTGGAAAAGTACTACACGGAGAACTTTCATGTACTTTCCGGACAATACGGCGTCCTGCTGTTTATGTACACGGTACTGCTCACAAAGGTGAGAAAGTCAACAATCAATAATTGTGGCAACCATTGAAACGTTACTACTTCCGCGCAGGGCATTGACAATGTGATTTCGGAGCTGTCCGACACTTCCGAGCCGCTTATACACAACACGTACGGCTATGGTTCGCAGGCGCTGATCAATCTTATGCTGACCGGGCGCGCTGTTGCGCATGTTTGGGACAACGACCAGGACGTGGGCGGTCTGAAACTGCGCGGCATCAATGAACAAAGTGATATTGGCTTTATAACCCTGATGGAGCAAATGCGCTACTGCACTGTGGGTTCGTTTTACAAGAATCCGCGTAATCCCGTGTGGGTGATGGGTTCCGAGACGCATTTGACTGGTACGTGGCGCCTTCAGTTAATCGCTTTTTTTGCTAACACTTTCTGTTTTTGTTGCAGTGCTGTTCAGCAATGAAAAGAGGCTCGTTTCGCCCGAGACGCCGTCGGAAATAGCTAGACGCGTGTTTAAATCGTACGATCCTGATGGCAACAATTTCATACCAACCGATGTGCTGCAGGACGTGTTGGCGGCGCTGGATCTGGTCAATGAACCGGAATAGTGAGTATCGCTACGGAATGATTATTCATCATTGCTCCTTTTTGTGGCATGTGAACCGATATTACAAGAATATTTATTTTCTGTTTGCAGCGTGGAAATCATGCAAAAACGCCTCGATCCCGAAGGCCTGCGCATAATTCTGTTAAATGCATTTATGGACGAGTTCTTCCCGCAGGAGAAGCGCTCAACGCCGGACACATTTGATTTGATGCATTACAACGGCATACCAGGGTCGAACGAGGGCAGCAAGGTTGGTCGCTCTCCGCTCTGCTCTCATTTCTAAATTTTTAATGAAATGTGTTGCATGTACTGTTGCAGGTTCGTTTCTGCAAGGGCACCGCCATATTGCTGGAAAGTGATCTAAAGTCGGTTTGTGTGTCGAACCCAATGATGACTTGCTTGCAGACCAAATGGCCAAACATTGAAATCAACTGGCATGACATGCGGATACCCTCACTGAATTGACGGCACTTCGACACTCGCCGCCATGTGCATTAGAGCAGCAGAGAATTTAACTAACGTAACGCAGTGTAGCAAAGTAGAAGTTTTTGATTTTGCCGCCACATATTCTAGAGTCAATAGAGAAGCTAAAGAATTTACATTGAACGAAATTTTCAATGCACGCCGAAGCACAAGCACAACCAACACGCAGTCATAAACAGATAACACACAATTTTTTGTCAAATTCAGATGAAATTCTTCATAACGACATTGACGAGCTAGTGCAAATGGGTGTAAGATATCAAATTTCACCACTGCTTCAATAATTTGAATTGCTAAGCCACTTCTCACTGACATGTTTTGTGTGGAAATATTTGCGATTCGATTGAGGGCATTTGGTGGATTATAATTTACGGCTCATTTGCACCAGATCGTCAATCTATCACTCTATTTTATTTAACTCGCTCGCACTGAACTCCAATTTGTCATTAATTCCTATTAACATGTACTAAACAAACAACAGCAAAAGCCAAGTCAAGCAAAGCATTCACGCATACAAACAGAACAACAACATAAACAATATTATTGTTCACATATTTGCAATAGCATAGCGATGACATACGAACAGTTTCAATGTTCTTGCATAAACAATTAATATAACTATAAAAATGAAAGATATAAAAGAAAACTAATAGTTAATAATATTGCAAAGTTTTATTCTACTAACTTTTAAAGCCACTAATTGTAGTTTATTAAAGTAATTAAATAGCGATTTAATATGACACAAACACCCACAGTTGCCCACACACGAAAGCAAGTCTAAGAGATTTATGTTAAAGAACCCACAGCATGGCCGTAAACATTTTCAAAAATAATGAAGACAACAACAATATATACATATAAATAAAAGTATAAATGTAAACAAAAGTGAAAGCGATCAAACAATATCAATAAAACGCAGCGAAGGCACTTCCAAAGCAGCAGCAGGATTTCGCGGCAATCGAAACGTGAAGCGAAGGCGGTTGTTCCATGCCCACAAAGTTCACCACCCGCTGCACCCCGCTCCCCCCGCCCCCCAAATTTTGTATCCTAGAGTATTATGTACATATGTGCGTGCATGTACATGTTTCGTTTCGTAAAGCGATTCGTTAAAAATTTGAGAATTTTGTTAATTTGTACCTAACTCAAATTTTTTATTAAACTGCGCCAAGCAAACCCGTTGAAAAGATGACAACTGTAACTGAAAACCGAAATTCATTTATGGCCTTTAAATGGAAATGAAATTAATTAACTCATTGATTGATTGAAACATTGATTGTATTCGTAATAATAAGACAAGTTTAAACTTAAAAAAGAAAGTGAGTGGAATTTTTCCATAATATTTCGAGCAAAGCAAACAATGAAAAATGTATATTTTAAAGCGAAAGCATGTACGCAGCCGGCACGTCAAGGTGGCACGTGTAGATGTGAGCACACATGGACCTGCACATATAATCGGACCGCATGTTGTGCATATTATCTAAGTCTTAATTAATGAGTATAAAAAGCAAAAAAGCATAAAATCGAGGAAATAAATTAAACACACATAACACATAAAAGCCATAAAGTGGAGTCAGTTTGCATTTTCAATTCGTGGCAATGGGCTGGGAAAAGCGTCAACTGCGACTAGCCATGCGAACTTGAGGTGCGAAGGCGACTGGAGCTCCAGCAGATAGAAAATTTGAATTGAATTTTGTTTATTTTGTAAATTGGTTTTTGTTTGTTCATATTTATTTTTGCAAAAATCGAACTGTCTTGCGCAACCATTACAAATCAACACCAACATTATTTAACTACATTTGTGCCAAATTAAAATTCTTTCGATTTTAGCCAAAACGCTCAACACAATTTACAAATTGCACATTTTTCATTTTGTTATGCGCAAATCTGCCAACGATTTTCCAATTTATCAGCGTATGTTCGCGCCTGGTTGTTGTTGCTGCCGCCGCGCGTAGCCGCGAAGTGGAACCGATATTATCCAACATTTTCCACGCCAGCTTTATAACTTAGCAGATGAGGGAAAACAACAAATTTATAGATTTACATGAATCTTCGATGAATTTGCGCTCGCCGCCCTCTGCTCGCTGCGCCATGGATGGATGCAGCACGCCACAACATTCCCGGTAACGCATGAATTACGCTGCGATGTCACTTTGCATTTAATTTTTCTTCTAATTCTTGCAGCCACAAAGCGCAAAAATTGGCGTTTCGCGTCCGCCCATCGCATTGATTTGCCATAATTTTATTGACACGATCAACTGCAGCCGCTTGCCAAGCTGCTTGCTTGTTGTTGCTGCTGCTGCCGTGTTGCTGCGCATTTGACAGAGTGCTGCTGCTTGATGCCATTTTGCAAAGGCATGAAAAATTAATGAAGAAGAAGGCTAAAGATAATTTGTCATTTGCGCAAGTTCGGCCACGGCGTTCCAACACGCGCTGGCAACGCGCATAATGCCAACATTTCAGCAGAGCATTGTGCCCGTCGAGCGGACACTGCATGACCTTCATTGTTTGCGCCTCAATGGTTTTCTTTGCTTCCAGCAGTTGGTCATATTTTGTATAATATTTAAATTTGTTTTTTTTTGCTTGCTTCTATTTTGACGCATTTCCAAGCGGAGCAATTTTTTTTTACATGCTGGAACTGTCCAAAACGAATGAAAAACAGCACCAACAACAACCACAAGCCGAGTGAGTTATGGTGTTTTCGAAAAAATCAACTACACACTTTTCGTCTTTCAGTTGAGCGCTAAACAGATGCTTTGCCAAACGACTAGCGGCCGATCACGCGCTGGCTGGCGGCTCCAGTGCACTTCAATATTCTTGTCGAACACTAAGCAGATGCTGAATTTGCCGCAGTTTTATTGTAACGCACTAAAATTAAACAATTTCCCGCAAGAATGGCCAAAACAAACAAAACAAGAGGGAACCAACGAACAATTCGGCGCGGCTTGTTGTTGTTTAATTAAGTAAGAATTATGTTGTAAAATATCACGCTGCGATACTAAAAATCATAAACGTAAATTGTTTGTTTTCGCTTGAATTTACGGATTCACAGATATGAAAGCATGAGAGCAGCAGCAGTGGCGTAGGCAGCAGAGGAGCGAGCATTTTTCAAAAGGGTTTTATGCAATAAAATATTTAATTATTAATTTTTCGAATGGCTATTGATGTCATGGTTGGCTGCTGTGGTAAGCTCAATTGTTTGCCTTATCTTTAGAAAAAAGTTTAACATTTTCTATAATTGCAGTTAATGATGCAGTCATAAAAATGGGATCCATTAATCAGTCGGCCTTTAACTCTTTCGCTTTGACTTTTGCTTGCACATAATTTATTTTCAATTTTTGAAAACCCTTTTGGATTGTTTTCAGTCAAAATCTATTTTTGGAATGCCCACAAAGAAACAAGCCGCGGCTGGA
The DNA here is from genome assembly GCA_964056695.1 of Melieria picta. Lineage (NCBI taxonomy): Eukaryota > Metazoa > Arthropoda > Insecta > Diptera > Ulidiidae > Melieria > Melieria picta. The sequence continues at coordinate 4,069,811 of OZ057398.1, forward strand.
ACAGACATACAGCAATAAGAAATTCTACAACACCTTCAAGAGAATGGCTGGATTGCCCAGCTGGGACTACGAGCCATTGCAAAGCAGCCCCTGCTCTCTGAACGCTGCTGCGCTCATGGTTCCATAAATATTTCCATCTTGAATAGGAATTTGTTATAATGTTATTTATTTTCTTGCTCAATAATAATTTTGCCCAAATGTTTTAATGGGCAATTAGATATTTTCAACCTAAAAAATAACACTACTTATAAACACAAGCAAGAGTTGAATGTGATTTTCGTTGATGGCATTTGATGTGGTAAAAGCGGCCCGTGTTGCTAAATAAGCAACAACAACATAAGCAAAATAATAGTGCCAGCTGACATGTCAACTAAGAATACAGCCGTATTGAAATTTGTTTATGCCGCATTGAAATCAATTTAATGATCAATTTGTGCCTTGAATCATTGATTTATAAAGGCTTGTAAGAATTTACATGTGTTGTACAGATTGATTGCAGCTTTTAGTTTAAAATTAAACTCGAATTTTTGTTATAAGTTATACACTCTTCAAAGTCAAAAAATCCATTCCTTCATCTCACACGAATATGTTTGCTAGATTTCACGTATTTTACCACAAAAAACTGCATAGACCAACAACTTTGAGCTTTCTTCTTCAAATTGGTGGAATTTATGGACCATAAAAACTATTATATGCACTTGAAATAAAATCGTATTTGATTGCGCTCACACTTTGAAACAACCAACTAAATATTTATTTATTTATTTGGCGCTTGCAAAAGCTTCTTCGATGAAGCCTTTGGAAATTACATGTGAATAAATTGCCACATTTTTTTGCTCTGATTTGCTCAATCATACTTTGGCTTAGGATAATTTAGTACGTTATTACAACAAAATGAGAATGTCACACACGCAAGTTTTCCCTTGTCTATGTTTTTAATAGTTCATTAATAAGTAATTGTTTTGCTAACTAAATTGTCACTGCAGAATAAATGCCAAAAATTGCATTTTGTTGAAATGTAGTATTTTTAAATGTCAGACAATGTTGATGACTGTGCGCGGCAGCAATTTTACCTCACACTTGGCACGTGAATACACAGCTAAGAAATTAAAACCCGTACATAAATAAGCAACAAAAATCACATAATTATTTTATTTTAATGTTCGTGCACAAATTTCAACAAATGTTCGTATGCGCGGGTGTGTACATGTCGTTCGGTGGCTTGCTCAAGTTTTGACTGCAAGTTAATTAAGTTCATTTTGTGTAAGAATTGCTCGCACACATAGCTGACAGAAGCAGCTGTGTGCCGATTTCATTAATTAAACGCAAAAGTAAAACAGCAAAACGGCGACTATTTTTAATACATTTGCAGCGATTTGTGTACACAAAACTTGTTTGCCTTCAGTTGTTGTTGTTTGGCTATTCTAAAACAAATTTGTTTAGTGTACAAAATTTGTCAAAAATATTCGTCCAACAATTACGAAGCGCGCGAAATTGGAGTGAACAGCCAACAGCGGTAGCAGTCATTGTTAATGTCAGCGCTGATGAATCTTAACAAATTAATGGGTCGATGGCGTGTTGTCCAAGCAAAAGTTGACAACACAGTGTCAACTGTGTGATTGACAGGCGAATGTGCAAGTTGGGCCAATTAAAAAAAAAAATTATTATTTATAAAAATAAAATAAATATATGTATTTTTAGAAACAACTAAAATGCTTGTTAAAAGCTTTGAAAATTATTTTGGGGAAAAAATTAACCAGTTAAAAAAAGATCTGCTGTATAATTTTCTTTTCTGTGATTGTCTATACAAATTTTGTTTAACACTAAAATTAGAGGAAAATATTTAAACAATTTGTGTTTTGTTGAAACTCAATGACAACGAACTTTAGACCGAGCAGCAACTGAAACGGAACATTGCGACATTTCAGGAACTGGCTGCGGTGTGGCAATGAAATTCCGAATAGCTCTGTAAGCTGTTGAATGATCGGGCAGATATTCGACTGAACTGGACTAGAAGAATGCCGAAGACATTAAAAACTCATTAGCCATAAGGCGACACAAAATGTGTGCATTTCAAGAAATTGCAGTCTTTTGAAGATTTAATGAGCGCAAGTTAATGAAAGAATTCGACAACACTTTCGAAAACAATTTTCTATAATAAACATAAAGTAAAAGAATTTATTTCGCAAACTTGGCAGATCCATAATGCATAAATCGAATTTGGCTGCTGTAGCTCTCAGCAAATATCGCGCAGCAAAGTTGAACGATTCTTGAGCACAGCTGCAACTCGGTCCATAACCGTCAAACGGATGTGCACAGCTTTCTCCATGCCCCCAACCAGCGGTGCAGGGCTCAAGTCGAACGAAACAAAAAACACTTTGGCGCATTCACCTCCAACTTTTCGTTTGCATGTCAAGATCACAAGCGGCAAAGCACATCTTTCCTTTACACACTGCTGCGGTAAACAAATGTGGGCCGCGCGCGCGCCAAGTAAATAAACTCGAAATTTTATTGTAAAATTCGTCTAAACGCGAAAATTCGTAAAATTCATTAAACTCATAAAATGCGCAAGATTCATTGTGAGAAAATGAGTAATACTATTCGCATTAATTTGGCGCGCGTTGGACACACACACACTCGCGCGACATACGTGGCGTATGAGCAACTGTGGCCAAAAGTCGGCGGCCTGCGCCACTTTGCAGCTTCAACGGACACCGAAGCGAAGCGGAAATAAAACATGTTGGTCGCAGCTGTCGCTGGCTTCCCCCGCATCCAGCACGTCGCTCTCACCCCCTCCAAACCGAGAAGCTTTCCTCCACTTTTGACGTTGAATTATTATGATTATTATGATTTCCGTCTGAGAACGTCTTTCATTCGCTGGCAAAACATAAAAAACAAACAAAACACTCGCACACACAGACACGCACAGCATGTACGAATAAATTTCTTAAGCAAACAAACAACGTTGCGTTGTTGTAGCACTGAAAATTGTTGTGCGCTATGCGTAAATTGCGAGAAAATTTCGTGAATGGCTTTTGATTTGCCATATGAAAGATTCGTTGCTGTTGGTTCAAGTTGAATTCGTTGTTGTTGTTGTTGTTGTTGCCTCGAATAATTCCATCACGTTGTAAATCATGTACGATTAATAAAAATGTTCACGCTCGCTTAATTGCATGCGGCGCGGCGGCATTTTAATGCACTTTTTGCGGAAATCACAAACTGACGCTGGCACACGAGCGATGGCGGGGGCGGAGGCGGGGTACGCAGACGCTCTGGCGCAAGTGAAAGAAATTAGACTTCGCCGAGGACTAATTGCAGTCTTGCATGAATTGCAAGTTATTCGATTGGATTTGGGCGATTCGATTCGATTTTAGCGCAAAAGTGTAGCAATGCATTAAAGGCGTGGCGGCCAAATGCCAAAGGACATTGAACCAACGTACATGTTGCTGTCGCACTAGCAGCAGTCACAAAAATAACTACGTAAGTGCTTTTTGTGCAATGTCAGTGGCGGATTCAGGGGGGTTTTGGGGGTTGAACCCCCCCGAAATATTAGGATAGACTTTAAAACTACATACAAATTAAAATGTATTTTATAAATATTAAAGAATTACTTTTTGAACCCCCCCCGAAATATTTTTCTGAATCCGCCCCTGTGCAATGTTCTCAGTTTTGTTAATTTTTTTTTTAATTTGTCTTCTAGATCGGTTCTCGGTCTATGACTGAAAGTTTAAAAAGATTTCTAGGAACATTAAACTAATGAAACTAATAGGTATTCTGGCAGGGAAGAGCAATCAGGACGAGCACCATTTTAGAGGGGTTGAAAACTGCATTCGCTTTAATCTATTGTCATCTCCCAATAGTTCATAAGACGAGGACTATCATACATTTTCTGTCAGGACAACATCTGTAAAAAATTGCAGAATAGGTATCGAGGGAATCTAACTGAGAGAGTTGGCTCTTGTCCCCAATCTGACCGTCTTGAGGAGGACCTAAGCATATATGGGTTGATAAAGAGTTTGCAGTCTGCGATCAGGTGGTCAGTAATGATTCCTTAATCTCTCACAGAACCCACAAATGATACCATAACCTAAAAACCATATCACCACATAGTTCAAACAAGTCGCTTCTGCCGCAGGGAAGTTAAAGCCTCGGAGCATATCCTCCTACGTATTGAAGGAAAAACAATCTGGCAATTGTTTGACCATTGACCAATCATTGAGCATGTGTGGTTATGGTTACAAAACCTCCCACAGAGCGCTGCACTTGAAAAAATTACGAGTTCACTTTGGTTCAAAGTTTTCATAGAATATTCTACTTTTAGTACACCGCATCTGAAGGAGTGAATTTTTGTAATTAATGATATGTTAAGGACGAGGCACAATGCACCAAAAAGTTGCAGCACACATTTATATACATATTAATCTTGCTTAAAAATATATTAAATGGCTAAACAAGTGTGGTGTTTAGTCATCTCTCGATCCCATCCTTTCCTTTTCCTTCTGTACTTATGCTCTCTCTACTTCTGCTCCCCGGTCTCGGCCGTTCTTGTCGCCCAATTCAACCATCGCAGCCAAGTAAAACTAAACCAAACCGCGATTATTATTATTCCGCCGCGAAAATATTCACGAACAGTTTTTATAATCATGTTTCAGATTTCAGCACAAAAAAATTGTCCAGCGTCCAGCGGGTAGCGCTTCTCATACCAGAGGCCCTAGGTTCGATTCCTAGCTTGTACTGGTGAAACTTTCGTCTATTTCGATTGCTATACACATGAAGCAGATGAAAATTACAAGAATCGCACAAGTGCGCTCTGGCAGGCGATGTCAAAAAAACCTCCATTCGGGGTTTAACTGTAGGTTCCCTCCCCCTTTCCATCATCCGTTTGAAATGTGTGTTGTAACATAGATATATTGAAAACAAACAGTGTTGCATACCCATTTCAAACGGGTGAAATCTGTGATATCACAACGAACCCATATAGAGGCCTCATGTGTCTCATACGGCCACTACAACCTACATACCTGCATTCATTGTTTGATAATTCAACTAAGTTAGAGTGTCGTTTGTCGGAGCCAAAAGCAGTGAATGCAGCAGTCAGACCAGAGGACATCAATTGTTCTATTGATCCCCTGGATCCAACATATATATTTATATAGAAAAAAACAATTTCTCTTTCGGTATCTACTCAACAAAAAATTACCAACCTATGAGAGAAAAATTACCTACGTAAACGCTACCAACTCGTTGTTCGGAATCAGCATAAAACTGTGGATTCCTTTCATCAGTGTAATATTTCACACGCACAGCACAGCTGGCTATGCCAGCCTTGTTATCAGACTTCCATGCCAGTTTTGTGTATGTGTGTATGCATGATTCTATACGATCCGTGAACAAATCTGAAAACATGCCGGTGTACTAAAGAGCCAAAGCTGTTTACGCTGCTTGGATTTTTGGGAATGAGAACCTAAAAACCAAAAGTAAAAAATATAATTCAGACTAAATAATCAAAAAAGACTTTCATCTTCTTTGTCAAAAGAACCAATCTGAGCGTTAAGTTAAAAACAATTTTGGTTCATAGATCCAAAGTCAAAGCATCAAAAATCATATCCCGAGAAAATTATCAATTCTCCGAAGCCATTACCATATTCTTTCCGTTTTCTTTTGTCTTTTCTCGGCCGTAGCGCGCCGTCGCAGCCGCTGGTATCACAGCAGGGCACCACCGACTGCCGCCCCAACATTTGTTTACATGTGACCGAACGCCCTGTCTTTCGTCGAGTTGGCCACAGCGCTTGTTTTGTTTATTATTCAAACCACTCCGTACGTATGTACTGAAAAGTGAGCTTCCCAATCGCATCGCGCAGCAACATTCCTGCTGTCTTCAGATAGTTTGGCACGGCAATTAGTCGAAATTTGCTGTTTGTTTAAATGGCCAAGCAACCGGCGCACAAGCAAATATTTGGCTAGAGCGCCGCATTTCGCACGCGTTCGTCGAATTTCGTGCAGGTGCCTGCAACACCTCAGAACAAGGCGAAACAATGGTGTGGCAATCAGCACATTTCTCATACACGACACTTGCAATTAATTTCGACAGCGCGGCGGTATCGGCAGCACGTCCATAAATACTGTCCGCCGAAATTCCAATCACACCCACACACCCACCGCACTTACGTGACCAGCGGCAGATGCGCGCCGCGTCTAACGTTGCACAAGCACAGCGCCGGCGGTGGCTCACAATCCGAATTGCAGTGACAAACACTAAAAATTGGATGCAACTCGTACACACACACACACACACCTCACGCTGAGTAGTGCCAAAAAATATGTTTGCAAGTGCTGGGCCGCAGTAAGATCATTCCGATTTTATTTGCGTCAAAGCACTCGTGACAACAGGAACGCCGCTGACACACACACGGCAGGAAGTGCAACGCGTTTTTATTGTTGGCATAGCATATCGTCAGCGTCGAAGCATAAAACCTGCCCAGTGCGGCAACGAAAATCTGTTGCGATACTCGTACTTGGCCGACAGTCAGCGCCAGCCGGCAGCAGCAAAGCGCATAAAAATCCGCTGGCCGACCCAACTTCCCGCATGCCCCCCGCTGCGAGCAACTCAGTCAGCGCCCGACGTTGTTTATTTTGCTCGCAATCGCAAATCTCAATGGAACACTTGTAAATTTAATTTACGCCTAAAGCGATTATTAGAAGTGCGATCGCTGCGAGCAAAAACAGAAACAGCAACAACCACCGCGGGCAGTCGCGATCGGATCCACCTGTGCGCACAGCGGCCGCTGGCGGCCAACATGCCGAGCCGCATTGTGGGAGACGTCAGTGCAGGAGAGTGAAAAATTATGACAAGCAATTAGTGCAAGAAGTAGTCGGGTACCGAAACCGAATATAAAAAGAAATGTTTTGGCCACGATTATGGTTTGTGATCTGATGTGACTTTTAATTACAAATTTTAACTTTGATTGATTTCTTAACCGATTAACTGCACAGATTCTTGACAGGTTTGCAAGAAACTATTTTTGTCAGTCAGTCGTGGAGTACTTTTGGTAATTGGACTTTATAAAGATGCGTCTATATAGTCACCAGATTTGATTTATTTAGATTGTCTCATTCAATTGAAAGTATAGCCGCCGTGACTGGCTCCTTGAGTCAAGAGTTCAAATCACATTCCATCCCAAGAAAGATCTTCTAAGACTTCTCCATTTACGGTGCTGCACAGTGTCGCGAGTGTGGCCAAAAATACAAAAAGTCGATATTGCAAACATGATATTTTTTTTACATATATGTTGAGATAATACTTCCAATAAGACGAATCCAAAATATTTCTTACAAAAAATAATAAATGTAGGCAGGAGCCATCCACAAAGTGGTCCAATTTTAATTATGTTTTGCAAATTTCTTAATTTCGACCACGAAAAAGATTTCACCAAGTTTCATCGAGATAGGACAACGCTAAGTAGTTTTGCCCACGGCTTATATGGGATCGCGACACTGTGCGCTGTGACCTACGAGTGACTGACGTTCAAATTAGAAAGCTCAGGTAAGTAAAGAACGGGATGCCTAGAATTGACAGGCTTTTCCGCGCCACAAACGGATTCTCTCAGAAGTAGTTCAACAAATCATCATAACGAGAGAAGAGTATTGAATCCAAAGTCAGCTGTCCAAACTGATCCGATTACTTCTTCAGCGACATCACACCTTCAATCCCTTCAGATTCGCTTGTCCGCCGAGACACTCTCACAAGTGGCCATCTCCGGCTCGTCGCATGCTCGTGCATACTCGTGGCATACACTCTGGTAAATCAAATTAAATTTTCATAAAATGAAGCCAATCCAAAAGATTATTTCGCAAAATTCGCTCACACATTCGCATTCTCGCAATCGAATCGAATCGCAGCGTCGCAACGCTCTGGGCCGCGCTGCGCATCGCCTAGCGACGCCATTTATTTTGAGATCAAGAAATTTCACAAAAATATTCGAAAAATTCAGCACTTTCGAAATAAAAGCGTTGTAAGCTGGAAAACGGCGACAGTTTGCAAACGGCAGCGCCGCGGAACATACAAAAATTCGCTTCAACCGAAACAATCGCAATAAGTTCCACTTATTATATTTTGAAAGTGAAAAACAAAAGTCGCATTAAAAAAGATATATATTGTGTACTGAGTGGAATTTGCAAATCTGAAATCAAAATTAGTTTAAAACTTGATACAACACATTTTGGTGCGTTTAATCGAATCGAAAACCTCAAAACTCTGAGTGCTTAATTGGAATTGGAAGAATATCCGACGATCAGAGGCCAACAATGATCTGTCCGAAACGCACAGCCGAGCTGCTCAAGCTTCATCTGGAGCCGTTCAAGGACGCCGATCCCGCCTGGGAGATTGGCGTCTCGAAGATAGCCGGACGCGGTGTGTTCGCTACGCGCAATCTAAAGCGCGGCGATGTGATTTTCCGCGACAGTGCTCTGATAATAGGCCCGGCCGCACGCAAGGCGGACACGCTCAACTCCTGCTCCGAGTGCTACAAAATGCTGCCCGACACGCGCTTCATCTGCCGCAACGGCTGCGGTCTGCCCGTTTGCTCGCTGTGCGGCAAGAAGAAGCAGCACAAGGCCATCTGCGACCTGTTCAAGTCGTGGGAGCCCAACGAGCCGGACGTAGCCAACTCGGTGCTCATACGGCTCAAGTGTGTGGCATGCGCCATCGTCCTGACCGAGGAGCAGCGCGAGGTCATCTACTGCCTGCAGGCCAACCTCGACAACAACCATCGCACTGAGGTGCGCAACGCGGCCAAATGCTTCAAGAAATTCCCCACCGATAAGAAACTGATCGAAATCATGAATCGCACCGTGGCCGTGCTGCGCACCAACGGCTTCGACGACACCGACACCAACGACAATCAGGAGTTCCTCTATCGCGCCCTGTTCCCGCTGTTCGCCGTCATGAATCACGACTGCATTCCCAACTCGTACTACACGTTCGAGGAGAAGACCAACAACATGATTATGCGCGCCTCGGTGGACATAGCGGCGGGCACGGAGATCACCACCACCTACACGAAGCTCTTCACCAACAACATTGCGCGTCACTTGTTCCTGAAGACGAAGAAAACCTTCATCTGCAAGTGCCCCCGATGCATCGATCCGACGGTAAGTTGATAGGCAATTCGTGTCTGCTGATGGGAGTTTGAAGTGAAGTGTAAAGAAGATGGAATGAAATTTGTGCAAGAATATAGAAAAGGGAATCGAATTCGTGGAAATCTCCCATGCAATGTAACAATTTGATGAGCGTTTTTGAACGAACAAACTCAACGAACTGGTCAGATTTATTCGATTTATCTTTCAACACTTTTAACACTGGAAGGGTTGGTAATCTTCGTCGAATCGATGAAGTCGTATTCAACTCAAATTTTTGGAAGAACTAGAAATCGTATAAGCTCTAACTTCATTATATGATTATACTTAGAGATTTGTTTTGGAAATAAGGGAAAGAAATCAGATCAGAGAATAAGAAAACATTTCAAGAAATATATGTGGTGGTCGTCGAATCGACGCAAGTTACCCTTGTAGGGTTAAGCATCTCTATGCAATTCTTTAGAATACCCAACCCAAGGAAACCTAACATTTGTATTTTGAAAGAAATCCTGCGAAAATGTTTGTTATGTAATGTAAAAAATATATTCAGTTACTTAAGACGAAATCTGCGAAAAATTTTACAAGATTACGTTAGGTTAGATCAGAGGAGAGCAGCGCTCTTTTAAAAAAGCACACTTCATCACAAAGGAATGATTCTTCTTGATACTACATTGGGATGCTGCAACTGCCCTTGTACGGTGTTGGGAACAATAAGGATTCCCATATGAACCTCGCTATTTGTCTGATGTCTAGAATTGAAAGCTCAGTTGACCGAGTAACTTATATTTCCCTGGTCAGGGACCGACACTGGTACATGAAGTCTTGGTCTGTATTATCTTCTGATTTGGAACGACGACTCTTATGTATCTCTTCAAGTACTGTGCTGACAGAATTCGCTCTTAAATAAATTGTGACTTTTTGGTTCGTCATCACTTGTTTATTGCTGAAAAAGTTTGTCTTCTATTTAGAGATTTCTGCCGCCTTTCATATAAAGCTGCTTAAAGCTATGCCCTGTCGCGGTAAGAGGAATGTCAGTGCTACATAATGTTGGTAGTTCAGCAGCATCGTAATGGCCTCTGTGGCCAGGTACCCAATGGTTCAGTAGAGAAGGCAGCAGCAATCAGAGACAATCTTTCTGTGTTGGATACTGCCAAGGGACATAATTTCTGTATGGCTTTCTGAATAAATTCGGGGCCTACAGTTCGGCCATTATCATAGCCTGAAGTAGTAAAATAGGCAGATAAGGAGTTTACCGAAGAATATCCCACAATTAACCCTGTTATCTCTCTTATCTATGTACACTGAAACCGTCTGCTTAAATTTGAAATTATGCTTCAATCGATACCTTTTTTCGATTCATTCCACTCTTCTGGGAACCTGGAAGTGAATCTGTTGTCGATCAACATGTTTTCGTAATCAACATTTAGCTATTAGTGTGAACTCATATATGAAATGCGGTTAGAAATTTTTCATAGTTTTGATTGATCATAATTTAAGCTACAAAACTTTACTTTTTTAAACAATTCGATACTAAAGTAGATTTCGATGCTTTATACCTTTTTAAATATCACTAACCCTAAAATATCTCCACTGCTGCTGTTCGACTAAGAAGTTTGATTCCACAATAAGATTTATCGATCCATTCCATAACTGAATTTCACAATCTCTAAATTATTTCGAATATTGTTGCCCTTAATGACTTAAGACTTTTAAATCACCATAAGTTTTCTTCCAATACATTCTCAGATTTTGGATTTCGTCACATCTTTCTCACTCTAAACTGCTCGCATTATTCTTCCACAAGCCAAATGATGCTCGACATTTTTTCTTAATTTTTGTATCGAAATTCCCTACAAATGCCTTACAAAAAAATCTCTTCCTCACGCACATTTGTTTTTTTTTGTTCGGCTGCCTTTGCCTACAAATTGTTCACATAAATATTCACAAATTTCACTAATTAACAGCAAAAAAACACACATCCACAATAACAAAAATAAAATATATTAGCAAATTAAAATCAAAAATCGGAAAACAAAAACAAAGAAAACAACTAAAGTCTATAAACAAAATGTTAAATGTTTTATTTTTATTTGGAATGTGATTTTGATTTTGATTTTGATGTGATTCGAATCAGAAAATAATTTTGCTGCTCGACACCAGCGGCGGTGGGCGGCCATTCGGGGGACTCGACGTAGGCTACACGCTTACCGGTCAGCATGATTTGTGTGACGGACGCTGAGAATGCCGAAGTGATGTTATTGTGTGGCTAGTTTATGACACGGCCTCAGCCATGGCCGGCGGCTAAATTGTGGCGCAGCATACTTCACACTCACATATTTTGTTTAGACTTTCAGTCGAGTGGCCGAGTGCAAAAATCCGCACAAAGCACAGCAGCAGCAACAATAACAGAAATGCTGCGCTGTTGTTGTTGTCGCTGCTGCTGCTGTCAGAAAGCAAATCGACTTCCATCAAGCGGGAAATTATCTACACAAAAAATTCGAAACTTGATTTATGGAATGAAAAAAAACGTGGAGGTGCAAACTTAATGACTGGCTTTCGTTAAAAATATAACAAACTGCCAAACGCTCGAATTTCGAGGAAGGCAAACAAATTGTGAACAATTAAGGCGACGCTCCAAACTGCCGGAACGACCGTTTGGAAGCGGCCATCGATGGCGCAAAGACAACAAAGAGAGACAGTTCGAGTGCAATCGAATGAGTTCCGACTGAGACGCGAGCTGCAGCTGTGTACGTGTGCGGAGGGTAGCGGACAAAGCAGCAGAGCGTTGTTGTTTTTGGGGGCGCGTGCAGTTTTATGGCATTTTTTATGCGTTTGATTATTCGAGATCAACAGGAAGAGTCAATAAATAACGAACGCATTTTGATTTTCAGGGTTGCTGCTTGCTTCCTTTGTTTGATTATTTCTTTGCTGTTGGGGTGGTTTGTTTGTTTGTTTGGTCAGATCTTGTTTGCTTTCATTTGCCGCAAGTGGCGGCGTGAACGTAAAATCATAAAAATCGAAAGTTGCATAGACTGCCTGTGTCCAACACAGAGGTATGAGAGATTTGAGTTTTTTTAACGAAGATGATCACTAATTTTAGATGCCTTGAAGAAATGAACTGGATTTTGCTTTTTAATCTTAGAAGCATGTTTGAAGTTCCTCTGGCTAACTTCATTGACCAATAAAATTTATATTTATTGTTAGTAAATTAATTTTCTCAATCTTCATATAAGATATATAACGTCTCTACTATTGTTAGACGAAGTACCCCGGTGTGCCCCGGTGTGTAAAGTTCTCTAAAAAAAGAAAATGCGTGGAAGAATATAAGGACGATTCTAAAAATAAATATACAACACTAATTGGGCGCAATTTCATTCAAGGACAATGAAGAAAAAGAAAAAATATATAGAAAATTTTTTCCATCTTCCTATCCAGCACTCTCTCTCCAGAAGGGGCGCTCACTGGGATAACTTTTTTAGATGTTGGTCCAGGATCTAGCTGATAGGATTACTCACAGTCTAGTTAGCCTCGTTAACGCTAGAAAGACCGCCGCTCATATCCGCTGATATCTCGAAAAATACACATCGGATTTGGCTAATTTTTCAAAAAATTAATTTTTTTTAAATATACAATTTTCCACTAAAAAAAAAATAAAAGTCACCAAAGCAAAGTTGACAGAAATACTAAAGAAAATACAAATATTTAAAAATGAAAAACCCGTCAAAATGACGGCAAGGGTCTTTCTAGTGTTAATAGTTCAAACTGCTACCGCCAAGAAGAATATCGAAGTACAGTGGACGTCCAATATAACGAATCTTATGTTGTAACCCCAGTTAAAACGAAAAATTCGTTAAATTGATCGAAATTTTTTGTTGTTTTAAAGCATTTTTCTTAAAGAAAAAAGTTTCATATATTCAGTTTTTAAATAAATATCTTGATTTATTCCAACATATTTAAAATTAAAATATTGCTATGTATGTATGTACAGTCAAAAAGTCTTCGATGCGCGATTGCCTTTTACCGCAAGTAAACTTTTCTGTATGGAAATTTTTCTTGATTTATTATTGAAATTTTAATATTTAAAAGAAACAAGCCGACCGAACGCAATACAAATCCTGTGAAAATGATCAGCAATGCATACAAACAGAAGTTGAAAATATTGGTAACTTGACGTAAATTTGAAAGTTTTAACGTAACAAAAACAAAAACAATTGAGGTGCCGTTCACTTGATAAAATCAAACATTCATTGTTATTGTAAAGAATGTGAATGCTCAAATAAAAACAATTCGAAGGTTTCTTGACGAGGGTAAAAAACAAAGAAAAATTACGTTATATCGAATAGCAAATTTCACTTTCGTTCGTAATATAGAACCATCAATGGAAAAAATTTGGCTGTACGTTAAATCGAAAATTCGTTAAATGGAAAGTTCGTTATACTGGACGTCCACTGTACTTGCGCTATTTCCAGTTGGGTTCTTCTTCACTTAAGTTATTTCTCATTTGACAATCTGGTGCATCTAGTCGTCTATTAAGCTTCGTTAGAAGCTCAAACTGGTTTTGAGAGGAAGAATTTTTTATATCACAATGGGTCCCTATGGCCCAAGTGAGCAGAAGCAGCCACTTCTACATATCTGCAAAGCTTGACTTTCTTTAATTCAAAATCGCAAAACTCATAAAATTTGTAAGTGGACTTTCCATCCATCAGAGACTCGAGAATTTGGCTCTGACTTGCTCGCACAGTCAGCCGCCATAGCAAACAACTGAGGAGGAAATAATTCCGAAGAAGCGTCCACCAATCAGTCTTTTTAATCAGCGGGTCTCAATTCCGATTCAGAAGTCACACACACACACACACATTGATTGCAGAAAGCTCGGTCTTAGTTCTGCATAGAACTGTCCTGCCAGTTGCATAAAAACCTCTCTACATATTTCCCCATCACTAATTTTCACTTTCTGTTCTTTCTCTCTTTTCATGCCGCCACTTGCAGGAGAAAGGCGCTTTCATCTCTGCGCTCTACTGTCGCGACATGAATTGTCCCGGTCTGGTGGTGCCTGAAAACACTCGCATGCCGTATCCGAACTGGAACTGTCTGGTATGCAAGCAAAAGTCGGAATACGGACAAATGATGAAATCGCAGGACATTGCGGCCGGCGCTATCAAAACGAAAATCGAGTCGAATTCACTCAAGTCGCTGGTGACGTTTCTCAGACTAAAGAGCGCCAACTTCATGCCGGACAGCAATCACGTGGTAATCCAAGCGAAACTGCAGGTGATCGATCGTCTGTCGAAGGGCAAAGAGGACTGCGGCGACGAAGAGTTGGCGGCCAAAGCAAAGTTCTGTCAGGACATTTTGGATGTGCTGGACAAGCTGGGCGTGGGCGATTGCGTGATGCGAACGTATCTGGAGACGCAGAAGGCCAAATGAAGTGTTCTACATTTAGGACGAGGTGCGAGTGCCAATCAATATGAAAATGAACGATGAAAGATGAAAGATGATTACATGTACGGAAATGTGTACGCAAGCGGCTGGGAAATGCAACTGAATTTTAGTGTTTTCTCTGTAATGTTTTGTTGTAGATTTAAGTGTGAATCCGCTCCATGTTAACGGTGCATTAACAGTAAATTAACTGAAAAGACAAGCGGCCAATTCTCTATTCTTTTGTACTAAACACTACACAACACAAGTTATGTAAATAAACAATCAATACCTAATCGGATATCTATATGTGTGTTTTTTTATGTATGTGTGACACAAAAGAATGCACACGCCCCCGCGTCTAATAGTTGTCAGTGTCGTGGGACAAGGCCACATTCCCACATAAATCGCCCAGTCGCGCTAATCCTAAAAAATCGTTTTTTAATCTTGCGCGATTTTCGATTTCACCCAAAACTTCCAATTAGTTTTAATCCTTCTGATGCCTTCGTGTGTATTTGCGCACAAATTTTGCTAAATTTATGTATTTTCGGCATTGCTGTTGTTGCCAAAGTGGGCGTTCCATGTCAAATAAGTTTATGAACACCGATGATTTTTTCTTGCGCTCATTTGCGTTTTCGTGACTTGTTTTGCTTTGTTTGTGTTTGATTTTGTATTTTGTTTTGTTTGTATTTTCGTAGCAATGCATGAGTTTGGTATATTTCGTTGGCACCGATGACGATTTTCTTTTGTCTCTGCACCGCTGCGCGCCGCTCGCTCATTTGTCGCCATCTCTAATGATGTCCAAACACGCGTACGTAGCGTTGTTGTACTCGTGGCGGCGCTCGAAAATGTGTCACCGCTAGACATAGATACCCGCCCATTCATCCGTGCCATGTCGCCGGCGATCGTCCGCTCATGCGTTCGCACATTTGTCCGCCTGTCTGTCCATCTGTCTACCCGGTTTATATACTTCACTTTCTAAACAACAACAAAGCAAAGCCAAAGCCAAAAACATAAAATGTGTTGCTTGCAATTAATAAGTCCAATTGTTGTTGTTTTGGCAAGCAACGTCAGCAATTTTTCATATCGTGTCATTTCGACATTCAACCACCGTGCACAGTGCGCCATCTCCTCACTTGGCTTCATGTCCGTTCGTTTTTTTTCAGTCGTGTGTGGTGGCTGTGTTGGCCAAGTTTTGTGTTGCAGCTTGTCGTGTTGCCGATTTGTCATAACAGAAAGTCAACAACACTGCACCGCCTTCTTCGCCAATCAAAGTTCTGTCCGTTCCCGCCGTCTCACCTGCGTTGCTTAGTCAGCGCGAAATATTTTCATCAATTTATGTGCATTTTAATGCGCATTGCATGTGCGAAAACATTGCTAATTTAACGCCATCGCATGCACACACACACACACACATACACGCACATTCATTGTTGTTAATCGGCCATTTTCGTTGCAAAGTAAATTAAAAATTATATTTTGCAAATGAGCTGAAAACGACGTTAAATTTTGAGGTACATTTTTGTAAACAAAAAATTTGGCAGTGCCAACCAAGTGCGTGTTGTTGTTTGGAGATGGATGAGGACAGTGAAAAGTGTATCCAACTAATTTTCGTTTCAATTTTTCATTAAGAGTTTATACATTTTGACTGGCTGACTATGACCGAAACACGCAATAATGCTGTGAGAAAAGTAAAGAAATACACCAAATAGCATTGAAGTGCGTTTCAAGCGACAACGAATACTGAAAGAAGGAAAGAAGAAGAATTAATACGTAGAGAATGAATATAAAATAATAATTTTTTAAAAGAAATTTTCAAGATGCAAACGAATCTCGTCACATAGTTGTATTATGATCAAAGTCTTTCAGGAGACCTCAACTAAATACTGCGAAGTTAGCCGCTCGTTGTCTTTGTTTGCAGCTAGAAACACAAAACAAGTTTATGTGGCAACAAATCAATACTGAAAGAAAAAAAGAAACAATTAACACATAAAGAATGGTTCAGAAATTAATAATTTTCCAAAGCAACCTCCAATACACAAATTAATCTTTATAAACAACACCGTGCGACAAAAACTCACTTTTGTCGAGACCCATCCAAAAGATTGTAACGTGTAACTAAATGTCATTCATAGTAATATGGCACACTCAATTTTTTTTTTTCTGATCCAATGTCCTTTTAAAAGAGCTTTTAAATTTTAAGGACATACATATTTCAAAGAATTTATTGAAATATTTACGGGTGTTCAATGATAAAGATATGGGTATCAAATGAAAGAAGCACATTATCACATTAAAAGTACATTTCCTATTTTGAACTTTCAGGACCAAAATATGCCAGTAAAGTCCTTTAAAATGTTTATCGTTCGATATGCTTGAATTTTGTTAACGAATCCTTTTGGAAAACTAATATGTTTTGTATCTCGGTCTTTAGTATAATACCTCAAAATTTTATTCTTCTATCTTTATTGGTACAGAATTAAAAAAAAATAAGTTTCCATCCATAAGGAAGAATTTAGTATGGAATACATCTTAATTTTTTGTATTGAAAATTTGATGGAAAAATAAAATATTAAGTATTCTACTACATGTTATCTACTTACTGACTTATTTTGATGCCGAAAATTAAAAATAAAATTTTTTTGAAACAAACTTCAAGTTTCCTCTTTTATTTGATGCCCATATCTTCGCATACCACAACCATAAATATTTAAAAAATTTTAAAATGTGTATGTCCTCAAAATTTTAAAGTACTTTTGAAAACACATGGGATCGGAAATTTAATTGGAATAGGATTGAATAGCATTTCTAGTTTCAGGGTCAAAGACTTGGATCAAAGTCTTTCAAAAGACCTCAATCAACTGGACTGTCATTGTCTGCAGAAAGATCTCGTAAAATCGAAAAGCATCTCTCTAGCTTAGACTTGGCACTGCTATTAGGCAGAATTATCACTGTTATGAGAGTACACTGCATGTTCCGTTGCCACCTCTACCAAATAAGAATTGATTCAATCCTAGCAAGGCTAATCAGAAACTAAAGGCACATAACACTGCCTACCTTAAACATTCTGTGAAATTCCAGTGCTGGCATCTGGAGCTCCCTGTCTAGTAGAAAATGGTCTGAAAACTGTCAATACTACAGATTCTCATCCCAATTTTGACTAATTTCACAGAGCAACAAAATCGACATTATTTTTTTTCTGAAATCAAACCATACTTTTCTAAAGGAAAAGTACTGCGTACTTAGTTTTTTGATTGTAAGAGCGGCTTAGGAAATATTGATGGTTTTCCTCGGAGGGCATTTTCCATGTTTTTTGACCATTACACGCATGCAGCTCCTACAAACCTGAAGTCTAAAATGCCATTTTTTGAACATAGATTACCAATACTCTAGCTATGTATCTAAAATTTAAAACATTAAAATCGGTTTAAATTTGCAAGAATTATTCATTTGCAATAATCATATTGTCATATAGTGAAAAAAGAATGTTGGGGCTTTCAATTAAAAAAGACATTTTTGAAAAACGATGTTTGTAATGAGTATGTGTACAAATATGTAAGTTCTCCATGCATAAATTCAGCAACAAAAGCAAGGATTTACTTTTGAGCTATAAAATCGGAGCACAATTTTAGGCAGCAGTATGAAAATGCCCACATTCAACAAATGCCCTCAATTCATAAAATTTTCAGCTTTCGTATTTTGAATTTTTCGCGCCCAAAAATATGTCGCAATGAAATATGGAAAAACAGCAAGTAGTTTGCTAAGTGTGTGTGAATGAAATTTTTACTTGTGTGATGCAACTCTTTTTAGTATAGCTCCCACGGTAATGAACTTATTCTAATTTCGTTAATGCCCTTGTAAAGACAAATATTGACGCTTGCGAAAATACTTTAGCTACTTTCATCAACGACGCGAAGAGCATTAGGAGATTTCAATACAAACACGTGTTCAGAAGGTGAAGTCGCATTTACACTCTAATGAGTAGAGGCTGAGAATGGCACATGCGATAAAAAAAATTCTGTTCTATAAGTTTAAGTTACAACCTTCTACTATACATTACACACTAACTCCTAATTGAAAATTGCAACACCGAATTTAAATGAATTTTTATAAAAAATTCGCGAAAATTGAAATTTGAAGAGCCATAGCCGTGTTAACCCTTGACCAATCGAAATCGACTATGGTCAAAATTATAGCTTGAGGATTCGTTATTGTGTCATAAAACAATTATCGTGTTTTTCAACATATTTTAAATGCAATAAAAATTCAAAGATGAAAAATCGTGGAAAACACCTCCTAGCAAAAACCGCCAATAACTTACAAACCGCTCAAACAATCAAAAACTAAGTACGCAGTTGTGATCAGCGTCCAAAAATCCTTTAGAAAAGGTTTACTAGAACTCGGAAAAATTTTGGCTGTTGCCTAGTGTTTTTGGCCCAGTTTGAAACCGGTAACGACGTTGGTTTCTGGAGGATATAAAGGTTAGTGGATAAGCTTGTAAAGAACTCACTTGAAGACACTTGACTTGAGTTCACCAGGGAATAGCAGAAAAAGAATTCCATAAATTAAGGTTTCGACCAGAACACTGGCGCACACATGATTTAATATTGGGTTGGATTTTGCATACAAGTTTTGATCCCAACACCATTCGAAACCATATTTTGAACCAGAAATTTTTGTATTTGGGAGGTTTGAACCCCCTACCACCGTATGCGTCACTGGACCGGAATTTCTCTTTCCCTCGTTGCGATGAATTGCCTTTGCAGCAGTGAGGACTATTTATATGTGTAATTTTTAGAGCGCTATAAGTCTTGACTGAGTGTTCGACTGACTATCGACTATGACTTGGGTAAGGCACTTCATAAAGTGCATATTTCTCTGCAAAAAAAGAGGGAATCGTTAAGGAAGACTTTTAACTTGATTTGAATTTTAACTTACTAAAAATATTGAAATCATACTAAAAAACTTGTTCTTCAACGCACCCTATGCAAAAGCACACGATCGCTGAAGCTTTCGAATGATTTCAAATATTTTTGCAAAATTTTGTAGCACACTTTTAGGCTGAATCGTTGATATTAATTCAAATTCTTGACACCTTAAAAAGTCTTCTTCACTGAAGATTAGATTTTGGCTGCAATTCAACAAATCCTAGAGACGATATCTTAATTGTTCCCAGCATTCGTCTCGCTCCACTGAGCGCAAAGAAAGACATTTCAATCAATTGGGCGATCTTTGAAAGTGCGCTACGCGGCATATAGGAACTGTTCGAGCATTGTGAGTAAAAGTTTAAAGCAAAACGAATGTTTGGTGTCGGCAGTTGTCGCTACAAGGGAAATGTGATGGACACGTTGTGGACAATATGTGAAAGCAATGATTTCAAGCCGAAAGTGATGTTTTCAATTGAATGTTTTAATAATTTTGATCTCTGAAAGCAGTTTCTAATAATTTTTGATTGAAATTCGAACTGGCAAATGATTTATTTCGATGGTTGAATAAATATTTTGATTTTATTTATTTGTATGAAGTATAATTATAAAAATTATATTATTACTTTTGCCAATACAATCTTCAATCTTTTCTATGGAATCTTGTTTACAATATTTTTAACTATTTTATTTGATTTTATTAAAAAAAATTGTATTAAAAAAAGTCACTAAAGCTCGTTCTGAAAGAAAAGCAATGCAATAAAATAATAAAAGAAACTCATCGAAGTCGTTTTAATTCCCTTAAAAGTGCAACAAGCGGCACTAAAAACTAATTGCAAGTGCACTGAGTTTCACTCGCGGAAAACATGCTGTCTGCTTTGGATTTTTCCAAAAGCCAACACAGCATGTGGTCAGTCTAAAGTTGACTCATTACTGACGCACCGCTTGGCCACTTCCACCTAGGAACACACAAAAGCGAGCACCATCGGTTTGCTGCCGCGGAGCTGCTTGCAACGGCGCTGTCGCTTCCCTGGCAACCAGACACAGTCGAGAGCGAATTAGAAATCGAAAATTAAAAAGTTCACGCAAAAAAAATATACAACTAACTAATCGGCCGGCCGCTTAGTTGCGGTTGAGTTTCGTTGGGGTTTGGTCGAGGAATAGCGCCAATTATTTTCGCGATTTCTATTCTTTGCTGCTCGTTTAATTGATTACGCAAAAGCACCAATTTAGTGTTCGGTGTCAACCTTTTAATTAAGTCAACGTGTGTTGTGTGCATTAATTAAAATTTCTCTGACGAAAATTACGCATTTTTGCACTCATTAAAACAATTTCATACAAGAATTAACTCAAAATACCAAATTGAAAAAATGCCACTGGAACTGACTGCCGCCACGCAGACGCTCGCCGACCTCGTCGACCAGCATTTGGGCGAGTTGCGCGACAAGGATCCCTGCTGGCAGGTGGCCGACTCGCCCATCTCGGGGCGCGGCGTCTTTGCGCGGCGCGACATTGCTGCCGGCACGGAGATCTTCCGCGAGCACACGCTGCTCGTCGGCCCCA
This sequence comes from Melieria picta, assembly GCA_964056695.1. Lineage (NCBI taxonomy): Eukaryota > Metazoa > Arthropoda > Insecta > Diptera > Ulidiidae > Melieria > Melieria picta. The sequence continues at coordinate 4,090,852 of OZ057398.1, forward strand.
CCGCGCGCGGCAGCAGCAAACTTAACACCTGCACGCTCTGCTACCGGCTGCTGGAGGGCCCCGTCGGGCAGGTGCTGTGCGCGGCGGGTTGCTCGCTGCCCGTCTGCCGCAACTGCTCGCAGTCGGAGCGGCACGCCACCGAGTGCCAAGTCTTCCGCAAGTGGCAGCCCAAGGACCTCACGCAAATCCGGCCGCACGCGCTGCGCATTCTGTCCGTGGCGCGCTGCTTCTTCCTGAACGAGGCGGAGCGCAAGCTGCTCTACGCCATGCAAGCCAATGCGGACAGGTACTACAAGATCGAGGTGGAGCGCGCCGCCGCCTGCTTCGAGCGCTTTCCCAAGGAGCCTGAAATGCTCGAGTACCTGCACCGCACCATCTGCGCCTTCAACACGAACGCCTTCGAGGCACGCAGCAAGGTGGACGGCCACGAGGTGCTGGTGAGGGCGCTCTTCCCGCTGGCCGGCCTCGTGAACCACCAGTGCACGCCCAACGCCAGCCACCACTTCCTGGACGGCGAGACCATCGTGGTGACGGCAACGCGGCCCATAGTGCAGGGCGAGGAGATCACGACCTCGTACGCGAAGCTGCTCTGGAGCACGTTGGCGCGCCGCATGTTCCTCAGCCTAACGAAGCACTTTGTGTGCAAATGCAAGCGCTGCGAGGACCCAACTGTGAGTGCAATCTATATTCGGATAATTGTTTGTCCTGACTGACTGACTGACTGATTCCTCGTCGCCCAGCCCAAACCGCTGAAGCTGCAAACATAAAAGTTGACCTGTAGGTGCATCTTGAACAGTGAACCTCCGCTAAGATGGAATTTTTTTAAATTCGGGATCTGAAAGGGTAAACCATGGGTTAGGGTGTTGCATGAAGATTTTGATTTAATGGGGCTATGGATTTCAAACTTGGTGAAAATATTTAAAATTCAAAATAATTTGATACGTATTTTTAAGTTTTTCGAAAATCAAAATCTGACGGGGTCAACGACGGGTTAAGAGTTTTTATGAACTGAACTGTGAAATCACATGGCATGGGCTTTTCGACTTCAAAATTCGTGAAAACACTTGAAATAAAAAATAATTCGACACATGTTTTTAACTTTTTCAAAAATCGATTTCTGACGGGGTCAACGATGGGTTAAGAGTTTGTATGGGAAAACATGATTTAATAGATCAATTGCCTTAAAATATGGTGAAAGCACTTCAAATGAGAAATAATTAGACAAGTATTTTATCATAAAAATCTGACGAGATCAACAAAGAGTTAAGAAAAACTTGATTTGACTTAAAACCCATTTGATAAAATATTTGACAACATTTGACTTTGACAAAACATTGACTTAACTTATGGCATTATACATCAACAATTTTGCACAAAATTTACTTTTATTTGTTTTTGAAAAATTTCAGTCATATAAATAAAGTTTATTGGCTCATGAAAAGCTTCTTTTTCGCGTGGCGTATTTTCGCTAAATAAAATCTCCGCTAAAAATAAATGTTTAATTCGTTGGAAATGAAAAATGCCATCTAAAAAACAAACAACAATTTATTTCAAAGAGCCATAAACCGACGCGTGGCTGGGTGTCGCACGTCACACATATCCATTTCACCCAAACAATAAGCAATTTTCTACAAAAACAAAGCGTGGATATTTTAAAATGCTAATAAAAGACATTTCGCATTCATTCATAGCGAAATTTCACACTTTGCACGTGGCCGCACTCAAGTAAGATCAGCAAATATTGCACGACCCAAAGTAATGGCGAGCGATTATCCGACGCGTACGTCAGGTTCACTGCCAACATTTCACGCACCATTTACGGAATTGGCTGAACATGTTGAAAGTGCTCGCGTGCCACGTACACAGGTTGCAACTTGCAAGTTCAACGGATTCATATAAACTTAGAAGGAGAGAGCATTTAGATGCGAGCGTAAATGACAAAGAGAGATCATTGTTTCCTACTATTGAGGAAAACTCGCATGCGATATTTTTGAATGCGTCTGCTGTGCAGTGCAGTCGATGTCCAATAATGCGCGCCACATGTTGACAGAGTTTTGGTTTAATGAGAAATTGGCCGATTTTAATAAAGAAGGAGCTGAAGGCGAATACATAAATAAATAAATAAATTCTGTATTGGTTGCAATGGAGATTACTTTGAATATAAAATTAATATCGATGAATCATTGAAAAAATTTCATTTAACTGAAGAAATACGGGTATTTTTGAGAGAAATCTGAAATATTATTTGTAATTTATGCCATAATGCTCAAAAAAATTAACCCTAAATAATACACAATAGTTTCAAAGTTGGTGGGGTTTTAAAGAAAATGTTAAAAAAATAAAAAATAAAACTAATTGCAAAAAAGTAATCGAGAGTGTAAGTAATGAATCAGAGAACGATTTCAAGGGTGTGGGGTTAATGCAATAGAGAAATGTTTTGACAAAATAGTCATATTTTTTTCTATTTATGGAGAAATATGAAGCAGCGTGGAATACTGTGGAAAAAACAAGCATTCATTGAATGATAATTCATTGATTGAACATCCCATTAAAATACATGCATACAAAAAGATGAGGAAAATATTGCATGCAACAAAATGTGAAATGTCGCATGCATAACAATGTTGGTTCAAATAAGTGCAAAACTGTGTACTCGTCATAATATTGACACCAGGGCCATCTTTATGTTTATATATACGAGTATATAATTCTTACAAAATATATTAGCTATAACTATATCTGAAGCTGACAGAAGAGCCTTAACAGACACCAATACGTAAAACCATACATGGGGGGTTGCACCTAAACTAAATAAAATAAAATAAATAAAATAAAAAATAAATAAAATAAAATAAAATAAATATGAACGAATATTTCTATCAGAAGACTATTTTTTTCTTAGAAGCTTTTATTGCCTGCTGAGAAAGCACCAGCCTAAATATATATGTGTTTTTATATATTTGGCTTGGATTTAGCGAAGACCCCAACCCAACCCTGACCTTGTGTCCACCACACTAACCGCCGCGGCACAGTGGTGTTAAGTGGGCATGAATGAATGAATGAATGAATAAATGAATGCATAAATGAATGAATTTTGAATAAATGAATGAATGAATTTTCAGTAATACAAATATATTTCTTTGGGCTTTGACCTCGAATAATATCAATTTAACACTCTTAACATTTTAAGTCCCTAAAATCTGTAGGGCAAATTTTTTTCAGTGTATCTAGTTGCTCTTTTAATGTGTCATTACGTTGACATGGAATTGCAACTAAAAGAATTTTCATGTTCTTGTCAATGATTGACACTAACTGATAAACAACACGATAGCAATAATGGCCCACGTAAGCTTTAACCTTTTCAGGCCGTGTGTGCACAATTGTGAGTATTTTATACAATTTAAGTTCAAATAAGCCAGCATCGATAGTCCAGTTCTTCGTCCAGGCTTCTCATACCGAGTCCCTGGGTTCGAATCCTAGCTCGGGCTGGTGAAACGCTCATATTTTACTTCTATCGCTATCACATCGGGTCTCTTTATAAGCTTCCGAGTGTGACTCTTACAGCTGCTTCTGTACCACCATAACCTAACCTAACCTAGGTTCAAATATTACTGGCACTAACTTGTTTCTAAAAAAAAAATACATAATTAAATGTATCAGGTGTACAACTTTGCTTCCGCCGTTTTTTTTCCAAAATTAAAAGCTTTATTGCGAAAAAGTGCTTACAGATGTATTATTCAAAGTATTGTCCGTCGCTAGCGACAATTTTCTCCCATCTTTCCGGCAATTTTCGGATCCCGGCTCGAAAAAAGGAGTCCTCTTTTGACGCTATCCATGAAGCAATCCATTTTTCCAATTCTTCGAAGGATTGAAAATGTTGATCTGCCAGGCCGTGTGCCATCGAACGGAATAGGTGGAAGTCAGAAGGGGCGACATCTGGGGAATACGGCGGGTGGGGCAAGACTTCCCATTTCAGCGTTTCCAGGTACTTTTTGACCACTTTTGCTCGATGTCCCTCGGTTTCAACTCGTACGGCACCCAGTTTCCTTCTTTCTGAATCATGCCCAGGGCCTTGAGACGTTTTGAAATGGCTTGCTGACTCACTCCCAACGATTCGGCAAGCTCTTCTTGGGTTTGGCACGAATCTTCATCAAGCAATGCTTCTAGTTGTTCATCTTTGAAGGTTTTTTCTCTTCCACCACCATGTTTGTCTTCGACATCGAAATCACCATTTTTAAAACGTTGAAACCACTCCCGACACGTTCTTTCACTCAGAGCAGCATCACCGTAAGTTTCTGAGAGCATTCGATGCGCTTCAGCTGCATTTTTTTGCGAATTGTAACAGAAAAGTAAAACTTCCCGCAAATGGCGAGAATTGGGCACATAAACGGACATTTTCGAGCGTGAATAATACGAAAACAAGAACAACTGTCACTGAAACGGCGATGACAATTCGTTAGGCACGGTCCACACTCACGTTAAAGGCATTACCATCTATGTATTTCAACCACCTTCAGCCGGTACAGCCACCTATCGGAAAACGGCGGAAGCAAAGTTGTACACCTGATAATTATAAAAAATGAAAGATTAATTAATTTATAAAAAGTATGTATATATTTTTGTTAAATTATGTTTGATGATTTTCAATCATAACATGAGTCAGTGAGCAAAAAAACCGAAACAATCTACCAAGAAACTAAACCTGCAAATCCCAGATCTGAATGGGATAACCTGCAACATTTACTGACGTTCGTTTCTACCATTAATCGTCTAACAATTTTGCACATTTTTGCCATAGCTCATGTTAATTTCAACTCGACAAAGTATAACCAAATAAGAATGCAAAATAAACGTAACAACATACTAAATGCGACCAACAACAACGCAAGCACGCCACGTACAACCGAAATCGTAAAGTAAAACGCCAACGAAACTCTCGCACGCGCGACTGTCGAAAATCAACGGAAAGCCTAAAAGCGAAAAGGTAACACAGGCAGCGACAGTCGCGTGACGCAGTCCACAAACCTGTCGTGCCGCCAAATGTTAAGTTCTGACAAAAAATGTCCTAGCGAAAAGCACAGAGCTGATTGCGTATACGCCACATATGATACATCAAAAACATTAACATTAACAACAACAACGGCAACATCGACAAGAACAACGCAGGCAATAACAACGGAAACGTTCGGGTATTCCCTGTCGGCGTATGCCGCGCGCACAATTAGGCGGCAATTTATGATAAGGCGCCACGTATGCGAATTGCGGCGCGCACAATGCAGCCTCATTTACATACAAACACAGGGATACATCGAATTACATACATTCGTACGTACATACGGCCGCCCCAAACCGCAGGCCACAGTAAACGCTGCCAAGACATGTCAACCATTCATACAATTTTCATTTCGCTTTCATGCCGTTTCGAATGAATTGGCTGCGGCAATTCGGCGCACCGACTGTTTTTTGCAATAACAGCAACAACAACAACAAACATACGCATACCCCACCCCTAGTTGAACGCAATGGGGACTTGTGCGACTGGCAGCAGCCGTCGCTTTTGCGCCTGCATGCGTGTACATTTGTCGGCCGTCAGCCATCAGCCGCTCGTCAGCCCGTTTGTCTGACTGTCTGTCCTTCTTCTGTCTGTTAGTCAGTCAGTGGGGAATTTATGATATGGATTCGAGGCGTTGTTGGCATCACTGGCGAATGGAGGTCAAGGGAATCGCTCCATTAATCATCAGAAGCGCGGCGCGCTGCCGCTGATGAGCGCACAGAACGCTTTGGCGGCAAACATACATAAATCGTTTTGACAATTCCGCAAGCAACTAACGCTGTGTGTGTGTGTGTTGGTTGCATGTGGTGGGGAATTGCAGGTGAAACCGCACAAGTGGCCGACAGCAGCCATACATGTGCAACAGCGCAATAATAATAACAACAACAACAATAGCTGCCGCAACAGAATGCTAAGCAAAACAAGAAGGCAGAAGCATTGAAAACAATAATTACAACAAAGGCAAGAATAACAACAACAAAAACCATAACAACAGTGGCAACAGTGTTGCGCATCTAACAGTGGCTACCACTGCCGCAAATGGCGACGCACAGTGTTGCGAGTTCATATAGCGGAGTCACAAAAATATAAGGAGTGGTCGTAAATGCAATTTGGTACACAGTCATTGTATGAGTAAAGAACTTACTGTGCACAATTTCAATGAATCGGACCAAAACTTCGACCACCTCCCATACAAACGGATTTGAAAAACTTCATATTTACAGTGAAAATTATCTCAGTTCACAAAAGCTACGTTCATAATATTTGTATTTTAATATAAATTTATTTATAAATGTATATATAGATAAAATGCGATTTTTTCAAAAGTGATTGAAAATAAAATCTCGACAAATTGCTCCATAACTGCTCAGAAGTTGCTCTTAGAGGGTTAAAATCTTGGACTGATCCCCACTAATTTTTCCTTCTGAATATTTCTTTCGAACATACCTACCCCCTATCTCCAACCTTTAATGAGGCTCCCATACAAAATCATCGTTTTTAGAAAGTGGGCTCCCGCTTCTCTCAGGTTGGTTCCAGACGTACCATATGTAAGACTGACCCCTATTAATTTTCCCTTCCGAATGTTTTTTCTATACACACCTAACCGCTATATCCAACTCTTAAGGTGGCTGCAATACAAAACTAAAAATTTTCAATGGAACTGGCTCCACACTTGTAAATGTAGTAAAGTATGCGAGGAAACATCGTATCTGGGAAACTACTGAACCGATTTGAATGATTTATTCAATAATCGTTAACATTCCTGAGTGCACCACCAGAGGGCGCCTCTACATACATACAAACGAAGTTCTGAGGTTGTCAACTTTTGGGTTTGTACGAAGAAAAAATCAAAGTGTATTGCCGAAACTCCATTAAACCCTCTATTTCGAATATATTTCGAATATAATAGTAATCGTAATTGATTTTCCGAAGCTATCTTCAACAAATTTTTCCATCAGCAACAGAGCAACCAAACTGTGAAAATATCGCGAATTTGCACTCAAGCCTTCACCGAAAAATGCCAATAACTTGCATTCGCGCAAATATGCGCAGCTGAAAATTTTAAAACATAATGTACATACTTGCCAAAATAAAATATCAAAAAATTTCTAAAGTAATATTTAGTGTTTTGTTTTTTAATAACTTTTAAAGTTTGAACTCACTTTTTATTCACTCGTTTTCTTTACTTCATTTTCATCATAACGGTACTGCTCAGAGGTGAGAGTAATCAGCAACATTTTGGTCTTGACAAACCTAAATTATATAAAACTTACGACAATACTTAGTAACTTTTAGGGACCTGCTCATAATTTATTTTGAAATAGTCAACCTCACAGTCAAAGCAAAAATTTGCTGTTTGTACACAATTTTTTTTCAACGCTGGAAGAGCGTACTTTAAGAGCTCATAACTTCTATATTATCCAATATTTTTTCTTAAAATTTGGGATTTATCTTAATTGAAATATTTCCAACAAAACCTCATACTCAGATTTTTGTGGTTATAACATTTTTATAGGCATTTTTTGTCACTCCTCGCAACACTGTGCGACGTATGAATGCAACATCGACCCTAAGACGAGAATCATTCTACTCCCTCAAACATTTCGACCTGTGAAGCGTGTCCTGTTGACTACAGGACGGCACAAGTAGCTCATTGTTTCACTAAAATTACAGGGAAAATGTGAAATTGAGTATTTAGTCTCCTTTTGTGTATAATTAAAACATGAAAAATTAATTTCTTAATAGAACTTTTCGAACAGGGATTTAATTCCTTTGCCTTTCCTTTCAAAGCCTTCGACAAACGTGCAGCACATGATGAAATAATTAAAGGACTATGAACAAAGTAGAGGGTCAGCTGTTCTTCGAAAAAGGTTTGTTATGGCTTCACTTTAGGAATATTACAAGTAAGCTTAATTTGAAGAAGATTCAGCAATTTTTGAAGAAATCAAAAATTCAAATTTTATTTGAACCCTTGGCTCTACAACTTGTGGTCCATTGCACTGATCACCGCCTCTCACCGAACCAATGCTTGGTGTCGATTTTTCAAACGCAACTCGCACCTCAGTCATTGGTAAATAAATTTGCTGTCCGTTCGTCGCTCGCCAAGGCCCAACACTGTTCATTCGCCCAGCCATCCATTAAGGTAAACAAGTGCACAACTAATAAACTCTGCGTGTGTGTGTGTGTGTGGGGGGGTCTGGCTGTGCACATGCAAATAAGCTGTCAGTATTCAAATTCATAACAACCGCAAACGTCATCATGTGCGTGGCAACCGTCACCGTCGCTGTTGCCGTCACGCGCCAACCGAGCAGCAGCCGCCAGCTGCCAATCCAATACAAACCAATTGGATTGAGTAGCAGCGCAGCCCAGCAGCCACCGGCAACCGCACCCGCGCCGCCGTCGCCACATCCACCTGCGCGCCACTAATGAGAGATTGCCGACAATCGAGAACGACAGCGGCAAATCGGATTCATGAGCAGCGGCAACTAGACGCGACGAAGCACCACACTGCGCCGCGAGTCGAGCTGCGCTGAGTTGGGACAACAACCAGCTGCGACCGGCGAGCACAGAGTAGCCGCAATAGACCTCAGCGACGACAACGTTGCTCCTGGCTCTGGCTTTGGCTGTAGCCGTTCTATCGCCGCCAACTTGCTTCTGCTTCATTTTCATGCTCGCCGTCAGCGTTGTGGCCAACGCGAGCGCCGCACTGTCAGCACTGTCAGTGGAATTGGCATCAGCAGTTGGCGCGCGAGTTGGAAAAGCGTTTTCATGTTTTCAATTTCAGTTTCAGTATTTCTGCGAATTCTCACGCGTAATTTCGTCGCGATGACTTGAGTAGAATAACAACAACAACAACAGCGAGGGCAACACGCGGCACAGCAGCTAGCAAGCCGAACGAACGCGGACAATACGCGTTGGCGTTGGCAGGCGGCAGTTGCCTGCTGCAGTTCGCGCGGTGCAGACGCTTCGTTCGAGACGGTCGCGAGAAAAAGTCAAGTTCCGCACGCGCGTTTCCCGGCCTCACAATTGAGCCGAAGAAATCGACCAAGTACCATTCCTCCAACCCTTCCACTCCCTCCACGATGGTGACGCCCGCCGAGCTGGCGCGCCTCGTCAACCTACACCTCAAGGACCTGCAGGATGCCGAGCCGAATTGGACGGTGGCCCCCTCCGCGGTGGCCGGACGTGGCGTTTTCGCGACGCGCGACATTGCCCAGGGCGAGCTGATCTTCCGCGAGCGCGCGCTCGTCGTCGGCCCGACCGCGCGCAAAGGCTCCATCCTCAACACGTGCGTGTGCTGCCACAAGCTGCTGCCCGTCAAGGACTTTCTCTGCAAGCGCCAGTGCACACTGCCCGTCTGCGACGTGTGCGCCGACTCGGAGGCGCATCGCAGCGAGTGCGAGCTATTCTGTCGCTGGCATCCCATGGAGCTGGGACGCATCGCCAACGGCGCCGCAGACGCAGCCGGCGCAGTAAATCCGCTATCGCTGCGCATTCTGACCGCCGTGCGTGTCTTCGCGCTCGGCGCCGAGCAGCGCGCGCTCGTCGAGGCCATGCAAGCGAATCCGGATCGCGGCTACCGCCAGGAGATCATCAAGGCCGCTCAGTGCTTCCGCAAGTTCCCCACCACCGACAAGTCGTTCATGGAGCAGCTGTTTCGCGTAGTGGGCGTGCTGAACACGAACGCCTTCGAGGCGCCCTGCCGCGTCGGCGACCACGAGACGCTGCTGCGCGGCCTCTTCCCGCTGACAGCGATCATGAACCACGAGTGCACGCCCAACGCCAGCCACTACTTCGACAACCGGCACATGGCGGTGGTGCGGGCGGCGCGCCCCATTCCCAAGGGCGCTGAGATCACCACCACCTACACGAAGATTCTGTGGAACAACCTGACGCGCGGCATCTTCCTCAAGATGACCAAACATTTCGTTTGCGACTGTGCGCGCTGCAACGACAACACAGTGAGTGCAATTGCAATTGGTGGGGCACGGGTCACAAAACGGTGTTCAAAGGACGTGTGCAAATATGAGTGCATTGTAATTGAAAATCAATGCGCCCTAATGGGATTTGCAATCAGCGACGACAAACTTTTGAGGCGAGGCGCCTCACACACCGTCGACTTTAGGGAAGACGCATTGCTGGGCAATGAATCAATAATCTGTTGGTGGCTTTAAAAGTCTGTGTTTGTGGTTTTCAATAGCTGATGCTCCATATTTGCCTTCAAAGTCAAAGTGAATTTTCTAGATCAGTTATTAGTTAATAAATATTATTTCGTAATCTGCCATACATGAACCTTCCGAATCAACCCAGTGCCTGCGTTCAACTTGTTGGAACGTTACCCAAATACTTGAAGTCGGTTGCCGTGTTTCAATTCTTTAACTCGTTAAAGTGAAACAAGTTTCAATCAAATTCTGTATGGACATAAATAGGTTTTGTTGCCCATTAGGACTCATACATACAAAGCTGGCGCAATACCTCCATTATGAGACCAGCGCCAAGTTTTCCACAACCATCCGATTTGTGACACCAGTGTTGCCAGATACCTGAAATGAATTTCTCCTTAATCTTAAAAAAAGCTGAAATTCCCTCAGAAAAATTTAACAAATCTCCCAAAATTTTTTTAAAATATTTTTTCTCATCATAAACTATTCAAATTAAACTTATAATCAAAAATAAAATTCCCTCAGAAAAATTTAAAAAATCTCCCAAAATTGTTTTTCTATTTTTTTAATCATAAACTAATGGAATTAAACTTATAATAAAAAATGTAATTCCCTCAGAAAAATTAAAAAAATTTCCCAAAATTGTTTTTATATTTTTTTTTATCATAAATTAATGAAATTAAACTTATAATAAAAAAAGAAATTCCCTCATAAAAATTTTAAAAAATTTCCCAAAATTGTTTTCTATTTTTTAATCATAAACTAATGGCATTAAACTTATAATAAAAATATGATTCCCTCATAAAAATTAAAAAAATTTTCCAAACAATTTTTATATTTTTTGTCATCATAAACTAATGGAATTAAACTTATAAAAAACAACAAAATTCCCTCAGAAAAATTGAAAAAATCTCCCAAATTGTTTTTCTATTTTTTGTATCATAAATTAATGAAATTAAATTTATAATAAAAAACAAAATTCCCAAAATTCCCAAATCTCCAAAAATTATAATTTTTTTTATCATAAACTAATGGAATTAAACTTATAATAAAAAATATAATTCCCTCAGAAAAATTTAAAACATTTTCCAAAATTTTTTTTTTATTTTTTGTCATCATAAACTAATGGAATTAAATTGATAATAAAAAATAAAATTCCCTCAGAAAAATTTAACAAATCTCCCAAAATTTTGTTTTTTGTCATAAACAAATGGAATTAAACTTATAATAAAAAATAAAATTCCCTCAGAAAAATTAAAAAACTCTCCCAAATTTTTTTCTATTTTTTTATCAAAAACTAATGGAATTAAACTTCTAGTAAAGAACAAAAATATATTTACTTTTTTTATTTTTTTTATTGCAGCTTTTTATTTATTCAGCTTTAGCTTAACAATTTAACACAAACAAAACATATAAAAAATTAGATTAGTATGAAATTCGCTTTTGTAAACTCCCTTCATTCATTGCATAAATTATACACTTTGAAGCATAAAATTTAGTTAAATTAAATTAGACAATTTAGCTTTCAACATTCAAGGATTCAGTGCTACTAATAATTTCCAATGTATCACCATCACAATGGCTTTTAAAAAATTTTCTTTATAAAATGAAAATCTTCTAAACCTGCGCCTAAACAATTCTTCGTCGTAAAAATTCTCGTAAAAGGCAAAGAATCTCCTAAATCTAGGAGCTAATCTCCTGAGCTGGCAACACTGGAAGGCACTTAAATAAAGGCACTTGCTGATTCCAAATAGCGAGTTGTCATCTTTTTCATAGGCAACTTAGGCAGAGGCAGGCTATTTCTTGCTAAGAGAAGTTCTCCATAATAAATTGGAGATCAATAACATGTCAAACTGTGTTTTCGAGTTGAAAAAAGTCAAAGTGACATATAAAATAAAAAGTAAATAAAAAGAGACTGAAGAAGTTCCTTGTTTCGACTGGATCTAACCAACGATCAGATGCCTTGAAGATCCAGCAGCATTGTTCCTTTACACACTCTGTTTAACCCTTTCGACTCCAAAGTTGCCTGAGAGCAACTTCACTTAATTATCATCTTACAGCAAAAGCAACGATTGATTTATGGGTTTAATTTAAGTTGGCACCAATAAATAAATATTTTTAGAAGTGAATTCAAAGCCAATTACAAAAATTTTACTGTTATCGCCAAATTAAATTCCAATCATTTGCAGCGATATCAGGGAAAGTTTGTGTTCTAATTGAAGTCTACGAATTGGGCACATTTGATCAAAACCCTGTTTCTTTAATAATGGTTAAATAAAATCAAAAAGAGATACTTTTGTATTTTTCCATAAATATTAAATAATTTTTCTGTAATTAAAAAATATTGATACAAAATATAGTTGGTTAGATTAATAACTATAAACTCCAAAGTCACTGAAGCTTGGCTTAAGTTTCTCAATTAACTTTTAAATAATGAAATTCCTGGATTTTCCTTCAAGTTATCAACTTTTTGCTTCCAAAAATTTAATTCAACAAGTTTGACCCTGTCAAACACTGCACTAACTATTATCCCTTCAACTCAAAGAGCAGCTGTTTTTGTGTTCTTACTGAGTACTTATGAACTCAACTTAAATGCGCTCACAGCGACGTTCAAAAGTGGTCTCCTCCGACATTGCGTCGCACTAAACAATTTGGGCAGCTCAACTGAAATTACATCAACTGGCTGGCATTGTTATGTCCGCTAGGCTCTTACAACCGCACATGTGAGTGCCGCTTTTCTCGCCAGCCGTCGCCACACACGTCGACTACAATTTGCATAAATTTCCGAAACACCTTTTCTCGGCCACTTAGTTCGCCAGACGGCTGTTCACATACATTCATTTACACATACAGTGGCGCACGAAAGGGGCTCAGTGGTCTCAACTATCTGTTTTTATGGAAATTTTGGTTGACAAACATGTTTTCAAAGGGAATTGGCGTCAAAAGTTGTGTACAAAACCCCCTTCCCCAAGCCCCCAAATTAAATCCTGTGTGCGCCACTGCGGACATAAATGTACTCGCGTGTACCTACACAAGTGCATACTTACTTATGTATGTGTGTGCTTGTGTGTCTGCAGCGGATCCCATAAATTACCCACAATCGATATGCAAATGAGGTCGTCAACAAAAATAACGTCAGCTATGCTTCCAAAAAACGACTTAGCGCCGCACTTTGCGTGCTTCATTTGTCTTCCAAAAAATATTTACTTAATCTTACGTTGTCTGCATTTCATTTTTAAATAAGACAACACAAAACTCGACAAAGTACTCGAAAAAACTGTGTGCTGTGCCTTAAGTGGTTTTTCAAGTACGAAAATTAAAAGCGTGCAACTGAAGCAATGAAAGCGGTTTTCAAGCAAACTGCCACCACTCTAAATTACATTACTAATGAATTGTAAATTATTGAAAACATTTCTGTGAATATAGGAAAACGATGTGTGTGTGCAGCGAAATTTTGAATATTGAAACCAAAACAATTGCTTGCTCAATTTTTGCTTTTACTGACAAATTGCGTTTTGCTGAGGAATGTCGGCGTCTCGCGTCTTTTGACAAGAATTATATGCAAGCTTATAGATAAATTCACAGACAATTATACTAGAATAATATTAAAATATTGCACACATTCTTGACTGCGGACGCTGCCAATTAATATTAAAAATGTATACGCACACTTTTAGGAAATGTTAGCAATTCTACGCTAATTGATTGACGTCATTTCCGCCACACGGCAATGAGCTAACAATCGAAATACGATACTCTACTCTATAGACGACCAAACGAAAAACCTCTGACTATTGTCTCAACTGCGGCTGAAGGCCTTGAAGCCAGTGCTGCGTACTTTAATTTATATAAAAAATTTCCTTTCTATGTAAATTATTATAAATAAATAAATAAAATAAGATCTCAACTGAACACATAGCAAAAGGATGTTGCTGGGAGATAAATTTCATAATTTCTTTAGAATAATCTTGAAGACATTAAGATTTTAAGACCACGTTTGTGGTATTGGCTTTGAGGCAGCGATCAGCTGGGAGAATGTACAATAGAATCCTCTCTCAAAGTCATTGTCTGTGGAATTATTTCAACACGTTTAAAGTCAATGCCCTTTGTTTTTCTTTGGAACATTTTGAACCCTTCATAAGTTTATGTTTTTTTTTTCAATCTGAGAAATATGTATAACTTTTTTTTTCAAATGCTTACACCAAGTTTAATGTCAATTAAAATTTATTTTATTAATTAAATTAAATTATATTATAAAAAAATAATTTAATTAAATTAAATAAAATAACATTTAATTAATAATTAAATTATATTAATGAAGACAAAAAGTGAGGTTAGGCTCTTTCGGCATCGTCAGAGGTAGATTTCTGAAAAACTGAAAAACACTTGATGAATCTTTTTTAGCACTTTAACCAAATTTGAAGACAATAAGCCAATACCATTTAATAGAATCATGTGACAGCCTTTCAAATAGTGGGCTACCTTCTGAGCTTTTTGTCGCCATCCAACGTTTTACATTAACATAAAGAAAAACCTGTTTCCACTCTATCTATAGAAGTCTGTCATTGCCTACTAAAGGGATATCCATTGAAAGAGACAAATTCCTTTTTAAATATATTTTTTTATATTAGGCCGAGGATAGAATCCAAATTTTTTTGATTTACAATGACTATTAATTTACGTTTTCCCTCAGATTATACACTCAGATTATAGTTAAAGTGTAGTTCTTATTACATATGGTCCCAAAAGTTCAATAAATTTGAGCAAACCTAATCGAAAATCACTTCAAATTGAAAGTAGAAATGTCAACGTTGTCTCACATATTGAATGAAATAATTTTCATAGTAATTACTTTCATTTTATTTTTTTGCATTCTTTTCGATCCATCAGAGATCGTACTATGCATACATACTTATATACATAATTGATACGGCAGAATTTTGGGATTGTTCTGTAATTGTTTCGGGATTGTCTGTAGAAGCTGTGTGAACGACGAAGAAGAAGAAATGTAGATACTTCACCTTCTATGTACTTGTTCTTCTTCTTATCTAGAAGAAGGAAGACTCTCCTTCTATGCACTTGTTCTTCTTCTTCTTCTTATCTCGAAGAAGGAAGACTCACCTGTGCAACTTCTTCTTAGACAATCCGGGAGATCTAGTCCATAAAACTTGTAACAGTCTACTAGGTTTCGTAAGGAGTTCAAATTGGTTCAGTGAGTTCGATTGATTGTGCTATCACAATGGGCCTTCAGAGCCTAAAAGAGCTCCCCTTTGGACCTACCTACTAAATCACCTAATTAAAGCGGCAGTAAAAGAAAGGATTTAAGTCCTCACTTCCCTGAACTCTTCGTGAAGAAATCAAACGATTCGAAAACAAGTTTTATTCTATTTTATTATTTTTTCAAATACAATCTCACAAATCAAAGTTAATTGCATTAAACTACTAATATCTCTCAACTTAACCCAACGTCAATCTTTGAGTGTGATTCGGGCGATTTTTCAAAGATTTTCTATAGCATCGAAGAAATTAAAAGTCAGGATACATGACACTATAACACCGTGCGACAGCGATTTTCACACCGGGAAAAATCGATATGTGCGTGAAACAAGAGACAAAATATAAAAAATTTCTTGCTTCATTGATTTTGTATCTTTTTATTATTTAAAATACTGATACTCAAATAAATTAGAATTTTTTTACTTCATTAGAATTGCAGCTTCCGCCTTTTTTTTAATAACTTTCTAATCAATAAAGTTAGAGTAATGAAATTTTGACACGTGATCAAGGAGATTTTGGGTTATAACATATTTACTTTTCAAGAAAATTCTATATAAATTTTCAAGGATATAAAGGATTAAAATTTTCAAAGGACCTTTTTCATATCCTTTTTTTACAAGAAGATAAAAAATTAATTTTATTTAAATTCTTGAGCTTTTCCTCTTTCATTTGATATACATATCGCCATGTTCTAACGAGGTTAAGTATTTTTTTATTTTTTTTTTATTTTGTATCCCCTTCAAAATTTTGAAGTCCTTTCAAAAGGACAAAGGATGTAGAAATGAAAAACTGAGTACGCAGTATTACTATGTTTGGTCTCTTGTTTCACGCCCATATGGATTTTTTCCGGTGTGAAAAATTTTTTTAATATTTGTCGCACGGTGTAATTGGATAAATAAGTATTGCATTTCTAGTCACAGAGCACAGAAAAGTTGTTATGAGGTCAACTCTCAGTCGTCTTCGCCGAAATGTAGTCGTATACGAAAAATTGCCTACAGTTTGCTTATCTATAAATAATAACCTTGAAATTTGTTTCATAATTATTAACAAAATAAACAACTTTTTCACACACCGAATGCCGACGCTACTCTGTCAATTCAGTTAAAAGTTGTCTGCTTTTGCTTCACTGACCAACCATTTCCAACAAGTGTGGCGATTCCAATGCGCAACAGGCAAACAACCAACAACAACACATTTTTATGTTAAATACATACATACTCACATACGTATATATATATGTATGTGTGTGCATGTGTGTCGACGCACTGGCCAACAAACAGCGCAACCAGCTACACCGGCGAACGGGCAGACGGAAGCGACACCGCGCCGATTGACGTTGACGAAGCTTTCGCGGCGCGTACGTTGAACCGAAATTTCGTTATGAAAGAAAAAGTGGCCCCTCGCCGGTACATTCTTTCAAAAGTATTTACACATATGTCCTCAAACATATATATATATGTATGTATGTACATCGCTGTGTGTGTGACACAAACAATAATTTTTCACTTTTCATTTCGCCCATCATTACTCTTCTCCACTCACCTCTGTGTGTGCGCCATCTCCGTCTCTCTTTCTCTCTCTCCTTCTCTCTCTCTCTCTCTGTTTGTGTTTGTTTGTTTATCTTTTACAATTTACTTGGGGAAATTGCATTATCCACTAATCCACACACGTAAATTAATTTTCCGCTTGTCGGTCATTTGTCTGATTGCAGGAGAACGGCACCTACCTGTCGGCGCTGTTCTGCCGCGAACAGGGCTGCAAGGGCATCGTCATCCCGGTGCAGACCAAGGCGCCGCAGCCGGACTGGCGCTGCCTCACCTGCGCCGGCGTCTTCCCGCACGCCAAGATGGCGCGCTACCAGGACTTTGCGCTCAACACGATCAACAACCGCATCAACAGCAGCACCGTCCGCGACCTGATCCACTTCATCAACGAACTGTGCCCGCGCTTCTGTCCGCCCTCCAACTACGTCCTGATCGAGGCCAAGCTGAACGTGATCTGGCGCATGTCGCGCCTCAAAGACGACTACACCGAGGAGGAGCTGCGCCACCGCGACCGCTATCGCGACGACATACTGGACATACTGCGGAAGCTGGGCGCCGGCGACTGCACGCTCAAGCGGCTCATCTGCGGCGAGATCGAGTGAGGCGAGTGGCGAGTGGGTCGACTGCGTGTCTGATTGTGTTGAGTATTTGTTAGTGTTGTTCCTTTAGATAGTGAAAATAGTCTGTTTAGTAGATATAGAATTAGACATTTTAAAAGTCAAAGCCCAATGTGTCAGTAATGAAACATTTGTATGTATTAACCGAAGCATTTTGAGCGCTAAGCAAAAATTTAATTTGAACAAAAATTTACTTCAATTGATTAATTCTATGTAGTACTTTATATTGAGTTCTTAGGTAGAGAACAATTTCAGTCAATACTCTTAACCCATCACTGCGGCGTGGCTTTTTAAATAAAGTTACAATAGTTTTACGTTGAAGGCCACAACTCGGAACTGATTAGAGAGATTACAACAACGTTTGTGCAAAACATTAGAGAAATTTTATTGATTTTACGAGTTGGGACTAAATTTCCAGCGTTAGAATGGTTCTCGCAGAATCAATGATGGGAGGTTTTCAAAACTCTACAAACTTATTTAAGTTGGGACTAAGTTTCCAGCGTTAGAATGGTTCTCGCAGAATCAATGATGGGAGGTTTTCAAAACTCTACAAACTTATTTAAGCTATTAAAAAAAAGTAGAGCGTGAAAAGTAGAAAAAGTGAACATTGAAAAAATGCAACATTTATGGACAGTTTGTAGACTATTTCTAAATGAAAATGGATTGTCGGTTGCTCTACTTACTTCAGTTCTAGATTATCTAATTTGTATATTTTATTACCCATGAATCGGTGTTAAAGCCAAACTTAAAAAATTATAAAAAAATTTTAAATTTCATAATTTTAAAATTATAAAAAAATAAAAATTGTAAAAAATTATTTAAAAAAGAAATAATTACTAAAATATTTATAAATTTATTTTAAAAAATATAAATTTATTTGAAAACTTGAAACTTAAAACATATGAAAACCAAAAATGAAAAACCGGAAGAAAGGAAAGTGTGTATAGTTTCCAAATTTAAAAATTTAAAAAAAAATTATATATACAAAAATATTTATAAATGTATTTATAAAAATATGCATTTATTTGAAAACTTAAATCAGAAACTTAACAAATATGAAAACCAAAAATTTAAAAATTATTTAAAAAATTTTAATTTCATAATTTTAAAATTATAAAAATTAAAAAAATATTAAACAAATTATATAATTACAAAACTATTTATTTATAACATTCTATAAAAAAAATCAAAAAAAATAATTTAAAAAATTCTTTAATTACAAAAATATTTAGAAATTTATTTATTTAGTGTGTACAGTTTCCTATTTGGACAATTTAAAAATTATATCAATAAAATATATTAAAAAATTATATAATTACAAAAATATTTATAAATTTACTTATAAAAATATAAAGTTATTTGAAAACATGAAACTTAAAACATATGAAAACCAAAAATGAAAAACCGGAAAAAAGGAAAGTTGTACAGTTTCCCATTTGGACAATGTAAAAATCATAACAATAAAAAAATTATTTCATAATATTATATAATT
This sequence comes from Melieria picta, assembly GCA_964056695.1. Classification (NCBI taxonomy): domain Eukaryota; kingdom Metazoa; phylum Arthropoda; class Insecta; order Diptera; family Ulidiidae; genus Melieria; species Melieria picta. The sequence continues at coordinate 4,109,997 of OZ057398.1, forward strand.
ACAAACATATTTATAAATTTATTTATAAAAATATAAATTTATTTGAAAACTTGAAACTTAAAACAGAAACTTAAAAAAATGAAAAACAAAAAAAATAAAAAATCAGAAAAAACAGGAAAGTGTGGAGAGTTCCCGATTTGGAAAATTGAGTACAAATCGAAAACGTGAGTTCAAAATGTCTATGAAAATTATTGAAATCTAAAACTTTTTAGTATACAAATTTTGCTTCTTTACATTTACTGAACAGTCATGGCCATGTTCATAGGTTTGTTTCAGTCTTATAATCAGAATCCTACGAAGCATCGATCTAGTCATGTCAGTGTAGCTCTCTCTGTATGTTCGTCAATCAGTCAACATTCGATGTGTCATTCGGTATGGAACTCCCACAAGGATCTGAAGCGTCATCCTCCTAACTTAAAGTAGGGTTGCCATTTCGCGATTTGTTGGAAATTTAAGTCTTTTTACATTAACTCATATAATCCGAAATTTAAGGAGCTATACTCGAAAACTGAAAATGAGTTTTTTGTGCCTTAAAATCGCAAAGCATGTAAAATTAATTTTTTTATGACAAAAAGCTCGTCTTACAAAGACTTTTATTTTCATAAATCTGAAAGTTTAAACGTAAAACATTAGTTATCATCTATCAGTTCTGGTTGCCTGTTCATTTTTCAACATTCATTGATGGGTTAAGGCCACTTTTGATTCTTACCAATGTTTTCATTTGTAGTTTTTAAATTACTTTTTAGCCATAAAGACAACTAAATATTGATTCGAATTTGTCTCGTTATAAGCGGAAGAGAGCGCTTACATGTGTGTGTGTGTTCACAAGTGTGTGTAATAAAATTGAAATGCAAAAGCTAAACCCACAACTTAAAACAAGAAATTTTAATTAAGTTTAGTGTACATTATAATTGTCCGTCTTTAATTAGACTTGCATAGCATAGTTGACATTGCATGACAGCTGTCATAAAGTACACAGCCACAAACGGCTGAAATAAAGTGGCCAACGCCAAAGCCGCGCAATTCGATGCAGGACGCGTACAAGTTTTTCGAATTCAGTTGTGTCTGCGTGCATAGTTTGCGCATTGACAGTTGGCAGTCGCCGTCTTCGCAACAAAGAGTGCGCCATACAGAAAATTGCAGATTGGTCGCTCAGTGAACTGAAGAACTCAACACACATTGTTTGTGTCTTTCAAAGAAGTTCATCACATGCAATGACAAATTTACAATTAAAAATTGAAAAAATTTTGTAAAAATTTTAGCTTTGTAGAAAATCCTATAATCGACCACTTGGCCAGCAGCAGCGCCACATTATTCAAGTTGAGTGCCCATTAAAGTGACCGCATAGATTGTCGAGATAGCCAGGGGCGGCGCAGAAATTTCGCTTGATTTTGAAATGCGCATTTGTCTTCGTGCGCCAACTGTGCGTACCGTTGATTAATTGGCGCGCGATTGTAATCAAAGAAATTGCAGCCGCTGTCGCTGGGCAGCGCAGCGCGAAATTGTGTCGCCAAAATTACATCGCTGCAGCCGTGAGAACAACACATTTCCGTCGTTGCAACATTTCAAAAGCGAAAAACACGCAATAGCCAAATCAAATGTGCAACTGGCGCGGCGGGGCCGTTGTTGAAAGGCCGGCGACAACAAGGCCGCGTCGTGGCCCTTGCGGCCGCACACATTGCACAGCTGCGTTCGGCGGCTGCACACACCACCACTGTTTATAATAATAAATGACGACATGCCGTGCTATGCGACGCCCGAGAAGAGCAAACAATTTGCACAACAATTATTTCATAATTGACAGCAAAATTGTTGCCAGCATTGCAACGCGCTGGGCGATGGGCATTCGCAGAGCAATGGATCCGAGCTGTCATTGCTTGCTAATGAGGGTGAGGGGCGTGTGATGGAGAGCGACAGTCTTCAACGCTTTTGTGTCATTGATGTTTTCACCTGGTAAGGGAATATTTTTTTTTAGTCCGGCCGTGTTTGCAGTGACAAGTTTACTCATATCGAACAGTAAACTGCAGATTTTTAATTTGACAATAGCAAATTTTCAGAAGTTGACCAAATAAAAGGATGTTTTTAAAGTACAGATTTTTCAAATAAAAATGAATTGCCAAAAAACTGAATTGTTTATTTAACAACAAAAAAAATATTTTTTTTTGTTAAATATGCAACAAGCCGAGGAAAACAAAAAGGTTTTCCAATCAGATTTAAAAAAATTACTGTGAAGTCATTCACTGTGCGATTGAAAATTTGTGTATTAGTAGTTTACTACACAATCTCAGTAAAAGTGTAGTTTTTGTGAAAAATAGTCAGGGTTTTTAATTATAGTTGAAAGCAAACTTATGAATTTTTATTTTTTCTATACTTTTGTTTTAAAAAATTTGTTTTAAAATATAAATAAATCAAAGTTTTTAATTAAAAACATACAAATAAGTAATTATATATATATTTTTTTTATTTTTGAAAGCAAGAAAGGAAGGAACTTTTGAACTCTTGCTTTAACCTTTTTGAACCAAAAACAGTCCGTTGGCTAAACAAATTCAGCGCTAAGTTAAAGAAATTCAGTTCATAAGAATGTTTGCATGAATGATTCATGCTCATTCATTCATGATGAATCATTTCACAGTCTCACAGACGAAATGCATGCATAATGCCTCGAACACATAAACAACGGCAGCGACACGACTGCATCTGTCAAAATATCAAATCAGAACGTTCATATTGAGGATACGATTGTTTTGACGACTTTACTACTAAAACGAACACCGAACACAGTTGTCGCTGTTGCCAAACATAGAACTATTCGCTCTTTCAAAACAAATTCGGGGTGCTTTGAACAACAATTACAAATTTGTTAGTATTTCAATTAAAATTGACTAGTAAAATTTTAACTAACTAACTAAAAATTATTACACATTGACATTTGTTTTAAATTGATTGAATAAAGTTAAAATGGATATAGACGAATGCAGTAGTGCCACGGTGCATTAAAATTTGTGTTAAATAGCTTAAAAATATGATTGATGATATGATAAGCTGCCGCTTTTATTCTAATCACGTAGCTGATTCCACGGTGAAGAAATTCCAAAAAATTAGCATAATTCTTTGACAGACGAAACTTAGTCGTCGCTGTATTGGAAATTCGATAGCTTGTTCGTTGTATATCGAATTTTGCTCATTCCTGTGAAATAAATTGTTACAAATTGAATTCAATTGAATCTTTTTTATTTTTTGCAATGCTCGATATGCATTTATTGTGTTTAAAATCAAATCAGTAAATTCTATAAAGGCTATAACGTCGTTTAGCAATTTCATTTCGTTCTTTTTCACAATTTTCCTTGTTTTTCTCACAATTCACAACGAAATCAATCAGCAATTTGACAATTAAAAATTAGCACCAGCTGACGTAAGAAGAAGAAGCAGACGCGTGAAACGCGTGTTATGTAGCATACAACATTGCGAAGCGAATAACGCGTGAAACGTCATAACGCGACAAAGCCTGAACGCCTGAAACGCGCTTCATGGAGTTTGACCTTCACTGCTCACAGAATGGTCATCACTGCTCTAAAACAACTGTTGGTATGTAAGTGGTATAGTTAGAAAATATCGAAACTGTGTAGGCAAACTTTTGGGATCATTTTAAGAGATGATCAAGTGTCAAGTAATTTCTAATGTTTATAATAAAATTTCGCTTATAAACTAAGTATTTAGAAAAAGCCTTAATAAATTGCAACTAACAACTTATTATTATTATTGATATCATAATAAGGCAGAAACTTTTTGACAATTTCCTCCAAGATTGGCTCCTATTAACACTTTATTTTATTCAAGTTTTAGCCGACACACAGTTTCATAACGATTGCTTTTGCTTTATTGTCAAATGATTCAAAATTTTTTTAAGTTCATGACCTCAGTAACCCAGCCAGGACTTGATTTTCTTTTCTCTTCCCATTTGCTTCCTAACCCATTAACACTTTCCAGCTTGCTCCAAACTTTTAGGCTACGCTCCTATCCCATCCACAACAAAGTGTGAATGCGTTGCAATGGGAAAAGAGCAAAATTCAGTCACCACATCATCCCAGTTCCTGGCATTTACCTCAACTCAGTTCCTCACCTATTACAGCTAATGATGGGCTAATCTCCTATTCTAGTGGCACACTAAGCAATTAACTTTAAGTATCTTTACGTCTTTACCATACCAGAGGCCCTAGGTTCGATTCCTAGCTCGGGCTGCTGCAGAGTGATTCGTTCGATAGACAAAATTCAAAAAATGAATAGCCTCAGAATTTAACGGCTTTGATGTCATTTGAAACGTTAAACTCCAACTAAAAAACCGCGAACAAATCTGAGTGAAAAATTAATTAGTGCAAGTGCAAGAGCTGCTCAAAGTCGGCACTTTTTTCACACTAAAATTTGAACACATTTTTAGTTTATTAATTAAAATAAATCGTAAAAATTCATGGTAAGCAAGAAGTTACTAAAACTTTCAATATTTATTAAGAACTGATGTGGGCATTTTCGCTTTTAACTTTTTCTCAAAATTTGCAAAGCTGAGGCTTTTACTTCACATTTCATTGAAATTATTTTTCAAAATTAAAAACCTGAAAATTGTAAAAACTTAGAAGAAAATATCTAAAAAGTATGTAAGATTATGTTCCTGGATTTTTTATTTTAAGAAGCATTATTTCTTTGTCGGATAATGTAATTACATACTCCGATAACTTCCGATCTCAGAAAATAATTTAATTTGAAAAGTGGTCTAAACACTTATTTTTCGACAAAATATATTTTATTTATCCCTAAAAGTATGCAATCAGCATGAAAAATTGAGAAAACTGCACAAATGCAAAACATACATCTATTATTATCGTTTTTATTGCAAAACTAAAGGGTCCTCATACAATTTCTGTTGCTCCTTGCAATTATAAATGTTGATGAACTGATTAAATGTAAAATCTGAAAAATTTAACCAACAGCCTTCGTGCTTCGTATAGCTTTCCAAAAATGACGATAATTACAAATTTAAGTCTCAGTCATGGCCAAATTACAAAAGTTTAAGAAAAACAAAATGGAGATTACAACTCAGCAGACCATGATTAACTGTTATAAAAAAATTTTATTGAGTACAGACCACTCCTAATTTTGTCCCGCGGTTGTATGGAGTCGAATCACTGTGTGCTGAGACACTCGTCTACTTCTATCGCTATCTACCTGGAGCGCCGTTCGGATTCGGCGTAAAACTATAGGTCCCCTACCCCCTTTCCCCATCCGTTTGAAATGTGTGTTGTATCACATGTTGGAAAAAACAGTGTTGCATACACATTTCAAACAGATGAAATTTGTGGGCCCATACAATTGAAAATATATAGAAAAACCATATATCACATAATTCCGAGTATGTTTATTTAAATATTCTCATTGTTTTCTAATTATAATAATTATGCTTTAGTCGATAAAAAGTTGTTTTCTTCATTAAACTAATTCACTAAAAGTATGAACAAGTCGCACACGACTATTGGTAACAAAACATGTTTATAGTTTAGTACATATAACTTTCGTGTAGTTAAGGAAAATTCGTTACAGCAGTAAAGCAATAATAAATTAATTTATTGTACAGTTTTTGTTAAACACAACGTGGGCTCATATTTGTCCACTACTAACCGATCGGCTCGTCATCGGCTGATATGGCTTAGCAATTAAATGTCATATGTTATGTGTCATATGTACGACAGTCATGTCGTACATATATATGTGTGTGTGTGTTTTTGTGACTCATTCACTTGGCAATAAATTCATGGCTTCAACTTTCGTACGACGCGACGACAGGCACAAAACCACCGAATCCATACGCTACAAAGTTTTATACGCTTAATTATCTCGCTTAGATTATAATAATTTCGTTATTTGACGTGTTGAAGGCAAACTTTTCCCTATAAATGTGTCCGTGTGTTTGTGTGTAACACCAGCACCGGCGACTATTGTCGTGTAAGCGCTTTCACGTTAAGGCTGAGTTGCTCGTTTACGCTCTACGTTACCTAAGACCTATGTTACATATGCTACACCGTATGTACACTCCTAGCTATACCTAACCACATGCGTACAAACAAGAGAAGGCAGAAAACAGCGGAAAGCTCGAAACAGTCATAGTATAGACGGAGAAAATTTCTAAAAGCATTCAAGACAGTTCGCAGCAGAGTTGCGGGCCGCAGGACTTCACTAGCTCAGAGTCATTTCGTCGGCGTTCTCTTGCTGCCGGGCCCTGTTGTCCAGGTAGCGCTGAATGGGCGGAATGGCGAACAGCATTAAGCCGCTCAGGGCGATCATGACGCCGGCCAGTATGAAGGCGGGTGCGTACGATTCCGTTATGTCGTACAGCCAGCCTGGGAAAGTGAAAAATAAGCCAATAGGTGATTCGAGTTTACAGCAAAGCTTTTCTGCTTACCGCCAATCGGAGGTCCAATGAACGAGGCGACGCCCTGGAACAGCAGCAGCAGGCCGAATGCGTTGGTCAGCTTGTCCAGGCCCAGCAGGTCGACCAGTATGACCGACGTCAGGCCCACATAGGCGCCAATGGTGAAACCGAAAATGGCGCAGTAGATGCTCAGCGAGATAGCGCTCGTGCACAGCGGACTCAGTGCGGTGGCTGCAGATGTGAGCGGCATTTTTTTTTTAGTACAGCAAAAACTTTACACAAACATTACACTTACCGACGCCGCACATTGTCAGACAAACATTGTACACCCAGAGACGATTCACCCACGGCTTATCGGACACGTAGCCGAGTATGATGCGGCCCACTGTGTTGGCAATGCCGATGACGGCAATCAGGTAGCTGGACTGCTCGCTGTTCAGATTGAGCGTCTCCGCTTGCGCCACAATGTAGACATAGGGCATGTTGAAGCCGATGCTGGTGCAGAAGTTCGAGGCGGCGAACAGAATGAAGACGACATCCTTCAGCAGCGAAAAGTTCATCATCTCGACAAAGGTGTCGCGCGTCTCCTTGGAGCATGTCACACAGCCGCAGCATTTTGTCACTTCCTGCAGATAAGAGAAGCGGATGTAAGTTTTTCAGATCAGTGGAAGTCATTCAAAATGTGCTCCAAGTTTTCAGTGTTGCGATGACGCAATGTAACCAATAAATATTTAGCCACGGCAATGTTACTGCAAAGCACTTAAATTCATTGAGATCACCGTGCAACAAAAATTAAAAAAAATTTTCACACCGGAAAAAAAACCTTATAAAATCCATTCTCGCTTCATTGATGTTGTATATTTTTATTATTTAAAATACTGATACTCAAATAAATTAGAATTTTTGTACTTCATTAGAATTGCAGCTTCCGCCTTTTTTTAATAACTTACTAATCAATAAAGTTACAGTAATGAAATTTTGACACGTGATCAAGGAGATTTTGGGTTTTAACATAGTTACTTTTCAAGAAAATTCTATATAAATTTTCAAGGATATAAAGGATTAAAATTTTCAAAGGACTTTTTCATGTCCTTTTTTTTTACAAATAGATAAAAGATCAATTATATTTAATATCTTGAGACTTTCCTCTTTCTTTTGGTATACATATCGCCATACTCTAACGAGGTTAAGTATTTTTTATATTTTTTTATTTTTTATCCCCTTCAAAATTTTGAAGTCATTTTAAAAGCACAATGGCTGTAGAAATAAAACCTGAGTACGCAGTATTACTATATTTGGCCTCTAGTTTCACGCACATATGCATTTTTCCCGGTGTGAAAAATGCTGTCGCACAGTGGATTCACTGTCTGCTTCTGAGGCGAGCAACAAGTCTGTTGGTATTTTAATTTCTTCGCTGCTTACAATTAAAAGTTGTGGAAATCCTACAGAAATGTTTTGTTTTCTGTTTACATAGAAAATGCCACACTCTGATTTCCTCCTTGGCAGCGCCACTGCGCGAATGTGCAATGTAAGCAGCTGAACCCGGGTTCAAATGCGGACGCGTTGCCGATGCATGTGCCATATATATACTTACAAGTGGACATAGTAAACCTACAACTATACCACAGAATTATGCACTAAATGTGAAATGACAATGACTTCAAAATGCAAATTGCGCACACCTGGCTCTGTCAACGGCAACTTTGAGAATCCCGCGTTAGTTGCAACTCGAGCACTGACGTGTCCAGTCAGGCAACGCCAGCAAACGTGCAGAACGTAAGAATTCAGCAAGTCACAAAGCTTCTGTAGCGCCGAAAAATGATAGCCGAATTCTTCGAGGACTGTGAGATATTCATCACTGGCGGATCGGGTGCGTGAACTTTCGTGTAGTTATTGTTAAAAAATGAATAGCGAAAAATATGAAATTGAAAAATGTGTAAATGAACTTTGGACAAATCCATTGCAGGCACTGTGGGCAGAGGTTTGATTGAAAAGCTGTTGCGCTCCTGCAATGTGCGTCGCATTTATTTGCTGTTGCGCGTCAAAAGGAATCTCGGCGTCCAGGAACGTTTGGAGAAGCTGCGAAAGGCCAAAGTATGTTTCGAAGAGTGGGAAATGAAATTATTTTTTAAAATAATTCTTTAAAAAAAAAGCCTAGAACAAGTTTTGGATAGTTGTTAGGAAACAGTTTAGAATGAGCAGAAAACCGCAGTTGTGATGTAATGACTTGTCAGTAGTTACAGAAACTTTGGACTAACTTGAATCAAAAAGGGTTTATAACCCTTTCAGTATGTTGGAGATATGTGAAAAGATGCCAGTGTAGATATAAACTGCGGAACTTGAAAAAATTTTAATTAGGAAAATGTTAAAAAAATTTAAGACAACTTTAGTTGTGCTGTTATGAATTATCAGAAGTTTGAATTGTCAGAAGAAAAAAATCAGCTTTACGAGGCTCATATGCTAATAATTTGTCAGCAGTAACTGAAAGTTTGCATGGACAAATATTTAAAAATTAATGTGTCATTTGGAAACTACTCGTACGATAAATCAAACAATTTCTTGATAGTAAAAGTTATCCTGTTATCCTTTTAAGATTCCTACAGAATAATTCTATGCGGCTCACACAATTGGAAGTTCAGGAAGTTCACTAAATATCTTCTAAAATGCCTAAGCATAGTGGCGGATCCAGGGGGGGGGGGGTTGAAACCCCCCGCAAAATATTAAGATCGAATTTAAAACTACATACAAATTAAAAGGCATTTTATAAATATTAAAGAATTACTTTTTGAAACACCCCGAAATATTTTTCTGAATCCGCCTCTGCCTAATCGACAACTTAACTGTTCATAGTTGAGCTACTCTTGTGTTAAGTAACCTCCTTGTGCTCTCCATTGACTCGTCGAATATCAGTGTTGCCAGATTAAAAGATTTTCTACTGAGGCAATTAAATTTGTGACATTGCAATGGATCACTGAATGTGTGGTCACTATCTAACTTATTCAATACCCCCGTACTCTTTGTAGATCTTTCAAGTCATACACAAGACAAAGCCGGAGGTGCTGGACAAGCTGGTTGCCATACCCGGCGATGCAGTATTACCGAATCTGGGCATAACGCCCGCCTATGCCAAAATGCTGGCCAACGTTTCGATTGTGTTTCACTGCGCTGCGACAGTACGTTTCGACGAACCCATTCGGGTGGCCGTGAATTTGAATGTGGGCGCCACCCATGAGGCGCTGAAATTCGCCGAAACGCTAAAGAATCTCAAAGTGTTCATGCACGTGTCCACTTTTTACTGCAACACGTATTTGAAATATGTTGACGCCAAGGTGAGTGAACAATAACACTGAAACGAAAATCATCACAAACGAATCGCAAAACTTTACAGGTCTACGAATCGCCCATGGACTGGCGCCTGTGTCTGAAAATGTTGAAAAATGAAAACATTCAAAATGCTCTGGACTACGTAACCAAAAAGTGAGTGGATATTCGCTGCTTAAAACAATTTTGTTGTGGTCTCATATCTGTGCGTCTTTTTCAGAATGATCACTGGCTTTCCCAACACGTACTCGTTCACCAAAAATCTGGCCGAGAGTCTGGTAAATGATTTTCGCGATCGGCTGCCGGTGTGCATTTATAGACCTTCGATTGGTATGTCGTGTGGCTCTGTGTTTGAAGCCGAACTCTAACAGTGTTGATGCGTTTTGTTGCAGTGTTGCACTCACTGAGGGAGCCAGTGCCCGGCTTTCCGCCCACCATTATGGGCGCCGTGGGGCTGTTCGTGCTGGTTGGCGCCGGCATTCTAAAGACGGTCTACATGAGCCCGACGACACGCTTCGACATAACACCGCTCGACCTGGGCATCAAAAACATGATCTACTACGCCTGGCACGCGGACCAGCAGTACAAAAGTCAAAAGTAAGAAAAAGACGCGCAATTGTCAGTGGTCAAACTACTTTTCCCATTGCAGAAAACTGCAGTCTGCGCCCGTGTACCAGTCGTCCTCCTGCGGCCACTCGCCGCACACATTTCTGCAAATGTGCGAAACCATGGAGATTCACGATCTCTGGTACAAGGCGGCCTTCGAGAAGAGCTTCCTGATTCCCAGCTGCATCTACACCCCGAGTCGGCTGCTCTACATTTTTCTGGTAAGTCAATGTCGCCTTGGCCAGACATACTAACTCTCTTGTACTCCCTCACACATTTGGGTGCAGCTGTTCACCAAGCAGATTCTGCCCGCAATGCTGGTGGACTCGATGTTGGTGCTGTCAGGACGAAAGCCCGCGCTCATGGCCATCGTGCGCAAGGCATACGTCTCGCTGGAAGTGATGAAGCCCTTCCTGTTCAACACATACATCAGTCCGGGCTTTACGCATGCGGAGGAGATGTTCGCCGCCACGAAAGGGTAATAAACAAGCCGAATGCGGTCCAATAGCATTTGACTAATTGTCGCCCAATTCGCCACACAGCACCGACTTTGCTATACTGGAAGACGTTTCGCGAGCCGGCAGCGACGAGGGTCTGTTGGAGATATGCACCATAATGGTCCTTCGGATACGCGAAATTCTGCTGGGCGAAGATCCGAAGACCATACCGAGAATGCAAAAAGTGCTGAAAGCGTATGTAACAGTGGTGCAGTGACCACTCGATCTGACTGCTGACCTCTTCTCTCTCTCGATATTTTCAGCAAAATCTTTGTGTACAATGTGCTGCGCGCTCTACTCGCCTACTATCTACTACGCTACTTCTACAGAATACTAGCCAACTATATTAGCGATAACTATGCTTAGTACTTATTTTTGAATACATGTTCGATTCTATAATAAAATATAAAAGAGTCTTTCTGATTAAATGTTTATTCAGAGAGAAAGAGAGAGAGATTTGAACCAAAGATAGGTAGTGTTCTAAAGGCTTTGGTTGAACAGATAACAACGCCTGCAGTGGCGGATTCAGGGGGAGGGGTTTTGGGGGTTGAACCCCCCGAAATATTAGGATCGACTTTAAAAGTATATACAAATTAAAAGGCATTTTGTGAATATTAAAGAATTACTTTTTGAAACCCCCCCGAAATATTTTTCTGAATCCGCCCCTGAACGCCTGGAAGCAGGAAGAATTTCATGAAAGCTGAGCTGGCTGGGATTGTCAAGTTGTACACTTAAAGATCTCTGAGGCCCATTGTGACGCTTGAAGATACGAGTAGATACACTCTCTTCCACATCTTTTCCTCTGTTCGTCAGTGTAATTACCCCCAAAAACCCTTTCAACAAACCAATTTAATAGTTACCACAGACTTACTATAGAGATCACACAGGGATCGAATTGGCTTCAGCAAAGCTCTCCACAAATCTTACAAGAAATAGTTTCATTTCTCTTTATGGGATCCACTATTTTTCCAATGTGCATCCTTAACAATTTCTGGACCTTAATCTAACTTTTTCGTTGCTCTGGTTTACAAATTGAGTACATAACGCTCTGCAGGTTTATTTTAAAATATTTGTATCCCTACAAATCGAATCGAAAGGACTCCCACTTTACTTAGTTGTGTTTTGAAACCCCACAAAAATTTCCTACAAAAAAAACTACGCCTGACTGCTTCACGTCCTGTCGCACAAAACATTCAAAATTCATTTCGTATAAAAATCAAAATCACCAACTCAAAAAAAACGGCAATGATTTGCTTCCAAATTATTCCCCCGTTCACGGATTTCCTACGCCACGTGCACCTGTTGGCCATTCCGCTGCTGTTGGGGGTCTTCTGCTATATGCTTCTAAATTACGTCCGCGAGTACTCGACCTGCTTTTATTTATCGTAAAATGTCACCTAAATTGTGTCGAACGTGTGTTGTGTGTTGGCAAAGCAAATACAGAATGTGAACAAACCAGTCCTCGAAATCGTCTCGTACTTACTTGACTCTGGCTGAGACGCGCGCTGTGCCGCAGCGAGCCGTACCGCTTGAAGACCGTCGAGCCGGACAGATCGTTGCGCGAGCTCATGTATTCGGGCACGTTGAGCAAGGAGCCCTGCAAGCAGACAATTTCATTAGCGTCGGTTGTGCTGGAGTGCGCGAGGCGCACGCACCTGGTAGAGGATGTCCGGCCGGTACATGGTGCCGCTGCCCCAGTTCTCGCCGTGCGCCATGCGTTCCAGGTGCGGCTGACTGCGGTGGCGCACGATTTCCCCGTTACCGCTCTTGGTGATGGTGGCGATCTGGTTCTTGTCCATGGCCAGGCCAAAGTTGTTGTTCTGTTGAAGAGAACCAAGCAATGTTAGACTTGTGTGGCAATGGACTCAAGGGGGGCCGAATGAAAATGCATGGTGGAGGGGAGAGGGGCGTGGCCAATTGAGTGGCATGCACTAATTTCGAGATTTGCAGGGGTTGCACTGGTCTGTTGGCGGATAATGGCAACGAACTACATTTTACTTGCGCTATCAACGTGGTCATGTCTAGAGAAAGCATCCTGCAGCGCATCAGTGACGGCCGCTGCCGCGTCAAGTGCATGCAAAAACAGGAAACAGTACGGTTAGCGATGTGCCCATCAACCGTCAGTGCTACACAACAGCCCGCCCCACCCGCCCGGCGCCGCACACTTACGTTGTTGCCCATGGCATGGCCCACGCTGTTCGACCGGCAGAGGGCGCCCTCGGCGCGCTGCGGCAGCTGCAGGTACTGCTCGCCGGCCAGCTTCATGTCCGCGCGCAGCGGCTTCAGCTCCGCCAGCGTGGTGTTGTTGTCGATGAGGCCGGCCTTCTTGGCCTTGGGCAGCTGGGGCGGCTCCAGCGGCCGGAACATGGCGCCGAAGATGATGCAGTTGAGCACGATGCCGCCGATGATGAGCATGGCGCCGCGCCACCCGTAGCTGCCGATCAGGTGCTCGGTGAGCGGCGCGAATATGAACGTGCCGAAACCGGAGCCACACACAGCGATGCCTGTGGCCAGGGATCGCTTCGCCTCAAAGTACGTCGTCACGCTGACTATGGCCGGCAGGTAGATGAGGCCCAGGCCGAAGCCGGTGCCCAGGCCAATGGTGAAGATCAGTGTGAGCACGTTCTGCGCGAACATGCTCGCAATGATGCAGATGGCGGCGAAAATGGCGCCCGCAATGGTCACCGCCCGACAGCCATAGCGATTGACGAAGGACGATGAGATGGGACCTGAACGAGAAGAGGCGCATTAGTGGTGTGTCGTGGCCGGAGCGACAACTACTGACCTGAGGCAAAGGTGACGCCCACCATAATCGATATAATCCAGGCCGTGTAGCCTTTGCCCTCGTTAAAGTAGTTCAGAAACTCATTGTAGAAGAGGCCAAAGGAGTACGTCATGCCATCGGCTGCAAAAACACATCGAAAACAAATGCGTAAATGAAGTAAAAGCGCGCAAATTCTTAAATGTTTATAGAAAAGTGCTAAAAAAACTGTTTTGGGGACTTTCTTCAATAATTAAAAATGAATTTGTATTAATTTGTTCCTTTTCGAGCATTCCAGCCACATTTAGCTACTATCAGCTACTATCAACCGATATGACGACTTTAATTAACTTAAATTGTGATTAAATATTAAAAAAAAAACTGATAGAGGGTTGAAGCGTATTAGTGAAGTGGAGTTGATTGATTGTGTCTCGGAGGTGTGCAATGAAGAGAACTGATGATTTATTTGCACATTGTAAAGTTGATTTGTGGCACTATGGACATAAATTTCTATGTAACTCTAGAAAGACGACTGCATAATCTTGTAAAAACCAATTGTAAACTTGCTAAGGAAGTTAGGTGAGTAGGACTGGCTGCACTGAGCAGAACTCACTTTTTCAGACTAATGTCCCTCAATTGGAAAATTGAATTGGAGCTTCTAATAATATTGAGTAGACTGCGAATAATTCAACTGGCTGTATTGTCAAAACAAAAATGGTCCTTTCTGTAGACAGTGGAGTTCGAGGCCATTGAAACGAAAAATTTTTTCTTCCTAGTCCTCGTCCTTGCAATTCCTATAGAAATCGTTCCCAATTGTTTAGCGTGAGTACCTCGACTAAAGTGCGTAAGTATTGAACTACATGGAAGGCCAGTGTTACCAGATACCTGAAATAACTTTCTCCTAAATCTGAAAAAAATTCTGAAATTTCCTCCCAACAGTTAAAAAATCGCCTAAAATTTGTTTATAATTTGCGTCATTTTAAAGGAATTAAACTTCTAAAAAAAAAATTAAAAAATATATATATAACTTTTTTAATTCAGCCTTTTTTTATTCATCTTCAGCTTAACAACAAAAACTTGGTCAAAAAAAACATATAACAAATGAATTAAACAAAAAGTGCCATTTTTGGAGGGATTTCATTGTGACAGCAATAAGTGAGAACGAGATAGAACGAGCTACATTTTGTAAGCTTACAAATTTTTAACACAGTAGGGTGCTTTGACTATTAAAAAAGTTGCCCAAATATGTTTTGTTGCCAGTGTTCCCAATACATCATACTTCGTTATCCAAAAATCTCCCAAAAAACCACTAAGGATACGAAAAATCGCCTAACATAAAATATAAATCTCCTAAACTTTCTCCTAAACAATTCTTCCTCCTAAAAATTCTCCTAAAAGGCCAAGAATCTCCTAAATCTAGGAGGAAATCTCCTGATCTGGCAACACTGTGGAAGGCACTGATCGAGCGAAAGGTGCACCACGCACTCAAGATTTCCTGGTTGTATCGCAGGACCTTTGAAAAAGTCATGGAACCCTACCACTTACAAATCTCTTTAGATTTCTAAAGGAAATTAAGAAGAACTCCTAACCCCTCTCACAATCTTTCTTTCTTTTTTCTTCCTTTTCTGTATCCGCCTCTTTCTCCTATCTTTGTTCTTTGTTTCTGAAAGAAATATGCCTAATCTCATTTGATTTTCTTAGTCTTTTTCATACATACAAATATTTGTTCATTAAAGACTTGTTAAATCACATTTCTAGCTATCAGTCGTCATTCCAGAAATACTCGTAATTAGCAAAAACCTATCTATTGGTCCAATTAGACCCACAACTCAGCGCCATAATAGTGTTCGGCTTGCTGTCAGATTAAGCCGCGGCGCCAAGGTTCAACCGTGAGATTCAATTCTAACTCGTAAAAATCAAACTGCTACCAACATTTACCTCGACACTGATCAGCTAATCATGGATCGAGAAAAAATTGCACTTTTATTGCGCCACAAATTGTGACGCCTGAATGGCGCCGCCCAACCAACTTTGGACGACTTTTCAAGTATTTAATTTATGACAAGTGGTAAAATGATAATTCCAAGTCGTCTGCAGCGAGCGAGCGCTCCATGGGCTAATCTGGGCAATGCTGTTGGAAAGCGAACACAAAAACAAAAATACCATCATTGGGCCACAGGCGCTGATATGGAGGCACTCGGGCACTTCACTTCGAGCGCTGTCGCGACTGTACCCACACGCTCGAGTGGGCCGATCGCCATGGCATACAAGTTCTGTACTCGACCATTGGTCCGACAGTGTGCAGCTATCAGGGCGCACCTTATCGACAGTATTTATGGGATATGGCACTTGTGGAAGTGTTTTACGGTTGAAACACGTGCAAAATGCAACAAATTCACTTTCAACAATGCCCGAGAAAAATGAGAAATATTTAATAAATGGAAAGATGTAAGTAAAATTAGGTGGGGAAAAACGCTGCTGCAGCCTACTGGGTGGGCTCAAAGTGGGTTTTATTATTATAATTTTTATTTTGTGTTTGCTGCATTAGCACAGATTTACTGTTAATGTTGCTTTGGTTTTGGAAATTGAAAGCGAAATGCATTATTTGCCGCTAATTACCAGAGAATTGTTGCACTGCGACAATCTACGCCCAGACCGCAAATGGCGAGTGTTGTCAACTCGCACCGATTCTGGGTAATCGGCCAACAGTTGGTACCATAAATCGGCACTCGATTAGGAAAATTTGTGTGTTTAATGTTTATTGAGTTATTGAATAGTTCGTAGTCATAAATTTGTCACGAAAAGTATGCGCACTCAATAAAAAATTGTATAGCCTGTGAGTGAGGGAAGCCAACTCTAATAAACATACTACTGAATTACTTCAATAATGCCAAGTTTGGGTTTTCTATGGTTTTTCTAGTCTAAAAAAGGATATTTTTGGCCATTTTTATAAAAATTTTTATAGGGAAACCGCAAATATTTTATTTTAAAATTAGCAAAAGACCTATTTTAAGTCCATAAGTGTCATCCAAAACAAAAAATTTCACGCAAAAGTGCCCACCATCGATAACAACTAAATGAACGGCCCTAACCTTACAAGCAAGATTAAAGCATTTAAGCTTTCAATCCAAATGTCTTGACTGTGGTTTGAAATGCGAATTGTGTGTCTGATCTCTGGTTTCCGCCAGTTTGACATCGAATTAGGGCAGTCAATTTCATGCTTTGTTACTTTTCAAAATTGCCACTGACTCAAATCTACACTGCCAAATTTGCAGGACCTAAGTTCACTCAAACGTTCCCAAGTGCTTATTTTTTTTTGGTTAGATAAGACAACAGTGGTGCACACAGGATTTCGTACACACAACTTTTAACCCTTTCGACCCCAAAGTTGCCTGAGAGCAACTTCACCTATTGTCATCTTATAGCAAAAGCTACGATTGATTTATGGGTTTTATTGAAGTAGGTACCAACAAATTAATATTTTTAGAAGTGAATTCAAAGCAAATTACAAAAATTTTACTGTTATCCTCAAAATAATTTTAAATAATTTGCAGCGATATCAGGGAAAGTTTGTGTCCTAATTGAAGTCTACGAATTGGGCGCGTTTGATCAAAACCCTGTTTCTTAAATAAAATCAAAAAGTGATAATTTTGTATTTTTCCATAAATATTAAGTAATTTTTCTGTAATTAAAAAAAAATATTAATACAAAGTTTATTTAACCCGTTTTAAGCTACAATTTTTCAAAAGTAAACTAGCTCTAGAACTCTAACGAAGAGGCGTGGCGACTTCAAATGTCGTGTGCACACTTCTTAGGCAAATTTTTCATGATTTAAATACCAAAAAGTAATATTGAGACACAGGGTAAAATTCGGGGTCGAAAGGGTTAAGTCTAATATCAACTGAAACCATATTTGCAAGCCAAAATGTTTGCAAGATACAAATATTTGGGAGGGTTTGAACCCCTCGAGACAGACAGCCGATTGCACTGCCATGAAGTACCAATAGAACAAAACATGCACTTTTCGGATACAACTTTTTACTGCAGTTGTTTCCTACATTTTAAACCCTCTTAGGCCCATTGTGATGCCCAAAGAAGCTCCTTTCATTTTATATAATTTGTATTAATTTACTTACTGATGATGTGAATCATGAATGAGCCAAAGACGACCATCCAGCCCCAGCCGCCGTCTGGCGGTACCGGCGACCTCACATCCTCGACCAGATCACAGTGTTTGCCGTTGCCGTTGGCATTGCCGTTGGCAGTTTGGTTCTTGCGCGCCGGTGGACCGTGCACCATTTTGTTGTTGCTTTTTTTTGTACTTTTCAGCTAATTATTTACACGTGCAGCAGGCGTCGGCTAACCTAAACGCAGCACTAAATGTTGGCAAGTTGGCTCCTCTCGGCGCGTTCGCGCTCAATGGCAACAAAAGGAATGTAAGCAGGAAATCAAGCGGTCGCCAAAGACAGCGACAGCGATTGGAAGTATGACAGAAAAAGTTAAGAAAAAATCGCAGCGCGCGTTATTGCGGCGTTCGCTGCATTGGTGGCGTTCGACTGAGCGCCTCCGCTGTTCAGTCAGTATTCCCTTCAAGCAACTCTCAGCGCTTCAGCTTCTTGTCATCGCATCGTGTCGATTGCGTATGTTGTTGCTTCCCTCGTCGTCTCGGCGTGTTATTTTTTTGCGCTTTTATGCAATTGTCAGCCAATTTGCCGCAATAACTCGATGTCCTGTGCAGCAAGTCGGTGTCTTGTTGTTGCTGTAATAGAGCAAAAATAATGGCTTTTAGTTGGCTTACAAGTGGCAAATGAAATTGGTTTGCAATTGATTTCGCATGCCGTGATTGCATACGGAAAAGTAGCCTTGAAATGAATGGTGAAATATGTTATTTACTGAAGAACTGAATATGAAATCAGTTTTGGTCATAAGATTCAAAACATGATTCATGACTTGATTTATTGGCGATCATGTTTTTTTAACATAAACTTTTTCATAGTTTTCTAGTAAAATTTAAATGGAAGAAACAATTCTGAAACACTCTTTCTTTGAAACATTGAAAACTACCAAAGAATTATCGAAATTTTCCGCTTAAAGTTTTTAATAATAAATAAAAAATAAACTTTTCCGATTCTTTCAGTTAAACTTTTAAAATTTCTACAGTAGTTTTACCAGAATTTTCAAAACCCTCAATTCATTTCATATTTGTGATACTACAAATTTTAAAATTCCATTGGAACTTGAAAAACTCTCAATACATTTTCTGAATATTTCAATTAAAGTCGGAAATTCCCTAGTTCCATCATTCCACCAAATTCGATTTGTCAGTCTTAACACTAGAATGCCCAAGGTAGTCATTTTGACTACATTGATGTCTTTTATTGTAAATAACTTTTATTGCATCGCTTTCTAAAAAAATATCTTACGTGACTTTTACTAATTTTTAAAGCTAAATGGAATAAATAAATTTAAAATATTGTAAAATAATTGTTTACCCCAAATTTGCAAAATTTACCTTAAATGCCCAAAAGGAGTCATTTTGACTACCTATATAAAATTTTCAGCAAATCTTGCTGATAACTAGACAAATATGCATCTTTAATTGCGAAATATGAAAATTTCAAATAATTGCAAACATTGAAAAAAATACATAAGGCTGTGACAATTCCCAAGTTTTTCAATCCAAAATTCACTCACAAAATTCATTCACAAATTCCAAATTCCAAATTTGATTCCATTTTATCACATTTATGTGTAAAGTACGCTATTATACTTATTTAAATGAATTTTCTTTGTAAACCATAAAAAAATAAAAACCAAATACTTATGATATATTATCTTAATCTCGTTTGCATTTATTCATATTCGCCACTTAGAAACCAATAAAAAAAAGCCAATAAAGTCAGTAAACAATATTGTAGTAAAAATGGTTACATATGGACATTTTAGGTAGGTCAGATTGTCGGGCATTCTAGTATTAAACCTACAAAAGCCTAAAGTTCCAATGGAAGTAGAAACTTTAAAAACTCTCAATAAACTCCCTCAATATTTCACTTAAAACTTTAAAAGTCTACAGTTAGTTAGTAACTTTAAAACTCCCAAAACATTACTGATATTTTTGAAGATTTACTCTCGTTCCATTGGAACTACACAAACACTCAAACAATGTTCTGAATCTTACGCTTAGAATTCTAAAAGCCTCTACTTCCATTAAAAACTTGAAAACTCTCTGTAAACTCCCTCAATCTTTCAATTAAAATTTTAGTCTTTAGTTACATTGGAACTTGCAGACTCTTAATGAATTTTGTGAATATTTCACTTAACGTTTTAAAAGTCTCGAGTTATTTAAGACTTTAAAAATTCCCAAAACATTTTACTGATCTTTCGCTTAAATTTTTAATCTCTAGTTCCATTGGAACATCACAAACCCTCAAACAATGTTCTCAGTCTTAAGATTAAAATTTGAAAAGTCTTTATTCTACTCTACAACCTTGACAACTTTTAATAAAGTCTCTTACTTATTTACTTCAAATTTTAAGTCTTTAGTTCAATTGGAATTTTTCAAAATTTAATACCGCTTCTGCATCTTTAACCTAAACTTTTAGAGTAAAGCTTCTATTATTCAATTTTAAAAGATTTCTGTCACAAACCTCGATGTTTTTCTGCCAACTTCATATCATAATCTCTCACCACAATTTTCTAAAGCAAATACAGTTTTTGGGTTGTATTTCTCATGATTCCCGCTTGAATAAAGCGACCTTTTTCAAGAGATCAGCCAATTTTTCACAATTCTAACAAAACAAATATATTTTTGCAAATCATCAACGCTCTGATTCGGCCGATTGGCGCCCTGAATCGTTATTTATAGGGCCGATAATTGAAATAAGCGGCTTATCATTATCCTCCGAGCACTGATAGTGCAGACCCCAGCGACAGCACTAAACACAACGGCACCTTATCGCGGCCCGCTCAGCACGTGACAGTTGTCTATACATAGTTTTCAAATTTGCTTTACGCAGCGCACCGATTCCGATTCGGGCGCAAACACGCCTAATTCTATGTAGCACAGTACTCACGTGAATGAGCTTCGCATTCGATCGAACAGTCACAACGCGCTTTGAACTTGAAATTCAAACGCTGAGTTCGAAAATACTAAAAAAGTATCCCACGAAATTCAATGCCAGTTTCGAATTTCGACTTTATTAAAGTGCAGTGAATTGATCGAGTGTCGAACTTAGACTCGTCGTAAATTCCCGCCGAGCCATCAGCACAGCTTCGCTGTAGCGATGACTGCCGCTTGAGCATCACACACACACACACACACACACACATCAGTCAATGAATTGTGCTGCCGTGATTGGCATCCAGGCGGACAGACATCCGCTGGGCTTCAGGTTTCTTTATCAGTGCGCTCGCTTGTGGCATTTGAAAATTGGCGCTCCGCACTTGACCCCACGTGGCCCGCGCGCCAACACAATCGCACACTCGAGCCGTGCAAATCTGGGCGCGCGCCTCGCGTTTCTGACAAATTGATAGAGTGTCAAAATAGCTGCTCGGCGCCGTCCAAAAGGAATTCAATGGGCAGCGGCGCCGCGCTCGCTTCTCGTCGGCTGATGATCGGCCGTCAAAGCACTGCGAGCCACTCGAGTTGAGTCAATTTTTTTTTCTTTTCACACAAGTGACATTTCATTCGTTTTAAATGTGTTCATTATTAAATATTTTTCAACTTTCGCCGCTTCGCACATTATCATCCAAACTGACCATAGCGCCAACAACAACAGCAACAACAGTAACAACAGCAAAGCGGCATTATCACAGCACCGCTGTCGACACTCTATGAAATGTCGGAGCGAAAAATTTCGAGTTCCCACTGAACGAAGAACGCCCAACTGGGCAACGGCCGGCTTTACGCGGCTACAATTTTTTTGTCAGCAAATATTTTAATTAATTCAATTTTGTCAAGTGATTTTCGAGGAGGAATCAATGCTGCCGCAGTCTGCACACGAAGCATTAGTTTTGATCGTTGAAGCTGGCGGGGCGGAGAAACGGCCACTGAAAGATTTGACGCTGCTTGCAGCTGACGTCAGTGACCGAGCAAAAGACACCGCCGAGCGCGATAATTGCTTACAATTCATCGCGTGATGGCGTCGAACGGACACGAATCGAGGCATAAATCCACTGTAATTATTTCATTGAACTCGCCCAACAACAGTTCCGATTAAATGCTATCAAGATTGCGTGGAATCTTTTTGCGTATGGAATGAAATTGGCCGATGGCCGATTTGCCTTCAGTTTGTTTACACTGTAAAAAGCAGTTTTAAAGAATTGCATGGATTCTGAGAGATGAATTCAGTTAAATTCATGATGTATTCAGTTAAAATATAAAACAATATTTATACAGTTGAACAGATGGTGAACTAAAATCTAGTTGGTATCTATTGGTATAATTTTTCCGTTTTTCCGTTTCTGAACAGCTGATTGAGAGCTTCTTAAAAGGTATTTTTTTGCTTAGAAGTGTATTCCTTTGCACATTGGAGCAACAGCTGTTGGAAGTAAATTTTTTCTTTATTTTTTGAGGTTTGAGATTTGAACCACAACGCTGCGGACCAACAAACTAGTCACGGAGCCTTAATGAGCCTTTAAGTCAGAAAGTGTTGAGGCATCTTTGAGTAAAACCTGGAACCTTAAGGTGGTCAGCTTCAACCAAACCATCGTCAGTATATCAGGAAGTAAATAATTTAAGCCGGTGAGAGTCAGGTTCTTCGATAGACTCAAGTTCAATGATATCTAGAAAGATTTTCATATCCTGCAAAAAACGGTATCTAACATAGGTATGGATTTAGTTCTAGTGGTGTTTTCAAATCGATCTGCAGTAGCTAGAATAGTGATTGATGCACAAGATGGATGAGTTCAAGTAGCAACCCGATAAAAAAAAATTATCAGAATACGAGTTGGAGCAAAACATTTTTCACTCAGGCTAATTGAAAGTCATAAAAATTATAGTCTAAGTGATCAAAGATAGGCGTAAGCCACAATTATTTATTTATTTATTTATTATTATTCATTTTTTATTTATTTTTTTTTATTTATTTATTTATTTATTTATCATTATTTCTTTATTTATTTATTTATTATTATTTATTTATTTATTTAGTTATTTATTTATTTATTTATTTATTTATTTATTTATTCATTTATTTATTTATTTATTTATCTATTTATTTATTCATTTATTCATTTTTATTTATTTATTTATTTATTTATTTATTTATTTATTTATTTATTCATTTATTTATTTATTTATTATTTAATTATTTTATTTATTTATAATTCTTATTTTTTATTTATTTATTCCGGTCTACAGAAGTAATTCTTACAGACTAATTAAAAATAGCAAACAAATCAAACCTTAAACTTTAACTTTAAAGAATAAAAAATATTAAATGACTATAAATGATATAAATATATATAGATTTAAGTCTAAACTTATGTGCTGTAGGACCGAAGCTTGTTTTAGAAATGAAACAATATTTCCTTACATATACTTACAATATAACACTCAGTAAAATTTCAGGGTGTTACAACTATTGACTCCGAATTTTAAAATAAACCATTTTATATTCACTGAGCCTTAAACTCATCTTTAACTAACTCGCCTTTAGCTAACTTTTCGGCCAAAATAATTCCTCGAAAGTACTCAACTAACATAAAATTTCAATTCAAGTAAAAGTTTTATAAATTCTCTGAAGTATTCATCATTGTTTTTTCATTTACATATATGTATTGTAGATAACGACTTATATTATTTTTTTATATATAAAGAATCACCATGTGGTTGTGTACAGAAAAATTGTATATGCTCCGTAAACTTTGCGCTTATCAACGCAACTTTTAATGTGTTTATTGATGTTGTTTTCGAAAAAAAATATTTTTTAAAGTATATGTACATCACTTTTTACAGCATTGTTAAATAAAATCATATAAAGAAGTTTGCATTATACAATATTTCAATATTCTTAACAATCACTTCTGACATTTCAAGGTGAAGAAGCTTTCACAAAACGTAAATCCCAAGAGTATCACGAACGGTGTCACTGTAAATACTTACTTATTTCATATTTTTTCCTTTTCACTTAAATCATTAGTAAAATACCTTCCAGTCTTTTGATTAACTTCCTACTCGTATAATATATTTTTGTATATATGGACAACAAATAATTGGTATGGTTAGTGTTAACTATAATCTCTGTCACTTTCTTGACTATTATTTTCTAATAGTTTTCCATTATCCGAGTTATGCGATTGATTTCACTAAAGGCTAATTGAACACTAACTAACCCCGCATTGAATTCTCGTACACCCTCCCAGCGACCGAACAACTGAAGAGCGCCATAAATGCCGATTTTCGATTACTGCTTAGTCACTGAAAGCCTCGACAGTAGGTTTCTTGTTGTTCTGGCCATGTGGGCAGTTGTCATATTATCAAAGCTTACATGCGAATTGTTGTTGTTCAATTCACGCGCTCTTGTCATGCCGCAGAGTTAATCTTAATTGCGGCTGTTTTTATTTCGAACTAATTACTAACTGAAGCAGATTTACTATGCAGGCGTCACACGAGTCGGCGATTTACAGTGATTTACATGCATTGATAGTTGCACATACAGGAAGTTCAACTAACAACTACTAAAAAAAAATGTGAGCTCATAAATCTTTTGTGTAATACTGGAATATATAATATTAAAAAAATCACCGTATGATAAGTTCGAGAAATGTGTTTTTAAAAAAAACAGAATAGCACAAATGGTTGATCTCACCTTTTTTGTCTCATCTTTTGTTAATATTTTCTTTGCAATGTGAACTAAAAAACAAGATAAGGTAAAACACTTTTAACTAACAAGTTTAGATATTTGAATTTAGTTAGTGTTTCTCTGTATAGTCCAACAGGAGTCAATAAGAGTGTCATACAAGAGTAGTAAGGTCGAAAAACCATCTCACGAAATAACTCAAATTACAAGAAAACAAAGTGATTTCGCCACAGAAAGATAAATCAATGTTTTCCTTGTTTTTTTGAACACTTTCAACACAACACTTTATTGAGGTTAATTAAACGTCTGTTATGAAAATAACAAATAAAAGATATCTAAATTGCAGGACTATTAAAATTACAATTTAAATATCACAAAAGTGAATCAACAGATTAGATTGAAATTAAGAATGTACTGCGTATTCTGCTGGTGCTAAAAATTCTAAATATATAAAACGTCAAGTAACAACAACGCAAGGAGCAGCTGTTTGCCTTTCAGATGGATGATAATTCAAAATTGTAAAAAAAATTCCAATTCAAAACTTGAGCCAATGGTTTCTTTGGTATGAAGTCAGCTCAGTCTAAATAGAGAGAAGCTCAAAGCAAAAACAATGACCTATGATTAAATAACTCTGCATACCTTGCGGGAGCAAAAAGAGGGCGGAATCAATTCTGCATCTCCTCTGAACCTGTCCGTTTTTTTGTGAGTTGCGCAGGAAACCAATAGGTTTCTACTACTCAGAGAACTTTGTTAATATCTCAAATGTCGACATCAATTTGTTGCTACGCCTTCTTTTAAGCTCTGAATGATTTGCAGTTTACCTAAATAGAGTGAAGTTCTGGGGTATCCTAATGGTTTAAAGTGACCCATAAGCGTCTTGAAGTCTTTTTGGCTGCAGCCAGTTTCAGTATCTGCTAGTTAAAGACCAGACCTCTTCTTTCGTTGACCATCACAGACTCGCTGCCAAAAATGTCTCTATCAATGACCAGAGCGGTAGACGCTTTCAGCTTGAGCTGCGTGCAATTACTGAAGTTTGTGCCGGTTTTAATCAATTTCACAATAATACAAGTATGCATCTCTCCATCTAACAAAGTGTTGCCAGATACCTGAAATTACTTTCTCCTAAATCTTAAAAAAAAACTCCTCCAAAAATTTAAAAAATTTCCTAAAATTTTTGGATATAATTTTTGCCATTATAACCTAAGGAACTATACTTCTCATAAAAAAATAAAAATATATTTATTTATTTTTTTATTGCAACCTTTTTATTCATTCAGCTTCAGCTTCACAACAATTTAATGCAAACAAAACATAAAAAAAATTAAATTATTATAAAATTCTCTTTTGTAAAATTCCTTCATTCATTACAAAAGTTATACACATTGAAGCATACAATTTAGTTAAATTAAATTAGACACTTTAGCTTTCAAGGCTTCAGTGCCACTTCAAACAATTCTTCCTCCTGAAAATTCTCCGAAAAGATCAAGAATCTCCCAGAACTAGGACAAAATCTCCTGATCTGGCAACACTGATCTAACAAGACGATGGACAGGCGTGAGTAGAGGCAACCCCTGAGTGTTGGTCTTCAAAACAATAAAGTAATATTTAAATAATATTAGTAATATTTAGTAGTATTTAGTAACATTTAAATAACATTTCCTAGTCCTCCGCTGAACAGTTCAATGGGCACTAGGAGTTCAATTTATTGTCAGTTGAGTCTCGACAATCGTGAGATATCGAAAGAAATTGAATAACCGAAGAGTTTTAGTACCATTACAATTTAGTACCGTTACAAGTTGGCGAACAATTTCCAAAAGCATCTTTTTTGAAGCCACGTTTTAACTTCGGTTTAATTATGTTTTCCCTGAGATATAGGCCGCTTTAAATAAGTTTTTGAAAATGTGTAGAACTAAATCAATTTGTGGAAATTGTAGTCAAACTACTCGTACTTTATGAATTACAAGAATTGAATGAATTTGAGAAGGTCAACTTGTTTGGAAGCCCCTCTTTCTTTAGTTAAATTGTGTTAAGTGAGATATCGACGACTTTGAATATTTGTAAAGTTATGGTCATATTAAATTAAGAGTTACGCGGTTACGCTAATTTTCAATTTCAATTCGATTTTGTTTCTCTGCAATCTTGAACAACTTTTTGGAAAGCCATTGAGTTTACTATACAATGAGCCATATTTCGTTTTCCTCTGGCTTTAAAAACTACTGGCAGCTGAGCGACTTCGAAAAGGTTTGCTTGTTTGGAATTCAGTCCTCAATATTTTGTCTTCAAATTGTCTGCCTCGATTTCGTGCTTTCATTCTTGATTCTAGTTTGAAGAAATTCAGATTATTTTTTTTGCTTGGGACCAGATTTCTCAGGTAGCCCCTGCTACGTTGAAGATCGTCTCAGCAGTTTCTGTATGATAAACAAAAATTAACAACAACGCTTAAAAGCTAAAATTGAAGTTCGATTTGTAATATATGTACATTCTATAGTATATATGTAGTTCTATGTAATGCATGTGTGTAATCGGAAAATCACTTAGCCCAGCACGAAATTGCTGTCGATAAGACTGTATGGTCTGCTTTTCATGTTTATTGACTCAACAATAATTTCTGACCTAGAAAGAAGAAGCAGAATAGCAAATATTGAAAAGCGGAAGGTTACACCACGACCATTGACTGCACTGCTGTCTGCTTGGTCGGTCACTGTCACCAAACGGCGCACACGTTTATATTTTTAGCTGCATTTCGTTGATCTCATTAAAAAGAAAGCACCCGCAAGTCATGGCCAAAGCCATAATGCGTTGATACAGCGCCAAATTACATGTCCACAAAATTGAAAAATCTCCATTTGAACGAGCAAAAAAGAATGCGAGTGAACTCGGCGGCGCAGCGATAAGCGATTCTGATCCGCGACGGCCGGAACATAAAGCAAGTCAATTGCTGCTGAGTATAAACTTCAAAATTCTTGGCGGCTGCGCGGGTGGACGTTAAAAAAGCGACGCGCATTCGACGTTCATGTTGTTTAATTAAAACATAATCAAACAGAAAACATAATTAGAGGCAGTAAAAAAAAGTATACAGCGAGGCCAATGCTGATTGCAGCATTTAAATGACGCGAACGCGCTTTGTTTATTTGCGATTAATTTCAATTTAGCACAACAAACAACAAAGCTAAGACTAAGACACTGTCAACCGCTGAGCGCCGATTAAGAGATCAAAGTGACACCGACACTTCCATTGCCGAAATAAACACGAACACAAAACCAAGTCAACAGTTGCACTCAACTGGCATTAGGCAACATGCAACAATTGTCGCACGAATGTGGAAGCGGCCACTAAAGCTCAGCTAAGTTCACTTCCACTTTGCACTGATTTAGGCGGCGTTCGAGCGACAATGGGTGTGGCAGTCAGCACGCAGAACGCGCCAGCTGATTCTTATCGCGTCAGCTGTATCACTAAATGTTAGCCGCCGAAAGGCGCGCGCTACTTTTTGACGCTAAATAAATATTTGAAAAATAAATAAAAACTTGAGCCTTCATTGAAGTAATGAAGCAATGACGCAATGAACGTTTTAAACAAGCTGCCAACATGTGTTTAAAAACTGTTTAGAACTGTTTCAAAAAACATTTACTTCTGATGACAGGCAAAACTCTCCACAATGAGCAACAACAATGTGCTGGCAGCAACGCAGGTGTCGTCTAGCCCAGACACAGTCGAGTGTCGCATTCAAGTGGCATCGTTTTCATTGTTGCAACTTTGAGATTTATTTGGATAGTTTCACCGTCTAATGTGAAATGATGTCTAATGTCTACGTGCCGGCAAAGTGCGAAAACTCTGCCAGCGTTGCATGTAAATTATATAATCTGTTGATTATTTTATTATGACATCTGATTCGCTCGCCAATAAATGCATTTCCCGCATGTCGCAAACAAAAAACAACGCACTAAACGTAAAATGCCAAACAACAGAAAATACGTCAACAAAGCAAAAACAAACTCAAATGTAATTAAAAAAACGATTTCGCGCTGTTGACGCCAAACGTGCGCTACATTTAAGTATTGCATGTCATTGACCCAAAGAATACCAAATAAGCAACAACAACAGGAACTTTTTAGATGCTCAACATGAATTTGATTAAATACGAATGCACATTGCAGCATTCGAGTTGCTTGTGAGCGATTTTACTGTTTACTGTGGCTTAAGCACGACACCTGTTGCACGTGTCGCCGACAGACGACAGCAAAGGGGAGATTGATTGTATGGGGTTGAGAGATATATTTGAGTTACATATTTGCGCAGCAGCAGTTGAGAACAATTTTGAGTGCAACTTTGAGTGACTTTTGACTTTGCTATTATTTTTAGCTGAGTGGCAATGGCAATGTTGGCGCTGGCACCGCTGTGTTAATTTCCCAAATGTGTATTCGAATTGTTGTTGTATCTGGCAGGGCTCTATGGGCTATTAGCAGGCGCGTAATTGCAAATGCCAACACAATATATGATATATCAGCAATAATATTGACCAGTTGAGAATGGAGCAATCGAGTGTGCATTAAGGTGGGTCGCACTCCATACAAAAAAAAAATCACGTTTCAGTCACCACCTAAAAATAAAATTCAGAGTGTTTAATGACTATTTGGAAAATATTGCGATTCTGAGGTAAGCCAATTGTGCACACTGTGCATATGGTTGCGATTAGGTCGTGGCCTCGATTCTGTGGTTACACGCGAAACTGTCCTACAGAGGTGATTTCTCGATGCCCACTCAAAAGAATCCGAAAAACTATTACCTCATATGGTTTCAATAATATGGACGATTTTATGACAGAGCAACGAGGTGTGAGGAAACGAAGTGAGTTAGATCTTGGAAGAACCAAAAGCGGCGATATCTCAGTTCACTCTG
Source organism: Melieria picta (assembly GCA_964056695.1). Classification (NCBI taxonomy): domain Eukaryota; kingdom Metazoa; phylum Arthropoda; class Insecta; order Diptera; family Ulidiidae; genus Melieria; species Melieria picta. The sequence goes on from OZ057398.1 coordinate 4,139,299, forward strand.
AAATCTATCTATCTATCTGTGTATATGTCTGTCTTACCTATGTGTTGGCTCAATAGTTAGAGCTGATAAGACATGATTTGCTAAACCTTTATTATTGTTGTTGCACGTTTTATTGCCCTCAATATTTCTGATTATCTGAAGTTAAGGCTTGATTTGAACTTATTTTACTCTAATCAATAATATATATTGTACTATCCAAGTGACAGCCAACATTATCTTGAGGTGATGGAAGAAGAAAGAAGGTGATGGTGACGGTGAGGAAGAAGTCTTCGCAGTCTAAAATTAAAAAGTCTTATAATTGACACATTTCGACGACATGTCTTTAATGTCCTCTTTAGTTAAAATCTTTGTATTTTCGTGGTTAGAAATAGCCGAAGCGAAGGCTGATAAGCCCGCTATGAATGATCTACGTGATCTCAAAATGAGCTAAGCCTGATTGGCTTTGACGTGTATTAAAATGTTTTCAAGTGTCTCGGCATTCAATTTGCTTTTTTGTGCTATCTTTCGTTTTTTCATTCCTACTTTAGGTTTCAGTTCAGTCAAATGCTTTTTTGTATGAAATCTTTCTTTGTTTCTTTAATGTTTGTTTGCTTAAGAAATTTTGTTGTGCTTTGGTGTCATTTTAGCTTTTTTTTTTGGTGTTTTTGCCAGTTTATAATCCACTTATGTATAAGTATAGGAAAATAATTTCATATTGCTGGCAACTCTGGACTTGAGTTACAGGATTTTGTCTGATAGTCAGATTGATTGTTTAAAAAATCGATGAATAGAACTGTTTGAAGCAACTCTAACAAATAATAAAATAAATAATAAATAAATAAATATTTTGTAGGTAATGTCTTGGCAGCTGTGGCACATACGAGGAGAGGTTTGGGGTTCAACCTCTAAAATATCTGTTTGTTATTAACATTTTAGTTGGCAATTTTTATTTCAACTGGTATTGGATTCAAGAGGTGTGTGAGCTGCTTAGCAGAGACCCATAAATTGATGCCATTTCCATTTGGAGCTATTTTCCAAACAACTGTAGACTGTGTAGATTGAATGGTCAATCTACACAGTCCTTGATTCCTTAATGGCCAATGCCAAGTCACCAAGATTGAGTCTATCAAAGCTACAGATCGACTGATTTGGTGTATAATGTCACTGCTTTGCTTTGGCTCGGAGAAAGATTCGTCTTCTACAACTAGAGTTCTATGAATACTTTACTGATGTGTTACTCTTTCGCAATTTTTTTGCCATATGGCGACATGCTAATTTGTGGACGTCTGCATCCTCTATGGTTGAAAGAATACATTTTTTAGTTGGTCTTTAGAATAGTTTGAAGTTTTAGAAAAAATACGAAATTAATAAACTGAATATTTAAGTTTAAAGAAGAGAAGTATACACGTTTTTTAGTGGTATATCTTGACATAGTAAAGGAAGACGTTAATTTGACGTTTTCTTTCAATTTAGATACTTTTTTGTTTTTAATTTTGGCTGAAGTAAATGAAGAAATATTCAAATTTTCGTTATGCGTAAAAAGTTTTATGTTTAAGTAATTATTACAGCCACAACGATGTGGTTGCTCTCATAGAAAAACACTCTAAAATACAGGGTCCGAGTATAAAAATTAAAAAATTTCTTATGGAATATTGCTAATATAACCACATAGAAGCCTAAGACGTAAATTTAAAATTTTAACTTTCCCCAGTAAAAACCTTTAGCGAAAGGGTTAAGCAGCTAAGCAACATGGGACGATTTTCGTATCATCACAGAGTCCACAGCTTCGACAGTAGTCATCAAAGGTTAATCTGAGCCTTTGTTCGAGTCTACCAATAATCGGTTAAACTATTGAAACAAGAGTGTGATGTCTCAGGCTTAAATATTACTTCCCCTATTGCCACTTACTAAAGACAAACTCTAATAGAAAAGCTTATCAGCTGTTACAAACAATTTAATGAACTCAAGAGGCACTCATAAAACTTATAAAATCCACTTGCATCACTATTTGACGTATAAAAGTCCTCTTGAGTTTGAACACATTCCACACAACGACATCGAAAACATTTTTGAAAAGAAGAAACATCAATTCGCTAGTTTTATCGCTTATTAAGTTCATTTACCTACTATTTTATAAACCCACACAATTCAAAAAGTCTTTTTATAAAAATTTTAAATTTGGCAAAAGTCTCACATTTTTTCAGCAAACAACAAATTTGCACATGGCCCGCCACATTGCCCTATTTATTTACTATTGTTTAAATACTTATCGGCGATAGGGTAACTAATAATTTAAACAAAATACAAACAACATTAATTACATTAATATTAATTTGTGGTTTATTGTCCAACGACGTAGACAATTATTAGTGGATAAAAGAAACAATAAAAGTTCTATATGCCAAATGTGAATCACTGCGACAAAAAAATAACAAAAGTGTTATTAACCTTTTGCTGCGTTGTGCGCACATTTGCTTTGTTTACTTTTCATTATTTTCGCTGCATTTGCCAGATTTGCTTTGTTTAGACCAATAAGCCGTTTTGGCGCTTTGTTTGGCCGCCAATGCGCTTTTGCCAGTTTCCAGTCAATGCCGCAGTGCACCTGTCCGCTGTTTGCTTGGCGGAGCGAAAGGATCGCAACGTATGACAAGCATGACTTGATTTATTGAGCCAATTCGCAACTGGCAACAACTTTCACAGTTTGCATTTGTCGTTGTCACTGCGAAAACATTCAACACTGCGATTCAGCGCCAAAGCGCGGTGCCCTAAATCGCAATTAGTTGGACAATACTTGGCCATTTCACACCTATCGACGAATCCACGTCGGTCGAAGCGGCCGAAATAGTTAACGCTGCGACTGGCTGCTGTGACAACAGTCGGTCGCGACAGTCAATAATGAGCGCTTCAAAACGCAGCTGGATGTTGTAACTGACGCGTATTATGCGTGATTGACAACACGCACCCACACGCACCCACACACACACACACACACACGCGCGCTCAATCACAGCGACTCGCCAATCAACACCGAAGCGCAAATCAAATTTCGATTTACAACAAATTAGCGCCAGCCGCTTGTCGGCCCCGACTTTCATTGTCATTTCATATGTGAAATCCTCCTCGCTTCATGGCAACCCAAAGTTTTGATCAAAATGTGCGCAAGCAAAAGACGCCAAGCGCCGCCGAAGAACAAGCAGCGGAATGGCGTCGATGCGCTTCCCACGTAGCGGACACGATTTCCCGTCACGGGCCGATTTAGTGTCTTATTTTAGTTGTTGTTGTTGTTATTCTTGTTGTAAATTGTAAAATATACATTTGTGGTTACCTTCGAGTGCCGATTGGTGGCTCTTTTTTCTTCAGTCACTTTAACGCAGCAGTAATTGCGCACACGATCGCACACAACAAAAACAAAAACAAAGAAAAAATAAAACAAAAACAAAAACGAAAACGAAAATTCGCTCGTTTTAGTGCGCGCGTGTTGTTAATTCACTTGTGCACAATTTTCTTAATTTTCAAAGAAAATTAAATTTATTTCTTTATTATATATGTTGTAGTTTTTTTTAATTGGTTGTTAAAATTTTACAAAAATTCAGTTTACTTCAATTTTGTTTAGAATATGATTTATTGTCTTTTATTTTTTTTAATTTTACATAAATAAATCGCTTTATTCTCCACTGTCCACACACGACCACAACAAAAAGCGCGCAAAACAAAAACAAATCGGACAACACGGAAACAGCAAACGCGGCAAAAAACGCGCACTCGCCGCCTCGCAGAGAGCTGAAATTAGTTTAATTAAGTGTCACAATAAATTTTAGAAACAACCAGCAGTATTTCGTTAAAAATAGCACTTTTGAGACATAATCCAAGCAAATCGAACCTGCGGAACACTCGTCACGCCAACGTAAAAAAAAATGTTTCGTTCAGCTGAGCTGCAAAGTGACAGCTGACTTGTCACCAATAACGTTTATTTACTGACGCGAACTTGTGTCGATTTTGTCAGCCGAATGTCCGTGGCTCCGCACTAGTTCGCCAAATGCACCACGTGCGCGCTTAAAATTCATCAGTGAACTGAGTCGCTCGCCGCTCGAACGTTAGCCGATTCGAAAGTTTCGAGAGCGAAAATCTTTTTGTTATCAGCAGCGACTGTGCAGAGATGCCAACCTCGCCAACGACAAACGCAATAGCGATCGGCTGGCAATGGCGGAAATTAAACGAATGTGTTGTTATTATTTTCAAAAACTGCGATTTAAATTCTTGGAAATCATTTTCAACTTTTGACAATTTATCTAATCGATAATTCTGGGAAATTCATATATTTGGCATAAGGTAGTTGAAATTTTCGCAGATTAGTTTTATGTCAAATTGAAAGTAGTCATTGGAACATTGTATCTAATTCCACATTGGCAATTCATATCAAAATCATATTTTGAAAGTAGCTTAATTATTTACTTTATTTATTTTTTATATATACAAATCAGTACTTGATAATATCTCTCGAATTTTTTTAATCACAACACTTGAAATAGTAACTAACCCTTCACATATCTTATGATAACATGTGTTATATATATATAAGTGGACATTGTACACTGCGATCCGTTAGATCTATTGTGATCTCTTGTGGTCAGAGACCTAAAATAATTATTATCCATATTTTTGGGAATAAAAAAATTGCCCTAATTTAAGAAATTTCTATAATTATTGCTTTATAATAATTATTCCCAATAAGAAATTTATTACGTCGCTTATAACTATTATCATGTAATAAATATTTTTGAGTTGCATAATAACTTTTTCGGTGTCGATAATTATTATTTTGGGATTTTTGTTTTTTACATTGCTTCATAACTTTTATTTATGATTTTTTTTAATTTACGTTACCGATAACTATTATTTTGAAAAAAAATGTTACGCTGAATTACTACATTTTGGATATGAATTAATTTTTAATTGTTTTAAATTGACACACGCAAATTAACTGCAGAAACCTAATTTTCACCAACAACTAAACAATTAGAAATCAATTCATACCCAAAATGTGGTAAGGCAACGTAAATAAAAAAAATTTCTTTCATAAAAGTTATGAGGCAACGTAAACAAATTTCTTTTAAATAATAGTTATCGGCAACGTAAATGAAAAAAAATCATAAATAAAAGTTATGAAGCAACGTATAAAAAATTTCTTTCAAATAATAGTTATCGGTGACGTAAATAAAAAAAGTCATAAATAAAAGTTATGTAGCAACATAAACAAAAAAATCACAAAATAATAATTATCGAGAATGAATACAATATTTATTTCTCATAACAGTTATTATGCAACGTAAAAATTAATTGTCGCAAATAATAATTAACAAATAAAATTTATGTTGCATTGTAATAGTTACATTGCAATTAATTTCTTAAAAAACTTATAATAGTTAAGTCCCTGCTTGTGGTTCATAAGACAAGAACAATCTTTGGTTCAAAAACAACAACAACCTTTGTCAGACCTATTTTATGTTAATCTCTGCAATGTGCAGTAGTCTTCACCAAAGCCAAAGTATCAAAGTACTTATTAGTATAAAGTAATAAATATTAAAAAATAACATTCGAAAAAATACGCCTACAGATAAGGTTTGACGTTGAAAAACAAATATATAAGAAATCCAGATTTGGTTCTATATTTAATAAGAATCTTTCTCGCAAGCGATATGCCAATGAGTTCCATCACGTTTGGTTCATACTCAACTTGAAGCTGCATGATTGTCACTCAATTTGCACTCAAACCAGGTCCACTCTCACTCAGATCAATATGAGTTTAGGTTAAAGTATTAGATCCAGTGGCGCATACAGGATTTCATTTTGGCGGGGGCGCTTTTGAGTACAATTTTTGAGCCGTATACCACTCGAAACCATTTTTTGTACAAGCAATGTTTTTGCTTGGAGGGTTGAACCTCAAACCCCCCGGTGTGCGCCACTGACTAGATCCTTAGTTAAGCTTTTAGAGTTTCGTGTAAAAGTTATTAAAATCTTTTAGGTTCATATTAGTACGCTCAGAAATTGTTCTTCCTCAACAATAACATAATTCTAAATTACAATAACAGAGTTCAAATTTTCAAAAAATGGAACTAAAATAATTTTAGTATATTGGAATAAAGTTTAAATTTTTAAATTTAATGTATGAAACCAATAGGTGGCCTGCTAATGGAAATTCCCTGATCAAAAGTGGTTTCGAGTCGTTAAAACCCCAACAAGTTGATAGATAACGGTTCATTAAAGTCTTTAGCAGTTTCAGTGCAATTTTGATCCCATACCTAGTTCCTTCCATTTTTACTTGTTTGTCTTTCATTTCTTCAAAACCGGCATCGATAGTTCGTTTCATTATCTCTTTGTTCTCAAACCATCAGCACAAATAATCACCTCACCTCACCTGAGCACCGAACCTCGAACCAGCGTTATTCTTTCTGCCAATGGATTCAGATTTTGCTCAAGAAAAACCTTTGAGCCATAACCCTCTTTCAGCCTTCTGCAAAAAATCACATAGTTTTGATATACAACTTTGTACTTGAATGCCATTTATGTATAAGAATCCCACCAGACACCAAACTGTTGACTGTCCCAGCTATTAGTGTGGCTTTTTGCAATTTTTATATGAATTATTTAAATATACAAATCAGTAGTTAAAAAGCTTAGAATTCTCCAATTACAAGCACCGCACTTTGTATATAAATGATAGATTCTTTATCTGGCATTACTGTCCTTTCTTCCTAAACGATCTTATGTAAAATTATTTTGTTTTTTTATTTCTTCCACTGCCATTTTCTAATGTTTTCTTCAAATCTGTACTTCGCCTCAAGATGGAGTAACATACATATATGTACACAGGACTGTAAAAAGAAAATGCTATATTTATTAAAGAGTAAAGAAAATTATTTATGCATTTAGGGGTTAATATAATTTTTCTTTTCATCTGCGTTTGGTTTTTACATTTCTTATAATATATTTCCTAATTTTTCTCTGCTTCTCAGAAGTTCTCTTCTTTCTCTAGGTATTCCTTTAAAATTTCATTATTATTTTATTTTATTTTTTTTATTTTTGTATTTTATTTTATTTTATTTTATTATATTTTATTATATTTTATTATAATTTATTATAATTTATTATTCTATTTTATTTTATTATATTTTATTATATTTTATTATAATTTATTATAATTTATTATTTTATTTCATTTTATTTTATTTTATTTTTTTATTTTATTTTATTTTCATTTATTTTTTTATTTAATATTATTTTATTTTATTTTATTTTATTTTATTTTATTTTATTTTATTTTATTTTATTTTATTTTATTTTATTTTATTTTATTTTATTTTATTTTACTATATTTCATTCTATTTTAGATTATTTTATTTTTTTCTTCATCTTCCTGCTGCTACTCATTCAATTTTTCCCATTAAATAATTGTCGTCCCTTCAACTTTACTATTCTACTCTATTATTTCTCAATGTCAGAATCACCTGTTCCCAAGTTTTGTGCTGCCAGCTATTTGCTGCTCAGTTCGCTGCTGCCCAAAGCTTTCAGCTTTAGCGGCAATTTCCCCCAACAACTGGCAGCCCTGGCACATATGAAGGAAAGAGATAAGTGAGTTCGAATGCGAATGTACAAAGCGAGGCAACAGCGTCTAGCGGACAACGTCAGCGCCACCAACGCGGTCTGCCGTGCCAGTGTGTCTGTGTTAAATGTGTCAGCGATAGTATTAGTGGTATATGTACTCATATTGTTGTTTTTGTTGCAACTATTGCGGCTGCACTTCGCATTTAAGAATAGCGCACGCTACAATCTGCCCTACAATGCTCGTATCAAGCAGTGGAAGGGAGGGAGAAAAGTGATTCGAAAAAATTTTAAATTATTTTTATATTTCAAGTGAACGCAAATATATTTTCACAAACACTTTTAAATCAATCACAACAAATGATAGTGGAGTTGAAAACACAACTGCAATGTCAACTACCACCCAACTACTCGACACTTTGTTTACCTGCGCAGTCGACACAGTTTGGCATAGAGTGACACTACAATCGGCCGCCCTTTGACCAATCGCTGCTGCATAAATTCTCACTATTTAATTGCCACATTGAATTTTCGTCGTTTGCTTCGCTTTTCGCTGACAACTCGCTGATAGCTCGAAACGTTCTCAACGCGTTCCGATTCTGATTACATTCACTTTTCACTCAAACGTTCTGCTTTGCTTTTTTGCATATATAATCGACATGACCGACAGCAGTGCACATCGATGTGTGCGTAGCGTACAATCGGTGTCACCTGTGAGCGTTTCGCTCGACACACATTCCGTGCGCCAAGCACGAGCTGTGCAAACTGGCTCATAAAATTTGATTCCAGTGTTAAACAAAATGTTTTCAAAGCATCTCACCGACAATGGACAGCACAAAGGCTGTTTGTGTGTGTGTGTGTGAGTGCCTGATTCTTTGTTAATATGCGTTGCAATGTTTCATCTGACTGCAGCGCACCACTCATCTAAATTTGCAACTGCTGAGACAAAAGTGAACTGGTTCTCTTTTGGTTAGTTACTTAGCGGTTATGGCTACCAATTAAATGGATTTAAATTTTAAACATTTCATAGCATTTTTGAGTTTTCCAAATTGTTGTCTATCTTTGCCAACTCTTGCGTGATGCATAGTGTAACGCAAATATTTTGTAATATTTATAAAAATTTTCATAGGCAAATTCACAAAACACAGAATTGTTTGAAAATGTGCGCCTGTGTGTGTGTGTGTGTGTTTGTGTAGTGGTAGCCAAATAAACATTTTGGATGCGCTAAAAATAGGCAACTCATAGATTTTACTTATAGATTGTTGTGGCCACAGTCGTGTACAGTGCACAGTTGATAGGCGTATCTGTCCGCGGATATGTTGCTCGACTTTTTCATTTCACTTGTTTACCGTGTGTTATAATTGTACAGTTTTGTTTTTGTTTCTTGTTTTATTTTGATTACACTCCATTTAAAAAAAAACGCAAACTGAGTAGTTTACTTGCGTTGTGATTGATGAGCGATAGTGGCGAGTTGAGAAACTATTTTTATTTTTATTTATTTTATTTATTTATTTTTTATTTCTCTAATGCAGTCTTGCAATCAGAGAACATTCTTGTTTTCAATTATTTACTTTTATAATCTCCACCTTTTGCCCTCCTTTTTCTTTCGTGCTTCAACTTATCAGCCGCTGATAAGATAATTTTTGTATTGATTGCTGCCAAAATCTTGAAGCGGTTATCACACAGTTAGTAGAAGAATTCGCTCATAAAGTGACGCAAGTCAACTGTTGATGCTTTTATTAAGTCAAACCACGCAGTTAGCCAGTCCAGCAATTCCCCACAAATACTGCGACTTAATTGTAACCTCTACGATTGAGTTTGAATTCTTGGGGGTGTGCACATTCTACATACTAATGGAATAATTTCTTAGTAATGAGTTGGGAAAATGCGCACTTCATGCATTCTAATCGAAAAAATTATAATATTTGCGTTTCATTCACAGACCAACGTTGGATTGATAAGAAGATTAGTTGGTGTAACACCGTCCGAAAAAAATTTAAAAAAATTTTCACACCGGAAAAAATCCATAATAAAAAGATACAAAATCAAAAGTTTATTTAAGCCTTTCGCTAAGGTTTTTTTTGAATTCAATTTAGTCTTCTGTGCCATAGTAATTTTTCTAATTTTTATTACCGCACTCTGGTTTTTGGGTGTTTTCATACGACAGCAACCATTCGTGGTGGCAGTAATAATTAATTAAATATACAATTTTTTTATGTATAACTAAAAATCGAATATTTCTTCATTTTCTACAGCTCAAATTGTGTCAAATTGTGTCAAAGGTCAAATTAAAAATGTCTCCTATTTTTTCTGCTTCTTCTTTCTTTACTACTCTTACTCTTACTCTTTCTTTACGTGTAAACTTCGCGGCAATAAAAGACGCAGAGGGGCACTAAAATAGCGAAAGGGTTAATATTTAGCACAGATGTTGTTTGCATCTAAAAAAATTTTAGTAAAACTAAATCCATTATTTTCCCCAATAGTAGACTGCACCTCGCGTTGTTTAGGTGCAATTGAGTTATGCAAGATGGCGTTGGAAAGATTCGATTTCGGACTAAATTGCTAGGTTAGGTTGGGTTATGGTGGCTGTCTCTGTAAGAGACACATTATCCGTTTGACGACGAAACCGAACGGCAATTGGCAGTCTGCTTCATATGGATAGCGATAGAAGTAGATGAGCGTTTCACCATCCCGAACTGAGATTCGAACCTAGCGCCTCTGGTATAAGAAGCGCGCTTCCCACTGTACTATCGAGACCGGCTCAGACTAAAGAAACTTCTCTTTTGTGATTGGATGGTTCAAATTTTTCAGAGATCAAATAGCAAAGAGAAAATATGCCATATTTTACAATTTTTCCTCGACAAAGGCGAAAACACAAGCCAGGCGTCTAAAAATGTTAGTGTTTAAATTGTTGATACTGTAACCATCAATCAAGCATAATTTTGTTAATTCCATTTTGATAATTTTAATATAAAAGATATGTCACTCTATGAACGACCAATTGTCGAACATTTCGAAGAAAAAACATGAAAATTGTCAAGTCATACCGTAATGTCGGGAACATGCACGAAAACATAAAAAGACAAAAAAATGTTCGATGTATGGGGGCCACATGAATTAAAGCAAGAAACCTCGAGACAAAATTTTCATCTGTGAATCATTAATTAATTACAAAAAAAATTACCAAGCCAGGCGTCTAAAAATGTTAGTGTTTAAATTGTTGATACTGTAACCATCAATCAAGCATAATTTTGTTAATTCCATTTTGATAATTTTAAGATAAAAGATATGTCACTCTATGAACGACCAATTGTCGAACATTTCGAAGAAAAAACATGAAAATTGTCAAGTCATACCGTAATGTCGGGAACATGCACGAAAACATAAAAAGACAAAAAAATGTTCGATGTATGGGGGCCACATGAATTAAAGCAAGAAACCTCGAGACAAAATTTTCATCTGCGAATCATTAATTAATTACAAAAAAAATTACCAATTTTTGAAGCAGGCGACTGGTGATGAAAAGTGTATCACCTGTGACCACGTCGAGCGAAAAACGGTTGTATCCCGCCAAGGCAGAATTGACGGTAAGATTTTGCTACGTGCTTAATGCAATTGGCATTGAATCATCTACTAAAAGGGGATCCCCTACAGTAAACACTTAATTTGGTCCTGTAGTATCAGAAATTGGATCGTGTCAAGGAAACAATCGCCCAGAAACGGTCAATAGGAGAGAAATTGTGAATGCCACACACATCGTTATTGACTCATTAGAAACGCAGGAAGCTTGGATGGAAGGTTATTATGCATCCAACTTATAGTCCGGACTTGGCGCCAAGTGATGTCTCTTGATGTCTATGCTGAATGATTTTGCTGGTGAAAAATGTGTCTCATGGGAAGCTTGTAAAAGTCAACTGTGCGAGTTTTTTTTTTTTGCTAAAAAGGACGAGTTTTTCTCTGAGAAAACAAAGCTACTAAACTTTGGAAAATAATTTCTCAGAAATATATTTGGCGCGGTCAGAATTGTGCAAGATGAATGGCTTATAAGATCGATTCATGAACTGGAGCTACTAATCCAGAGCGAAAATGTAGTACGTTACATCATAGCTAGTCCATTTTAGGAGACTGGACAGCTCAGAAGCCCAACGGAAAGTACTGGAGGCGAAGGCTTAGTGTATGCAAGCAAGAGGAAGACCAAGATCGAGGGGGATAGATGAAGTGAGAAAAATCGAAAGCGACTAATTGTGAATAACTGAAAGGAGGCAACAAACGACTGAGCAGCATGGAGACGTATTGTTCAACTGTTTAAGAGGTGTAGTGCCAAACGATGATGATGATGATATTTCTCTGAAAGAGACGTAATGAAATTACCTTCAAAATGGTAACAAGTTATCGAACAAAATTATGCATATTTTATCTAAATTTGATCATTCTATCTATGCTATAAGTAAATACTTAAATTTCATGCAAAAATAGTGGATTTTTTTTTGTTACTACACCGTTTATTTATATATACAGACATCGATTACTTAAGTTCGAAGTAGAAGATCACTAGAAAAGACCTACATTGTTTCTAAAATGTTTAGCTAGTCTCACATCACCAACATCGTTGAAATATTCAATGCTTCCATAGCAAAACATTATGAAGACCAGTCAGGATCAGCTCTAAGCTATCTTGACGTCAAAACGCAAATGAGAAAACTTGTTTGTTCTACAGGATTTGGTCAGACAATGAGTTCGTACCAGGAACTTAACTATTATAAGTTTTATAAGAAAATAATTGCAATGTAACTATTAAAATGTAACATAAATTCTTTTTGGTTATAATTATTATTTGCGACAATTAATTTTTACGTTGCATAATAACTGTTATGAGAAATAAATATTTTTTCATTCTCGATAATTATTATTTTGGGATTCTTTGTTTTTATGTTGCTTTATAACTTTTATTCATTTTTTTTTTATTTACGTTACCGATAACTATTATTTAAACAATATTTTTTTACGTTGCTTCATAATTTTTATTTTTAATTTTTTTGATTTACGTTGCCGATAACTATTAGTTCAAAGAATTTTTTTTTACGTTGCTTCATAACTTTTATGAAAGAAATTTTTTTTACGTTGCCTTACCACATTTTGAGTATGAATTGATTTTTAATTGATTAGTTGTTGGTGGAAATTGGTTTTCTGCAGTTAATTTGCGTTCGTTAATTTGAAATAATTAACAAACAACTCTTACCCAAGATATGGTAGTTCAACGTAAAAAAAAATTGTTTTCAAAATAATAGTTATCGGCAACGGTGCACTTTCCCCGGCAATAATAATAATAACGTAAATTTAAAAAATCACAAATAAAAGTTACGAAGCAACGTAACAAAAATTTGTCAAAATAATAGTTATCTACCGATAGTTAAAAAACGTAAATAAAAAAAGTCATAAATAAAAGTGATGAAGCAACGTAAAAAAAAACAAATCCCAAAATAATAATTATCGACAACGAAAAATATATGATACTTGTTACTTATAAGAGTTATTACATGATAATATTTACAGACGACATAAAAAATTTCTTATTGGGAATAATTATTACAAAGCAATAATTATAGAAATTTCTTAAACTAGGGCAATTTTTTTATTCCCAAAATTATGGATAATAATTATTTTAGGTCTCTGACCACAAGAGATCATAATAGATCTAACAGATCGCAGTGTACAATGTCCACTTATATATATATGAGACATGTTATCATAAGATATGTGAAACGTTAGTTACTATTTCAAGTGTTGTGATTAAAAAAATTCGAGAGATATTAAGTACTAATTTTTATATATAAAAAATAAATAAAATAAATAATTAAGCTACTTTCAAAATATGATTTTGACATGAATTGCCAATGTGGAATTAGATATAATGTCCCAATAACTACTTTCAATTTGACATTAAACTAATTTTTTTTATTTTAAGTCTCTGGTTCGTACAGCAAAAACTTCAACTCACTCAACTCAACTGCATCACTTCTTCCACATTTCAATTATCTGAAGCGCACATTTTTCTACGCATTGCCCCGTGTTTAATGGCTGTTATGTCTTGCTTACGCTGTTCTTCACAATTATACATATGTATGTAAATTTTGCCTATTAGAAGCAGCACCAATCAATCGGCGGTTACACACCATTAAAAACGCGGCACATGATGCGCTGCAATCGTGATGCGAATGACAAAAGCTAACAAAGTCATATTACAGCATTATCAGCTATTTTTAAAGTGCTATTGTTCCAGAAATAAATTCAATAAACATATATAAATGCAGATAATTGGATTGCATCGAAGTCGCTCGAAGCGCGCCTTAGAATTGGCGAGATCAAAGTGTCACAGCGGAGAGCGGCGCAGCAGCGGTGCTATCGCGGCGGCAGTGACTGAGTGCGTGTTCTGCGAACTGCGATAGAGTCCGCGCACGCCGACAAGTCAACAAGCAAATAATGTCATGATAATCAACAAACAATAACAACAACAACAACAACGGCAGCAACAGCAGCATTGTAGATCATAGCAGCTGAAGTTGGCTGAAATTTCAAAAATTCAGAACAATGACTCCGAAATAACAAACACGCCCAACATTCGGAAGCAGAATGTCAAAGTGTTCAGTTGGTGGCAGTCAAACAGGGGGCAGCTTTCTATCCATTTGCTCCCTAATGACAGCCTTGTATCAGTGGCCAGTTTTTTTAGACCATCAGTGGGAGTGTCAGTGTTCGAATAGTAAATAGTAAACAAACTTCTGAGAGCAAAAACTGCATCAAAAAGTCCCCAAATTGTTGGTTAGAAGCCACAGAAAATTGTAGATACAATTTTCTATTCATTTAAAGAATAAACAAGAATTATTGCAAGTTTTCGAAATTCTAACGTCCTTAAATATTAAAATCCTCTTCTCAAAACTGACCACCCAGCATTGATGAGTGATTGCGGTACGACCCGATGTACAACTAATCCCTCACAACATATTCCCGCAAGTTGAGCCAATACCAAATCATAAATTCAATGCATTCAGTCATGACAAATTTAAATTCATAGCGATTCATTCGAGCCCACATAAAATGGAAATTGCCTCTTTTTGTCCATTGGCTATGCCAACTGTACCGCAAATTGGCACTTCTAGCGCATAACACAATTATGCGCAGAAAGAGCGAACCCAAACGTGCACAGACACACCAACACATTGTCGCAATATTTGTTACACAGTGAACGCATAAAACAGCCAACAGTGTATCAAATCATATGTGAAAGTCGCACGCCCACAAACACATATCTACACACACACACACACATATGCACACATCGTACAATTTGCATGTCGAGAACGCATTACAAAGTTGTTATGTCAGTTACAGCAACAAGAACAATGCGAACAGCATTCAAGTGCCAAAAATTTACATAAACGCGCTGAAAATTTCCACAAACTGACAATTGTCAGTCAACTGTCATTGGCATTTGGCAAAATCGAACGCTCGCTGCTACTTATTATTACAAGTATTCTTGTTGGACCCGGCCACCTACTCTACACTTGAATGCGTTCACGGAAATTACGTCGAACAGAAACAAATGTCGATTGGTCGTCAACTTTATTAGTTGCTGTCTTTGAGGAATTTGTGCGCGGCATGAAAAATTGCGCATACTTTGCGGCAACATTTGAGTGATGGCCTGAAAAAAGGCTACAATTTGTTGTCGATGTCAGCGCTTTGGGCTGCAGGCAGTCAGCGTTCGTGTGTTACAGAAGTTCTGTGTAAAATAAACAACTTGAATGTTTAAGGCATAACGAAATAGTATAGAGGAAATTTTGTTACGGTACTTAATTTTCTTTTAGCTTTTTAGTGTTTAAGCCTTCAAAATTTGCACAAAGTGCGCAATTTTAATGTTTATATAGCAAAAGCTGTTCACAGCCCACTTAATTACTCTTTTCAACGTGAGCTTTCATGCTATCAATTACTGCACACAAACCCACACACACACAAGCCAACATTTCTGTCTTGCAGCGCCTTCAAGTATGCAGCATTTTAATTAAACAACCACACAACCAGCCAGCGGCAAATGCCACTGTGACAATGTGGCCGCATAACTGTGAATGTATATAGTACGTAACTGTGCAGGTGTGTGAGAGTATGTTTGTCGGTGTGTATGTGTGTGGTGGGATCCACCTGTTGCTGCCGCCGCAACGCCTGTTGTTAGGTTCACAAATTGAAATGTCACCAAATGCCAACACACAACAGCGCTAACGGCATTTGTGGCAAAGCAGACGCGAAAATTTGTGGCAACGAAGTGACTCAAAGTGAGCGCACGAGTGCAAACAAACATTTAGTTGTTGCTCAAAGTTTGGGAAAAAATAATACTTATTATTGGTGCAAATTACACCTAGGAACATCTAAAAGTATGCTGTGTCACATTAATGAAAAGTTTCCGCTAAGTAATTAATGTCCACAAACACATCTAAGTATTTGTTGACATTCAAGTTGAACTAAAGTTGCAAATCAGATATTTTCATGCAACTCAGTTCGGTTCAAGTAAATGTAACCACTTAGGAATTTTTTATTTATTTCAATTCAAAACATTTAGTGAACAAAATCTGCAGCAAAGGGTGAACAAATTTGAGGTTCTCAGGTGATTGGAGTTCTGAACACAATATTTACTGTAGTTTTTATATTCTTGCTATAATGAGAGAAGAATCTTTAGTAAAAATAATCTGCTCTGCTCTAAACTAATAGAATAGCCTTTACCAGGAACCGGAAATAACAGTTATTTCTGAAAACTATATTTGAAAAATTACTATGAAAGGTCATACAACTAAATGGAATATACCAATACATTTCTTTTCGCACCAAGAATCAAACTTGGCAATAAACTTTTATTTTGAAATTTGTATGGAAAAATTAAAAAATAATTATTATTTTTTATTTATATTTTAAAAATCCTTAAAGAACAATTATTTTTGATTTTTTTCTTAGTAGTCCACAAATAACAGTTTTTCAATTTTTATTTTAGTTGTCCTATGATAACAATTATTGGTAACTTTTATTTAAAAAAGTCATCAATAGAAATCAGTAAGTGACTTTTATTTATAAAATCCATCAATAAAAATCAGTTAGTGACTTTTATTTATAAAATTCATCAATAAAAATCAATAAGTGACTTTTATTTTTTAAGTCATCAATCATTCAATGACTTTTATTTTTTAAGTCGCAATATATGTCATTTTTATGAATGCATGCAAAAGTTATGATTCTTCCAGGAAACAGAACTGTCAAGTCAGGTCTTGTTGAGTCAATCAAGAATATAAATATATGCATTCCGATATTTAATGAATCCAGTGCTGCGATTAATGAAAATGAATTATATTGCGAATTAAAATATAAAATTCACTGATTGATTTTTATTGATGACTTAAAAAATAAAAGTCACTTACTTATTTTTATTGATGACTTTTATAAATAAAAGTCACTGGTTGATTTTTATTAATGACTTAAAAAATAAAAGTCACTTACTTATTTTTATTGATGACTTTTATAAATAAAAGTCACTGGTTGATTTCTATTGATGACTTAAAAAATAAAAGTCACTGATTGATTTTTATTGATGACTTAAAAAATAAAAGCACTGACTGTTTCTTATTGATGACTTAAAAAATAAAAGTAAAATAAAAATAAAAAAAAACAAAAAAACTAAAAAATTAAAGTAAAATAAATAAATGACTTAAAAAAATAAATAAAAAATAATTGTTACCATAGGACAACTAAAATAAACATCGAAAAAATCGTTACTTGTGGACTAATAAGAAAAAAATCAGAAATAAATATTTGTTATGATAGGATTTTTTAAATATTAATAAAAAATAACTGTTATTTGTTGAGTCAAAAAATAACTCTTAAACATTGATTTTTTTAATAAAACTTATAACTATAACAGTCCCTAGCTTCTACATAACAATTTCTGAATTCGATATTTCTTCGTAGCTTAGAAGACTTTTAGAGCGACGTTGAACAACTTTGTTCAACGCTCTATTCAATTCTGTTCCTTTCAACCAAGTTGGACGCTACCTTTAAGCCATTCGATGGAAATCCCGATTTGGGGTTTGACACAAATTCTTTGCCTTCCAGCCTTTTCAAGCTCACCATGGAGGACTGCTGTACATTGCAATGACTGGATATGATGGAGTAAATAAGAACCATCACTAGATAGTCAAATCCACCACTAACAACACTTGTTATTTCAAACACTTTACAGTAGTGGCTGGAAATGCCCAGCGAAATGAATCCTCAAAATGCTCCAACATATTAAAAAGAAAATTGCAAACCAAACAGATTTTGTGGCATCTGAAACCTGATTATGATATCCATTTTCAGCACATAATAGAATCTTCAATCGCTTGTCCCTTGGCGATGCCCCCCCCCCCCTCCCACAAGTACCCTTTTTAAGGAGAAACCACAAGCTGGGAACGTGTGATGGCTGCTTTGCACGTGTCCGCGTACTCGTGTTCACTCGTGTGCCTCGTCGCACCTGACAATCGGCGCCTTTGGGCCGCCCACATTATCGGTCGCCATGCAAAAGTGACACTTTTCAACATTGACGTTGGCAGTTTTGCAATACAACAACAATAACAACTACGAACAAACACATTATGCCAGCAACTAAAGCAGCAAGTACCACCTGAGCGCTGTTGGCAGTGCTGCAACGAAATGCGGAAACGGAAATTGCGTCGCTGTCAAAGTTTATGCAGCCATTGTAGCTATTAATGTGCTCTACACTGAATGAAAAGAAAAAGCACTGCACAAAACCGCTGATGACAGCTAATGAATGGTGAAAGTTGCACGTGCGCAGCTGTGAGGCGTCGAATGTGCAACACTTGTCGGGTGCGCGATGGTTGTGTTCTTCTTCTTATAAGGTTGGGTTGCATATGGAGATGGCAGAATGATCATAGCATAGAGCACTTTTATCTTTACTGTTGTTGTAATCGTGATTTTTGCCAATAAGCTAAAAATACCGCTTCATGTGAATATTTTCTCCCCCAAGAAAAAACTAGGTTTTGATGTTATTCGGATAACCAGACTGAAATAGAGCCATAAATATTTATGTATTTGGGTTGTTTAGTAAATTTCCGATAAAAGGAAACTGAATTGTTTTAGAAAAAATGTAACATTAAAATAAAATAAAAAGGTTGCTTTTAAGTGGAACTCGTTTGGAAAGATCTCATGACGTGCCGAATATTCAACGAATTTAATTTAATAAAACAATTAAAAATTAAATCGTTAAAAAAATTTTCTTAGACGCTGATGCGTTTATTTCTAGATAACATTTTCTCTTTAAGTTCTCTTTTTAAATTATACAAAAGTTTATCTAATAAAGTGGATAAGTGGATCTTTTTATCAAATATTAACGGTTTTAAAAAAATCAAATTTTTTTTTAAATAACGTTCATTATGCAAGTTATTTTACTTAGTGTCCAAACTCGATTTTTAAGTGTTCACTTTTGCTCCATAGTGTAGTTGTTTTTTTCAACGTTGGAAGGTGGAAATCTTTGCAAGATGTCGGCGATCTCCAATGAAACTTTATGTCGGATTTTTACTGACTAAAACCATCTCTCAGCTCCTTCTCTAGGTAGGTAGGTAGGTAAAACCACGACCGAATTTTTGCCCTTGAAGGTAAATGTGACTGCTCCGAGTGAATCAATCTTTAAAAACTCTTCTCTCTACTCTACTTTCAGTTATTTGAAAATTTATACGAGTACTCATTGCCATAACACATTTTTCGTATTAAAATTCTTTTACTTATAAAACCAGTTGAAACTTTTTACGAAGTTAAACAGACCCCAAAGTGAGTTTTCCTTCTACTATAGAATGCTGAACAACTGCGTAGAAGCTGCAGTACATGTTTCTCGTTCATTAAAATCAATAAAAAAATCATTTAAAAACGTTCCATTCTTTTTGCGTTCCATTCCTTTCAAACATTCCTCGAATAAAATAAGAAAAACATATTTCAATAAAAACCAATGCACCAAAATAACCAAGTAACCAAGTACAAACTCGTTACTCATTGCACACTAATCGGTTAGACCGACTAGCAACGTTGCGGCAAACTTGCAAAGGCAACAAAAAACCTGCACGTGATGCATCAACCGACACAAAATATTTCTGCATGTACGAAGCGCCGTGTGGGACTGTTTGTCTGCCTCCGCTTGAGTGCTTCAATGCTTCAATGCTTGACTGTATCTGTGTGTGTGTGTGTGTGTATGTGTGTTTGTATGCTACATTGTATTGTCGCTGCTGTCGAGTGTGCCAACTCACCAGTGGCACCTGCGGCAACTCTTTTTTTTCCTCAGGTGCTACGTTTGTTGGTTGTGCTGTTGCCGCTCGACGTTGTGTGTTTGACTCTTGGGGGTCATGGACGTGGCAGCATGCGTCGCATCAGTTATTAAAGTGCCGCACGAGAGCCGCATTGATTTACCGCAACGCCACTCAGCCAATTAGCAAACGTTCCATTTTGCTGGCAGCACGTCACGCGGTCAAACTTTAAGGCGTTCGGTTGTCTATGTTGCAGCACTGGCAACGCGCCACAGTTTTGCTAACACTTTTTAATTATTTTTTTCTTAATTTAATGTCCTTGACCATACGAAAACAAAAACAAAAAATCATTCACATTCGCGTCGCAATATGCTAATCTATGCTTTCACTGTCATTTGGCGTGTTTTCTTTATGGCGTTGGCCTTTTGGATATTTTTCACATTAACACACATTTACTATACATTTACACTAAATCGCCTCAACGGCACACGCCAGCTCAATGAGCTCGACCGCCACGCCACGCGACACAGCGCAGCCAATAAATAAATAAACAAAAAAAACACCTGAGGATTTCGTTCGCGCTCTGCCGCGTTGTCACTGCCGCGTGCCGTGTTCACTCTATCTGCCGAAATCCTTTTGCCTTTTGCCGTTTGCCGTCCAGCCGCCACAGCCGCTGCGTGGCCGTTGTGCTTCTGAATTTAAAATGTTTTGAATTGCGGTCGCGCGCTGCCACAACGCCACACTGCAATCACGTGGCGGCCGGTACGGTTTTGGCTGGCAACTTTTGGCCGTGGCTTGGAAAAGCTAAAGGACCTAAATTGCATAAGCAAAAACTCAACGAATGGTTCAAACATGGCATAGGAGCGATTGGAACTTGCGCAAAGCTTTTTTCGTACTGGAGGAGGACTTTGCTTGCGTTTCCTTTGTTGAAGCGCTGTCAGGTGGCGTTTTGTACAGAATCAGCAGGTTTAAAGTCGCAGCAATTTGACGTTGCAGCTTTTCAAATGTGTGAAGTTGTGCAGAATAGCTTTGAAACATTGAACACTCCAAAGATATGAAAGAAGAAGCAATAAGTGGCAGCACTGTGTTTTGAACATGAGGTTGCCAGATTAAATTTTAGATAAATAGTAGGAAATAATAGGAAGGAAATAGTATGAAAATTTTCTTCCAGCTTTGGTGTTGAAGAAACATTTTTGGTTCAACGATTTCGTGAGAAAGGCAAAGTTGCCACATTTGGTGAATGATAAATTTACAGCAGTACAAAGAGCATTCATTGGCTTCAAAGGCGGCGTCAAAGACCAAACGAATGAAAAACAACATTTTTTTGTATTTTTCCCGGAAGAGGCAATGTGAAAGGGCCGCCAATTTGGTGCAATTTAAAGCTCTCAGTCTTTTTTCGCCGGGGCTATGTCGCTGGTCGCTAATTCCGCAACAAAACAGCAACCACTGACCAACTGAAGAACATCATTCAATCTGTTGGTGACATCTAGCTCGACACATCAAACAGAGTTTACCGTTTGATTTATTGATTTATTTCAGCATACAATTTTTCCCTTTTAAATGCTATATTACAAAAAAAAACAAATACATTAAAACTGAGTAATAATAATAATAATAAATAACATTGAATATTAATTAAATTAAAAGTAACAATAAGTATTTAGGAAATGATAAGTAATACAAAGGAAAACAGAGAAAGAGAGATGTGTAGATATGGGGAGATAGATAACACAGTACAACAATTTTAAACTTTTTGTCTGCAACAGAGTAACGACCATATATTTCCTAATCAATCAATCAATCAATCATAAAAATTGTTTATTTTATTAAGAGGGGATTTCTTGTTTGGAAACCACCTGAACTATTTTTCAAAGGAAAATATTTATTCTTTTAATATTCAACATTTTTCTCAACATCTGAAGCAGAGCTTGCAATTTATGAAAAAAGTCTTAAATTAAGGTTTCGTGCTTAAGGCTTTTTATTTTTTTGGGGGAAGTTCTGAGAAAATTTTGGTGTTTGAAGACCCCCCCCCCTATTTTTTAATGAAGAATATTTTCCCAAAAGACAATATGGTATTTTTTCAATATTTTACCCAATACAAGCTTTTTATGAAAAATTCCGAAAAACATGAAAAAGGGGGTAAGGAAAGGGGGAGGAGGGTTCATGTATACACAAAAAATATTCACACTTTTAATGCAAACAACTTTCTCTTAGACATCAAAGCTCTAGTTCTTCAAGTTTTTATACTTTCCGTGTAAAAGTCTATAGGGACCCTTTAACCTTTATGTGCAAATTACAAAAAACTCAGACGCGCTGGACTATTACTTTGTTCGACAAACATGATCAGTATAACGTCCTCTTTCAGAAATATAGGGTCGTTACTCTGTTGCAGAAATGCTGTTGTACAGTGTAATTAGGAGAAATGCTGGAAAAGAAGATGCTTAAAGTTGTGGCTATTAGATACACTTTTAATATTAATTGACAATGAATTCCACATTCTAATTGCGGTCACGTAAAATAGTCTGCCGGAATTGACACAGTTAAATGTCGGTGCAACAAGGTTCATGCTTTTCCTTGATTTGCAGAACCGCAGGTTTTCAAACAAATACAATGAGGTTTTCCTATGAATTAGTCTGTGCAAAAATAAGCAGTTCCGAGTCATACAAATTAGATCAATTAAAAGATATCATTAAAACATTTAAATGATACCATTTTAAAAACTCGATAGTAGTATTGAATGTCCGTCATATCCTACACACAACTCTTATCACTCAATTTTAAACTTCAAACACACTTAAGGAGAAACCCTTTACAATGAAAGTTATCAACTCGAAGTGCCTCTTCATGCCACACTAACTCGACCCTCTACCGCAATGCGTTGTGGTTCTCTTTAATTGGACAGCGCTGCTCGAATAGTTTGCCAAATCAAGAATGATTGACATAAGACGCAATAATCCTATTGGCGCAATTCTCCTTAACCATAAGCCAAATCACACATTCATGTAGTGCAAAGCCAACACAATGACACACAAACTCACACAAACACATTACAAAACTTTCACACACACACAAGCACCGCCCAAACGGCTGCAAAGTGTTGCAGTGGGGATCGAGGTTCATGACCTAACAAAGCGCCACCATCCGCAATCGCTTAATGGCGCTTTGTCAACACTTCAAACAGCTAAAGAACAATAACAACAACAACATCAACACCAATAAACAGCGAAAAGCACAAAAACACTTCACAAAAGTGAAATGCCAATTCACCATACTGCGCTCCGTATATCCTCAAAGCTTGAAAAATATCAACAAAAAGAAACAACAAACAAACAAAAAAAAAACCTTAGCAACTACAACAACAACAGTAAAAATGATAACGCTTAAGTTAGCGCCGAGCAAACGACAGTCAGAACGGCGGCAATTCATTGCATTTGACGCAGTTTCTTTTATCTGATATTCAATTTTTATTACTTACAACAACAGCGATAGCAGCAGCAGCAGCAGCAATAACAACAACAACGACTTCAACAACAAGAGCGGAAACACGCATTTGAATGTCAACAATCTACTTAAAAAATAATGGAATCCTTAAAAATCCCTCAAATGGAAATGTTAGATAAAAAAAAACCCCGGCAAAGCAGCAACAACAATAACAACAACAACCAAAGCGCAAGCAACAGCGCCAGCACTTATGCAGCAATACTTGATAAAAGCAATAACAACAACAACAACAGTAGCGCACCTAAGTGTGTCCCTTACACTAATGCCACACACACACACACACACACACACAAACGCACACATACGCACATATTAATGGCACTCAAACGCTGCCTGAAAGTTGGTGTCCTGGCTGCGCTGCCGTAGCGCTGACGACGATTGGCGCTGACGTGATAAAGGCGCTGTGCGTAGGTGACAGAGGTGGAAGGGGGGTAATGAGTGCGACGACAAGCCAGAGGGCATCAAAGGTAGAGCGCCCCGTAAAAAGGCGCCGCTCGAAAGGAAGCACACAGCAGAACCGGCACAAGTCGCGGATGGGATCCGGGTGGCGCCACTTGAAAGCGCCTCGTATTTGCGTTCTGGTTTCCTGTTTCCTGATTGCTGTCTGCTGCTTGCCGAACAGCCCAACCAGCCGCCTGGCCACTAAACCGGCTCGTCCTTTATTTTGTGGGTCCGGCACTGACTGCCAGCGTCTCTGCTTGCCGCTTTGAAATCGCTTCGGCCGCTTTGTTTGTGTGCGCCTTGTTTGTATTTCGTATTTTGTATCTGTCTGTCTGTTTGCCGGTGCTTCACGCTTCGCTTGTAGGCTCGACGCTCGCGTTCGGGCTGCACTCGTTTTTGTCAAAATTCTGTGTAAAGTCTACAAAACTCTTATAAATGATAAATGGCCGAGCAGGGCGCGCCACCTTTTCGCCGACATGTCATCTACAAAGCGCGGAAATCTTCTTGGCGCCGCGCCCACGCAGCACTTTGAGTTCGTATTTATTTTCTCGAATGTATAATTTAAAATATGACAGCGACTGTGCTGTGTCATTGATAGCCATTTATTTTCGTTTATTGCTTTAATGCTATCGATAAATGCCACCGCAACCGAGTGTCGAAGGCTGTCAGAGCGGCGGCAACAGTTGTTGCTTGCGCCTGCGCTGCCCACAGCTTCATATTTGTATTTGTATTTGTATGGTTCTTCTGCTTGGCAAGCAATTTGAAATTGGATATGTATTTTTGGAAAAACTTTGTCACTAAGTCAAATTTATGCTCACTTAAAAAGTTTGATGTGTGCAGTGATTTGTTCGAAAATTAAAATCCAAATATTATTTAAGTTGAATTGCATTGAACCTCATCAATTTCTTGAAAATATGTCACATGAAAGGAACTAAAAATTTGAAATTAATGACCAGGGAAAGGATTTTGAGGACCTAAAAACCTATAAAAAAGGCAAAATAAAATAGCAAAAAAGGCACGGAAAGGCACTAAAAACTGCCAAAAAGGAAGAAAAAGGCACTAAAAACTGCCTAAAAAGGCAAAATAGGGCATTAAAAACTGTTAAAAAGGCAAAACAGGCATTTAAAAATAAGAAAAAAAATACTAGAAAAACTAAAAAAGGGGAAACGGTATGTATTTTTTAATAATTTTATTTCATCTGACGTATGCAACATACAATATTTATACCTCATTTTTTGTAAAAGAAAAGGAACATCAAGGTTTTCAAAGATAGTTTAAAAACTAAAACTAAGATATTTTAATTGAAATGTAGGCACATATTTTAAATTCATATTTTAACTTCTCATATAAAAGCATAAAAGTCGTACTTGTATCACAAAAAAATAAATACAATTTTTGCGCTAACCGAACTTTTTTATTTTTGGCATGTTTTTTTCTTTAAATTTTCCACTGCACAACAAAAAATAACGGCTTAAGAATGATCAAATCAATGTAAAAACATCGATCAATTAACGCAATTGCAATGTTGCCATTTAATTTTTTTTTAGTTTCAAGGTATTTTTGCGAAACAAAAAGGGGAAAATATTAAAAACGAAAGAAAAAATAAAAAGGCCCTCGACAAATCTTGAAAAAGGGATTTTGTGGCATTTATAGGTAAAATAGGCACTAAAAAAAGGCATTTATGGGTGAAAAAGGCAACTGCCTTTTTAAGGCAAAATAAAAGTGGTATATTTCTAATCAGGAGGACCTAATTCGTGCTCATTTTCAATCAGAAATGCTCTATCTAGCAGCAAATAAAAAAGGCAATTTCCACAAAATCCTTTCCCTGTTAATGACCAATAAAAAATTCGTGTAACTTGCAGAGAACAAGTTTTAGGTTTGGTTGAGCAATACAAATCTGTGTACATACAATAAATTTCGAAACCTTCATAATATGGATCACTGGTTGAGCACTGAAAAGCTGTATAGAAGAACTGTCAAATACAGCCCAAAATCTGAACTTAAGTGAACTTAATGAACTGAACTTAATTTTAAATACTTCGCCAAGATTTAAACTTGGGGTACAAAATTTATTTTTGAAGGATCTCAAACATATTATTTTTCTATAATGCCAACAAATCTGACTTGATTGTCAACCCTCTAGCGTCCAAGATTAACTACAGGTGCGCAACTGCAGACATTTTGATCCATAAATATAGAATCAGCCACTCAAATTCAATCAAACATTCGAGTATTTAAATTAATTCACATAAATCGCACTTTCAGCTCATTGGATTCCGAGCTGTGAAAACTGCACCTTTTCGAAACATCGAACCAAAACCATTGCATATGTGTGAGCGCCAGTGTGGTTGTACATGTGACAGTCATTCATTTCGCTCACCTGCTGCTGCTGTATATTGCACGTGTCCTAGTAGCCGATAGCTGCCATGTGGTCATGAGCTCTAAAGCGCCATTTTACCTCGCTGCAACAACAAAAACCAAATGCGATACAGGTGCTTTTAGCCGAGTCTCATGTTGCCGCTGCCGTTGCAGCAGCTCAATTTAAATGTCAAAATAATTGAAGTTGCAGCACACAGCAACTGCTGCCGCTGGCCGCATGCAGCAGCAGCAGTGAATCTCCGCCGGCCAAGCACGTCGTACACTCAAGCAAATCTCGTTAGTAGCAAATGTATGCGAGTTGCAGCAGCCTTCTCTAAGTTTTTCCGACCACAATTTGTGGCTGGCCAGCAAAATGTCCCCAAACTTGACGCCGTCGGCAACAGTTGCAGCAACCGACTGCCAGTTGGTGCATTCTCGGCGGTTTGCTTTGCGGTCTGTGGCAAATTGCACAAACTGGCAAAATGTGATTTCATTTCATTTGCCGTTGTCCATTTGAATATTTAAATACAATTTTTTGCCATTGCTTGCGCATTCGTTCGAACGTTTGTTCGTTTGCGCACTTTGCACACTGAGCGCCGCGGGCTGTGGCGCTGTGCCGCCGGCGAAATGAAATCATATCATTTCCTTCCACTTTCCGCTTGTGCATGTGTGCGTGCGTGTGTGTGTGTGTGTGTGTGGCTCGGGCTGTGCAGTATTAGGTTAAAAGCGTATTGCATGTGGATAGCGAAGCATTGCTTAATGCACTGAAAACGAAACCGAGCGTCAGATTGTTGATACCAGATGCGAAGATGATAGCAAAAACCAACAACACAACACAGCACACACTCACTCATTCACACAAACACACACACAGACAAGAATATCAATACTGAACGCCGGCACACACGCAGCGGACCAAAACCAAAGTACACGTACACTTGGTTCCTGGGAAAATGTGAGGAGTGGGTGGGGTGGGGGGATGCGAAGCAGGAAGGCAGCAATACACTTACGACGAAACCAATTTCGAATGGAAACATCAGACAGCAACAACAACCAGCAACATGAGAGCAACAAGAAATGGAATCGCAACAAATATTTGCTTCGCAACAGCAACAACAACAACGAGATCAGCTTTAAGAGGCGGCACTGGCAGCCCTTCGATGACAGTAATAGCAACTGCAAAAACAACATCAACAATAAAAGCAACAATAACAGCGAAAGGAAGAGCACAATAACGGCAACTGCAACAACTGCAACAACAGCAAAAACAATAGTCAGATGGAATGCAAAACGAACAGCAACCACAACAGCAAAACGAACAACAAAAGGACTATCAACAACAAGAACAACAACAATGGCAAAAGCTATAACCAAACGGACAGCAGCAGCAGCCATAGTAACAATAAAAAAAACGAGAATAACAAAAACGGCAAAACGACATCAACAATAACAACAACAGCACAACAACCACCACAAGGAACAGCAATACCAAACGAACAGCAAAAGGAACCTCAAAAAAAACAAATGCAACAACAGCAGAGACAATAGCCAGACGTAGGGCAACAACCACTATAACGAAAACGAAACAACAACAAAACGGACAGCAGAGAGAACAAAAGCGACAGAAAGAATAACAGGAACAACAATAACAAAATGAACAGCGACAAAAACAACTGCAAAATGAACAACAGAAGAACCTATCACAACAACAACACAACAACAACAACAGTAAAGAGGACAACAACAACTGTAACTTCAACATCAACGACAAAAGTCACAGCACGAAAACACAACTGACCAGTCACAGTAACAACAACAATAACTAGCAACAGTAGTAAATACAACAAATAATAAAGAGCAAATAAGAATTTCAATAGCAAACCAAAAACAACTAAACATAAAACCAAAAATCGGATAGTAACAACAACCACAAACTAGTTGGCGCAACAACATAGGCGCTAAGATCTAAAACAACACCACCAAACAATAACAACGAGTACATTGAAAGCGACTACTACTACAACAACTATAATCACAAAAGCGACAATAAAAACATTGAAAACCAACAACATTGCTAAGATGAATGCTAACTACTGTTACTGCCCAACAACAACAAGAAAACCAACAAATCAACAACAATGCTATGCTTCGATCAGCATAGCAGCATAGCTCAGCACAAAAACAACAAAAATAAAACACAACACGATCGCTGCAAACAACCACAACTACAACAGCAGTGACAATAGAACCTATTAAGAACAACAACAACAGCATCGACCGAACTATCTACCACTTACAATAACAACAGATGGGTGTTGCACAACTACAACAACACAAACTGTAAGAAAACATTCACATACGACGACAGCAACCATACTAACTGTAAATAAGCGACGGAAGTTATGAGCAGTCCAACTTCACAACACACTGTCCCCCCTCCCCGCGCCAGACAGTCAACCGTGAAGCAAAAGTCTCGATTCGATTCGATGCGATTCGATTTAATCTCATAACGAAGCATTTGGCGGCGTATCGCTACAGCAACAACAACAAAACAAATAACAAATAATACAACGCAACGCTGCCGCTTGATGTCGTCGGTCGTCGGACACGGCTGCTGTCAATGTGCCACACGGTGGCAGCAAAGTCAAAGCGCCATAAAAACGTGCGGAGCAGCGACTGCAAGGAAGCGGCGAAGCAACGACGAACGGAAGAACAGACGGACGAACGGAAGGAAGGAAGGAAGGATGAGGGCAGTAAATATCAGACGACAGTTGGTGGGTTGTGTCAAGGATATTGACTTCGGCGGCGTGCAAATAAAAGTCAAAAGTGCAGCAACGGCAACAACTATGAACACAACAACAACAACAACAACAACAACAATAACGAGTGCAATTTCAACATGCCAGTTCAGTTGCACGTGTGCGATGGCGCGCTGCATGCGCTTTTCGCATGTCCATGTCCGACGGCTGCCGGATGTGCATCGGTGTGTCTGTATTGCGTGTGTGTGTGTGGCGTGTGCCTTTAATTTGCAGTGTGCTCTGCTGCACGGCTGTTGTTTTATTGCCTGTTCTCCGCCTCGACTGCTGCAGATGTCCTTTTACATTTTTCATTTCGGCGTTGTTGTCGGTCTTGTTGTTGTTGTTGTTACGGCTGTTGGCCCAGTTCGACATCGTTCGCTCGCTGCCGGCGCTGTGAAATGAAACGAAATGCAATTGAATTGCCAAGTAATCACAGAGCACGTACACACTCGCACACGCACACTCGCACATATTAATAAACACCAGTTCGCATTGTCCTTGCGAAACATTACTTTTTGTTTTCCTCTGCCGTCCTCCGCACAGCCGAGGTGCAATTCCAATTTCTGTCAGTTTCGCCAGCAGCCGCAGTGGCCAGCACAATTTCACACCAACTGCTCGCAGCCCCTCTCTTCCTTCTACTGCTGCAGCAGCGCACTTCAGCTTCAGCACTGCACATCTGGCCGCGGCGGCTCACTGCTCCGTTACGTAGCAGGAAATCGGTAATGAACATCGCAGCGCCACAATTGAACATGTCCATACTTTTCTCTGGTCGTGGACTCCCTCGCACCGCTGTCAAGTGCAACTTGCTCTGGCTTGCTGTCTGTCTGTCTGTCTAGCATGTCTGTGTATGTGTCGGTGTATTGGTGCGTGTTTGTTCGTGGCAGCGGTCAAATTGTCAATGGTGGCAGTGTTCGAAAAGTTCAATTTGTTGGGAAAAGTGTCAGCGGCGTGACACAGTCAGCACATACCGCACATGCCACACTAGCTGCCGCTGCCGCTGTCGCCTCACCGCACCGCAAAACACTTTCCCCACTGACGTGCAACGCAGCCATAAATTGTTTTGTTTCCATTGTTATTTAAGTGTTCACAGCTTTTTTTAGTTAAACTTTTATGGGCGTCTCTGATTGAGTGAATGTGAAAAGTGCCATGAATACGTGGGCGCGCTAAGGACATCTATGTGCGTGTATGTGTGTTTACCACTGAAAAAAGCATAGCTCGAGTGTCTGCTTAATGTTCTACTCGGACATTTCTAAGTGAGTTTACTAGGTGAGTCATGTGAAGGATTCCTGACCATCCCTTAGGGGCAGGGAAAGAACTGACTGACTCCTTGACGTCACTGTATATAGTCAATGTTGATCCATTGCAAATTTTCGTGCATTCCATACACATTTTCGCCACTTACTCGTTGTGAATACATCAGAGCTGTGCCGCAAAATCCCGTCTACACCATTAATTGCCAACAACACTGCTGCTGCCAACGATCAATCAATACGTGCACTCAATTTAAGCTGCTTTAATGCGCCTACGCTTATGCAACGAATAATCGCCGCTGCCGCAAGCACACAACTGCGGCACTATCAGCTATAAGTACGAGTATATGTATTCATATGCATGTCTGTGTGCATGTGTATGTGTATTTGAATGTAGGATGGTGGCTCCACACTGCATTTTGATGAGATTTCAGATGCCACTCGGGCACAAGCGAAGTCACCGCAACCGACGTCAACGTGCCTGTTGGCGGCCTCACTGCGCTCCGACCACCTGTGCCCCGTTCAAACGACGCAATGAACGTTAATTTATTTATCAACATAATAATTAATGTTAATTGAATTGTTCGACGTGGCAGCGCAGAGCAAGCGAATCGTAATGAGCCACGCAACGATTGAATTACGACGCGGCGTCTGGGCGAGTGCGAACATGTGTGGCCACCACGAGCGGCCA
The DNA here is from genome assembly GCA_964056695.1 of Melieria picta. Lineage (NCBI taxonomy): Eukaryota > Metazoa > Arthropoda > Insecta > Diptera > Ulidiidae > Melieria > Melieria picta. Next base: position 4,170,239 of record OZ057398.1, read on the forward strand.
ATGTGTGCATGCGTGAGTTGAAGTGTGCGAGTGGCAGTGCGGTCAGATGTCACACGTTAAGAGTGCGTCGCATGCAGCAAATGAGTTAATTTAAGTTGCTGTCGGCTCGTTGCTTTTGTAATTGTTACTGTTGCTGTTACAGTTGCTTACACCGTGCGACAGCATTTTTCACACCGGAAAAAATCTATATGGGCGTGAAACTAGAGACCAAACATAGTAATACTGCGTACTCAGTTTTTTATTTCTACATCCTTTGTCCTTATAAAAGGACTTCCAAATTTTGATCCCCTTCAAAATAAAAATATAAAAAATACTTAAACTCGTTCGAATATAACGATGTGTATATCAAATGAAAGAGGAAAGGCTCAAGAATTTAAATAAAATTGAATTTTTATCAATTTGTAAAACAAGGATATGAAAAAGGTCCTTTGAAAATTTTAATCCTTTATATCCTTGAAAATTTATGTAGAATTTTCTTGAAAAGTAAGTATGTTAAAATGATTTCATTTCATTATTCTCGCTTCATTGATTTTGTATCTTTTTATTATTTAATATACTGATACTCAAATAAATTAGAATTTGTGTACTTCATTAGAATTGCAGCTTCCGCCTTTTTTTTAATAACTTTCGAACCAATAAAGTTAGAGTAATGAAATTTTGACACGTGATCAGGGAGATTTGGGGTTTTAACACTCTTACTTTTCAAGAAAATTCGATGTAAATTTTCAAGGATATAGAGGATTACAATTTTCAAATGACCTTTTTCATATCCTTTTTTTACAAAAAGATAAAAATTCAATTTTATTTAAATTCTTGAGCCTTTCCTCTTTCATTTGATATACACATCGCCATATTCGAACGAGGTTAAGTATTTTTTATATTTTTTTTTTATATTTTATCCCCTTCAAAATTTTTTAGTCCTTTTGAAAGGACAAAGGATGTAGAAATGAAAAACTGAGTACGCAGTATTACTATGTTTGGTCTCTAGTTTCACGCCCATATGGATTTTTTCCGGTGTGAACATTTTTTTAATTTTTGTCGCACGGTATTATCAAGTACGCAGTGTTGTGTGTTTGTTTAAGTTGCAACAGTCATAAGTACGTACTCACACACATACACACACAGAGGCAGTTTACTTCCGCTCCTAATATGGCAGTAATTAAACAATCGTCAACTGTAAATGCCATGACAACGAATTCAAATTGCATTCAAGTGTTGCACTAATACGACAGCCGCTTGCGTGTCTGTGTATGTGTGTGTGTGTGTGCGCGCGCTGTCAGGCAGTCAGACGTGTATCTATTGGATACCTTAATTATATATACGTCATGCCATAAGATACAACAATGTTATACTGTTGACACCGCACGTGCACACTCATACTCACTAACACACACACACACACACATTTATAAGTACACACGAATACATTTGGACACACTTAGCATAGCTGGCAAATGCTCAAGTGCCACTCAAACTTCCAAGCAAATTGAAATTTTGACAGGGCACTGCAATGGATAGAGTAGGGTCGAGCTGTCTGCGGGCTGAAGCCCACAAACACACAGCAGGAAAGCTTATCAGAATGAGGGACAATCGGATGAAAGCGTGGTTCAATTTTGGTTTCAAGCAAAGCCAAAAAGAAGTAAAGGAAATGTGTTGGCTCGTTCAAGTTATTGATTGAGTTTAGTTTGCTAGATTTATAAGTTAGTTTTTTAATTAATTATTTATTTTTGATTTTCTGTTGCATAAATTCTAATGCTTAGTTATTCAAAGAGTTTAGGCAGTTATTGGTAGCTTTGGCTTTACAGTTTCTAAATGCAAATTGTGCTCTCACTCCGACTTGTTCGTCGATTATTGCATTCAACCTAACTAAAAGAAAGTAAAGAAATCCGTTTGCTTCAGCAGTTCCTAGATTGATCTACCTGTCTACCTGTGAGCCTAAAATATTTTCCCCTGATAAAGATGTCATTCTTCATTGCTCATAATTTTCCTATTGGGTACTTTATTGCAAATTCCGTCAGTATGTGCTTTAGTTCGAGTGTCTGTGTATCATAAGTGCCTCTTGTTTGTTTGAATTTATGCGCTCATCCTCAGCTCGAGTTGCACTCGAATGTCCTTTCCGTGCTACGTTGCTGCTTAATGAAGTTGCTATATGGATTTCTGTTGCTGATGAATTGCTGATCCGAGACTGTATTCGATCACATACACTAACTGCAAACGATAGTAGGTCAGATGGAAGATATACAAGAAAATTGTTTTACAGCAACAAAAAGACTGATGAACACAACAAGAGGCAACAAAATTAATGTTCTTAGATTGCCATGGGAGATGTTTTTTCATTAATTGACACTTGTTAATTGCTTGATTTTTAATTTGTTATTTCAATTTAAGGAAAAACTAAAATTTATTAATAGAAAATAATCCAAATCGTTAGTTTTATAGCTGTCAGTGTGTCAATGCCAGGTCGGTTTGTTACAAGTCAGCTCTTTCTGATTGCAACTGGCAATTGGTGCCTCGAGCTCAAACTTTGGAGACATTTGCACCCATTGTTGCCTCAGTTGGTTGCTTTTAACCAAAATAGGTATGTAGATTTTTTTCCATTCGGTTTCTTGTTCATTTTGTTTTCTGTTTGATGACGTTTTCCAAGGAAAACTAAAAAAAAACTGACAAAAATTCAAGCAAGACTTATTTTTTTTGCTCCTTCAAACTTTTAAGCCATTTGCATCCATTGTTGCCGCAGTTGATTACTTTTAACCAAAATAGATCATTTTTTTTCCATTTGGTTTCTTGGTTATTTTATTTTCTGTTAGTTGACTTTTTCCAAGGGAAACCTAATGTAAAAAATATGACGAACATTTCAGCAAGACTTACTGTTTTGCTTGCTCCTTCAACCACACAAATGCAGGTGGATTATGGTGTATATGGTTTTTTAAAGCCCTCTTGGATTGCTGATCGAGCAAGCAAGAAAGTTTTAAGCAAGTTGTTTGTTCGAACTTTTGTTTGAACTTGTTTGCATTTAGATTATTATTTTTTAATTCTGGTTAACAAAATTCTGTCCAAGTGGCAACCGGGCTTACACCGGTTCCACCAATTGTCCCGCGCCATCAGCATCGAAGCCAACCTGTTTCCTAGTTCACTGCTTTGCAAAATTTGCCAGCAATTTTTCAAACATAAACAAATCTCGCTATCAGTCTAATAGCCAGCAACAACAATTGAGAGCCACACTGACGCGAGAGACTAAGAGAGCCAGAAAGACGGAAGGAGTGCGCATGTGCCCCAAAAGCTGCGGCGAAAGCTTCTCGCCGCTTTGGCCAATTCAATTCGACTCAATGCAAGTTGCGTTGTTCTTCAGGTTCATTGGTTGTATTTATTCATTTAAGTTGTTGTTATTGCTGTTGTTTTTATTGCTATTGAATATGTTCGATTTGATTTGGTTGATTGGGAGTGCATTTTGCTGTTATGTGCCGCCATCGGCTGACTGTGTTTGTCCATCACAAATTGAAAATTCACACACGCAAAGCAAATTTTGTGTAATTGTCCGTGGCGCTCGTAATGTTGTTCGTTTTGCTGTCCATGTGCTGCTATCGATATGTGGGCAATAAAATACATCATCATTAGTATGGTTTTATTATTGCAATTGGAATTGTTGGTGTAATTTACAGCATTCACATTTGCCGTCGGCCACGTGCGCTGAGTGGCAGTGCAACATTTGGCATTTAGCATTTAATTGGCAACAGTTAATTATGCATTTGAGCGGCAAATTGTTGGCAACAAACAACCAAAAATCATTAAATTGAAAGCGGCAAACAATCAGACAACAACTACAAAGCTTGGTGTGAAATGTTTGATATTAATTCAGTTTTATGCTATAAACTTGAACTGAATAAAGCAATTCGGGGAACGTCGAATCGAAGGAATGCAGTTGTAGTCATGAGTGGAAAAGTGTTCAGCAGTGAGAAATATGTTTCAAGCAGTCACTAACACACACATCGATCCGCTCGTATTTGATGTAATTTTCGCGCCAAATATGGCCACAAGCAAAACCATCAAATCGAGTGTTGCTCATACGCCATGGTGGCCGTTCGCTTGGCCCGATACAATGCGAACCCGCATAAAAACGCAATGGGCGCCATAAAAGCTTGTTTTACTGCCACATTTTAGTGCATATAAAAATGTGTTGAAAAATTCATGCCATCACTTTGATAGACACTCGACGGTCCAAGCGGTCGACACATGCTCGAAGCAAACACCATCAACAAATCAAGTTCTTACAAGCGTCAGCGAACGGACACTACAACAAACTGCACCCACACACACACATACGGACTGGTAATAAAAATATTTTTATGCGCCCAAAATCACATTTCGATATTTAAAGGATTTCGATATTTTTCTTTCAGCACACACACATACACGCACACACGCACTCTAGACGCCCATCGCGCACGCAACTCAATTGATAATAAAATGATTTTCGCATAAAAAATCATAAATTTGTGCGAGTGGCGGCAAAAATTTCGTCGTAAAATTTAAATTGAGTGAAAAGATGAAAAGCAAAAACATAAAACGATGAAAGTCAACCAACTACAACAACAATGACGACAACAAAAGCGCGCGTTTCCAACTTTTGCCAACACTGTTGTTGGCGCCAGCCACTAAAGCACATTAGGACTAAAGACTGATAGAACGGAAGATCGAAAAATAAAGTCCAAATGTGTATGCGTATCTCTACGTGTGTGTGTGTGTGTGTGTGCGTGTGTCTCCATTATGCATTATATATGCACCGACAACTCCCAGCGCTGCCTTAGCACATTTCTCTCTCTGCCGAGTCGCCGTGTTTGCGCTTTACATAATTTAAAGCATTCGCCAGTGGCAAATAAATTCAGCAGGTGAGCTCATAAAGCAGCCGACTGCTGTGCAGCACGCTGGCGCGCAGATAGCGCCGCGCACCGCATGACGCACGTGGCACCAATAAGCAGCGAGAAGTCATACGCAGAGCGCAGCTTTCACACTTTTATTCAAGTCGCTGGCAGGATTTCATTTGTACTTTTGCGTTGCTGGCTCGCAGATTTGCAATGCGGGCAGTGCGCTGCGATGTGGCAGCAGCGAGTAGTTGGCAAAAATTGTTGGGTGTTACTAATGCGCTTTGCGCAAAATCTTTTCTGAATGGCTTTGAAGCGCTTCCGACAGCTGCTGTGCGTGGCTCGAGCCAAATGAGATGTTATGCTCTACCCGGGCAACAATTTCAGCACGAAATTTCTAGAAATCGGACAAAATTGAGGAGATATGTTTTATGACACTGACACCAACAACCGCATGAGCGAAGCATTGTGTTGCTTTTGGATGGACAAATGGGTTTAGGGGGAATAGAAAATTTGAGTAGGAAGTTGTGAGCGCACTGCTGGAATTTCCTCGCTGTAAACAAGTGGATTTTTGAGGTAAATCAAAACAGCAAAAAACGTATGCATGGCAGCTAAATTGTTTTATTTTTGGTACTCATTAGTTGGCTTTGTGAAGCGGTGTGGAATGTGAGATGATATTCATCAAGAAATATTCTTCAATATTAAAATATAAATTAATTGAAAATATGGTTGGTACAAGAATCGCACAAGTGCGCTCTTGGCAGGCAATGGCAAAACCTCCAAGTGTGAAAGAAAAACTGCCCATCGCCGTTCGGATTCGGCGTTAAACTGTAGGTCCGCTCCCCTCCCCTCCCTTTCCCCATCCGTTTGAAATGTGTGGTGTATCACATGTTGAAAAAAACAGTGTTGCATACGCATTTCAAACGGGTGGAATCTGTGGTATCACAACGGGCCCATTAAGAGGCCTAAGTGTGTCTCATACAGAGGCAGCCACCTCAACCTAACCTAACCTATGGTTGGTACAAAGGATTTAATTTTGGGGTATTTGCCACCCAAAATTTCTGTAACAAACAAATGTTCGTAGTGGTTGGACTCACAAAACTCCTTTTGCTTGCGCCAATGCTTGTTTATGACAGTTTTTTGATGGCTATTCTTCAGTATTCTTCAGTTCAAAGTCAACCATAGTGAACTGGAGATGCAACAAAAGCAATAACTCTTAATTAAAGCCGATGACTGCAACTACAACAAACTCAACTTATGCACCTAATGCAACTCAGTTTGGAACATTAATCTAGATAAAAACATACTTCAATTCTTTGGACTTCAACTTCTGAATCTTTAACCCTTTCCGGTCAATTTCCACATTTCTTGAGATAAAAATTTTTCCTTCAAAATATTGACTCTTATTGAACATTTTAGCAATAAAATACAAACAAATTTCAAAAAAATCATTTTGGTTGAGAATTATAGCTGAATCAATTTTGTACGATATATCGTACAATGGTCCGCAAAGGAGTAAAAATTCATGAATTTTTGGTTTCGGTTTTTTAAGTTTTATGAACAATTCATTAATTTTTTTGATAGAAAACATAAATTATAACAACAAAAAATCAAAACATGATTTAATTTTGATCGAAAGTTATATAAATTTTATATATAAACAATTGATTCACATTTATTCGGCCTTATATAACCGTTGTTGTTGTTGCAAAGCCCTTTCCCCCTCAATAAAACACAGAATCAATTAAAATTCATACAGTTTTACAGAAAGGCATTGAATATAGCCCATTCTTATTATCGTAGTGGGAGTGGCAGGTACGCATGTCTAACCTAACATAAACCGTGTCTGCCCAGTAAAACGCAAAATCGTCTAGTAATTCTTATTTTAAATCGAATATTGCCGAATAGTCGAATTTTATTAGCCACGTGGTTTACAGATGGGCGTGGCAGGCATACAAATGCAAAAAATCGGTTACCAAACCTATAACTTAAAAAAAATTCAAACACAACTTGCAACCTTTGCCTTGTACGATATATCGTATAATTTTTTTAAAGACTCGGGAAAAATATTTAGACGCAAAAAATGTTAAATTTAGTAAGTTTTATAAATCAACTGAGATTCAAACTTTGAAATTGTTTCGCTTTTTGGTACCAAAAAGTATTACATACTTAAAAATTTTTACGCAGAAGTACCGTCATTTGCTGGTTTTTCAAATTCTTGCAAAAAGCTGCTTACAAAACGCACTTATACTGTGTAGCCACGGCTATTATGATTTATATTTTTAAACAGAATGTACAACACAGCCTACTTAATGAAAATTAGAAAGCTGTTGCATTAAAAGTGCGTTCGCTGTCAAATAAAAAATCGTCGAAAAAATTTTACGATATATCGTACAAATTTGCGGAAAGGGTTAAGGTTAGTTTCAAGCAAAGTTTTAGTTTTATTTTTTTTTAGATTTTTTGCTTGATTTCAATATATTAGTAACAATTTTGCAAACCTACGCACTTTTTGAAAGAAATAAAAAATAATAATCCCTAATTGAGTAAATAATTGCAAAATGTAATGTAAGCAAAATTACAAAAAAATGCATTCAACCTAAACCCCCATTTTGCGAAATATATTCACCATTCAACGATTTCTTGCATTACGAAAATTACGCAATAAAATTACTGCAATTTGCATTTCTTATGATTTGCGCTTGCATTTCAGTTGGCAGTCGAGCGCAAATTATTGCACAGAAATTGTTGAGCAGCCGCTCAACACCCCCACACATGCACACACATTCTCACACAAACACAAACACAAGTCAAAGTAAGCAGAGCAGGAGACGGAAGGGTTTTTAGAGGATGAAAGTCTCACACTTCAGCTTTGCAATGAGTCACTGTACGCTGCGGTCGAGTTTCTGCGTCAACAAAAAATATGAAAAAGAAATCACTGTACCAACAACAACAATAAGCAGCAACAGCAAAACGCAGGTACACAAAATTCAGCTGCGGCCATGTGTCACCCACCCACCGACTCAGCCAGCGCAACGTCAGCTGCAACACGGCACACAGCAGACACACTGACTGGCAACGGGCAACTGCCAGCAAATGTAATAAATCGATGTATGTATGAGTGAACTTTTTTTTGCTGCACTTCAAATGTGCGAGTGTGGGTATTGGTGTTCATTCGCCATCTACATCGACCCTGATCCCAATACACAGCAGCAACCGCACTGCACCGCTACCGCATTTCGAAGTGCGGTGGGATTGACACTGCACTCCGCGTAATGCCGCCGCCATCCATTTGCAATTGCAGCGCTGCGATTTATGGCATCGCCAGCAACGACATCCTTGCGTTCACCATTAGCAGCGGTAGTTGTCAAATCTGCATTTCCGAATTGCATTCAGTCGATAGTGGCTGATGGTGTGATGAGTGAAAGTCGGCGCACTGCGTAGTCGAGGGGCGATGCAGTTGTGCAGTCCACATTTTTGCTTCGCAGTGCTGCAACTTTAATATTGGCTGATGCGTGGCGCACGAATTGATTTCTATTTAAGCGAAACTTTGTGCGCCTCGGCGGTTTCAATAGGAAAAGTTGCATGTTATGGGAAAATAATTGCCAGAGGTTGCACTGCACAAAGCTGTTTGACTGAAAATGAGGAAAAAAGCTGCAGAGTTGACACAGTTAAGATGCGGAAAAAACTTCAATATATAATTTAACATATAAAATTGTTGAATGTTGAATATGAAATCACAACTGGCCAATCAACTGACCTGCGTGTAGGAAAGAATCTATGCAGCCATTTAAACCTAACATAACCAAATATTTGCTTATGTATTATTTAATTTCATAAAAATTTCAAATAAATTTACATTGCTGTATTTTATTCCATTTTGTTTTAATACTCAGTTATATTTTATTAATTTTTTATTTTTATATTTCATGAACATTTTCATCCGTAATTTTCTGATTTTCTTTGTACCTTTGCAAGCACACTAAAGGTTAGAGTTTCTCATTACAAAAGGCCATAAAATCTATGTTCAACATTTTGCACAAATTGACAGCCCAGCAATGTCGACCGCCCCAGCGAAATTACCCATTCAACTCATTCAATGCCAGCTGTGCCAGCACGGCGTATACGCAACCCCAGCCTCGCTGGCGCCGCATTCGTGGCAATTTTGTAAATAAGTAAACACGACCATTTTCAATTTCAATTCGACTTGAAACATGCAAATAAAATTTTATTTACCGCAACAAATTGCATTCGCGTGTTATGTGTGCATTTTACAACTGCAAAACAAAAATAACATACAACACCCAAACACACACAAACAACATTTTTACTCATATGCGTTGGTTTAATGAACAGTTGAGTGCAGCAGTGCCATCACCATAACACTACTTAGAGCATATTACAACAACAATAAGCACAACAAAAGTGGCAGGAAAATGAAAATCATGTATACAGGGTAATCAGTAGCGGTTTTAAGGTTAGGATCGCCAATGCAGGAAATCATATTTCGATAAAAATGTAAATGTTTTGATTGTGAGGTTTAATTGTTTTCAATTTAAGAAATATGAGACATCAGTGTCTGTGTTGAATGAACATTTTTTTTAATTAACTGTTCGTTGAGTTAGGTTAGGTTAGATTAAAAAAGCTCGCTAGCCATATAGACTCTGTTGATTTTCTAGCGGTACCAGTTTTGACTTATAAAGTTCCTGCACCGAAGGGGCAATGTGCCGCAAGCACCCTGTATATGTGTGTTCAGCCAATGCCGCACCAAATCCTATAAAAACCAGCAAAAAAAGGATAATCAAATTATTCGAATACATTAACAGTCGCTTCAAGTTAATTCCAGCAGTGCCGATGTGCACGCACCGTCGCGCCGCCACACACACACACACACACACAGAGTCGTACGCACACAATAACAACAGAAGCAAAAGTAAAGCAAAGCGTCGATGGAATGGGTTGTTGAGCGGCTTAATAGTGTTGTTGTTGTTGTTATCGTATGTTATTGCTGTTGTTGTATTTGTTATATTATACACGTGGCAATTTCGCACTAATTACTCTCGTAAAATCAACTTTATTCATTTCTATGCGCGCCAAAGTATATTCAAGCGCAAAATACGCCTGTCTAAGTGTGTGTGAGTGTCTGTGTGTGTGATTGTTAATAAAATTTTAAGTTGCTACACGCTCGCACAAATTTGTAGCAGTCGTAAATACTCAAATGCCACACCAACTTTAGCACCACTTAACAACAACAACAACAGATGTCTGTCCCAGCACCGCTGTCAGGTGTCACGCATAGCTACAACAGCAACAACAACAAAGGACACTTGGTATGCTTGCAGTTGCGTCGGTAGGCGCAATTTAAAGACTTCATTTTTACGATTTTGTAATTTTATGCGAACCGCAAATGTTGCCAGCTAACGTTGCCGTTGCAGCCTGCGTGATTGTGTGAGTGTGTGTATGTGTGCTGCTGTTTGTATTTGTGTGCAGCTGTGCGACTTTATGCGTTTTTGATGATTTTTAATAAACTGACGCCGCATGCTGCCGTCTTATTCCGTCTTATTCCGTTCGTTGCGAGACTTGTTCCAACTTTCTGGTTTACGCGTTTGGGAAATTTGAATTTACTTGCAATTTATATGGTCGATTAAGAAATTTATGGCATTTGTTTTTTTGTTGTTGTTGTAATGATATTTGAATATGAATTTCATAATCTGCCTTTGCATGTAAAAACTCTTACATATTTAACTCGATGCTGCTACTTTATATTCAAGGAAATTAAATTTCAATATACGAGCCGAAATTAATGGCTGCTCATTTTTATTGCAGCCGAAAATGCGATTGCAATAGGACAGAAATTGTAATTTGTATTTTTATTTGGGTCGATTTTTATGGCAGTGTTGAATGAAAAAAATATATAAGCAAAATAGAAAGAAAAATTAAAAAGCAAATATCAAAGAAAACTGGCCGACTGCGTCAAATGTTTGATTTTGGCTACAATCCGCAGTGATTCGTTCCATAGACAAAATTCAAAAAAATTATAGTCTCAAAATTTAACGAATTTGATGTCATTTGAAAGATAAAACTCCAACTAAGAAACTCCCAGAAACTCCGTGCGAAAAAATAATTAAAAAATAATAATAATGCAAATGTAAGAGCTGCTCAAAGTCGGAACTTTTTCACAAAAAATTGTAAACACATATTTTCTGTTTTTTAGTCTATTGAGTAAAAAAAATTTTAAAAATACATGGTTAGCAAGAAGTTGCTAAAACTTTCAATATAGATTAAGAAATGATGTGGCCATTTTCGTTTTTTCGTTTTTAACGTTTTCTCAAAATTTGCAAAGCTGAAGCTTTTACTTCACTTTAAATTTAAAATATTTTTCAAAATTTAAAATCTGAAAATTAGCAAAACTAAGAGGAAAATATCTAAAAAGTATGTGAAAGTATGTTCCTGGTTTTTTTTTTTTAAGAAGCATTCTTTCTTTGTCGGATAATGTCCTCCGATATCTTCCGATCTCAGAAAATAACTCAATTTGAAAAGTGGTCTAAACACCTATTTTTCTACAAAATTTATTTTTTCATCCCTAAAAGTATGCAATTAGCATGAAAAATTTAAAAATATGCGTAAATACAAAACATATATCTATTATTATAATTTTTATTGCAAAACTAAGGGGTCCTCACACAATTTCTGTTACTTTTCGCAATTATCAATGTTGACGTAACTGATTAAATGTAAAATCTGGAAAATCTAGCCAATACTCTTGTTGCTCTCTTGTTGAAAATTGTACATTTAAGTCTCAGCCATTGCCAAACTACAAAAGTTTAAGAAAAACAAAATGAAGATTTCACTTCAGCTGACCATGATTAACTAGTATACCAACCAGTAGTATTATCATGAACGGACCACTCCTTCTAATTTTGTCCCGCGGTTGTATGGAATCGAATCACTGTGCATTCGTGCAAAGGATTCGCCACAATTATATCAGAAATTCTAAAAATGGCAACAAATATTCTAGAACTTGTCACCCACAAGCTGATATCGGTCGTAGTCTGGATCTCTGTTTACAAAAATACAGAAGATGATGAAAGCGCAGATCTAAAATCTTGACAGGAAACTTTGATTAAAATGAATAGAAAAATGACATTCTAAGTTCTGGTTTCCTTCTGTCCAAACGAATAAAAATATTCTTTGATTTATATTTTTTAATTAATGAGTAAAATATAGTCAATTGAAAGAAACAAATACTCATTGAATGAATAAATTCAACAAAGTCTGCAGCGAAGGTCAAAGGACTACATGCATTCGTATGGAAGAGTGCAGATCAAAGGAAATGCAAACAGCTGCGATTTCTTCAATCTGAATCTTTCAAGTCTGAACCTTAACGATAAGTGGCCACCTTTACGTCGATTGGCCGCCTTTGTTGACACTCCGCAGCGAGAAAAGTGCGCTCAATTTTTTGCTCGTTTTAAAGCAGAGCAACGAAAGATGATGCATACTTTTAGGAGCCCAGCCACTTGTCGCTATCTATGCTTTTATTACATTTCCCTCTTCGGGTTGCAAACGCTAGGCGGCATCGACGCCTTCGGCGAGGGTGTGGCACTGCAGGAAAGGCAAATAGCAAAAGCTGATACTTTGCGCTTCAATGATTCGAAAAATCTCTAAAGCAATTTCTTGCAGCCAAACGGAACAGCTGCAGAGTTGGCGCCGTGTAGCTGCAACTGTTGCAGTTGCTGTCGCTGCCGCCAGCCGTTTGAGTGGGAAATATGGAAATTCCCAGCAGTGGCAGTTGCAGCAAAAACTATGCGAAAATGCAGCACACTTGCCGAACGCAAAGTGTGCGCAGGAGATGAATGTTTGCGACGCTGCGAGACGGCGCGGCGGCAACAGATTGACAACGGCTGTTGATAGCAGCAGGAATAAAACACTCGCTGACAGCTGCTGCGGCGCTTGTAGTCGATTGCATATTTTTGCAGTTGTTGTTGCAGTTTTGCCATATTGCAGCGGGAGTTGCCGACGGCAGTGCAGGCGGTGAGGGGAAATGTAATTGCAACGGATATTGCGGCATGGCGCTGCAAAAAGTGGCAATTTCTGACATGAGCAAAGCGGGAGCACTAAATTAAACTTTAATGCTCGACAAAATAACTACAACAACAACAGGAGCAGGAACAACAACGAAAGGAGTAGCTGGGCAACAAAATTAAGAAAAATCGAATGGGAAAATCACAAAAAGCAGTTTCACAGCGCACACGTTTCGGTTGGCAGCTGAACGAAAACGAACGAACAAATGGCGACAAGTGAAAATTTAGAAAACTTTCGTTCGCTGACAAGCGAACGCCTGGTCGCTTTAGCCGCCTCGTCGCTTTGCCATGTGGGCGCGCGGCCGGTCGTCGGCGCGTCGGGCGACGTGCAAATGAATTGTGCAATCCTGTGGCGTAACGCATTTGGCACCTTATTTTGTCCGCAAGTCACGTGATTTCTTGAGCGGCAAATTAAAATTCAACAAGCACAACGCACCAACAGCAGCAGCGACCGAACCGAACCAAAAGGAGTGAACGAAAGTGTGCAAGGAAAACTAGGCGCTAGGCAAAAGTTTGCTGCAGAAGCGAAGCAACCAGCTATTTCTTTGCTATTGCCATCGTTGTTGTTGTTGTTGTTGCTTTACTGTGCCAAGTGCGGATGCTGTGCCGTTTGGCCGTCAAAGCGAGACAAAGTGGAGAATTCTAGAATACAGACTCGACTTTCGACTGGCGTGATTTCGTTTTAATGTGCTGCGAATGCTCGGAATCGGGTTGACATAATGGCAGCAAATGAACGACCGACGATGTGGAGGAGAAACGGTGCAGTTCCGGGGCACGCAGGGCAGGAAATGTCGTTTGGCAGTCTGTTAATGAAGTGCCCAAAGGAGGTTGCGATGTTGTGAGTTTTGGCTTTGCTGCTGTTTTTTTTATTGAACTTTATCAGAGTTCATTTATTTGTTGTTTTCCAATTTTTAATTTTTTGTATTTTCTTTTTTTATTCTTTCTTGTTTTTTATTCTTTTATTAGTTCAATGAACAGACGAAGGCCCAGAGAAAGCAAAGGTTGTTTGATTTTATGTGCCAATTTGGACGTCAATTGTAAACTTAGATTGTGATAACGAATTGCCAAACAAACAACTGAACTCAATGCAACAACAACTTTTTTAAAAGTTTGAAAAGTGCTTTGATTGTGTTTTTCTCAGAAAATTCAAACCATTTAAAATTATGTGTTATTGAGAGTGTAAAATCTGTTAAGAATCAGCTGTAAAAAACAAATTATTTATTTGATAAAAGATTGTAGATGGAAATGTGTTTGGTTTTTTTGTCAGGGTTGCCGCTGTTCACTATATTTTTCATAGCCATATTCATAGGTTAAATGTTAAATATTCTAAGCAACAATTTAAGCCTAAAATTCAGAGAAATGTTGAGGAGGAAAACATCATTCTGCAACTTTAAAGCAAATCCTCTACAAGTATTGGGGTATAATTAAGTTTTTAGGGTATTTTTTGTAACATGGAAGCTCTATTTGTATTGAAAGTACTGTCCATTGTCAGCTATTGCGTTTCCTCGTCGGATTTTGCCTTGAAAAACGCTTCGTCTTTTGAGGTGATGAGTAATTTTTGCTCAGTTTACCATTTCCATGCAATTTTTTTATTACTCGGTACAGGTGGGGTCAAGATTCGAACCCACTATACTTGGTGATCATTTATAAACAATAGAAATACAAATAACAGAATGAGTGAATGTTAAAGCTTGAAGTTCAGAATCGAAGTGGAAAAAGTTGTGTTCAGCATCAATTTGGTGTTCAATGTGTTTAGTTAATTTTTTTTGTAATATATTTGTTATCACAACCTTAAATCTCAGTATTTGGTTTCTTTTTGACATTCGGACTTCTTATAATCCATATAAAAAATTTAAATCCTGTAGTGCGAAGGAGCCAAAGTGATCTAGTACGAGTTATTTGCTGTCTCGTAGTGGCTCTTTCAAGGTTTTAGAACAGAATTTAACACTACAGCGAAGTAAAGTTGCCACCGGTTTTTCCGCCAAAAGAAGCAGCATTTTATTTCAGTGAAACTTATAGAGTTTCAGCTCTTTCGGAACTAAGCTTCACTAGTTTCTCTTGGAGCCACTTTTGACTTCATAAGTCTTCATACTTTCACTCTCACACTACTCTCTTAGCCCTGTTCTCATACTTCACCTGCACCTTCGATCCTCAATATTAAGTTTCCACCTTCTACTCTTAACCATCGACCCATTTGAGCAACAATTTACACTTCATTTTTCCACTCACTGAATATTATATGCCACTAACTTCCTTCGCTTTGAACTTTGTTCATTTTCATGCTTCAATTTATTAAACATTCTTTTCTAAACAGGTTTTTTTCTCATGTTTTCTGATTTACACAGCTCAAATGTTTATATTTTTTTTAATAAAAATAGAAAAAAGAAATAAAAACAGAGAAATATTTATTTTAATACATTTCAATTTATTTTTTTAGCACAAACGCTCCTCTTTTTGGTGCACGAAGCACTTGAAAAATAATCAACAAATAACAAGAAAAGCAATAAAAACTCCAATGCCAACCACCAACAACATTCAATATAACAAAAATTTAATATAAACATTCCAAGGCAAAAACAAAAAGTAATAAAGCCAACAGCCCACCAACAACAACACCTACTATAATATATGTATATACAGTAACAACAAAAACATTATAATAAAATTTGAAACACATGCAGATGAAAGCATAAAAGTAACACAAAAACACAGCAGGGAAGAGAACAAAGAGCTGCTGAGGTGAAAGACAGAAGAGAAATGCGTTAAATACGTGAAGGAAAAAGCATATGGAATGCGATTAGAAAAAGTGAAGTGATCCGCCCATTGCAGACCCCAGCAATTTTTACGACTTTTCCCACACGTGTATGAAATTCAGTTAAACATTTCAGTGCACAAAAAATATACCAAGGTAATAAAAATGTATCAAGGCAAAGCCAGTGGAAGTGTGTCACTTTCATGCAAGTAAGAAGGACATTACGCACGGGGAGAAGACGTTGTATTTTATTTTATTTTAATTTTTTTATTTTATTTTATTTTATTTTATTTTAATTTTTTTATTTTATTTTATTTTCTTTTTATGGCGGCAGTAACCAAACCGCAAGCCATTATATTTTATTTCATTTCATTTCATTTCATTTCATTTTATTTTATTTTATTTTATTTTATTTTATTTTATTTTATTTTATTTTATTTTATTTTATTTTATTTTATTTTATTTTATTTTATTTTATTTTATTTTATTTTATTTTATTTTATTTTATTTTATTTTATTTCCCACGGCCTCTCTCCCCCCCACATACCGCGCGAGGGGGGGGGTCCATTACAACTGAATATGGCGGCAGTAAGCGAACCGCAAGCCACTTCAGCACTATTGTGTTTGTTTTCTGTTTGTAATTTATCACAGATATGGATTAGTTATTTACTTGTTAATCTATAAGTTGTTACGTTGTTATATAGTTATTTACAGTTATTTACTTTATTTTATTTATTTATTTTATTTTATTTTATTTTATTTTATTTTATTTTATTTTATTTTATTTTATTTTATTTTATTTTATTTTATTTTATTTTATTTTATTTTATTTTATTTTATTTTATTTTATTTTATTTTATTTTATTTTATTTTATTTTATTTTATTTTATTTTATTTTATTTTATTTTATTTTATTTTATTTTATTTTATTTTATTTTATTTTATTTTATTTTATTTTATTTTATTTTATTTTAATTTATTTTATTTTATTTTATTTTATTTTATTTTATTTTATTTTATTTTATTTTATTTTATTTTATTTGATTTGATTTGATTTGATTTGATTTGATTTGATTTGATTTGATTTGATTTGATTTGATTTGATTTGATTTGATTTGATTTGATTTGATTTGATTTGATTTGATTTGATTTGATTTGATTTGATTTGATTTGATTTGATTTGATTTGATTTGATTTGATTTGATTTGATTTGATTTGATTTGATTTGATTTGATTTGATTTGATTTGATTTGATTTGATTTGATTTGATTTGATTTGATTTGATTTGATTTGATTTGATTTGATTTGATTTGATTTGATTTGATTTGATTTGATTTGATTTGATTTGATTTGATTTGATTTGATTTGATTTGATTTGATTTGATTTGATTTGATTTGATTTGATTTGATTTGATTTGATTTGATTTGATTTGATTTGATTTGATTTGATTTGATTTGATTTGATTTGATTTGATTTGATTTGATTTGATTTGATTTGATTTGATTTGATTTGATTTGATTTGATTTGATTTGATTTGATTTGATTTGATTTGATTTGATTTGATTTGATTTGATTTGATTTGATTTGATTTGATTTGATTTGATTTGATTTGATTTGATTTGATTTGATTTGATTTGATTTGATTTGATTTGATTTGATTTGATTTGATTTGATTTGATTTGATTTGATTTGATTTGATTTGATTTGATTTGATTTGATTTGATTTGATTTGATTTGATTTGATTTGATTTGATTTGATTTGATTTGATTTGATTTGATTTGATTTGATTTGATTTGATTTGATTTGATTTGATTTGATTTGATTTGATTTGATTTGATTTGATTTGATTTGATTTGATTTGATTTGATTTGATTTGATTTGATTTGATTTGATTTGATTTGATTTGATTTGATTTGATTTGATTTGATTTGATTTGATTTGATTTGATTTGATTTGATTTGATTTGATTTGAGTGGATTTGATTTGATTTGATTTGATTTGTTTTGATTTGATTTGATTTGATTTGATTTGATTTTATTTTATTTTATTTTATTTTATTTTATTTTATTTTATTTTATTTTATTTTATTTTATTTTATTTTATTTTATTTTATTTTATTTTATTTTATTTTATTTTATTTTATTTTATTTTATTTTATTTTATTTTACATAATATAATATATTTTATATTTTATATAAAATATCTGAAAATATTTGAAAACAACGCCAAGTCAGAAGATACAACTAGTTGAAATTATTCCTAATAGAAAAACAATCAAAATCATTCCTAATTAATGCTTTGGACTGCAACTTTAAATATCGATACTCGAGTTGTAACGTTGCATATTTTAAAAATAAAAATATTATAAATAAATAAAAAGATAGATGAGGCAATTGTTGCCTGCAGTTGACTTACAGTAATCACAATTAGCTGCGCGCCGCTGCCGACTTCGCTTAAAATCTGTTATTTTGTCTTCTGTAGAATTGAAATTTTTTTTAAGTAGAATTGGAAAAGTTTTCTCATTGCAGCGCCTGATAGGTCTTTGCCCGAAACGTACCGTCAACGAACACACACACGCAAACAACAATGTTGAAGTTGGTTTTTCGGCGAATTGGCGCATCTTAGAAAATACGAGCTTATAAAAAATCACAAGGCACAACAACTACAGCCAAACATGGCAAAAAGTACCCAACAAATTTACCCAAAGCAGCATGAACAACGACATCAATGACGAGCAGTGCGCCGTCAAGGTGGAACAGGGCAAGCGGCAGACGTGTCACGCTGATAGCGAGATTAAAAAATAATTCGATTACAAAGTCATTTTTGCTGCACACATACATACACACATGAACACACAAACAGCGAGTGAGCAGCAAGCAGAAAAATACAAAAATTGTCGGCGCACGAGCAACAGACAGCCAGACAGCAAGTTGTCACGTTGACAGCGAGCGGCAATGGGGCGCAACGTATTGCTGGGAGTTGGACAGTAGAGCTTTGTCTGAGGGGATGTCAGCGCCAGCAAATAAAGAAAAGACATGTCGACAGCAGCAACAAACAATGAAAACATTGAAATTGAACGGGCAGCAACAGTAGCTGCAGGTGTGCCCGGCAGCCCGACACTGGGCCGAATGTGCCATATACGATTTTTATTTTATTATTGAAAGCGACTTGAAATGTGGTACGAGTCCACACAAGAACAAGAACAACAGCAACAAAATATTTTAAAATGAAAACGACAAGCAAATGCATGTAAAAGTGTCTTCGCTCACATACACACAAGCAAGGCCAGATAACTGTACGCTGCGCCTGTCAGCCAACATTGTTGTCACCGGCATGCTGTTGTTTTTGTTGCTGCGATTGTTTTTTTGTGGGCGTTTCGCGCTCAAATGGCAGCCGGTTATTGGCAGTTGCGATGTTGGCAGGCAATTTTTTTCAATCATTATAATAAATCTCAATTTAATCTGGGACTATACGAGTACGCACGGCACAGATAGCGGCGTGTGCGCGCACATGAGCGCAATTTACATAACGGTATATGTATGCAAACACACGCCCATCTCGTCGTCTGTAAGCGAGCCAATGGCGCGTAAATTCAAATTTGCGCCGTAAAACTGAAGCCAAATTAAGATCTCTGCTGTCTTTGGGCTCACACATACATATATACATATATATATATATATATATATTTACATATTTTCATGTAAAATTATGCTAAATGGTGTGGCGTTAAGCTCACAGAAGACAGCCGACAGCAGACAGCACCAGAAGCGGCGCTAATAATGAACAAATCTGCGCACTCTCTGTCGGCGCTCTGTCTGTGTGCGTGCGTGCGTGTGTGTGTGCGTGTCTTTGCATAAATATTTATGCATATTTAAGTATATTTGTGTGATGTTGACAGCCTACAAACTTTGTCTTTTATGCTTTACGCATTCGCATCATTTTGTTTAAGCCGCCAAATCGCGGAAAATCTTTTTCAATTTTTGTTATATTCAATGTTTTTACAACGCGCCGGCATTAAGTTGAACTACGAAAACACGCAAACAGCGATTTATTTATGCGCACATGTGAATATTTTTCATAAACGTACTTTTGTGTATCTGTGTGTGTGTGTGTGTGAGAGTTTTTATATAGAAATTTACTTATATAGAAATGTGTATATTTACTGCACCAGCTCACATATCAGCTTTGTCTTGACTTTTAAAATTCTTACTCTCATATTTGCACACATTTTACACACATAAACACACTGAACGCACACACGTAGCGCCCAATTTTTTCGATTTTACAGCTTTTGTCGTAAATTTCATGAAATTTGCGTTAAAATGTAACACAATTTGAGGCGATTTATGGCGTATACGTAATTTTATTTGCTCATGTGCTGAATTTTACATCACTCATACCGCCCGTGGGACGTTTGCATGTTTGTTGCTCTCGATTTCAACTCGAAACAAAGTAAGTTTGCACATTCAGAGCTTGAAGAAACTTATTCAGAGCAAACATGCATTTCTGAATGAAACAGCAAAGTCTATGAATGAAAGATCTGGTTGAAGGGATTCGGTACGTGCTTGGTTTGGCTGATTGAAGTCGTCGTGCGCGTGGCAGAGGCGTTCAACTGAAACTTTAAAACGAGTCACTGGTTTGTTACAAAACTTGCGGGTGGCAAATATGCTTTTAAATGGTTTCGGGCTCTAAGTTTGGGCACAGAACACTCCCCCTCTCTCCCTCAAAATGCAATCTTGTGTGCGTTGCTGAAAGGAGTTCTAACAATCTCAATGAAATACGCTCTTCAGTGCTGGCAGGTTGAAATCATGGAGTCAAATGTGAGGCTGATATTTGTCCTTTCAAACATTTGAAAATCTCGCTTTTAAGGGATTTTTCTACTGCAATAGTTTAATTAGTTATAGTCTGTCCTTTCAAACATTTTTCCTACACAGTGAAAATGTTGTTTTTAAGTGATTTTTCTACTGCAATAGTTTCACTAGTTCATTAATTCATTCATTAATAAAAACCCTTCCAAACATTCCCGGCAACAATTTTCACCCATCAAACTGTTCTCAGTGCCATTTCACCTTTCAGCCCCACCGCTTTCCTTCGCTTTCATGCCACAACAAACACATTTGATCATAAATGCCACAAACTTTTCCGCACCGCACAAAATTTATTTAAAACACAACAGGAAATTATTCAGCTGGCCGAACGCGCAATAAAAAATTCATTACAAGTTCATTTCAACATTTCATTCATTCAACATTTTCAACATTCATTTTATTAATCAAATGCCGCACGTTATATGTACATTTGTGCAATTTGCCAGCAGCGAACAGCCAATTTTGCTTATTGCTGTCATTGCGCGCCTCACTCCGCCCCCTCTCCCCTCCTTCCGCCCACCATCCGGCATTTTGAACGCCAACAATCAGCAGCACACCGAACGGCCATATTTCAAGTCATCATTCGCCGCTTGTCATGGTAAATGTTAACCATAAAATCACAGCAACAACAACGCTCTGTCTCCGTCAGCAACAGCTACGAAATCGTTAGCATCAGCTATACACCAGCAACGGGCAACAACAACACCGCATAATGCGACACTAAACTGCGTCAAATCGCTTTGACACTGCATGAAAATTTCATTTTAACTCATTTGCTGCTTGTCCGTGGCTGCGTCTGTAGCGGTGACTGTGTTGTTGTTGTTGTTGTAACGAAAATTGTGTTGGCACGTTGTTGATGGTTTCTTGTTTTTGTTATTCTCTTTTTTAGCGCTGCGAGATTTGTGTATTTTGTTGACGGCGCACACTTTACTAAAACTCATTCATTTTCGCATTTCTTCAATTTGCACGTTCAGCAGCCACACCCACCTCGGCTTTGCGCTCTGCGGCCAACGATACGAAGGCCGGCGGCACAGCGCGAGCTACCGTTTTGATTGCGCGCATTTTTTACGCCATTTTTCATGGCAACAACAACAACAATTGCGCACAGCAACGTGATTCTAGGCTGTGGTAGTGCGAAAGTTTCAACAACAACAACAACAAAAAATCGACAAGCCAATTCAAAATAAACGGTCAAAATTGTGCCGTCTGTCAGTGGCTGCAGCAGACGACAACCGGTTTGGGTGGGGTGGGAGGGTGGTGATGGCAGAGGGTTGTGCTCGCCGTTCGTAAAGTTTGGAAGTATGCGGCATAGGCAGTGCGCTCGCTCGCTGTTTGCAGCTCAACATTCGTGGCGCGGTTTTCGCTTGTTGTTGGCGTTGTCTGCCTGATAACGTGCGACGCCTGGCATTCCATCATTGACAAGATTTATTTGCAACATTTATGAAGCAATTACTTAAGTGCGACGCGACGCCTAAAAAGCAATTGCGCGGGCGGAAAGGGGCGGAACGGCGCAAACTGGCTGCGACACGAATAGGGCTGAGAAGGGAGGGGGGTTATGTCACCACCGTGAACGCTGCCACCATTAAATCTTCATCAAAGTTAATGGCTAAGTTGAGACATTAGATGCCCGCTGCCAAGTTCTCGCTGCCGCGTTGCCATGTAACGGGTTAAGTGGTTATGAAAATGGTTGGGCGAAAAACGGTGTCAAGGTATGCTTTTAATTTTGTCGAAAATAAGAGCAAACAGAAACATAAATCTGAAGGTGCCTAAAGCAACGCATTTTATGGCTCTTTGTCGTTCTTAGCGAAAGTGGGAATGTAATAGAGGCCACTCCAGCACAGCTTCGCTGAAACAACTCATTCAGCAGCATACAAATTTTAAATAAACGCTGTGAGACACCAGTCCCATGAAAATCGGTCATTTTGAATACAAAACAGAAAAACTTCATAAATTGCACAGAATGATAAAATTTGATAAGCCACAAGCCTTCTTTCGACTTTAACCCTTTCGACCCCGAATTTTACACTGTGTCTCGATATTACTTTTTGGTATTTAAATCATGAAACATTTGCCTAAGAATGTCCACACGACATTTGAAGTCACCACGCCTCTTTGTTAGAGTTCTGGAGCTAGTTTACTTTTGAACAATTTTAGCTTAAAACAGGTTAAATTAATTTTGTATCAATATTTCTTTATTACAGAAACATTATTTTATATTTATGGAAAAATACAAAATTGTCACTTTTTAATTTTATTTAACCGTTATTAAAGAAACAGGGCTATGATCAAACGCGCCCAATTCGTAGACTTCAATTAGAACACAAACCTTCCCTGATATCGCTGCAAATTATTGGAAATTATTTTGAGGATAACAGTAAAATTTTTGTAATTTGCATTGAATTCACTTCTAAAAATATTAATTTGTTGATGCCTACTTAAATTAAACCCATAAATTAATCGAAGCTTTTGCTATAAGATGACAAATAGGTGAAGTTGCTCTCAGGCAACTTTGGGTCGAAAGGGTTAAGGGGTTATTCTAGTCTAGAGGCTCGATTTTGAGGTGATTTAACGGGCGTAATAAAAAAAACAGTAATCATTTTTAGTATCCATGTTTTTATCAGTTTTTTATTGATACTTGAAAGGTATAAAAATGTATAATAGTTTAAAAAAACATAAGTGGGGACTTAAAAAACAAAGGTGTCTCCTGGTTGACTTGATTCCAATCCTCCTGGTGATTTCAAACATAAAAATAAGGTTAATTCTGGACGTAAACGATTTGAAAACAAAATGTTTCACAAAATGGCGTCTTTCTAAAAATAAAGGTAATTTTTTTGCCTCCTTTTTTTAACTTTGGTAATTTTTTTAAAAATAGTAAAATGCAAATTACAAAAACCTCTACGTCGAGACAATTTTAATAGTAAATATTACGAAAGTCTGTTACAAATGTCAAGTAAATTTCAAATTTCATTAAGACTGTCAACCGTATTGAAAAAAGTAGTTTCGAGAAAAACGTATTTAAAGTTTACAGTCTCATTTCGGGCAGTCTGAGCGCGTCACAAAATTAACTATAACTCCGAAAATAATTCGAATTTCCGTAAATGCTCTTTGAGGCTCATTCTTAAAGGTCTAAACTTTGAAAATATGATATTTAAAAAAATAGGTTTTTTTCGAATTTCTAGACTAGAATACCCCCTAAATATTTTTAAAATGTTTTAAAAGGCCATAATTAAAAGCTGTGTGCGCCACTGAGCTCTTCTATAGGTCTCCCGTTTCATCAGGCCTATCTATGAGGTCTTATCTATGAGAAGATTTTAAAAAATTTGCTTCTTTATACCTCAAAACTACTACCAACAACTTGTTTTACAACAATCAGCAACTTTTATCCAGAAGGTTGTATCAACTTCCACTACTTTTGCTTACCACAAACTGCACAAATGAAGATTGCACGCTGCTCTGCAACAGCTGCCAATGTTTCCTTCGTCATGCAGCTTTGGCGCATTTGTTATCCTTAAGCCCATGTAGCATAAAAATACAAGCATAAAAAACAACAACAACAACAACAACAGCAACACTCATGTACCAACCGCAAACGTAGTTTAAGCTCAGGCGCCAATTTCCATCGACCGTAAACCAGACGGCACAACAGCAATAACAGCAACAACAACGACAACATTGAAACTGAAGAGTGCAGCAGCGAGCGCACATCTTTCATCATCAGCCAAGCTGAAGCAATTAAAACGGTTTCCTCTTTTATTTCAATTTTCTGCTGCTGCAACGGTCGGCAGCAGCTGCCAGCTGCTGGCAAACACCAAAACCAAACGTAAACAAACTCACGCAAACACAGCCCCACACATACGCGCCCATATCCACACACACACACATATGCGCGCAAGCATACAAATAAAGTAAGAACAATAGCGCACACAATAGCACAGCAACGCGAATTGCTGGGCGGGCCGATCCAGGATCTGGTGTTGAAGGCTGGCGACTGCAGGCGAACTCCGAACTGAAGAAAACATTTTATAATCCAAATAGAGCAGACCTTAACACGAGCCGACATTGCATGCCAAAACACACATGTACTACCAAACAAAAACACACACACATACATATACATGGTTTCATGAAAATAAGCCAACGTTTGCTTAAGCGTTAAGAGGGAAATTTTTCGTAGTTTGATGTATTTTAAGTTGAAATTGTTCCGCTTTCCCAGTAAATATTACAAATTTGTATAGACTCTGAAAAATATTTTCTTTTATTTCATTTTAGTTAAAAAAAAATTAACGCAAGTATGAAAAATATATTTTTGCCTAAAAACAACAGTTTTAGAAAATCGGAGTAACTACAAGAAATACTTTCTTTAATTTTAAATTTAAAAAAACATTGTACAAATGAGAAAAAATATACAAAATACCAAACAAAAAAATACAAAAAAAAGTTCCTACAGGGTACTTGCTTTCTTATGCCATGTGCGCATAAACAAACGAGCAATACCAGCCAACGGCTGCACATAGGTACACACATTTGTCTGCATTACTCCCATACGTTCTATATGTGTTAGTGTTGTTGCAGCTGCAACATGTCTGTGGAGCACTTTCCACCATCCACTCGCAGCAGCAGCGGCTTTGCTTGCTTAACGCTGTTATTTTATAGCTTCATAAATGCTGCTTTCGCTGCAACTGATGCCACCCTTCAGTGCCTCACGCCTCCCTTGTGGCCTTTTCACTGCGTCATCGTTTTCTTTTTGCCAACGAACTGCCTCTGCCTCACGTTTTCATATCAAATTGCATACGGCAGCCAACGGCGCGAAGCTCTGCTGGCATGTTGAACTGGTGCTGCTGCTAGCTTTGGTTTTGTTGTTGTGTGTAAAGCAGAATCATTGCGGGAAGTTCATGTTTTCTGCATTGTGAACTTGAATTTGCTTGCGCTCGCCTTATTCTTCTTCTTCTTTAGACTCTTACTCTTCTTCTGCTTCTTCTTCTTCTACTGCTTTCACCATTCACTAAAGTTTGTTGTTCCCGCATTCAAACTCCTTCAATCTGCTTGAACTCATTTACTTGTGCTCTGCTTCACTCGATTCAGTACTGTCTTGTGCGTTTTGTTCTACTCAACAAAAGATTGCAAAATTAATTTGCAGCGCATAAACAATTTTCTCAATCGCACTGCACAAGCAAACAGCTGGAACTACCTGTCAAACTGTGTGCTTCAATATGTTTATGGGTGTGTTTGTGTGTGTGTGAGTTTGTACTTTAGTGTCCGACCGAATATTCGGTTTCGGCCCAAATAAGTGATTTCGGTTCCTTTTTCTGTTTCGGCCATTTTTTGGCCGAAACCGAAACTTTCTAGAATATATGTAGAAAGTAGCAGATATATAGTGAAAGGAATTTTAATTTAAATTCCACCAATGTAAATAAACTTTTTTTAGCATATAATATTAAATTATTTAATTTTGAATATTAGCGAGTAAGGTACGAAAGGGTGATTTTTTTATGTTTATGTTTTTAAAAAATTAATAAATTGTTTTTATTAATAAGTAATTCTTTATTTATGTTATGTTTGTTTGTTTGCTCTTTATTTACTTAATTAATGTAAAATTCGTTTGTTGAAAAATAATGCTTGATATGGTGATTTTTATTTCAACTAGAATGTTTCGGTTTCGGCCGAATATTAAAAAAAAACCGAAATTCGGTTTCGGTTTCGGCCCAAAAAAGATGTTTCAATCCTACACTATTGTACTTGAGACTAAGAAAACGCAAACTTGCGAAACCAGCAACTTTTCTCTCGCAGCACATTTTCGTGAACTTCAATGTAAAACAATTGTTTTTTGTTTGTTTGCATTTGAACAATTATGAAAGAAATTATAAAAACAATTTTTGCTTGGAATAATTAAACCTTAAAAATTGTTTTATTTAAAATTAGTTACTAAAAAATTATAAAATTAAATTAAAAAATTACCTAAAATTACGAAAAGAATTCGCTTCAAATTATATTAACTGCAAAGTGGGGGAAGTGAAGTGAAGTGAACTTACATTAACTGCAAAGTGAGGGAAGTGAAGTGAAACCATTAACCAATTTTTTTATAAAATTTTTAAAATTTTACATTTTCTTAGAACAGTTTTAATTTTAAGAAAAATATTTTTGTAATATTATTTTTTGACAGTAAATGTAGTGTGAGTGAAGTTTTGCTACTACTTCTTTAATCCCATTGAGGTTTCAGAATATAAAAGTCACATACAAGTTCCATTTAACCCTGCATTACTATCGTCTATTACACTAACGCCATTACTAACCATGGGTGCAATCCACCCACAACTTTTGATTATCTGTTTTACTTATTCATTGAGGTAAAATAAACAAAATAAAATTTTTTCGTAATCAGAACATCATAACATGTAAAAGCAAAAATAAATTATTTAATTTTGTTAATTCATTTATTTAATATAAACATTTGTTTATGTGCATCTCATTTCAAGAAAAAAATATGAAATAAAACGTTGTATTGGGAAAATAGCCACATCTTGCACAATATTTAAGCTATGTTTCTTGGGCTTAGTGATTTAGAAAGCTAAAAAAATAAGTAGTTAATAATTATTTAATAATTTTTTTCGGATCGTGGTAAAAACTCAAACAAAAATCAACAATATACCTGCTACTTTTAAAGGTTACACCGTGCGACAAAAATCAAAAAATTTCCAAACACACGAAAAAATCGATATACTCGCGGAACTAGGGGCCAAATGTAGTAAAACTGCGTTTTTTTGTTTTTCTCTCCGACGTCAGGATTTTTTTTTAAAGGACTTTGAAATTTCAAGGATATGTTTATTTCAAGGAATTATTTTAAAAATTGAGCGCATTGAAGAATAACAATATTGGTATCAAATGAAAGAGAAAAATCCTTAGAATCTTAGAAAATTTAATGTTTTGGTGCAAAAGGACGAAGAGGTATTGAAAATGTCCTTTTAACTTTAAGCTAAACTTTATCCTTGAATATCCTTGGAAATTTGCAATAGTTTTTTTTTTAATATATCTTAAGGACTAATATGTACACTACTACATCCTTGAATTTCGTCCTTTTAACTTTATTAGTTTAAGATATAACAAATTTAATGTTATAAAAATTTTGTTACTTATCCTAGAGCATAATTTTTAAGGATTTTCTACTAAGTAAATAATCTATTCGTTATTTAAAAAAATTGTCACCAAAAAGTGAATAAAAATATATAAATGTATTTTATAAAAAATACAACCTCATTACTAACAATCGGTGTTAATCATCCAGCCACTACTATCGTGGATGTAACACACCCAGTGACTTTTTAAAACAATTGTATAAAAGCATCAGCTTTATTTATGCAACTGCAATGTACTCTAAAACCTTCCGAAATATGCAAATGTAGATTACATTATAACTTTATGTTGGTTTTGGTTTAAAAATATATATTTTACTAAGAAATTGAACTCACAGGGTGGATTCCACCCTGACGATAGTAATGGAGGATTAAAGCTCTGTTTTTGCATTTGTCCCACACAATTACGTACTTAAAATCTGAAGTTTGAGTTCCATAGAACTTGGCATTTTTCGTTATCACTTGTGCACACTACACATTCATTTAGAAACCCTTTTCAACGCCCATCCCACCTGTCATACACCGTTAGCCATTTCGTACCTTTCGCTTAATTGATTCCTCAACCTTTTCGCTTACCAGATTTCCCCTGCGGGCGCACCCACTTACGCCGACAGTACCCCCCCCCACCCCCTCCCATCGCTGCTTCACATTCCACACGTCGGCCTTTATTTAATCAAATTGTGCGCTTACAGAAAGTGATACAAATTTTGTGAAATTCACACCTTTCCAATGACCCTTTCCCCCCATCCAACCCATTTCCATTTTGATGCTTTTTATACTTTTCGACTAAAGCGAATCAAAAAGGCCATGAGAAAAAAAACAGCTCATTCAAGCAACAGTTTAGCCAAGTAAAAAAGTGCACAGCAACTGCCCTTCTCGCATTACCCTTTGCCCCCGACAGCGCTCGAACTCAAAGTAATTTCCCTCCAGCAGCTGATAGTGTAAATGATGAACGAGTCGCGTTAGCAACACTGTCAAATTAAATTAACACTGACATGGGTTAAAGTCAAAGGCCAAGCGGTCAGCAGCCTTTTTCATTTGTCGCTTCCTCTTTCATTCGCTTCTCGTCTTCTCGTCTTCGCTGCTGTGCTGCTTATTTGCTTTCTTCATTTGCCGCATGGCTGCTGAAAAATATTAACAAAACCAAAAAGAAATCACCGCTGCTCACAACTGATATAAATCGGCGCAACAACAAAGCGTCCAATGAAATTTTATACAGTCAAAGTTAGTAACAAGAGTTGGAAAAAATATCGAGCGACGCGATGCCGACAGTGATTGGCCGCCTACAAAGCGAGCGCAACAATTTGGGTCAATTGGCAATTTCGTATTTGAGGAATGAGTGAAAAGTCGACAGAAAACTCGAGCAAAGCGCAACTTTTCAATGAGGCAAAGCAAAACACACGAAGCGCACCAGGAGACCGGAGGGCGGGATTTGATTGAGCAACCAACTAGGCAGCTGCGGTGACTTTCTGTGCCATTTCGACCATAATTCGCAATCTGCCCCCATGACCAGATTCGTTTTGACTGCGTCCATTGCTTCTTGATTACTTTTTCGGCTGCTACGTTGGCCCACGTCACAACACCGAACTGCAGTCCGGTTGACCACGACTAAACTTTGTCAAATTCTATTCAACTTGACTGAACTTTTTGATCATCTTTGCGCTGGTCAAAGCGAATATTGCGGCGAGTCTTTGTTTCATGGTTGTTATGACTTCAATTGGCTGGCTGCCGTTCAGCGTTGCATACTTTTGGGTAACAATCGAAGCATTTTGCTGTGGCAAGTCACTTTTATCATCGAATAAAATATTTAGTAATTTTTTAAGATTAACTAACAGCAATTAAAATACAAATTTCAATTAAATTTGGAAAAAGTGGGAATCAATAAAACGAAGCCATCTAAAGCAATTTTTTAATGCATTTATTTGCTTATATACGAGTAGTTTCTAATCCCAGCTGCTGTGTTGAACTTGCAACATTCGCAGTTTAATGAACCTCCAGCATTCTCCACTTTTCATCGCCGTGTGGCGAGTTTTAATTAAATACCACAAACACACAACACACCGTTGTACGCTTCGTTAGCATAACACAGCAGACACGCCAACTTGTCAACAGACACCCGACTGTCAACAGTGGCGCTGTTGAAATGCATCACAAACCTCATGAATGTCAAAATGTTTGCACAACAACAACAAAAAACCACAAAAAAATTATTATCGAGGCGCAAAGAAAGCGAAAATGTGAAAATGCGAAAATGTCGCACACTGACAGTTGTGTGTGTGTGCGTGCAATGCAATGCATTCATTAATGTTTTATTTATGCATCCTGTTGGTCTGTCTGCTGCGCTGTCTGTCTGTCATCAACGCTGCGTCTGAGTCTGCCATTGAAACTGTCCATTCATTCCAGCGTCCCTCAGTTGTTGGTTGCTGTTGTTATTGTTGTTTGCAGTCGTAGGGGGTTTCCCAGCCGCGCTGCTCAGTGCTGCATAATGGCAGCCAGTCACTCAGCACATATGCGACGAGCTGAAGGGCGTTGACAGCCACACGAACCGGACGAGCGCCACTGCAGCGGCGCAAATGAAATGCACACAAATACTTGCACACACACACAAACAAACATGTGTACACATGTGTACTGTATGCAACAACAGCAGCAGGCAAGCAACCGCAGACAGCCCACCAGACAATGCTAACAACAGCAACGGCAACAATAACAATAACAACAACACAACAACCGACAGCAGCGCCAAAGGCAAACAACAGCAGCGACAAAAAAGTTGAATTAAACATTAAAATGTGTTCCTTGTTAAGTGGGTGGCGGGCCGAAATGATGGCGGCGCGCGCAATTGATGCACTTAAGCGGCTTAAGGCGCCTTAAGCGCGCTTAGGTGCCAGTGCCGAGCAGCTGTCGCAGACTTGTTGCATTAGCAACCGCAACATTTAATCCACATTACACACACACACGCACACATTTGCAAGCATTGAGGCAACGGGGCGTATGAGTGACACGGGTAATTTGTCGCGTGCGCTGTATGAGAAAATCCATTCGTTGTTGTTGGCATGTTGTAGCAGCCACAAGAATTGCATTAAACTCTCGCACGAAACATTGAAATTCTGTCGCTGTTGTCGATAAATTTTCCAAGCAACTCAATTTAAATCACAACTTTCGAATTGTGTTAAATTTGCGGTTTACAAAATACCAACAACAATGAAAAGCATAAAAATCTGCCACACTTGCTTAATTGCATTCGCCCAAAAAAGTTGTCATGGAAAAGTGCTAACCACAACCATGCACGCACACACACATACACACACGCGTGCACAGAATTGCGTTAAAAACCACAACAATGCCAATTGGTCACTGCCTGTTGCGTGTTGCATGTTGCCCATCATAGTGCGTAAATTAATTTCATTAAAATCAACTACCAACAATAACAAAAATAACAACAACTGCTGCAGCAGTTCATTGATGAAAAATCGCAACCAGCAGCATTGCGCAAATGTAATAGAAATGTTGTGTCCATAAATCAAATCCAACACAACCGAATGACGCAGTTCTGGCGTATAGGCGCTGCGGTTATGTGCGTGACAGTTTGCAATTGTGTTGGTATTTTGTTCAACTATTTTCTAATTTAAAGTACAGCTAAGTATGTAACGACTATGAATTATAAAAAGAAATAAACGACAAATTTTTTTTTTTTTAGGTAAAATTGCACTTTGTCGGATTTTGTTTTGAATTGGAATTAAAAAATTTCGCTTGCTTCTAGAGCAAGCTACCTTTTTTTTATTTATTATATTATTTTTTTTAAGAATTATCTTTATTGTTCGCCACTCCGTACACGAAGTTACAAAGAAGAACCCATCTCACTTAGCGATCGCAGCCCGACCCCTTTTTTTGATACCAATCGATAACTCCGTTTACTATGTCGTTCTCCACAGTGTCCACTTATGACCTCAATGAATTTCTCTGACTAGCCTTTTTTGTTATTTAACCCTTTCGGCCCCAAAGTTGTCTGAGAGGAACTTCACCCATTTGTCATCTTACAGCAAAAGCTAAAAAGCTATTGAATTATGGGTTTAATTTGTATAGGCACCAACAAATAAATTTTTTTGGAATTGAATTCAAAGCGATATCAGAGAAGGTTTGTGTTCTAATTGAAGTCTACGAATTGGGCGCGTTTTATCAAAACCCTCTTTCTTTAATAATGGTTAAATAAAATCAAAAATATTAGATAATTTTTCCATAAATATTAGATAATTTTTGTGTAATTAAAAAATATTGATACAAAATTTTGTAAACCCGTTTTAAGTTAAAATTGTTCAAAAGTAAACTAGCTCTGCAACTCTAACAAAGAGGCGTGGCGACTTCAAATGTCGTATGCAGAGACCTAAAATAATTATTATCCAAATTTTTGGGAATACAAAAATTGCCCTAATTTAAGAAATTTCTATACTTATTGCTTTATAATAATGATTCCCAATAAGAAATTGTTTACGTCGCCTATAACTATTATCATGTAATAAATATTTGAGTTGAATTTTTGAGTTGCATAATAACTCTTATAAGTTACAAGTATATTTTTCGTTGTCGATAATTATTATTTTGGGATTTTTGTTTTTTACATTGCTTCATAACTTTTATTAATGACTTTTTTAATTTACGTTACCGATAACTATTATTTTGAAATAATAGTTATGAAGCAACGTAAACAAAAAAAAAATCCCAAAATAATAATTATCGAGAACGAAAAAAAAATTTGTTTCAACAGTCAACAGTTATTACGCAACGTAAAAATTAATTGTCGCAAATAATAATTATAATCAACAAATAAAATTTATGTTGCGTTGTAATTGTTACATTGCAATTATTTTCTTAAAAACTTATAATAGTTAAGTCCCAGGTCGCATGCACACTTCTTAGGTAAGTTTTTCATGATTTAAACACAAAAAAGTAATATCGACACAGGGTAAAATTCGAGGTCGAAAAGGTTCAGATTGTTAGGAATTTTTGAATTTAAGACTTTTTTGTTATTTAAATCATCTCTCGAGCTCCCATTTGCATACCAAAGCACTTCTTAAAGCTTCAAATAGTTTCGAACAATCATAATTCGTCATTAAATTGCACTCTGATCCGCATTAATTACTCTACTTATTTTAATTAACACAACTGACAGTCGGAACTATTTAATATTTTACGCACACTGCCACATAACCTCAATTTGCCTGGCATAGCAACTGAAATATTTTTAATTTCTCTCATATTCTGACTGCAGACAACTGTTGTCTGGGCGCTGTCGCATGCTACTTTTTCCAATTGTTGTTGTTGTTGTTGATGATGATAGTGTAGTGTTGTTTCAGCTGCTGCCAGTGCGACTGTTGCAGCTGCACAAATCCCATTTAAATTGAAATATTAATTAGAACAAAACACAGACTGCAACAATTTGCGCACGGCACCCGCAACAAAGCAAATGCCGCTGCATATATTTAATTATTACTTTTTTTTTTGTTTATGCACTTCCCACCAACTCGTCGCGAGATGGCGCACTATGTTGCAAGCAAATTGATAAAGTTTGCCTACGCTGTGGTAGCCACACAAACACAAACACACACTAACACAAACTTGTGTACCATAAACGCTGAGGCCAAGGCGTGGCAGAACGCAAGGCTGCACTGCATCGTAAGCCAACATAGGCACCTGCGGCAACGACTGTTTTTGGGCGTCGAGGCAGCGCAGGTGGAGACACACCGACCTCGACTAGTGGCGCTCAAGTATTTTTTCTAATTGCATTTGTAGAAAAGGATAATAACAATAATTAGTGCCACTGCCGCTGCGAGGGACCCGCTGTGCCTGTCCTGCCACTGACAGTGTCGAGGCAGACAACGGCCGGCCACCCTCGGCGCTGCCAGACCGCAGTGAATTTTTCATTTCTCAAATGCCGCACACGGCAAATGACCACAGCGCCGCCATGGCATATCGTTTGGTTTTTGCATAATTTTTACTCAATTTCGCTGTTTGCGTGTTTCTGCACTTGAAATCGGCTGCTCGGGATGTCCGGTGTTGCCATTGGGTTTGCAAATTTTTGGTCTTGTTTCCGGAAATTCTGAGTTTTTAGCACGTTTGCAAATTTGTTGCTGCAGTCGTTAGCGTGCATGTTGTCGGCATGTTCGCTACTTTGTTTTTGTTGCTATTAATTTTTGCTGTTGCTGTTATGGCGGCCGCTGTGTTGTTAATTTGATTTAGTTTTGTTTTGCTTTCGGTTGGCGGCTTATGAAAAGTTTGCCGTGTATTTTTAAATAGTTTCACTGAACCTTGTTTTAGTGCTTTTTTTTTGCTTTTTGCAGCTGCTTTTGGTTGGCTGGAGAGAAAGTTAAAAATTCGGTTGTGTGCGAAATTGTGCACGTAAACAGAAATTGAATTATTGCTGGTGGACTGCGCTGAGTGCTTCGAGGGCCAAAGAGCAGCTAAGGAATTTTTCACAAAGCCTAATTGAAAGCATTTTGTGGGTGAACATAAAGCAAACATTGGTTCTTTGGTTGCAATGCTGGATTGCTTACTGATAGAGCAAAAATGGGAGAGAGACTGAGGAAGGAATTGTAATTAGCAGAAAAATTAATAGAAAGAGAAATGAAATGAGGATGATTATGAAGTCGAAAAAGAAATGAAATTAAGGGAAAAATGTATGACTAAAGTTGACAGAAGATAAAAAGAAGTTTAGAGGAACACAGAGGAGAAGCGATGAGAAACAAAAGTCAAAAGTTAATGTGCCGCTGTCTTCATATCGTTTAATTTTATTTATTTTCTTTACTATTTTGATTGATCATAGCACTTGGGATGTCAGCAAATTCGAGCTATTTTTGCTCAAAATATTTTCTTCAAGAGTTTGCTTAAAAAATAATTCATTTGAACAATCAAAAACTGGAAATACCTATTAACCCTTTACACGCAACAGCGAATTTTTTCATCAAATGTTGTTTTTTATATGTAAACCTAAATTAAAAAAACACGTATTTTTTTATTTTTTAATATAATTTAATTTTGTAAGGTTTTTTTGGTAAAAAACAACAAAGCAATAAAACTTGTTTCTTTTATTTTAATATGTTTCATTTTAAATGAAAATTTGTAAAGCAATTAATGCGTTTGTTGTAGCATAGTCCTACTCCACATTTTTCGCAAAGTGTTTGTGTGTTTTTTATTAATAAGTTTTAATCACTTTTGTTTCATTAAAATAAATGCGTGCAACTTTTCGCAAAAACGGTCAAATAAGTGCTGTCAAGTAAAATTTAGCTACTTTTTCCCACTATTAATGCCAGTATTTCAAAAAAGGAACGTTGCATAGTTGTAAAATAGCAGAAAAGAGTCGTTTTGATAGTTGCTTCCGAAATTACAGGCAATTTTACGGTTGGTTGCAGATATGCAACTGTACCGTGTAAAGGGTTAAATTTCCGAATTTTTTTAAATAAGAAAAAATTCTTTAAATAAAATTCTACAGTCAATTGACAGTCCCTCGAAGGTAAAAAGTAAAACCAAGTGATAAATTGTCACACCGCATTCATTCTGTTTCTCTAAATTTCTTCTTCCATTCAATGCCATTCAATCACTTCAACCACTTCAAACTAATAACAAACCCAAAGTGCGCTGCAATCAAACTTCAAATTCGATCGCAAAAACATTTAACTACAATCAACAACAATAAAAGTCAAATAAAAACCGAAACATAAACAACAACAACTCACACACCACGCAAAGGCGACACGGAGTGAGCGAGTGAGAGAGAGAGAGAGACAGATATAGTCGAGCGAATATAGTTGAGAGTGCGCCAGCTAGTTGAGCGTTGCTGGGTTTAATTGACGGCAAATTAATATCAACTTTTGACAATGAAGGCGACGATGGCGCTTCGACGCTGATGAAATTGAAAAGCGGCGATAATCAAACTTGACAGTGACACTCGCATGTTGTTGTTGTTGTTATTCTTGTTGTTACGCGTACATTTATCGTACTGCACGCTGTCAATTTGAGTTGCCGCGCACGTTTCGCTACATGGCGTGAGTTTTTTTTATTGTTGTTGTTGTTCTCAGTACTGCTGTGAGTTGTATCCTTTTAATGTCCGCTGCGCTGTTGAGTTGCTGCTTAAGTGCACGAATTGATGAAAACTAAGCACAGCAACACAAATAAAATAAGCAAAACGAATGAAACGAAAGAAAAACAAAGCGGCACAAAGTGAAGCAGCAAAGTGTCGGTACGCGGCGGTGGGGGAGCGCGAAGACTGAATGGGGTGTGAGACAAATGTTTCAAGCGTGCACTTAAAGGCAACAACAACAACGACAATAAAGACAGCAGCAACGTGAACGGGCGCGTTGACAGTGACAGCAGCGGCCGGATAACTTGATTGCAGCACATTAAGGATATCACTGTATCCGTCAACTCTGAGGAACAACGCAAAAGAAAAACAAAGAAAAAGACGCAAAGTGACAAGCGCGCTCTCGGCAGTGTCCACGCGGGGAGTGGGGGTCCCTTGCTTTCAAAATGTGATTGAATGCGAGTCGCTGGCCGGCCGGTTGCGCTTCAACTTGACTTGTTGTTATTGTAGTTCGGTGTTGTTGTTATTGTTTTTGCTTTTCCTATTATTATTGTTGTTGTAACGTAGAAAACGACGAAAGTTTTCGCAATGTGCGCGTTCGTTGCCAGAATTTTGATGCGCATAACGAGTCACGTGACCGGCAAACTGATGTATGCCGGCCATGTCTGGCCCGCATTGGCCGCCGCGCTTCGGCGAACGCACGCTGTGAGCGCACTGCGGCGCTGCCACGTTGTTGATGAACACAAACGAGTGTTGACGAACTTTGCCGCTTTTGCGTAGTTGCAGTTGTTGCCATTGTTGTTGTTGTTATCATTGCTTATCATTGTTTTTGTTGTTCGGTTGTTTGGTTTTTCTTCCAGATACTTTGCTCGTTAACTATGCTGGTGGTCAGCTGTGCGGGCTGTGAATGCGAATGCGAAGGCGTTTGCGTAACCACAAAAACAATAACAACAATTACAACAACGACAGCAAAACTAGCAACGATAAACAACATAAGCTCGAAGAAGGTGAAACAAAAAGCATTTCGTGCCGCTGCGATTGCTACATTGTCCTGCTCTTCTTCTTCTTCGTTTCGGGCTCTTCTCCTACCGTCTTTTAAGTATTTTTGTTCTTCACCCGTTTTCACTCAGCTGCCAGCGACGCATTTTCGACAAAACTTTGGCTTTGTATCTAAAAACATTTGTATGTGTATGTGTGTGTGCCGTTGTGTTTGTGTCCTTATGCACATTGCACAAACTGGCGCTTGTCAGTGTTGCATTTTCGCTCTGTGCGCTGTTTTGTTGCATTCCATTCGGCGGTGTTGTGCCATGTTTTGTCATCCCCCGTGATGGCAGCCGCCCATCAACTTTTTAGTTGGCATCGAAAACATCTTTGCTTTTCAGTTAATTTAAAAACTTTTCATATTAAGCGAAACTCAAAGGCAGCAACAACAACAATAACAACTACAACAGCAGCAACTTTAAAGCACGCGATATCATCTAAAATTAAATGAGCAGTAAAGTGTAGAAACAACATTGCAAGTGCCCAATAAGAAACCGTGAAGTGTGCAGGCAACGATTTGGCTGGCTTTGGGCGTGGCTGACAAGCCAAACCGACGCAGCATGACAGCGGCACAGACTTGGATGCTATCGGCGTGTCATAGTTTGTGGCAATTTTAAGGTAAATTGCACAAAAGGTTGCTTGCAATTTCGTCATTTCATGTGACTGCGTCATGGCAATTTTTTTTAGGTTAGGTTTTGGTTAAGTTTTAGATATAAGACAAATACCCTTTCTTGTGTATGATTTAATAAGTAATGAGAAAGAGATTAGAAATGTTTGTATTAACATAATGTAGCAAGCATTGGAGAGAAGAAATCTAGTTTTCTAAAAATTTGTATTTAAATTAAGGGTTATAAAATTTTCTTAAAAAAATAATCTTTGTCAAAATTAGTTAAAAAGTCATTTAATTAATTTAGATTTGTTATGCCTATAATTGGAATTCAGTGCCTAGAAGAGCTTTGAAGTTCAACTAAACATTTGAAGAAGACTTACTTAGACGTTACGTATACGCACTGTTGGTCATTATGAGATAAGTAATTGCATTGAAGCAATTTTTACTAATAATGAAATACTTGCAGCGTTACTTTCCATCAGAAAAAATAGAACTGAAAGAGAAAGGCAACATTTTTTCACACAGGTAAGTAGAGGCTGCTGCAAGGATGCGCACTTAGTAGGCTTGCAATACCCATTGTGATGTCAGGTAAGAGCTAAGTGCAATCTGTCGAGCTGTTAGTGAAACTGACTAGCAGTGGTGTGCACATAATTTCATTTTGGAGGTAAACCCTACATAACTTTTTAGCCCAATATCATTTTTGTCCAACAAAATGTTTGTAACAAACAGAAATTTGATTAAAAGACAGAATCACTGAGTAGATTCTGTATCGTTGCTTCAAGGGTATTGAAAAAGTAGACAGCTCACTGGCGTTTTCATTTGGCAGCCGATCCAATTAAGTATGTACATGCTTTGTTGACTCCATGACGCCGCCACATTCGAACTCAATAGCCAAATGAACAATTTTACGAGCCTAAAACTATGCAATATTAATGTTTAGCACTAAAGAAACAGTAATTTTCTTTGAAAGTTTTCCATATGAAAACAGTCACAACTTATTGCACCCCTGTCACTCATAACAACTTACGGCCTACTAAATAATGCCAGCTGCAAGTCAGCGGAAACGAGAAGGCAAAAACAATAGGCCCCTTGGTGCCGCCGGCCACCTAAACAACCACACAGCCGAATATATGATAAGTAATTGAAATTTTAATCGCACACATTTTTCTACCCGCAAATTTCTCATTTCATTTCAATTCGCTTTATGCCGTTTGGTTTCGTTTTGTTTAATGTGTGTTTTTTGTGCGCGCTGCCGAAGTTCAACAAGAAACCAACCAAAAACACAACACTCAGCGGACCTTTACTTATGCCACGCACACAACATAAGTAAAACAAACAAACACACACACTCACACACACCCACACACATACTTGCGCCCACGCGCTCATATAAAATGCGCAATAAAAAAGCTACAGCGCACACAGCGACAATAACAAACACAACAACAAAAGCGGCAGCAAAACAAACTGTGGCCGCAGCACATAAACATCGTGAGGACAGAAACGCAACGTCTCTGCTCGTGGCGCCGGTCGAATTTATTTGTGTTGCGCAACAAATTTTCGAAATTACATTGTCCCTTTTTTGTGGACCCCGACTACAACAACAATAACAAGAGTACTCGACAACTAACCACACAATTTCAACGACGCTCCCACAGCCGCGTGGCTGCGCAATCAGCCAGCGAATTTGTAAATAAATAAATGAAATATACTTTTTTCGAATTGCTTTACTCGTTCTTGTTGTTGTTGTTGATGCTGTGTTTGATGTATTTTTTTGTTTGTGTTGCCGGTTTTCCGGACATGCCGGAAATTGTGCGACAAGATTTTTTTCACGCTCCTTGCAATTTTTCGAAGTGCTTTCTGTTTTATTTTAATTTTTTGTTGCTTGGGTTTCTTATTGTTGTTGTTGATTTACTATGAGGCGCAACTGTTGTTACGCCGCGACGGCCATGTGCGGCTATGTTGTTTTCAATTCCCGCATGGCGCATCATAAAAGAGACAAACGAACTGTACGCAGCGTCGACCAGCAGAAAAGTCTGCGCCGCACACAACGGACCCAACAAAAGCGCACAAAAAATGGCGAAATTCAACAAAATTGAAAACTGTGGGTCTTCGACAGTTTTATGACGTTCATCAGCACCACGCACACACACACACACACACACAAATGCAAAAGAAAAAAGTGTAACAGCAAAAATTAAAAGCACACGAATAGCGAAGGAAGCGGATGCAGTGCTGCTCAAACTGTAGGCACAGGTTCCATGCAGCGGGCAGCAATGAATGTGGCAAGGCGAGGCAGTTCAGTTGTGAGTGCAGCAATACAACAACAATGGAGTTGGAAATGCGAACAAGAGGAAGAAGTCAAAAGTTAAAACTGCACTGCCATTTAATAAAGCGGGATGTGCGTTGCACTCGAACGGACTTGGAGCTGAAAGAATGCGCATACCGAGAAGTGCAGTTTTAACCCTTTTGCGACCAATGGAACATATCTACGAATTTGTGACTCATTTTATAATTGCTGAATTTTCACTGTCTGTTTAGTTAAATCTCTACATTACATGAAGCATGGAGATTGTATTGGTAGTGAAATGGTTAAAATTTGAAATCTGAAGGCGCTAATGTTTGCGAAAGGAACTGGGCGCCTAGTTTGCTTCGTTTTTTTTCTATTAGCCTCTGGTGGGTTTGTTTATTCTTGCCAGCACAAGAGAGTGTAAGAATGGGGTGAGCCCATAAGAAATAAAGAAAAGGGAAGGGAAATGTTAAAAGTGAAATAAATTATAGATCAAAGATTAAAGAAGAACTTGGGCAGAGTCTGAGGAACTTTCTAAAGTAATTTCAGACGACTGCACAGTGATTCGTTCCATAAATAAAATTCAAAAAATTTATAGTCTCAGAATGTAACGATTTTTATGTCATTTGAAAGATAAACTCCAACTAAAAAACCCCAAAAAAATCGGTGCTATAAATTAATTAGTGTGTGTGCAAAAGCGGCTCAAAGTTGAAACTTTTTTCACAAAAAAATTTTAACACATATTTTCTGTTTTTTAGTCTATTGAGTCAACAAATTTTAAAAATACATGGTTGCCAAGAAATTGCTAAAACTTTTAGTATAGACTAAGAAATAGTATGGCCATTTTCGCTTTTGATTTTTTCTTAATCTGAAAATTGGCAAAACTTAGAGGAAAATATCTAAAAAGTATATGAAAGTATGTTCCTGTATTTTTTTTATTTTAAGAAGCATTCTTTCTTTGTTGGATAATGCAATTACATCCTCCGATAACTTCCGATCTCAGAAAATAATTCAATTTGAAAAGTGGTCTAAACACCTATTTTTCGACAAAATTTATTTTATTCATCCCTAAAATTATGCAATCAGCATGGAAAATGTAAAAACAAAATAAAGATTTCAATTCAGCAGACCATGATTAACTAGTATACCAAATTTTATGAAGAACGGACCAGTCCTTCTAATTTTGTCCCGCGGTTGCATGGAGTCGAATCACTGGACTGGGGCGGTCAGTTATGATTCCTTTTTTCTGTAACTATTTAGATCATGTATGATGATTTTTTGTTCTGAAATCCTCGTTCAAAAATCATGAAAATCTCTTGATTCAGCACCTGAAATGGTCAAAAACAAAAATCGCTGAAATTTTTAGACGACCCAACATGTGCCCAATTCTATTTGCGCATTTGTAACTATGCACTTGGAAGATAGCACCAACAATAAACACACCAACAACAACAAAACAAGCAACAACCAGCCGCAGTCCTAATAGAAGTCGACTACAAGAACGCCCGACGCTAAAACTAGCAACGCGTAGTTTCACATTACAAATCACAAGTCTGAGCACTGCAGCACATTTCAATGGTTCTTTTACTGCTGCTTGCACCGCTTCAGTACACACCACTTTCCCCCCTCCCCCCCTTGCTGCTCTTCCTTCCTATGTCTCGTTTGATGTTTACCGACGTTCTTTTCAAGCCCTAAATTCCTTGTAGGTTCTATAAAACTACGATTTTTCCATTACCCTCTGGTCTTTTCTGCGTTCTGCTCCCGCAATTACCCACTGCTGCTTGCCTCGACACACCCCCACCCCCGCGCTCCACGCTATTTGCGCGCCATGGAAAGCGCTCGGCTCAGTTACGGCTGCTGCTCGAATTTCAGCTCCATTAACTCATGTGAGCTCCACTTGTCCTTTTGCCCCGCAGCCCAAAAATAAACTGCTGCACAACACAACAACTACAGCAACTACAAATAATCGAACAACAACTGCGCGTCGAGGTGGCCGGTAATGGAGCAGTGGCCGACAGCCAGAAGTCACCGCTGCCGGCGCACGCATTGAGCACATTTGAAAAGGTATTAAGGCGGCTTATGGCACACATTCGCTGCTGCGCGCTAGTGCCAATGGCTACAACAACAACCATAGCAACAGCTACAAGACAAATGCCAGTTTACTGCGCTTTTACTACACAACCGGAAGCGTGCATCAAATGAAGAAATGTGCTAAATAAATAAAATTGAAGCATGTAACAGCGACACAGTGGACGGACGGCCAGGCGTACAGACGGCCAGATGACTGAACAAACGGTATGTAATGGCCTTTGGCTGTTTGGTCACTGGCAGTGCACAGTGAAATGGACATTTTCTTGGCACCGACGCTGCGCTCTAATGGCCAGCACTGAGGGCAGCGCTGAAATGGCGTCGAGTGAGAAGCGAAAGCAGAAGAAACACAACCAAAAACGTTGACTGGCAACAATTTTTGACTGCTGGTCTTAAAAGCCGAGGCGCAGGTTGGCATATTGATGGCGGCGGCGCTGCCAATAACCGTGGCCGGTGGCGGTTGGTGGTTCGTGGTTGGTGGCTTTGTTGGGCTTTAGTTGTTACATGAACATGAACAGCAACCGATTTGTAGCAAGTGCGCGCACAGGGTGCTTCAAAACGCACGAAGCAATAAAAGACAAAACGAAATGTGCATTTAAGAAGTGAAGCCAGAAAAGGCAAGTGAGGAGGGGGGCCGAAAAAGGAGCAAAGGAAAAGAAAAGTATTTCGTAATCGAGTTCTTAGAGCTCATAGGAAGATTTGCGTGTATCATCATGTGGACATCTGAAGAAAACAAATAACAATACTAACATCAAGAACAATAAATGAGGAAAAAATACAAAATAAGAATAGAAAAATACAATTTTCAGTTTTTAGAAAAATTAAAAAATAATCATTAATCATTAATTTATACGTTTTATTCTTGGAGTACAAATAATTTTTGGAGTATATAATAACAAGATGCAGAAAAAATTTAATATTGTTTCTAAGACCTA
This sequence comes from Melieria picta, assembly GCA_964056695.1. Taxonomy (NCBI): domain Eukaryota; kingdom Metazoa; phylum Arthropoda; class Insecta; order Diptera; family Ulidiidae; genus Melieria; species Melieria picta. Next base: position 4,212,963 of record OZ057398.1, read on the forward strand.
AAAAAATATGAATAGAAAAAATTAATAATTAATAGAAAAAATATCAACTGAAAAAATTTAAGAAAAAATTTCGAAACATCATTAAAGAAATAAAATGAAATTTGCATACCTTTTTTCATGCTCCAAAACCCTGTAAGCGCGCTGTGTTGGTGTCTGTCTGTCTGCCGCATGTAACAAATGATGTCCTTAGCACAATTTAGATGGCATTAGACGCAATTTTTTCTCATTTTTTTAATGCGCCTTCACTCGCTGGTCGGTTTTTCTGTGTCGGTTTGGCACACAGCCTACACGGTGCAAGTAGATAAAATAAATTGAAAATGATTAAAGCCACGCAGTGCGGGCAATAAGTCAAAGGCGGCATTTGTTACGTCAATAAAGGTTTTTGCCATTTCATCTGCGCCCAATTTATCTGGGCCCAATTTATCTCAAATCAATTTTTATTTACTTTTCTTATTCATAGCAAGTTTTTAACATTTTTATATTTACAAAAAAGTAACAAATCTCCAAATAGATGGCCAAAAAATATGCCAAAGAAGCACAGGAAAACACTTATCAGGTGTACAACTTTGCTTCCGCCGTTTTTTTTCCAAAATTAAAAGCTTTATTGCGAAAAAGTGCTTACAGATGTATTATTCAAAGTATTGTCCGTCGCTAGCGACAACTTTCTCCCATCTTTCCGGCAATTTTCGGATCCCGGCTCGAAAAAAGGAGTCCTCTTTTGACGCTATCCATGAAGCAATCAATTTTTCCAATTCTTCGAAGGATTGAAAATGTTGATCTGCCAGGCCGTGTGCCATCGAACGGAATAGGTGGAAGTCAGAAGGGGCGACATCTGGGGAATACGGCGGGTGGGGCAAGACTTCCCATTTCAGCGTTTCCAGGTACTTTTTGACCACTTTTGCGACGTGAGGCCGAGCATTGTCGTGTTGGAGGATGACTTTGTCATGTCGCTCTTGATATTGTGGCCGCTTTTCTTTTAGCGCGCGACTAAGGCGCATCAGTTGCGTTCGGTAGCGATCTCCTGTGATGGTTTCACCCGGTTTGGCACGAATCTTCATCAAGCAATGCTTCTAGTTGTTCATCTTTGAAGGTTTTTTCTCTTCCACCACCATGTTTGTCTTCGACATCGAAATCACCATTTTTAAAACGTTGAAACCACTCCCGACACGTTCTTTCACTCAGAGCAGCATCACCGTAAGTTTCTGAGAGCATTCGATGCGCTTCAGCTGCATCGAATTTGCGAATTGTAACAGAAAAGTAAAACTTCCCGCAAATGGCGAGAATTGGGCACATAAACGGACATTTTCGAGCGTGAATAATACGAAAACAAGAACAACTGTCACTGAAACGGCGATGACAATTCGTTAGGCACTGTCCACACTCACTTTAAAGGCATTACCATCTATGTATTTCAACCAGCCTCAGCCGGTACAGCCACCTATCGGAAAACGGCGGAAGCAAAGTTGTACAGCTAATAATTCAATTTTTTTGCCGGCATTATGAATTTAGAAAATCTTCATTTATTTGTGAGTTCCGTTCATTCTTTGCTCGCGGCCTTACAAGCCAACACCTTCGTAGAAGCGCGCAGCAAAACACGCATCGCACACATGCAACGTAGCAGCGCCGTTGCCGCTGACAGCTCCTGCGAAAAATAAATAACCAAAAATAGTAACAACAACAGCGCAGCCAGTCGGCGACAGTCAGGCGAACAAGTGGCCGCATACATTAGAGTGTAGCGCCACTCAATCCAGCGGCCAACGGACGAAAGCAACAACAAAAAGTCAACACAAACGGCAGCTCGGCTGCGAAAGCGATTTGCCAGCAGCCAATTGCCACAACAGCTGAGCGGTGCACGCTGCTGCAACTCGGAGTGGCACAACAGTGGCAAAAAGTGGCAAATGTGCGCCAGCTGAAATGATGAAGCGGCACAAATAAAGGCACAATCCGGCAGCGCGAAACAAATGAAAGGCAAGTGAGGAAAAATGTGCACGAGCCACACGCAAAAACGGCGCTAAGAATGCCACGAAACGTGGGGGTAGTGGCGCCAAAAAACGACGCCAACAAGAATTTGTCAAGTTGACAGCAGCAGCGAATGTCCTTGAGAGAGTCCGCGCGCAATGCAGGCGGCCCATACAAGCGCGAGAGATCGTTCGCTCACTCTCTTTCGCTCACACCGCTCTGAGTGGCGCCGAATTCGCCGCAGCGTCGAAAGCTTTTGCGACTGCAAATCGTCCTTTGCGATTCTTAAAGCCATGTTGCCGCGCTGCCAGCAGCAGAACTGTTCGGGCAGCGAACGCGTGCGGTGCTACGAAACTCAACAAACCGTCAAAAGCGAACGTGCTAACAACAGCAGCCAGAAACGCGCCTCCAGGACGCAGTGTTTATAATTCTGACAACAACAACAACAAACAACTGCAGCCAACGTAAACGAATTATTAATTCATTGCAGTTGCATTGTTACATCGCTGTTGGTGAGCAACTCGAAAGGACTTTGACTCTGCGTTACAGTTTGCGCGAGTGTGTGTGTGTGTGTGTGTGCGCGTGTTGCCAGCGTGTTCCACGCTGTTGCATCGCGTTTGTGTACAATTCAACGCAACAACGTTGACGGCAGTGTGACGTCGCCGCAGTCGTTGTTATTACCGCACAAGGACGATTGCTTTGCGCAAATCATTGCAAAATATACAACAACACCAACAACAACAGAAAATAACTGCAAACTGCTGCATAAAATATTTGAATTTGTGCCAAATTTGCCAACTCGCGCTCAAGTGTTGGTGTGAATAAGTGCGAGAATCTTTTGTGTTCCGGCCAAAATGTCACTGCAGAAGGCCGTTCAGCTGTGGAGCGTTGTGCTGCTGGGATTAAGCCACATCGGCACGCGATGCGATGCACGTGCGGTAAGTAAAAGCTAACAGAGAGTTATTGAAATTCTTTAAATATGTTTAATGTATAATGCGAAAAATAAATAATGACAGCATGGGCAGAGACAACGCAATAATCGTACAATATGAGAGCCTAAAAGTATACTACTAAGTTGTGTTGGTAGGAAGTTTAGAGGCGAATGTACTTAACTGAATTTTAAACCAGTTGAAATCGGATCATATATTTAGGCGGACTTCTTAAATTGAACAACAGTTGAATATAAATACTTACAGATCTCTCTGTTTTTCACAACTTGAATTGTTTTTATTATTTTCAAAACAATAAGTAAAGTAAAGTTTTGAAAAGAATAGTTGCATTAGTGACTAAAGTCTTCCGCTACACTTTGAGGTGTTAGATTTGATATAAAACGCCAGTATGGCAAACATATCGGGACTCCGTACCAAAATTCAAAATCTGCGTGCTATTAGCTCGATTAGAATACAATGTCTTTGTACAGGTAGACACCTAGCTGTATCCAGATTTTTTCAGTAAAGAATCTTTTTATTCCAATTTGTATAATGTTTTTCGAAAGGGTAGAAATCCTACTTACCCAAGAACCGATTCCAAAGCTAAAATTCTTAGACAATGTCTCTAAACAAAACTTCGGAAACGAGATTTGAAAAGCCAAGCGAACATAAATATCTGACATGAAGTTAACTGTAAATGCACTGAAAGTTCGTTCAGTTCAAATAGAGCAGACTCATTATGTGTCTAGTGTTCTGTAAAGCATCTAGTGGCATCTCCGTGCAATCTCTAATTTTACAACAACAGATTGAAATACCCTTCAAGCAACCTGATTGTTCGCGAACTTCGTATTACGGGAGAGTGGTAAACTCTTTACTATGTGTTGAGTACTAGTTCTAGTGCTTTCCATATAGCATAGATGTCTGCCTCAGAAATGCTACATGGATACAGAAGCCTAAAGTATTTCTGCGCCTGAAATTCTTTGAAAAAGATGCTGTGACTGCATCCTTCATGGATCCGTTGGTAAAGATAGCAACTGATTCCTCGTTCATTGTCTTAACGAGAAAAATTTTACAATTAAAATTTATGAAAAAAAACTTAATGATTAAATATATGTATTTTTATTCCAAATTTATTGCCTAATTTATTAAATTTGTTTAGAAATTTTTTAATTTTATTTATTTCACTTATTTTATTTTATTTTTAATTTTATATTTCAAATTTATGAAAAAAAACTTAATGATTAAATATCTGTATTTTTACTCCTAATTTATCGCCTAATTTATTAAATTTGTTTTTTTTTCTATTTTTATTTTTATATTTTATTTATATTTTTTATTTTATTTATTTATTTTTGTATTTTATTTTATTTTATTTCATTTCATTTATTTTATTTTATTTTATTTCATTTTATTTCATTTTTTTAATTTTATTTGATTTTATTTTATTTTGTTTTATTTTATTTTGTTATATTTTATTTTATTTTATATATAATCTATATTAGTTTGTGTATTTTATTTACTTTATTTATTTCTTTCATTTATTTTAATTGTTTTATTTATTTTATTTATCTTAGGTATTTTATTTATTTTATCTTATGTTATTTATTTTATGTATATTATTTATTTGATTTGTTTTTTATATTTATTTCATTTATTTTAATTATCTTAATTATGTTACTAATCTTATTTACTTAATTTATTCATTTATTTATTTTAGATATTCTGTTTTTTTATTTGTTTTATTCATTTTATTTATTATATTCTATTCTTTTCTTTGTTTTATTTGTTTCATTTGATTGCAATTTTTTATTTATTTTATTTATCTTTTGTATTTAATTTAATGCTATATTTATTTATTTATTTAAATTATTCTATTTATTCTATTTGTTTTATTTATTTAATTTATTCTATTCTATTTATTATTTATATATCTTTATGTTTTTTTTTGTATTTTTTTCAATTATTTTATTTATTTAATTAATTTAATTTAATGTATATATTTATTTAATTTATTTGTATGTATTTAATTTTTTATTTATTTTATTTTGTTTTATTATTCTATTAAGTTTTTTATTTTATTTATGTATTTCTATAAAAATGTTGCATTAATTATTTTCTACTTTACAATTAAAATATCTTTGACAAAACGATTTTTTACTTACTTCAAAATCGGCTCGTTCTCTTCCACACTGTTTTCGAATTAACCTAAAAACTATAACCTACTCCTAAATCCCAGTTGCATCTCTCAACTAACAAAAGTCTTCTTGAATTTTGCTTTATTTTCGTTTGCTTCAACCATCATAAATTTTCACTTAAGTATCTGGCAGCCATTCAGCCATGTCGACAAGCTCGAAAACTACCATTTTTCACTACAATTATTCCACCATAATTCTCTGCCTTTATTTGCGCTTTTAATTAATTTTATGTTCTACTGACTTTTATGATCCACTAAATTGAACATAAAACAGCAAATCTTTAATGAATTTTCAGCTTTATTTTCCTCATTCTAGCTTTCTTGAATTTTTAGTGTTTTCTCTTCAATTGCTTTGTAAGATTAGCGAAAATGATTTTCGTTTTCATTGAATCGCCACAAAGCGCACCAATTTCCGCTCTCTTCGCAACTGTTCACCTTCGACTAATTTAACTCGAAAAATGCATTTATCTCGGCGCATGGGTGTCTGTTGTGCTGCTTTTGCTTGATTTTCCGCGAAACTTCATTTCCTTGGCGTACACTGTGCCAGCCCACACTCTGCCGCGCTCACCATATTTTAGTTCAGCCGTTTCCTACAGCCACAATGGCTGTTATCTTTTGCATTTCGCCCCCGTCGTAGTCCCTTTATAATCCTTCTTCCCTCCTTACTACTTAAAGCCGTTTGCTCGCTGCGTGCCGTCAACGCGAAACTGCTTTCTCCAGGCGCTGCCGAGCCGCTTTCGCCCTGCGCTTCCAGCACTTTTCAGCGGTGCCGCGGTCTTCCTCCTGCCGGCAATAATTTATTGTCGCGTCCGTGGCCGCTGCCTGGCTCATTACCTTGTCAGTTTCCGGCGAAGATCGCTTCGCCGTAATAAAATTCCTGAATAACGGCACAACACGTTGTTTTCGCGTTCCAATGTGCGCTCGCTCGCAGCCAATGCGGCGCTTTCATTCGTGTTGTGTTTTGGCTTCTGCATCATTGTCTGTCTGGTTGGCGTGGCTGACGAGTGAACAGGGGAACGCCGAATCGTTGGCTCAGGGGACTGGCGAATATGTTTCTGGGTCATGCAATCGACCCCACTTTGCGTATTACTGCCGCTGCCGCTGTTTTCGTCATGGCTGCTTCTTTACTTTTGTTCAATGTTTTATCTTTATGTATTTCTTTACAATTTTTTTGTTTTTATTATCTTTCATTCCTTTTGTTTGCTGGGTTCGTGCCTCACGTTTGGTTAGTGAAGTAAGCAATTTTGCTTTCATATTATTTTTGGCATTCACTTTTATGCCACACGCACACACACACACACTCTTCCCCTCACACAGACATACACACACACAAAACCAGGCACAACCGAAAACACACCATTGCACAGTGATTCATTCCATAGACAAAATTCAAAAAATTTATAGTCTCAGAATTCAACGATTTTGATGTCATTTGAAAGATAAAACTCCAACTAAGAAACCCCCAAAAAATCTGTGCGAACAAATAATTAGTGCAAGTGCAAGAGCTGCTCAAAGTCGGAACTTTTTTCACAAAAAAATTTGAGCACATGTTTTCTGTTTTTAAGTCTATTCAGTAAAAAAAATCGTAAAAATACATGGTGGGCAAGAAGTTGCTAAAACTTTCAATATAGATTAAGAACTAATGTGGTCATTTGCGCTTTTAATGTTTTCTCAAAATTTACAAAGGTGAGGCTTTTACTTCACTTTAAATTTAAAATATTTTTCTAAATTAAAAATCTGAAAATTGGCAAAACTTAGAGGAAAATATCTAAAAAGTATGTGAAAATATGTTCCTGGATTTTTTTATTTTAAGAAGCATTCTTTCTTTGTCAGATAATGTAATTACATCCTCCTATATCTTCCAATCTCAGAAAATAATTCAATTTGAATAGTGGTCTAAACACCTATTTTTCGACAAAATTTATTTTATTCATCCCTAAAAGTATGCAATCAGCATGAAAAATTGAAAAATACTGCACAAATGCAAAACATACATCTATTATTATAATTTTTATTGCAAAACTGAAAGATCCTCACACAATTTCTGTTGCTCCTTGCAATTATAAATGTTGATGAGCTGATTAAGGTAGCATGGCAGGGGCACAATAAACCTACTAGGTTGCAGTGCGCAAGGGCAGTGTCCCTACCCATTATCATTACATTACAAGGTAGCATGGCACGTTAGAAAGGGGAATTTTTAATGATTTACAAAATTATTTATTGTTCAGCTCCTTTTTTTTACAATATATTGAAGGTTAACAGAATACAAACAAAATAATCCGGAGATTAAGTGTCCGTAATGGAGGATGTTTTTTTTTTCTACGCGATTTCAGCTCCACCTATATAAGAGACAATATGCTAAAAAAAAAAAAAAATTTGGTTTGTGTTCTGTTAACCTTCAATATATTGTAAAAATATATATATATTTTCAAAAAGATTGATAATAAAGGAGCTGAACAATAAATAATTTTGTAAATCATTAAAAATTCCCCTTTCTAACGTGCCATGCTACCTTAAATGTAAAATCTGAAAAATCTAGCCAACAGCCTTCGTGCTATAGCTTTCAAAAAATGACGATAATTGCAAATTTAAGTCTCAGTCATTGCCAAATTACAAAAGTTTAAGAAAAACAAAATGGAAAATGAATAACTGGTATACAAAATTTTATTGAGTACAGACCACTCCTTCTAATTTTGTCCCGCGGTTGTATGGAGTCGAATCACTGTGCAATGAAGCATTCGCCCTGCGAAATGCCAAAATTTATAAAGTCAGCGTATGAAAATCGGAAAACATTAAAATTGCTGGCACGTTCATAAAGTTTATTCGCTGCCGCTGTCTGCGCCCCGCTGGCTGCGCTGTGTTATTTCCGGTGCTTGCCGGCAATAATGGCGGAATCAGTTTGCTGCCCCCCGGCCGCAAAGTGTAAATTCTGCGCTCTTTTTCAGAGCTCCCACTTCCCCGATTCGCCACTCGTTGATGATTTGTTAGCGGCGCTGCTGTTTGAGTTTGTCTATCTTTTTGGCCAAAGTTAAAATTATTTCATTTATGTGCGCGTCAACTTTTCAGCATCCATCAATGATTTTACAAAAATTCCCCCAAGTTACAACAACACCAAAAAAATGTATTTATTCAACAGCCAAAAATTTATGTTTGCCATAAAAATTTCGTACACAATATTAAAATATTAAAATAAATCACCCGCACAGCCACTGAACGCGTTACGCGGCCGACAGACACCCAACACCCAAAAGCAGGCAACAATAAAGCAAACAAACACAGATATTTCAACAAAGCAATTTACACACACTTTCAGCGACATTCATTTGACGCCCATTCGTTGCATTCGTCGCGCCCTGTCGACAGTCGACCGACGCGCAATCAATGCACGTCACACGCTCGCACACACTTTCGCTTTTAACGCTGTTTAGCATTCAATAAGCCGCGCGACAAAACTCCCAAATCTCTCGCACTCAAGTCGCGCACACAAACACACACACACATACCAGCCGTCGCCATCTGTCATGCTCCATTAAATTCCAAAACTGTCAAATGTCAAACCGTAGCGCAACAGCAACAATAATAAAAGCAACGAGAGCCGGATGCGACCTGAGCACAAAACGAACTAAACCACCGAAGAAAAATGATTGCTACGTGCGTTCTATTTGCACAAAACAAGCAACACTGGCAGCGGCATTGATATGCCGCACAGCACGCGCTCGCCGGACAGCCGCGCTGACGAACAGCACCCGGGACCCCACTGGCACACAATCACAGCGAAGAGAGAAATTCCCCACTTTTTTCGTTTATAAGCATTTCGTTTTGTTTGTTTGGTGTTTGTGTATTTGTCGTTGTTTCATTTTTGCCATGTTTTTGTGTTTTTCTTCTTGTTGCCAACATGGCAAAAAACTCTCGTCAAGTCGACATTTTTTATTTTCATCTTTTCCAGGGATTTGGCATTTTGTGTTTTGTGCCCGAAAGTGCGTGTTTTGCATGCGTGTGCGTGCGGCCATGTGTCAGCCGGCAGCACAAATATCACTGCCGCCGCGTCACTGCCCGGCGGCGCACTCAAATGTGCGCAAACATTGCGAAATGAATAATTTTCCGAAATTTTCTACGAAAATAAATCACAAAATGCGCCCAAGTCGTCGACGCTGCGTCGGTGAGTCAACGGGTGACTGAGTCCTTTCAGGGGCTTTCGGGGTGCTTGAATGAGTGAGTGCGGTTACTTTTTGGTGTTGATGTGACTGCTTTCGCTTTTCACTTTCGCTGTTTTGCTTTTGTTTTTGTCAGTTTGTTACGCTCGCTGCCGTTTTGACAAATGTACTCACAATTGGTTGCAGCACCGCTTTGTCAACCGCGTCTCCCCGTCTGCCGTCGCTCGTGCAGCCAATAAGAAACAACTCCATGCAGACGTGGAGAGGACAAACCAGGTTAAAGAACGATTTGTGCGTGCACGTTGCCAATAAAATTAAGGCAAATATGTTGTTTATCTTTCCGATTGCTTTAAGGCATTATTTGTCCCATTTCTCAGGTAGACGACGCTGGCTTTGGACGACGTTGATTCGTGTTCGTGTGTGTGTGTTTTTATGTCATTTGGTTGATGACTCGTAAAAGAAGAAACTTGCTGGCAAATAAAATCAATTGTTGCTATTTCAATTAAATTAGCTCATCTAGCAAATGTTTTGTCTAATCAAAGTGGAGAAGAAGATTAAGTGCGGTTTTGTTAGAGAGAAGGGAAACCAAATTAAGATTGGTTGTGGTTTTTTAACTATTTGACGTTCTAATTGAATGCATTCTGGTACTGGAAAAGTTCATAAGTCAAAACCTATAAAGTTCAGACTCGCAAAACTAAAGAGTTAGAGCTCCTAGAGTACCGCAGGGGTCTATGCGTGGCCAATCTCGTCATCTAGAATACCTAACCTAAGATTTAAGCCAGGACTTCACCGTATCCAACGCACCGATTAGCCTATAACTATACTATAAAAGTTGCCACATTATAACCATTTTTAAGTGGACCAGATTTTCCTAGTATTTTTCATCGAAAAATACGAAATGGGGCGCTCTACATGTCAGCGTATTTCGACTAAACGTTAGTTAGTTAGTAGTAAATATAATATTTGAGTAACTTAGTTAATACTTTCGCCACATAGAGATCCTTATTGGGTCCTTAGCAATATCAGATATCGTCATGAATTGTAGTGCTTAGTGTTTTGTCAAACTTCAGCAAACGCTTCAGTCTAGTTCGGCCAACTCATGTGCCCCCAAGATCGTCAAGCAATGTCTTAAGATTTCGCCGCAGAAGCAGAGAATATGTTTTAATGTCTCCGAAGCTTCATATTCCTCACACATTCTGCAAATTTTCTTGTCTGTCAAACCCATCCTGGGGGCATCAAGCGCTAGCAGGCACTGCCCCGTTAACCTTTTCGACCCCAACGGTAATTTTTTCTATACTAGCGGCCCAACGGAGGGGAGTGGCAACTTCAAATTTTACACAAAAATTTCTTCACGTAAGAATTTAATAATTTAGACATTAAAAATATGTGTTCCCCTGGAAGCCAATGGGAGTCGAAAGGGTTAATAAACCAAAAAATATTCACAAAAATAAAAGAACCGCAGTCTTTATCAAAAATATGTGTTTAATTAATAAAACTGTTACATTAGAAATTTTATTTGCCTACTTTTAGGCGTCTGAATCTTGAATACATTCAATAAATTTGACCATTGCATGACACTTTATGTGTATGGAAATAAAAGTGTAGTAAATAATATTTATTACATGTGGCAGCGCTACCAGTACAACCATAAAAACTAAAACAACAACAATGTATCTAACGATAAACTTTGTCCGCCTAAGTTGTCGCACAGCAACTAAAGCCAACGCTTGCAACACACTAAGCCAAACGATTTGATTTATGATGTCGCAGTTCAGAAGCCAACAGTAAACATGCCATACATACACACTTGCACACAGACACATACACAAACACAAACACACCCACTCACACGCAGCACTGTGACAATGCCGCATTTGTGCCATAATTCAATAATCCAACACAAATACCACAGCGTACAACAACAATTTAATAAACTGCCACATAACAACCAGCGATACAGCCAGCCAGCCAGCCAACCAACTAATCTAACAAAAACAAGAACAACAACTACTACAACTTGCAGGACTTGAGCCAACGGCGTTGTCGCATTGGCCGAACACGCCCAGCCAAATCGTCGCAAAAATACATCGAATTGACTTCCATTTATTTGTCAAGCATAATTGTAAGTGACGGCAAGCGTAATGGCCCGCAAACAGGCGCACCGCCCCCGCACACCCGCCACGACGCCACAGCAAATGTGCATAAAAACGTCGAGCGAAGAAAACAAATCAGTTTTACTTTTTTTTGTTGTGTTTTATTTTATTTTTGAACGACATTCGGCGTTTGCTGAAATCCCAACAATTTGCCGAGCTTTTGTGCTTACCGCGGCGACAGCGACCGTCACTGTCGCCGCGGCAACGCGTCATTAAGCGTAATCCTGGCAACCGGGTTGTCAATTAGAAATAAATTATGTCGCAGTCAAAGTGAATTTCGTCCTTACTTTGCCTTTGGCTTTGTGTCACTTTGACGCTGACCGTCACCCAGAGCATTTCATGGCAAAAGCCAAAAAGTATGCTACGCTCACTGACTGCAGTCGCCGCATATCAAATTTCAACAAAAAACGCAGTCAACATAAAAACGCTGCGCACATAAAACTGCTGGCAAGTAAATATTTTTAATGGCGCCCGTTTAGCCGAAACTTTTATGCGCGGCTCAGTTTACAAGCGGCGCACATATTTCGCCTGTTTACAGTGCCAAATTCAATAAATTTGCCGTTATATCATTTTTATGCAATATTTTATTTTTGCCTTCGGCGAAGTGGCGTCCCCCACCGGGTTGGGGGCGGGCGCAGTCATTTGCCATTTGCCACAACAATGACGGCGCCCGGCAATTTATCATCATTTCGCATCAACGCTGACTGCCCAAAAGGCCGGCAATACACTTAAAATACCGCCCACCTGCTTCGCGCTCACCTGTTCCCGTCCTGCCAACAACCACAGCCGCAGGCGCCGCACGAACAAGACGCAGAACACGCGTAAGCCAGCGCCAAGAAGCACTTTCATTTTCCTGGGCCCCCCGCCCAGGCCGCCTGCCGCACGCGGTGGCAGCAGCAATCAAGCAGAAATAAAGCAAATGCACGCTTGAATTTTTTGCCAGCGCCTCCAAAAGTGGCTCAGGGCTGCCAACAGCACAGACGACCTTCACCACAGACAGCGCGAAAAAATGAAAGCAGATAGCGACCATGTCGTGTTCCAACTGCCGGTCGTCGCACCGCACTGCACCAGCTGGGCGTTCTTGTTCTTATTGTCGTTGTTGTTGTCGTTGTTGCTGTGCTTCTGGTACAAGCCCAGGTACTCGGGGCGCCCTTGCGGCCGCAAAAACATCAAATGATATTTTATTTATGATCTCGCCCACATAATTATCGGCGTGATTTATGGCAGCAATTCGGTGGCCGCGAGCATGCTCGCCAACAACCACAACAACAAAAAAAACAGCAATAATAAGTACAACATTCAGCACTGAATGGCGCGCACTTTCGTTTATTTCCTCTGGATTTTTGCATACCAAGTCAGGCCCAAAGAGTGGAAAAGTTAACCAAAAAAAAGAAGAAACTCAAAGTTAAATAAATTATGTGACCTTTGCGCCGTTAGTGGTCGACTGTTTGTTGTGCTGCAGCGGCGAGTTTTGCTGTATTTTGACATTTGACAGCATTACCGTTGAAATCTCTACCGAGTGCAATTTTAATCCCAGCGACGCATTGGATTTCACACAGCAAACACAAATCATATAAAAAAGTCAACTGTGAACCGGAATGGCTTTTGATTTACGCAAACTTTGGCAACCGGTTGCCCAAAAAATTGTACAACTGGCGCTGGTCATTGCGTAAAATATTCAAATCTACAGCAACTGCAAAATATGTCCTTGAAGTATTCGAATTGTAAATGTTGGGCAGGTCCTTGGAGAATTTGCGCTGGAAAATGGAAAAAACAACAGACGCACTCACTTTCTGGTTGAGCTGCTTACTTTCAATGCTAGAAAGGGCTTAGGGTTTTCCAAAAATAGTAGCCTAAAAGAAGGCTAAAGGTAGACTTGTTATTTATCTATGCATATTCAATACTGGCAGGGCCCACAATAAAGTTCAAGGCATACTTTTAGGATACTTTTTATTTAGTGGGAATTTAAAACTCGCAACACGCAGTTCCTGTTATACTTTCAGGCAAAATTAAACATTGATGATAGTCAGAACTTGTACTACATAGCTTGCAGCATACTTTTAGGGTCAAGTAAGGTTGAATTGATGTCCATTTTTTACCAAATTAATTATTGAATCATCTTTGGGATGAGGCCAAGAAAATATGTGTATTTTCATTATTTCCTGAAAAGAAAAATTATTTAATATATTTTTTTAAATTTAAAGTATCTGTATTAGTTTTTAGATAAACGGTTCCAGAATGCACAGCTACCCCAAATATCTCTTTGGTAGGGTACCTCGGCCTTAGTAACCCAGCACCCCTTTTCATACTAAATTTTCCTTTTACTTCAGTTCCACTCAACACCAACTCCATGAATTTTCTCCATAAATAGCTAAAATTCTTTGTCTCACTTAAAATCACTGATTATGAAATTGCAAGTAAACCATAAAAAGCATAATGTGTCATTCCGTTTGAAGGTTGCTAACGCAACGCCAACTCACTAGTTGACATTTTTGCATTTGCCAAAAAATAGTTACAAATTTATGGCTCGCACCACATTAGTCAACCGCCAACTTTCCCTTCCCCCCCCCCCCCCCCCCCTGCAACGTATGCAACCTGCCTGTAAACGTGTGCAGCCTTCGCTGTTTGTGGCAAAACTGTGTCAGTGAGTACATTTGACTTGCACATACACACACACACTCCTCTCCTTTCACTGCACTCACACTCACACTGAAGCGTATCAAAGCGCCGCTAACCAACGCCGCCGACGCAGCACAGCAGCCATTTCGCGTTGTCATTGCAACCAGAAACAACTGCACGACGTGCACGACATGCACGACAGACGGCGGACAGGCCGCAAAGAAGGCGTGTCAGGCATATCGCCAACATTGCAAACACAGCAAAACGTGGTTGTCGCAGGCAACGGAAACGCTGTGTGCTGGAATTTTGTGCGCGCCTATGGAAAATTGCAGCAAAGTCACGCAAACTCATTCGCATTTTCGGTTTCGTTTAGACGACAGCGCCAGCAAAGCCAGCCAACTCGCGTCGGCCATTATGTTACGTATACGCAGCGTTGCGCCGCTGCGGTGGCTGCGGCCGCTAAACAAGTTGACACAGAAACAACTTTGCATGTCGGTGCAATGCTCTTTGAATGGGACTGTTGCTGTTGTGGTTCTTGTTGTTGTTGTAGTTGCTGCTGTAGTTTACCAATGGCAACGTTAATATGTCTTCATTTGCAAAAATTAGCACCGACATGTGACTGCCTGCAATTTATTCATTTAAATTAGTGCTTTTTACAGTGCAACGCTTGGCAAATGCTCAAAGGGGTTGTTCTGCTTCATGTAATTAGTTGGTTTTTGGAATGTTTGCATTATACTTAGCAAAGGTTAAAAGAAAATGGTTTTATTAAATTGTTTTTTGTTTAACTGCAACACTCAAAAACTTGGACTCGCTTTTACGCCGCACAGTTTCACTACTGTTGAAGCTTAACAAAAAGAACATTTAACAATTAACATTGAGTTCCCATTGTTACTTGACTTCACTGACATTTCACGGATCGACATATGTGATTTGATTCGTTCATTAGGAGGTCGAACTCGCCTTCCTTCAATATTTTGTGCAGCTAAATTGACTTGCAGGAGCAGTTTGGCAATTAGGGGCCTCATTATGATATCCAATGCGATCAATTACGGTGTAAGTGAGAGTCTTGAAACAGCTACAGTAACCTGAAGTGATCCTATTCTAAGCCAGAGATACCCAGCAGCAGATTTATTGACTGAAAATAATATCAACGTGACTCAAAGTTCACAAGGATCATGGTTTTTTTTTACTAATGTCTCTTGCTTTCCTACCAATTCCATAATAACGCACAATATTGAAATTTTCTATATAGTTGCCAATAAGTTATGCGAATCGGTGTCTTTTACCTCCAACAAATTTTATTTATTTATTTTACTATTTTTCTTTCTTCAATTGAAATTCTTCTGCAGTAATTTTTAGATATAATCGACTATATAATCGTTTACAAAAAGCATTAATATTCAATTCCTCCATTGCATTCCTCAACACATTTCTTCAATCGAAATCCCTCTACAATAATTTCGAGATATAATCGTGTACACAGGCCTAAAAGTATGCCACAAAAAACAACTTGTAAAGTACACATTACGGGACACCAGTAAGGCGACTATATAATTGTTTACAAATTTTCAATTCCTCCATTGCATTCGTCAACCCATTTCTTCCATCAAAAACATCCTAAGATAACTTTGAGACATAATCGTGTAAACAGGCCTAAAAGTATGCCACAAAAAGTTGGTAAACATTATTAGCTACCCGTAATGCGATCTCAGACACTTATAGCTTTAAATGAAATGAATATAAAAGGGCAAATATTATCTTTCCAACAGCTCAGCTTAAATTTTCGCCAGGCCACTCCAGCTGGGATGCGCAGATCTAACTGCCATTTGAGATGAAAAAAATTACACTTTTTAATTCCCCAATATGCCACAGCCTACTGTTATTTTTAGCTCCAGTGAAGCAGCACGGCAGCAATTCCCGGCGCTGCGGCAAAAATACATTTCATATTTATGTACAAAGCCCGCACACGCCGCTGTAACGCTGCCACAAGCTACAACAACAAGCAATTTTTTGTATCCACTCTCTCGTCGCTTTATCGGTATCTATCGATTTATCGTAGCGTTGTTTATCTTGTTCCCCTCCCCCTTTGTGTGTATGTGTATGTGTGTGTGGCTTAAACAAATAGTAGAGGAGAGTGTTTAATAAATTTAAGCGCACGTGACACACGATTTCTTCTGCTCTCTATCCACTGCACACACACACACACACACACACAGGCGCACAGAGCAAAGGCTCAAAGGCGCCCAAAACCGAAAGCGACAAGCGAGCGAAAACAAAAGCGAACGCCAATAAAAATAAAGCAACGCACACTCACACATTTGCCTTTTAACGAGCTGTCACTGCCAATGCTACAGTCGCAGCCACTGTTGCCGTTGTTGTGGTTGTTGTTACTGTATCTGTTGGCAGCGCTTTGTTTAAGGATAACGTCAACGCCGACGCTTTGTGTTAACATGAAACAAAAGGATAATGCGCTGACAGTCGGCGGCAGAAGTGTGTGCGGTGCCAGTGCAAAAATAGAGCAAATGGCAAAGTTGAAGCGAAGCACAGTGACCGTCGAAAGCAACGAGGAACAAGAAAATGCACAGAAACAAGAGAGAGAAGTGAAGAGTGAAAAGTGTGATTGGCGCACAGTGCAGCGGAGTTAGCAAAGCAGAAGAATTACTGCACGAATGCGGCTAATGCCGACACAGAGCGACGCTGGCTAACTTGCGTACATTAATGAATAGCGGCAGCAACGCAACAACAAATCCAACAACGCCACCAACAACAACAACGTAAACCCAGTCTAACTGACGTTCATTGTTTGTGCGGGCATTGTTGTTCGTGTTGTTGTTGTTGTTATGGTGGCTCTAGTTGAATTAGTGGCGAACGGCGAGAATATCGTCTGACGGTATGTAATAAAACTGCAGCTACAACAACAACAAGAATTACACTTAATAGCTGAAGGACAACTAAAATATGAACAAAGGCTTAGGGACTTGAATGTCGGCAATTAGAGTACAAAGGCGAACAGTTTAAAAAGTTGCAATTTTATAATTAGTGGGACTTCTGGTAATAATTTTTAATGAAACCACACAGGAAGATAGTTTAACTTTAAAACGGCCGGAATGACAAGTGGCTATATACATTTATATTTATATTTACTTATGTTCTATATCATCAGTTGAGTCGGTTGAGCCGATCTGTTGAATGTTAAAATTGAATTCGGATTTTTAGATTTACTTAAGGTCCTGTATTTTTGTGTTCAAGGAATAATATTTTTTATTTCATTCACTCAGTAAATAATTAACTGACAATAAATGGAAACAAACTTAGGGATGAATTGAAATGGAACTCCAACTATCCGTTCTTTTGTCCATCCACCCGCTTCTACATCCACGCGACTGTCCGTTCGTCAATCTGTCTATCTCTTCTTCTTCTTCATCTGTACGTTTATCCATTCATCCATCTATCTGTCCGTTCATACATTCGTCCATCCATCCGTCAATCCATTTGCTTATCCATCCATCTGTTCATCCCTCCATCCGTTCATCCATCCTTCCGTCCATCCCTCCGTCTTTTCGTCCATTAGTCCATCCATCTGCCAACCCCTTTGTTTATCCATACAGCCGTCCAGCCTTCCCATTGGTCAACCATTCGTCCATCTATCTGATTATCCATACATCCGTCCATCCCTCCGTCCGTTCATCCATCCATTCTTCCATCCATCCGTCTACCCACCTGTTCATCCATCCATCCGTCCGTCCATTCCCCCGCCCGTTCATCCATTCGCTCTTCCGTCCATGCATTCGTCCGTTCATCCATTCGTCCATCCATCTGTCCATCCATCCGTCCATTCATCCGTCCATCTATCCGTCCACCCATCCGTCCATCCATTCGCCCACATATCTGGTTAATCTATTCATCTGTCCGTCCAGCCCTACGTCCGTTCCTTGATTCGTCCATCCATCCATCCCTTCATTCGTTCATAGATCTGTCCATCAATCCTTTCATCCGTTCATCCATTTGTACACCTGTCCGTCTATTTATCTGATCCATCCGTTCATCCATCTATCCATACATTCGCCATCCATTCCTCCATGCGTTCATCCATCCCTCCATCCGTTCATCCATCCCTCCATCCGTTCATCCATATGTTCATCCATTCATCCTTCCATCCATCTGTTGAGTCATCCATTCCTCCAGCGCTCCGTTCGTTACTCAAGCATCAGTTCAGTAATCCGTCCGTGCAGCCCTTTGTTCGTTCATCTATTCGTTCATCCATTCGTCCATCGATCCACACATCCATCAGTTGACTCATCCGTCCGTCCAGCCCTTCGTTCGTTCAACCATTCATCCGTCCATCCATCCAACCGTCCAGCCCTCTGTTCATTCATCCATTCGTCTAACCATTCGTCCAACCATTCGTCCACCCATCTGTTCAGTCATCCGTCCATCCAGCCCTCCCTTTGTTCAACAATTCGTCCATACATCTGTTTATCCCCTCGTCCAATCATTCATTCGTCCATCCATCCATACATTTATCTGTCCCTCCATTCCTCCGTTCATCAATCGGTCCATCCATTCGTCAACTAATTGGCACGCACGATAGCATTTAAAAAGTTCGTTATTTTGAATAAAATTCCCTATGAATTGTATTAGAAATCAATTTTAAAATTAACTCAAACAGTCCGAGTGAAGCAAACAAGACCCAAATCGTTTTTTTCATTTATTTTTTTTCTTCTGTATTTTTCTTTTCAAAGAAAAAATTTAAAACATTTTTTATAGAACTAGGAAGTCAAAGTAATCGAAGCCAAACGATTTTTATTTACATACCATATAAGTATATAAAAATATAACTATATATATAGATCTTCATTTTGTTATTTTCCTGTCCTATTATATTTCGCATCCCAGCATTCCAACCCAGAAAAAGGATACGCTTGCAATGGCAAATATTCTTATTTCCTACTCCAAAACGAGAAAATCAACTCAAAGCATTAGTTTCGTTTTCTTGCGCTGTTTACTCAAACGTTGTTATTGTTGTTGCTTTTGTTGTTGACTTCACTAACCGCCTATGCCCAGCAACATGATTAACCTCTGGCAGCGTTTGATAGTAAATGTTCCTGCTCATTATCCGGCTACGCCCGCTGGCTGCCGCTGTTTACTTAGGATAAATGAAATGAAATTTTCATTGGCTCACATCCGCTCGGGCGCCATATCCTTTTTACTGTTTTGCACTTTGTTTTGTATTTTTTTTCGCTGTTGTTGTTATTTGTTTATTTCTTTTGCGAAATGCGAAATGCGACCTTTCGCCAGCCCTTTTGCGCAAATTTGCTGCCGCCTAATTGAGCGCAACCGAGGCTCAAATATTGTATTATGTCCTGTTTGTTTGCGCGCGTCGTTCTTGCCTCCACTAATGGCTTTCAGCAAACCTGCACACACACACACATCCGCACCTGCACGACCGCCATGGCGCCGAGGTACATAGTTTATAAATTTTTCTAGATTAATAATCCCCATAATCCAAATAAGTCGCCGTGCCGTCATGGCCGCCGCCTGTACAATTTTATGCGAACAATGCACACACAGGCGTCCGTTCGTAATCAGCCTAATTGAAGGCGCTGTTGTCCTGGCGCTTCGATCATGGCCGCCTAATGGCTCCATGTCCGCACCTGGCCGGCTCGGCCGCTCTGTCAACATCGTCCACCGCTCGCTGAAAAACTGCCACAAAGTACAAAATGAAATTGAAACGAGGATTTTGCTTTACATTTCTGTAATATTTTTTTCTGTTGTTCTTTGTCGTTTCTGCTTGTCATATTTTCTAGGTTTTTATTTTGCCCCCGCACTGCAGCTGTCTCCTCCCACTCTGGTCGCTGTTCCATTGACGCATTTGTTTACTTTTTATAGCTACTCAATTCCATTCAGTTGCGCTGCCGCCTCTCTGCGTTCGGTCGTTGTTAATGCGCCGCAAAATATGCCACACAAGTGCGCGTTGCGCCGATGTTTTGGATTTTACTTTTTTAGCCGCCACTTGGGCTTCGCTCGGGGTGCGCGAGCGAGCACTTTTGCTGCATATTTTATATATTCTTTGGATTGAAATTTTGCGCTCGTCTTGTTGTTATTTACTGTGCTTCGTGCTTTGTTTGTTTTCAGTTTTCGGCTTTGTTTTTTGCCTTTTTTTAATGCCGCCCACGATCGATTTCTGGTTGTTTATGGTTGTTATGGCTGTTATTGTTGCTTTCTAACATTTTATCGGTGCCTTTCACCTTTTACGATTTGATGAAAAATTCATGAGTTCAGTGGCAGGAAATTCGGCGTATGCTCTCATAGAGAAGCGGTGTTGTTGTTGTTGTTATTGCCAATACATTTTCTAAGTTTTCTAAGGACTTTGATATTTACATATTTATAATTTATGAAACGGTGGCACCACACGCCAATAATTTATGCAATTTGGTCATTGTCATTTGTTTACGTGATTACAAATTGCAAAGCAATATTTAGTAGTCTTTGTTTTGCTATTTTGGATAAAGAAAAATACGAAAAATTGTCTGTATATTTGTGTTTTTATATATTCAGATCATGTATGTATGTATGTACTCGATAAAATTTCGTTTTTAAGAGTCCAAGAAAAGATAAGATATGGTTTAGGCAGATTATGATTAGACAGAGAAATTTCTGAATACTTTAATTCATTCATCAGACATTTATATCCACAATAAAAAATTAAAAATTTTAAGAAGCTGTTAAGCAATAAAAAATGCATAGAATTATCAATCTTCATAAGAAATTATTATAGTTTTCTTATTCTGAAACATCAACAAACCAAGGTCCAATGCCCACAATTTTTCCATAAATTGAAATTTCCAAGCCCTACTTTACCTCATAAGCTGCTTCTACTCCTTGCAGCGTTTCTGTTATTATACTTTAACCCACTTTAGCAGTTAATTACCGCATTTCGCTTAAGCATCTTCAACTGTAGCACAGCTTACACTGCCCGCAGCTACTCATCGCACACAAGCAAGCATCGTTGTAGTTCCTCTTCCTCGTTCTCATTCTCCCATACCATCTCCTCCCATCCTTCGAAAATATTACTTAATGTTTCCCTTTCTCTCCCTCTCCCCCCCTCCCTCTTACATTCCCTACTACACATGCCCCGTTTGTTGCGCAACTCATTAACTGTGTGTTCGCCTTCCACAAACAACGCTGCAAGTGTTGTCGCTGTGTGTGTGCGTGGATGGCAATGTTTCAGCTTAAATAACATCGATATTAATAATTTTATTAATGTGCTTCGATACACAGGCACACCCACACATACACACTGAGCTAGGACACGCGCACATAACGTTGCATGTACAACGCAAACTGAGGACAAGGACACTCAAATTGAAATATCATGTTGCGGGCGAATATAAATACACATCATTAATAAACGCAGACGAACCACTAACCAATACAAACAAACGACACGCTACGCAGCACAGCGAATGCCGACACATTGGCAAAAGATATGAGCAAATAATTATTGCATGTCAGTCAATCAGCGTCGAGATAAGCCATTCAGAGAATTAATAAACGGGTATTTACAAAGTGAAATTTATTACTGCATGTATTCTCACAAGTAAAACACATTTGCAGGCCGAAAAAATTAAATAAAAATTAATATCGCTCATACGCCCCAGTGGCCTAACCACTGTGCCGCTGCTGCAGCTGACTGCCCCATAGGTAGCGACATTTTGATTAATGATGCACTAAGCCCTCAATGCCCTCTCCGCCTCGCCCTCCCCCATGTAGTCGACACAGCCGCAGCAACAACGGCTGCAGAGACACAAAGCCTTTGACCGGCACGCACGCACGCAGCGTTTGCCCAGCGGCCAATAGTCGCCGTAAGCATCGGTTTGTCTCTGTCAAACCGCAGCATGATCGAGCTGCTAGATTTGCACCAAACCACAAAACCCCATTTCACATGGGGTGGCGACATCAACTGCAGCAGCCACCGTCACCTTCGTCGCCGTTGCCGTCGTCTCGGCTCAATTGACAAGTCTTTTGCGCTTTTCTTGCTTCCATTGTCGCTGTCATGCATTTGACACTTTCTCCAGTATTTTCAGTTCGCTTTGCATACACACAACGCCTTCGCCCCGCACACTGCTGTCGGTGCACTGCGGTCGCCAGTGATAAATGTGCCAGCAGTCAAAGCAAAGCTTCTTCGGCCGCAATTTGATTCCCCACCCCTCCGTTCCCTTCCGCTGCTGTCATTTGTAATGCCTTTTGGGGGCCACAAAAAAATTGATGGAAAGCTGAATAAATTTTGACCACTTTTGATGTCCATCAGACGCACAAACCGCCGCACGCTCCTCGCACTCAATGCGAGTATTTATGGTTTCCGTATCTGTGCGGCTGCCATTGTTCGCAGCACGACCCTGCTGCGCGCCGCTTCTTCCCACAAACAAATAACAAACGACATGCAAGACAACTGGCTTCGGCCGCGTGTGCAGGCGAGTGCGCTGTGCGGAGGCAAATAGAAACGTCAAAAAGTGATTTGAGTTTAGAGAAAAGGGAACAAATGATCCGTGTCGCCTGCGTGCGCTCAACTGGAATATTTTCCAATTCAGCATGAATTCTTATTTATGATTTTTCTCTCGTTGTACCGCTCCCTGTCGCCGCTGCAATGCAAGCAATTTGCTGTGCGTTTGCTGCAGCGCAAACTTAGCTCGAAGCCGATGTGAGCGGGGCGCGTTGACTGCAATTTCCATTTGAATTCCGTGCAATTCGCAGTCGCGCTTCATGCTCCTCAATGGCGCGCAAAATCCCCCAATTTATTTTACCGAACTGTGCGCACTTGGCAGCCATTGAACGCTTGTTGCCGCTGCATTCCCGGTACACTGTGCGCATTCGTAGCTGCAGAAGCTCACGTCGAAATGACATCCCGTCGCATTTGCTGCAGTGCTTTAGAAATTTAAGCGCATTTGAAGCTTATGACATGTGCAGAAATTCATTGGCTTCATGCCAACAACAAAGAACTAAGGAAACGGATAAGCAGTATGGCAACAACAACAGCTGAACTAGAAAAGAAAAGTAAGCACGAAGGAAAATTGTAAATTGCTGCATGTGTGCAATTGGGAAAATGTCACAACAACCAAATTTGTCCCATTGTGGGTTCAATTTTCATAAGCAAAAGAATAAAAAGAAAGGCAAGTGAAGGACAGTGATTGAAGTAAGGACCAAAGAAATAATCAAAGCGATCGAAACTAGAGAAATTTCTAGGAAACTAAAACATTTTCTTGGACAAAGAGTGCACCAAAACTTCATACTTTTATGCAGTACTAAGTATGTACTTTAAAACTCTGATTTGTAACCTTTTATCGTTGGGCTAGTTAGTTCCCTAGCAGAAAAGCTCACAATTCAATGAAATATAGCTACAACAACAGAATCTCTTTGAACAAAAACCTTCAATCAATACATCAAAAATACCGAATCAATGAATCTACCGCAATCAATCAAGGAACAATAATAATTTTAGCAGAAGAAACCAAAATTCAATGAACAATAACCACAACAACCAAATCTTTTTTAGCAAAAGCCATGAATCAATGCATCAGAAACACTGAATAATTGAATTTATCGCAATGAAGCAAGAAACAATATTAATTATAGCAAAAAAAACCCACAATTCAATGAACAATAGCTACAACAACAGCATCTCTTTGAACAAGAACCATGAATCAATGCATCATAAATACTGAATAATTAAATTTATCGCAATGAATCAAGGAACAGTAACAATTATAACAGAAAAAACCCACAATTCAATGAACATTAGCTACAACAAAAGCATCTCTTTGAACAAAAACCATGAATCAATGCATCAAAAACACTGAATCAATAAAAACCAAACTCCATGAAAAATAACTACAACAACATAATCTCTTGAAGCAACAACCATGAATCAATGCATCAAAATACTGAATCTACAATCAAAGTTCAAAATAGAAAATTTAGTTAAAAGGAGACAATTTTCCTCTTTCATTTGATGCCCATATATTCATCATTGCACAACCGCAAATATTAAAAAAAATATTTGAAATGTGTATGTCCTTAAAATTTTGAAGTTCTTTAAGAAGGTTTCTGGGTCAGGAAATGAAAAACTGACTATGCCAGGATACTATAAATTACCTCTAGTTTCACGTCTATATCCAGATTTGGATCGGTCTCGGAAAAATTAAAAAAAATTTTCGCACGGTGAAATAAATGTATAGTTGGTGTTTTCACTCAGTGCATCATAACTTTATCATTTTTCTTTCAATTTTATTGATGTTAGGCTTAATATTTGCTCAAATAATATATCTTTCATCGTAGAATTTAAAACCAAAGGAGATAATTTAAATTGGTCGAAAAATTCACTTTTTTACAACTTTCACCGTCAGTAACTTCGCCAAATCTCATCTGATTTGGACGATCTGTACATCGCTGCAAAGGCTAAGGTATTATCTTCTGACCGGCGGACAGTCATTGTTAGTCGGATGATTCGTTTACAAGATATATGTTCATAACTGAAACAACAGGGAAAAAACTGGTTTTTCGAAGATTTTTCAAAAACGCTTCTTAAAAAAATGTTTTGATTTTCAGTTTCGTGTTCAGCGGCCCAAAGTTAGTCTAGAAAACACTTTTATTTTTAGGTGCATTTTTCATGTCGAGTAGTGTTATTTGTTGTTAATTTCAACGAAAACAAATCATTGAGCAACAACAACAACATTGAATCAACAATAATGAATCAACAACAACGAATTACAAAATTAATTCTTAGATCAACAATATTACAGCAACAACAAAAATCAGTGAACCACAGTAACAACAAAAAAAACCTTTACAACACCAAAAATTCAAACTCTGACTGTGTTGCACAAATCTGTTGCCACACATTGCACCATATACACTGTTGTCACCCGAATAGTCGCAAATTTATTGAAATTGAAGTCAAGTTGGCTGCACGCGTTTGCACTATTTTCACCATATCGATTGGTGCAGCTGTGTGATTGTGTGTCCTGCCCACCCGAAGCGTTAAGAATAACACCGAAATTTGTTGCATTGCCACTAATCCTGGCGCTGTGCAAATGAAAAAACAAATTGTTTATTGCATTCGATACTATTACAAAACTAACAAAACAGCAACAACAAAATTGCATCGAGTGTTTTTCTTGCTCTCGAAATCGGCCAAATAATCCGCAGCAGTGAGTAACTTAAACCGACGCAAATACTCTGAAAAGTTTCGGGATTAGGGCGCGCGTCGAAATTTAAAAAGTTACAATTTTCTATTTGGTATCAAATTTTTAATCAACAACTAGTTGTGTGTTGCTAGTTTGCACAGCGAACACTTGTCAGTCAAAGCCGAACTCAGTTCAGTTGGCAATCGAAAAGTTGCACCAAAACCACGAAACTTGATTCAGTTTGAAATGCTCGTTGCTATTCAAAACCGCACCGCACTCAGCGCACAATGAAGCAATTTATTTGTCTATGGCCGGCACTTTTTCGTTGATTATTTCCATCTGCGACGCAAATTAAAGGCAAATCGAATTTATTCTCGCATAAAACGGACGCTGACCGCTTCAGTCGGTCGCAGCTTCGCATTGCGTTGCGTTGCCTTAATTGCAGCCCATAAAACTTTTGCCAATCATTCATTATTGAAGGCTGCAATAGATGAGCATCATTTGTGGCTGCCGCTGCGAAAGTTCTGGCGCAGCAAAGTTTCGCCAGCGCCCGCTTCCGTTTCTCCCAACATTGGCCAACATTTATTGGTTTATTAAATGAATGAATTGTACAAGTTGTAACGCGGGTGGGCCGTGAAAAATTCATATCGAGCCAACAGCCGTACACGAAAACTTTGAACAACAGAAATTCATTAAAACCTACACACGACACAACACGTAATCACGCACACAGCCGAAACGCCAACAGCAATAAACTTGCAGCAACAGCGACACACGTCTGAACGGGAAGGAATGGAAATCGAATTGGAATACTGAGTTAGATTGCTAATAATGTTTGTCATTGCTCATATGAGGAGAGAGGAGAGGAGAGGAGAGGAAGAGAGAGAGTTAAGTTGAGTTGATTTGAGTTGAGTTGAGTTGAAATGAGATGATATGAGATGCGATGAGATGAGATGAGATGAGATGAGTTGATATAAGATGAGATGAGTTGTGTTGAGTTGAGTTAAGATGAGATGAGATGAGATGAGTTGAGATGAGTTGAGATGAGTTGAGATGAGATGAGATGAGATGAGATGAGATGAGTTGAGATGAGTTGAGATGAGTTGAGTTGAGTTGAGTTGAGTTGAGTTGAGTTGAGTTGAGTTGAGTTGAGTTGAGTTGAGTTGAGTTGAGTTGAGTTGAGATGAGTTGAGGTGAGTTGAGATGAGTTGAGATGAGTTGAGATGAGATGAGATGAGATGAGATGAGATGAGATGAGTCGAGATGAGATGAAATGAGATGAGATGAGATGAGATGAGATGAGTTGAGATGAGATGAGATGAGATGAGATGGGATGAAATGAGATGAGATGAGATGAGATGAGAGAGGAAGAAAAAGGAGCCCCTCATTCGTTTGTCTGATTAGGCTGCAGAGTGAATGGATTCAATGTCGATTGGCTTCTACCATGACAAAAGGAAGGACCAGATCTCTTACCTTGAACCAAGTAAAAGAAGAATTCATCATCGTTTGACAAATTCAGAAAGACTTTAAAGAAACAGAGATTGAATGTCGAAACGTCTCTACTGAAACCCACCAAATGAAACAGAGAGATACATCAGGGAACCTAGAAAGTAGGTTGCCTCAAAAACGCTACTGTAGTGAATTGTGCGACTCACTGAAACAGTGTTACATCTTTTCATAAATACAAACATACTTTCTATTAACATTTACCCTACTTTTCCTGCTCTCCAACCTGTTGGTTCGTTGAGGATTTACACCCATTCAAGTCAACACGTCTTTGTTGAGCAGCCAACTCACAATGAATGCATTTTTGTTATAAATTCTATATTGATACACGTGTATGAGTCTTTCAATGGAAATCCCTTTTCTGTTTATAGAAAGTTTACGAAATTTGTTGTTGCATAGAGTTTGAACACAGCTCTGGTCCAGCACCGCACCGCACGCATTCACGCTCGATTGCATGTCCCAAATGTGCAGCAAAACGACCATAACATTTTACGCCCCCGCAAAAAAACGAAATTTGTGCAAAAAGACGAAAGCAAACCAAATGAAATGCAATGAAATTCAATCGTTACACATTCCACTCCACGCAGACCAAGTCGGCCGCCAGAATGCAACGAGCACCTACACGCCGGACGATCGAGCCGGACGGCCCAACGAGCCGTGGCTGCACGCATACCAGTGTGAAAATAGTTGAAAGAACTTTCGCAGCGACGAACCAACTTGGCCTGCGGCTAATTGAATGAAAAAGCAGCAGCAAAAATGCCAAAGGAAGTGGAACTTGTTGGGGGTAGCGAGGGCGCCACAGCAATACAACTGCACTCGACACTCGACTATTTTAGAAATTCGAGAACGAAATAATTGAAGAAACATAGACAAAGCGAGGCAACAGCGGAAGCGAAAGCGGCATAAAATCGAGTAGGTAAAGTAAAGAAAAACTGAGCTGCCGCCGTTCAAAAAACGTTCCAACATATTGGCGCCTGGACGGGGAGGCCGGGGCGCAATTCAATCGGCAGCTGAGCAGTTGGAGCACGAAGTCTGACAGTTGTTGCTGTTGTAATTGTAGTCGCAGTGGTTGGGCAGCATTGCCGTTATAGCATAAACTTTTGCACAACTTAATTGAAAATGAAAATTTCAGTAGCTTCAGTCGAGCACCGAAACTTTTCGGCAAATACTTGCTGCAAACTTACGCCATGGCGTCGGCATAAAAATGCTCCGACCCAATGAAGGTGTCGCAGTCGGCCACGCTGACGGCACCGGGTGGTCCGAGTGGTCCGCACAAATGGAGAAATTCATCGAGAAAAAACGTTGAACTGACTTGCGTCCAGCTGCGCAGTGACTTTGTACAATGTTGCAAATGTTGTTGCAAATGCAAATTGTTGCAATGTTGCTGCACTGGTAGCTGGCGGCTGGTGGCTGGTGGCTGGTCGGCGAGTGGCCAGCAGCTGCGCCGTGTTTGAATGGCTGAAATTAATGATATTGTCGTGTTGAGTGGGCGCGCCAGCAAGATTTCCATCACTTGCTGTCTGCAACTTTGCTTTGTGCTCTGCTGCTGGTTCGTTCTACAACTTGCTGCTGCTACGTTTTTCCGTTGTTATTGTTGTTTTTTTGTAGTGAGAAAGTATTATTCCGCTTTTGTCAAAGTTTGGCGCACAAAAATTGAAATCTTCACGTTTGAATTAATTAGAAGTGGCGAGTTAAAGTTTCCCAGTTGCAACGGCAAGTTGCCAATTGCGAGTTGCAAGTTGGCAATTTGCAGCGGCTGTGTTGTCATTGCAGTGGCTCGAGTTAATTTCGTGTAAATTAAATGCTAATTGATTTATTTTTTTGTTTGAACTGAATTTGCAAGGGAATTGCAATTAAAGTTACTCATACGCCCCCGTCGCTGAAACGCTTTCATGGAGTTTGCTGGAAGCGGTGAAAAGGAAGGACGAAAAGTGAGAGAAAGCGTATTGAGAACGCAGTGTTTGTATTTAGTTTTGTAAGCCGAAACTTAATTTAAAAAAAAAATAGACTTTTTAAAAACTTTTCAAGCAGAAAAGTCTAAAAGATCATTTAAAAGTTAACATATTGATTCGTTTTCACTTGCAGCACTTTAAATTTGAACAAATCGAACTAAAGAAATGCAACATTTGAAAGCATTTCAAAAAAAATTAAAGTCACTCATACGCCCCGTCAGCTCAATGCTACTGCCATTTGCGCACAGCTTGCCGCATCAGGCGATTACTGCTAATAATTTATAAGCAGCTGTTCTGACGTTGCACGCTTCGAAGACGTCAGCAACACTTACATTTGTGCACTGCACAGCCGGGAAAAAAGGAAATTCGCACAGTGTCCTCCTCGTTCCGAATGGCGTTCTGGCGCTGGCGCGCATCAAAACAAGCATAAACATTCGCCGCAACTGCGGCGCCAATGCTGTTTGCAGTTCGTTTGGCATTTGGCGTTGGACGAGCAAAAGCATTCCACCCCACTAAAAAATTAATGAAATTCTTTCTGTGCGGATTGTGCGGAATTTCAAACGCAAAACACGCTTTCAGAATTTTCTTTCCCCTCACAGTGCTTTTTTCCTATTGTAAGTGTGCTCATTCCAGCTGCCAAACAATTTAAAGTTTATAAAAACAAAATATAACAAATTACAGCATAATCGACTTGAAGTCAACTTTTAAAGAGCTTTAAATGCTGCAAATGAGTCTGTTGCAGCTTTTTTCTGTCATCAAATTAAATAACAACAACAGCGCCAGTAGTTGTTTAATACCGGCGCAACCACAACCCAAATGACCAGCCAGCCAGCGTCAATTTTGCGGTCAACCAAAAGCAGCATCAACACTTAATGTGTACAAAAATAAGCAGCAAAAAGTAAAGTGGGACAAAAGGAGAACATTTTTATGGCATGGATTTTAAAGAATTAAAGAAGATTTAAAGAAGGTCAAATATAAATTTTTAAACTCCCATTTGTTAGCTGCCCAAAAATTACCTAAATTGCTAATTTTTAGCGAATGTCCAGTCCTTCTTCTTTTTTTGTTTCAACTTTGTATGACCTCGCAGCACTGTGCGGCCGCATATTATAAATTAACCTTAATTAACGCGCCTCAAATATATTCAAATTTCTGCAGCCTCACACAGCACAACAAACACAAACACACCCTAGGCCGTGCCGGCTGCCGAAAATTGCCAGCCGTAAATTCAAATTACTTAATATGCCACAGTGCCCCAAAGTATGCTACACCCACATATGCACAACTAAGCGGACCCTTTGCCTGCGCCAACTGAAGTGAAAAAACAATTAGTAGCCGCTTATTGTGCTGGCAGTTAATTTAAATCGCTGCGCTCGCATCGATACGGCGCCGCACGGCCCTCGCGCTCTGCCACACCAAAGCATCGGTGGGCAGCAGCAAGTAATTTTTGGTATAAATAACCAAAACCAATTACACGCACACATAGCCATAGCCGTGCGAGCGCGCCGCAGCATTCCCGCACACACACACACACACATGTACTATACATGTACGAATATACATATTGCACACACTTACATTTTTGCATTAATACAAATTACAACGACGCTTAATGCGCATTAATGCTTAAAGCCTCGAATTAATGTCATGACATTATTTATCAATGATGCCCAAATGGCCGATAATGTTTCATCGTCGGCATCATCGTCATCATCGTTGGTGTTGTCGTCATTTCACTCAGCCTCGGCCCACTCAATTGGCGGCACGGGGCTACCTTAATGCCGAGGGCTGTCCGCTTTTTCGTGGCGCTTGAAATTAATTTCCGGTTTACGAGTGGCCAACGTGTTGGCCAATCAGCCGACGGCTTTGATTGAAGAGGGTCATGCGGGCTTTAAAACGCGAGTGAATGTCGCCCGAGCGGCAGCCAACTGGCTGGTTGCTCAATATGTAAGTAAATTGTGCTACTCGATACTGATTTTTAATGAAAGCACAATTTTGTCAGAAAATTTACAGAATTTAAAAAAATTAGTCAAATGCTAAATCGGCAGCAGCTTAATGGGATTTTATTTCAAAATTCCTCTAATGAAAAGATCAACTTTTTGTGCAGAATAGAAATATGTAATTAAATGAATAAATTATGCTAACTGCATATTTTAGGAGCAAATAAAAAAGTATGCCTAAAAGTATGCAGCAAAAATGTGTTTCATCAATTTTATAATAATTAAGAAAACTTTTGAGAGCTTTCGCGGTGACATAGTTATAGGCGTTGTGTTAGAAATAATAACAACTGGGGACCATAAAGCACAGGGACGGATTCAGAAAAATTTTTTGGGGTGGGTTTCAAAAAGTACTTCTTTGATATTTTTTAAAAACCATTCAAAACACAAAAATGCCTTTTTATTTGTATGCAGTTTTAGGGTCGACCATAATATTTCAGGGGGTTCAACGCCCAAAACCACCCCCTGAATCCGCCACTGATAAAGCAGCATCCAGCTAAGTCATGATTTGTAGCAATGTGCTGCATGCTGCTTTATGGTCCCTAATTGCTATTATTTCTATCACAACGCCTATAACTGGGCAGTAAATTTTAATCTCTGAATTCTGGCTAAATCGATGGCTTTTGTATACAAATATTTATTTGATAACTCCGTGTAATGAAAATTGTTTTACTAAACTTTACACATACTTACTTCGATATGATCTGCGTCATGTTAAAAAAGCAACCACGTGACACCTATTATATATTTGTAAACTCGTTTACTACGCAATTAAAATTTTCATTGCTATCTTATATCAGAAGTTTCAGTGGTTCGTGCACCCGTAATATTTTCAACTCACATAAAAAAGGTTTATTTTCGAAACGAAAGAAACTTACTTACTGAACTGGCCATAACAATTCGTTATCAAAGTTATTGTCAGCCACAAAAATTATCTTCAGGTGCCTTTGCTTTGCGCGCACTTTCTCCAATTGGTCACACCAAGACATGATAGGGCGTCCGCAACTTGGTCCTGCCACAGGAGACACGGTTTCCTCTTTGCCGACGAGCTCCAACTAACCCGTCAAAGACTTTTTTCGCCTGAGCGTCGTCGAGCTGCACCAACAGTCAAATAAATATTTGCAAATAGTTAATAGGACTTGTGGTACTAAAACGGGCCGCATAGGTCTCTGTGTGTGCTACCTAACCTTACTTAATTTGAACGAAGTAAATTAAAGAATACATTGGATTTGAGTCCTTTTAACTGCTTCAGCCGCTTACATAAACTCAGCAGGTCTGAGAATTAAGTTGGAATGAGCAGCTTGCAGCACATTTTCATAACTGTAACTATGCAGGTATAACAACAACACCACTAGCAGTTTTTCGCAGCGCGTACATCATCCAAAATAATCTCATCAAAGACACTAACCTATATGTTTTCCAACATAACATCCTACCAAGCAGCAAC
Organism: Melieria picta; assembly: GCA_964056695.1. Taxonomy (NCBI): domain Eukaryota; kingdom Metazoa; phylum Arthropoda; class Insecta; order Diptera; family Ulidiidae; genus Melieria; species Melieria picta. Next base: position 4,245,053 of record OZ057398.1, read on the forward strand.
GGATGCACAGAGGACGTTCTACACAACCCAGTAATAAATTTTGAGACATGAACAAAGGTGTCTCTCGACAACAAATGTAGACCCTTTACCTAGAACAACTAACCATAGTTTAGTTAATCACCCACCCTAGCAAAACTTCAAACCACTAATGTTACCTACACAAGGCCCACTGCTCCCTAACGAAGTAAACATGGAGAAAAAAGCTTCGAAAAACATTAAACAAAAAATGAAAAAATTTCATTTACAAATAGCCAAACTATTGAACCAAAAAATGTATATAAGTATGAATTGTAGCGAACTCTAAAAGTTATTTTGCTTACATGTATTTTATGGAGAAAATGCAAATATTGATTTTAAATTTTAATACTGAAATGTTTTCTCTTGGCAAATTCAAACTTCTGGCCAATACATGACCCAAACTCATAATTAAAATTCCTTACAACATAAAAGGAACTATCATAAAACCCAAATTACAAGTATTTGTTCATCGTTCATGTTGTGTTCCTACCAACTAATACCATTACCTGTTATCATGCCGAAGGATTGACCGAAGCACCATTCACTCTTTTGTACTCAGCATGCACCCTTCACTCTTCTTATCTTTGGTTCTCTTGTCTCATATTTTCATTTTCGCCCTTGTCTACACATCTCAAACGACCACATCAAACAATCAAACTCCATACTCAAACACTCTGTGACTAATAAAACTCGTATTTTAGAGTTAAATACCGAAATGTTTTCTCTTGGCAAATTAGAAATTCTGGCCACTACACGGCCCAAACTCATAACTAAAATTTCTTACAACATGGAAGCAACTATCGTCAAACCACAAATTAGAAATATTCGGAACCCAAACTTCGGCCATTGCCAGCTCTCCAATGATGCAAAGATTGCAAAAGCATAACAACAACAATAGCAACAAAGTGCTGATAAACTTGGAATCAACAGCTGCACATCCATTTCAGCTCAGCAGCAAAGAAACCGAGGCCAGATTTATGCAGCACACCGCTTTCTAAAAGGTCAGCAGGCGCCCCGACAGACAAATCAGTCGCATTAAAAGTGATTTAAAATTCAAAGGAAAGTCTTTTTCATGCAACAACAGCAAAACAACCACAGCAACGCCAACACGTGGTCGTTCACCCATAAAAAAATTGCACGCAAATTTCTGCCTAAGTACCACAAAATCTTTGCAAGTGACTTGAGTCGAAACTTTGGCGCCTTTAAAACGAGAAACTTTGATTTGTTGTCGCAATAAATAAAAATAAAAATTCATTTGAATTTAAATCGACTTTTAACGAACGAACAACAACAACAAGAAGACAGCCGCCCACATGCAGCTTGTTGTGATGCACAGTTCAGAGGAACACGGAAGAGCAGAAGAGTGCGGGACACAAGTTGAACAGGAAAACTTTTCACTGCTTTTGCCTCTACGACTTCCACGTTGACTTTGGCCAAAGTTTACTTCTTATTTTGCAAATATTTATGCATGCGCCAAAAACATGCCAACAGCTACAACAACAACAGCCACGAGCGCCAGCAGCTAACACCCATAACATCAGCAGCAAGTCTAGCAACAAAAACAGCGATAACAATAAAGAGGATTTCTATAAAGTATGCGGCGGTAAATTGAAATATTTACAACACTCGAACGCAGACAGGCGCACGCGCACGCGCCCCACATCCAACGGCGGCGCCGGCAATGTGCGACCGAAAATTTATGAGCCGTGGGTTCGGGCCGTGCCCGATTGGCTTTAATATTCCATGCAGCATAAAAATGCGAAAATATTGAAAGGTGCGCTGAAATATGACACAAAGGCGGTGGGGGGGGGCGTGGCGGAAACGCAGCTAGATAAATGATGCGAACGGCGTAGCGAGGAAGCGATAAAGGCACGAAGCCACTCGGAATGTATCAATTTTTGCGCGCGCGGTAACAATCGAAAGTAATAAAAATCAATAAACCGCTGCATACAAACACAAACACGCAGCGACACGCAGCGACATAGAGCAGTGCCGGGGCCATGTTGCTTACAAGCTGCTGGCAACACTTGACATCGCTGTCAGATCTCGCAAAGATTTTCACCTCGTGTGCAGCCAAAAAATGAAAACGAAAATAAATAAGGAAATTGTAACCTCTCGACGCAGCGCGTCACATGGCCTCGGCCCCAGTCGCAGCAGACAATAGCAGCGCAACAAAAAGCGCTTTGTTGGCGACGCTCCATTGTGCTGCTGTCTGCCAGCTACCTGCGCTGCGCCCCCCATTGTGTTCGCGCTTATACGCGCCGATGTGTGCCAACAATGAGCGGCGCGTAAAAAAGTAAAAAATCGAATTCCCGCCAGCCGAACGAAGTGTGTCATAAATTGATACATCAAAGCACAAACACACACACACACACGTACACCAATGTGCGTTTCATCAATGGGCGCGCAGACAACGACGACAACATTTCATTACATTCAAATTTGAAAATATTGAAATTTTGGCGCCGTTCTCGAATTCCTGCCGGAAGCTGACACATTGTCATTACGTCTAGCCAGCCAATGTGAGTGTATTGTTCGCACGCGTTCAGATGTCACATGTGGCAGCAGGTTCAATCGCTCGCTGTGCGTGTGTGCGTGTGGGTTTCAAGTACTTTCTGGGCAGCAAGAAATTTTACAAATACAATTTTCATATGTTGATTCACTTTGCAAATTGGGACTTTTATAGAAAAAGATAAAAATGCTAAGAACTAATAACACTTTACGGCATGTTGAATATTTACTTTGTTGCTTTGAGCAGCGCTTGAAATATTTTAAATTACTTTAATAATTTTGTGAGTTCATGTTTTACTTAGTTACTTAAATACCAGTCATCGAGTTTCAATCTACTTCAACATAATCCTCCTAGTCGGTGATGCACACAGGATTTCATTTTGGGGGGTTTTGCGTGCAACTTATGAGCTCAACTCTATTTGAACTCATATTTTGAACTAGCAATTTTGGGGGAGAGAGCACTGCTCCTAGTGCTTCCGTACTAAACACGTATTCTCCATTCAGTTAAACAAAGCCTCGACAAGGCTTCCTTCTTCTCGTTAGCAAAGACATGATTCATGGTAAACTTTATGCTTTGCCATCATAATATATCGAATTTCCAGCTTGTAAAAGTAGAATTGTCATCCGGTGATAGTTGGAAAAGAATCATGGGGTTAAAGTCTAAGAAGAGGAAGATCTTCATTAGTTATGCCCACCGAAAACCATTGAAAATCTGATCAGAGAAAGACATTTCCTAATATGTATCCTACTTTGTTCGCAGCATGTGACAATTTGTAAAGAAATTGCTAAAGATTCACTCAGGCTTCAACCTGTTATCCTGTCGAAGAAATGACCCAAACAACCACCTTTTGTTTTCCTGTCGAAGGCCTGGCCGAAGCACACCACCTGGTCAATGACTTTTCGTTCCTTGGTCCATTTGTAGCCACAATTATGGAGCTTCCCTCTTTTAGCTATGTCACGCGTTATATTGAGTAGTTTCGTCTAGCTTCTGGTCCTTTAGGACTCTTCTTCTTTCTACTCCTTTTCTATTGGCTCCCTGTCCCAGTATATGCTACCCTCTACTCGTCAATGCTGGCTACTTGCACACAATATGAGCAGCTCATATAGTTCATCATTCTATAAGCAAGCCAAGTCTACAGGTAACTTTCTGAGCAAGTTTAACACTAGAACGCCTAAGAGAGTCAAAATGACTCTATTGAGATCTTTTATAATTTGATTGCATCGATTTCTAAAAGAAAATTCACAATGATTTTTTACTATTTTTATAAGCCAAATGAAATATAAAAATTTTAAATATTATTAAATGTTGTCCCTAGTGTGTCACATAATTTCATATGAATTAAATTCAGGGATTTAACTATTATAAGTTTTTTAAGAAAATAATTGCAATGTAACTGTCACAATGCAACATAAATTTTATTTGTTGATTATAATTATTATTTGCGACAATTAATTTTACGTTGCGTAATAACTGTTATGAGAAACGAATTTTTTTTTCTTTCTCGGTAATTATTATTTTGGGATTTTTTTGTTTACATTGCTTCATAACTTTTATTTATGATTTTTTTGTTATTTACGTTGCCGATAACTATTATTTGAAATAAATTTTTTTTAAAATTGCTTCATAACTTTTATGAACGAAATTTTTTTTTACGTTGCCTTATTACATTTTCAGTATGAATTGATTTTTAATTGTTTAGTTGTTGGTGAAATTTAGGTTTCTGCAGTTAATTTGCCTTTGTCAATTTAAAGCAATTAAAAATCAATTCATATCCAAAATGTGGTAATTAAAAAATTTGTTTTTTCAAAATAATAGTTATCGGCAACATAAATGAAAACAAATCATAAACAAAAGTAATGAAGCAACGTAAAAAAAAAATTTCTCAAAATAATAGTTATCGGTAACGTAAATTAAAAAAGTCATTAATAAAAGTTATGAAGTAAAAAACAAAAATTCCAAAATAATAATTATCGACAACGAAAAATATACTTGTTACTTATAACAGTTATTATGCAACTCAAAAATATATATTACATGATAATAGTTATCGGCGACGTAAAAAATTTCTTATTGAGAATAATACAATTAAAGCAATAATTATAGAAATTTCTTAAATTAGGGCAATTTGTTTATTTCCAAAAATATGGATAATAATTATTTTAGGTCTCTGATTAAATTGGCGGGGCATTCTAGTGTTAAGCTGCACTTCGTGTCCTCTTAACATTTCATGCTTTGTAATGCAACCAGCCATTTCGGAGAACTCCAATTTGGAGTAAAAATGTACTTGACTTCACTGCCTAATGATTTCTTGAAGGCCATCCCTATGGCTATCCAATTCTAAACCAGACCTACGATCGTCGAACTGCTTAATTCAATTCTTGGTTCGACTACAGAGAACTGCAATTTCTTCTCTTTTGCTCTCTTCCCACATATCCTTCAATTTTTTTTTTTCTCTATTCCCAAAAATCCTTCAAGTCATATCAGAGTCGTCCAGTTTACTTAACTGGCCATAAGAACCACAAAAGTCACAAACTTTTTCTCCAGGCGCTTCCGCTTTGGGCTCGCCTTCTCCAATTGGTCACACCAAAAGAAAATAGGGTGTTCTCTTCTTGGTCCTTTCACCGGAGACACGGCCTCCCTCTTCGCCACCAACCTTCAACTACCGCGGCAAGCACATTTTTCTCACCAAAACTAAGTTTTCAAAAAACTGAAACCAATTCAACTACGTAATTCTCGTTTTCAAATGTCATTAGTTAATATTTTTTATAGTTTTTCAAACTCTGCACTGAACTACAATCAAGCCGCCACTCTGAAAATGTGCTCAATTCATTATTATTCTTGTGACCACAAACGCTTCTCTGTATTTGTTTATTTATTTATGACATTCATAGACACGCAATCAGCGGCGCATGCCAGCGAATTTTGGGAGTTACAAGTGCCCCAAATATATGTTTACTACAGAAAGTGTGGCTCGAAAGTTGTGTACGAAAGTCTTTCGCTCTCAAAATGTAAATCATACACAACACGTGCCTCACCACTTAACACGAAGGCGTAAGCGATACCCGAAATATGCGTTCACATTCACTAATTACGAAACATGCTATTTGACGATGCGGCAACACTTTGTGACACGCGCCACATTGTGTTATTAAGTTTTATTATAATAATGCTACTCACACTCAAGCACACACACACACACACATACACACATTCCTTGGTAATATATGCCATGCAAAGTTCAAATATAATAATGCGGCGCCTAAAATCACACACAAAATTTGTCAGCCGCTCCCAAAGGCATCGCATTACAACAATTAAAAAATCAAAAGACAAAAAAAGCGCTGGGATTTATGTTAGTAATTTAATTGAACAAAAGCTGCGCTCTAAGCTTTGTGGCTGATATTGAATTTTATTAATTTTTTTTGTACTTCAGAAAGCAAAACAATGCTTTTGTTTCATGAGTAAATCTGATTAAAATTGATTAGGTTATTTGTTCATTAATTAATTAATTTTTTTTAATTTCCATTTTTTGCGTGTGAGCGCTGGACAGATTTTAAATGGTGTAAGTACGTTTGGGATAAAAAATAGAGAAAAAATTATATTAATATTCATGAACAGTATGTTAGATTCATATTTCATAGTTCATAGTTAAAAAACATAGGGAATAGCAAATGGGACACAGTAAGTGGTATACTTCGACCAGTCTTCGGCACAGGCCGAACAGGCTGTGTTATTATGATGTGAGCTGGTGAGAATCTAAAATGACAACAAACAAATATCTATGAGCATATAAATCTTGTGCAGAAAAATATAAAAATTGGCGTTTTTTTACACTCTTCTATTTCACAAGTCACTTTATACATTATTCGGACAGCCAGCTAAATTGCGTAATTAAGGCATTTTCTTAAATTATTCTCAATTTAGCTCTAAATTGAACTCAATTTGTCATACAAAAGTCTCAATTTAGCTAATTGCAATTAACGCTAAATTTACCATAAATTGAGTTTGATTCGCCATGCAACCCTGTGACGTATTTTTATCGATAAACAAATTCGTTTACAATAGACGGAACGAAAACGAAATGGAGAAACTGACAGAATCGAAAGACTTTTTTAACATTTATTTGCTTTGAAATTTTGAAAAAAAATTGTATGCATGAGTAGGTATGTTGAATAAATATTAGCAAATGTCATCCAACATCCCAGTATCGCCTCAAGTCATCTCTTCGATTGCTCCATCGAAATTACTGGGCCCCTAAAAGTATGCAGTTGCACAGTGACGGCGGGTTTTGTCATCAAAATATTCATAAAATATGTAAATAAAAAGTTTAATCAAATTGAATCGAATTTCTACGCTTTACGTATTCAAAGCTCAAAGTAATAAATATTTAAAAATTTACTTTTACCTTTACAAAAAAAGCGCCATGGAAATGATTGTAAATGCACATAGCAAATTTAATTATGACGTTACATAGTTCACAGTTGGCAGCAGCAGCTCAAACACTCTATTTATCAATAAAATATAATTGAGTGCGTTCAATGAATTAAATGAATTTTTAATCAAATCAACTCTACAGTTCAGCGTATAATTTAATTTCAACGCTAAATTGGTGTTAATACAGTGCCAAATTATGACTTACACACACACACACACCCACACAAAAGCTGCATTTTCAACATTTGCATGCAGTGCATTTAGTTTTGCAAAAAATTAGTTTTGGTCATATTTTTTCAAACAAAAAAACATAAAAATCTGAGTTTTTTTACTTTCACGTATTATAAATTTCTTGCCAATAAATATTCAAACAAATTTAATAATAGAAAATATTTTAACAAATTAAATAAAAATGTTTAAGCTTCAATCAGTGCGAAAATTTGCTGAAATTTAATTGCAAAAATTGCTAAATTCTGCACTCAGCATCAATTTCAGCGCACTTCACGCTTGACCATTTGAGGTTAGAGTGAACAACATTGCTGCGCCAATCTGCGCTACGCCACTCTCGTTTATCGCAAATTGAACGCCTTTCAACGTGCTCGGTGCCTCGCAGCTTTCGCCGCGAACTATGAATTGTGAATTATGCAAATTGTGTTGTGCGCAGATCGACGCTGAACGCAGTCTGTGCGGCTCATGTCTGACGTTTGACATTGACAAGCGCGCGTCTAGCGTTGGCCGCTTAACGCGCCGAAGGTGCGATTTGTGATTATTATTGCGTGCACAATGATGTGGCGCATTTGATGCTATTGTTGTTGTTGTTGTTGTTGTTGCTATTATTGTCAGTGTCATGATTTGGCTATTACGCTGTTGAACGCTGTGCGCTGTCAGGTGTTTATCAGTTGGCTTTTTCTTTACATTCTGCAAGTTAAGCAAAAATTTATACTTTTCCACTAAATCATCGTCGAGTTAATTTTATAAATGACTAAGCATTTTTACTACAAAAACAACCACAACAATAGTGACAGTGGATTATCTTCACTTGTTTACAGCATGTAGCGAGCCGTAAAAACCTTCAGCGTGACGGGGCGTATGAGTAACATCTAATTTTTCTTCATTAATTTTTATGCAAACGCAGCAAAAAATCAACTAAAGACCTAAGCAACTTTCGCCAGAGATAAATCAGCAACATTCCTTTCAGCCAGCGCCTTAACTTGTAATCCAATAAAAACGTAGCACTCACACACACACACACACGCACACGTACATATTTACCGACTCACCGCTCGTCGAGCGCGTTTGCAGCATAATTAAATTATGAACTACATAATAGCCGACTTTTTCTTTTATTGACTTAATAATACTTGCCACAGCAACGCCAACAACAACAACACAATGTGAAAAAAGTATAAATCCAACAACAATCACTTTAATAATAACAACAACAAAAGGAAAAACAACAAAACCACAACAAAGAAAAACCTGCAGCAGCGCAACGCACAATAAGCGCAAATAATAATTTTATGCCAACAACAATAACAACAACATAAAGACCCAACCCACACACACACATACACACACACACACACAAATAAGTAGATATACGAACTTTGTACAAAAGTGAGCATTTACCTGCGCATACATTTTTTTATTTTCTGTTTACTGTTGTTTTTTCTTGCGGACTATTATGCGTGGTGATTTATGGCCCAAGTTCCTATAGGCGACCACCAACAACGAGCACATCAGCAACAACAACGTTTATATTAGCACTAGAAAGTGTACTAATGAAAAATTATTGCCATGACAAACAAAAAAAACAACAACAAAAATACAAAAACAAGTAAAATGTTAAGAAACACTGTTACAATAGCAACAACAACAACAACAGAGAGAAAACCCAACAAATTAGTAATAACAACAAAAAGTAGTCACAAAAACAATAAAACTGACTGGTCAATGCAAAATAAATTTTGACTTTGGAATAACAAAAAATAAATATATAACAATGTATAAGTAATTTTTTAATAACAACGACAACAACACAAACAATGATCAAAAACAAAAAAAATCACTGTAAAGAACGATTTTTGCCTACTTTTAATCTAGCAAAACCTGCCTAATCCTGTTTTAACAGGAAAACCTGTTTTAATCGTAAGAATTTCGTAGGCAGCTTTTTATTAAATTCATACAACAAAAACAACGTTCATGAAAACAAAATCTGAATAAACAAGTCATAAAGCAATTTCTTTTAAGTAGCCGATGGATTCGAAGAGCAAAGGCGGTATTGAAGGCTGTGAAAAGCCACAGCCACTAAAATGACACTCCTGATTGAGCTGGATATACTCTACCAGTGACGCACGTAAGGGCGTGTTTTGAGGGTGAAACCTTCCACATAAATAACAGTTTGTTACAAACATTTTGAGTGACGATTATTCGGACGGACGAAATTCATAAAGTCTCAGCTTAAAGTGAAAAACAATTTAAAAAAATTTTCACACCGGAAAAAATCCATATGGGCGTGAAACTAGAGACCAAACATAGTAATACTGCGTACTCAGTTTTTCATTCTACATCTACATTCTACATCTACATTCTACATCCTTTTAAAAGGACTTCAAAATTTTGAAGGGGATAAAAAAGAAAAAATATATAAAAAATATTTAACCTCGTTAGAATATGGCGACATGTATATTAAATGAAAGAGGAAAGGCTCAAGAGTTTAAATAACATTGATTTTTTATCTATTTGTAAGAAAAGGATATGAAAAAGGTCCTTTGAAAATTTTAATCCTTTATATCCTTGAAAAGTTATGCAGAATTTTCTTGAAAATTAAATATGTTTCATCCCCAAATCTTCTTGATCCTGAGCTTCTTATCTTTTTAGTGATTTTTTGTATGCATTCCGCAGCTTAACAGTTGGATATCATTAAGAATGGGACTTAGTCAAAAGACAGACATATAGTAAAGGCTTCACAGTATGGATCCTCACTTCAATTGCATAGAGAATTAAATATAAAATGAGAATGTGACTAACACTAACGATTCTAGTAGGAAAGATAGACTGAACTTCAAGTTAAATATTTCTCTTATTCTCACATCTACAGCCTCCTAACTTACCACTTCATTTCGCTTTTGAAACAAATATTAAACTGACTTATTTACATACTCAAATATTTCTGCGTTCTAACAAAAGTTTCAAGCACTTTCCACCAGTGTTGTTCAACCAACACAGCTGACTTCTAATAATGCAACCTATAAATGAAATTAGTGCAACTTTACCGCCATTAAATTAATTTCACATGAAATCATTTCATATAAAGATTATGTATTGATTTCAACTTATTGAAAAGTTACATGAAATTTATTCTCAACTTTAAAAGTGCCCATTGCATCTCTGTCACATGGCCACAACTTTAACTTAGTCCAACTTTATGTCGGTTTTCATAACACTCAAATTTTTAATTACTTAAATACAACTTTGAAAGCCATTGCAATCGCTCTTCATATCTTATATCCCTGACCGCAAAACAACAACGTCACATTACAAGCCACATTTACCGCACAAATATGCACAACAATAATGATAATAATTTCAAAACATTTCGCTGCACAACATAACTCAATTCAATTCAAATCGATCATTTAATGTGAAGAGCTGTAAGCGGCTTACGAAAATCATCATAACAAAACCAGTTGTTTGTTGTCTTGCATAGTTGCCACTACAACCCCCACCCCACCCCACCACCCACTCACTCCACCATCAGCGGCTCAATTAAGTGAAGGGCTTATTCAAATAAATTTGCCTTCATCGGCTGCGTGCCACGGCAACTCACTCGAAGAGAGGCCAGAGTCGCTTACCTCCTCCACTGCTGCTGCTGCCGCTGTCTGTCGGCAATATTTCTTGCTTTTGTTTTACGCCAATGCCGGCTCGCAGCAAACTATCGAAAATTTTCGTGCTCAACTCTCAAGTGCATGTAAACAATAACAATTCAAAGGCACAATCGAGCGCACTTCAACAATAAGCAGCATCATCCTGCCAGCTCCTGCCCCGCTCCGGCTGCCGCTCGACAACTGCAATCTCATCTCTCCTCATCGTGCGCCGCCATTGTGCATAGCATTTAAAATAAAAGCCAACGCCAAACGAAGCAGCCGAGCCAAATGCAAAACGTACTTTGCTGCGCAAAAAATCGACTTGAAAGCGACCCCCCGACCCCGCTGCACTGCAACCACTGCAGCCAGCGCCAGCTGCAGCATTTCTGTCATTCTTTTTCGCTTTTAGCTGAGCTTGTTTTTTAGTTTGTTCTAGTTTTATATGCAAAATTTATGCATTTCCATTGCCGCTGCTGTGACTGTCACTGGCGCTGCGATTGTTGCTGCTGCTGCAAAAATTTCCTCTCAATGTAAACAAATGTAAAGTGCGAGTGCATGAATGGCAAAATGTTTTAAAAACTTTTTAGTTTCTTTTTGCTCAGCTTTGACAATTGTTTTCATTACTGGCACCGCACTGCTCTCCACTCATCGCTTAGCTTGTTCTTGCAATTGTTTGTATTGTTATTGCAACTATGGATGACAACATTTCCAGCATGCTGAGGGTCAACGCTGCGTATGAGTGACTTTGAATGTCGACTCAACTCGTATTGAAATGTTGCTCCTGCCCATGGGAAAACAATGCGTTTTTGTGCTGCCTTGCACCTTCACATTCTATTCGAAATATTTTCGTTTATTTGTATAACTTTTGTGATTTGGAAAAATGTTTTTTCTAAAACAATTAATGTCGAAATGAATGGCTGCCTAAAAGTACTTTGCAGGCTAATTTGAACCCAAAAAAACAACAATAACACCAAAAACAGACAGACACTCTGCTCGAAATTCACTCAAAAGGCATTTCAACAGAGACCGCACAAAAGGGTTGAGATCCTTTAATCTCTTAATTAGAAAAACAGCACAACGGCCGCAAATATGCACCGCGCTCACCTCACTTTGCAGACGGCATTCATATCCTCTCGTATCTGGCGCTAGGTTTTTTTTTTTAATTTCAATGAGCACGTGTGTGTGTGTGTGTGTGCACGCCTAGGCCTACAACCAACCAACCAACACTTTTGGAAAAAATCATACAACGCATTTTCATTCAGTTTCATGCAGGCGCACTCACGCACACACACACACATGCATTCTTACGAAAACACACACAACAACAGAAGCAGCTAAGAGCAGCCATCCAGCCAGCCGAGTTGTGCTCTCGTTGTGTGTGTGTGTGTTTTATTCCGTTCATTTTTATTCTCTGACAGCGCTCAACATCAATGAACGCACTTCAAAAGCCTTATTTCAGCAACAAAACCCGACAGCACGCACACATCTACACGTACGACTCCATTCCAGCGCGCATACAAACGTACGAATTGCCATTCAGCGCACACTCCTGCATTTATTTATTTATGTAAGGCAGACGAGGCAGCTGTATGCATAATACATATGCATATAAATACATATATACTTAGTATGTGTGCCTACGTGTGTGTGCCGATGTCTGTTTTGTACTCACATGTCTGGCACAATGTCCTTTTATCCGTCGTCGTCTGCTTTTTATGGCACATAATGTTGCGCCTAAGCACTTTTTAAAACGTACCAACACATATAAAGCACGCACACACATCGCCACTCACCATACACACATGCGAGTCAAACACTCATTTGATAACTGTGTTTTTTTTGTATACATCACTCAAGCATCTGTGTCTACGTGTGTGTTGTTTTTAATAGCATTCACACACACACCCCCACACAAACATGAACAAACACACTCGGCAGCGTTGTGTGTTTGTATATTTGTCGGACTAATTTTTGCTAAGTATTTTCGCCTTCATTAAAAATTGAAGAGATTTGTAATGGGAAAATGTATTTTATCTCACTTGATGGCCAACACTTGGCGGCCGCACACATGCACCGAACGAGGCGGCACAGGGGATTCGAGTGCGTCGAAATGAATGCGTGCCAGGCTGGTAATGATGCTTTTAGTGTTTTAGTGCCATTATTTTCAGTTATGCGCTGTGTGTGTGTGTGTGTGTGTGTTGAATGCTGATTAACCTTTTAACGCACTTGAGCTTTTTTCACTACTCAATTGTTGTTGTAAAAAGGTAGCAATTTAATTATGTTAAAACTATGGTATTTTAAAATTCAAATGAAATGGCAAAATAAATTAAAATAATATCAGTGCTTAACATTTTTTCATGATATCAAATTTTATACAGTTTGAAACTAAATTGATTGGATAATGCAATGGCTGGACAGTTCATAACCTAAAGAACTTTTTAATGTATAATTAAATGAATTCATAAAATAAAATGTAATTTTTTTATTAAATGCTTTTTTATGAACATTGGCAATTCTTCTCTTTAATAAATTAACAACTTATTAACCCTCTAACCAGTGCAGGCGCAGAGCACGTGCCACTAGATTTGAATTTACTTCAAGTAGCCGTAGTTAGGATAGTAACTGTTTTCTCTAAGATTTTAAGTTGAAAATCATACTAAATAAAATTTATACCGCTTGATTTTAGCTTCTGGTCGGTTCAAGGATTTAGTAAGCTTGAGTACTTCAGAAGCTTCGGTTCGGTTAGTTTTTTGACCAAGCCTCACATCAATCCAATCACCTCATTAAATTCTCACATTTCCTAATTAATTTAAGTTAACTTTCTGACCACTTCCACTCGAGAATTTTATTTCACTGTTTTAACTTCTGAATAATTAGTTCATTCCATAATGAGGTCATCAAACATAAAAACTCAATGAATGATTGACATGTTAGCTGTTTCAATTATCTAATTAGTTTCAATTGATTACTTTAAATCGATTTTCTATTATTCAAGTACTTAATTTCCAATACTTGATTTCAGTTTGACTTGATTTTATACACCAATCACATCAAAATTTGATGAGTTCATATACGTATTTATGCAGATTGCTTCAAATATCAGTTGTTAAGGATATTTTATGAGATTTTCTAAATCAGATATTTAAGAAGTTGCTGCTTCAAAGGGTCTTCACACAAAACCTCATCAAATATGAAACTAATTGATTTGAATCTAATTAACTCAGCACCCAATCCCATTCGATATGATCAATTTGATCAAATTTGATATTATAAAATCAGTAAGTGACCATATTTGATTTCTGTCGAAAGTTCATCACAACCCCAATCAATGTATTTAATAAAATTCTATGTATTTACGAAATCACATCTGTCTATCCCTGAATGTGTCATCACAACTCAAGCCAACGAAATTGATCAAATTCTATGCATTTACGTAATTAAATTCATCTGTCTGTCTGTCTATATACCATCAATACTCAAGCCAACAAATTTGATCAACTTCTATGCATCATGCACCTCATGACATCTGTCTCTCAGTCTATGTGGCATCACAACTCAAACCATCAAACCATAAAATTTGATCAAATTCTATGCCTTTACGTAGTCACATTTGGCTCTCCGTCTATGTATCATCACAACTCAAGCCAAGAAATCTGAGCAAATTGTATCCGTTTACGTAGTCTCACCTGTCTCTTCGTCTATGTGTCATCACAACTCAAACCAAAGAATTTGATCAAATTACATGTAATCACGTCATCACATCTGCCTCTCTGTATTTATGCCATCACAACTCAAGCCAAGAAATTTGATCAAATTGTATCCATTTACGTAATCTCACCTGTCTCTTCGTCTATGTGTCATCAGAACTCCAATCAACGTATTTGATCAAATTCTATGCATTTACCTCATCACATCTGCCTCTCATCAAATTTGATATCTACACCTCACTACATATGCAACTAATTTGAATATACTTCGAATCAACATTCTTCAACTCAATGATCCATTAATTCAACACCAAATTATTATCAAATCTACGGTTCTTTTAAACTTTAACTCGTAACAATTAATCGCTGTAGTTCTCGACCAACTGAAAAACTCACTTCTTAGACATCAAATCTCCGGCTGGTTTGATGTTAGGGAGATTAAAATGCAACTAATCAAATTTGATGCAATACCTCATCAAATTTCCTTCTGATTAGTAAATAAAATTATTTGCTGTTGAAGCCACCGACTCATAACTTCATCATCAGATCAACCAGTCAACTCAATGATCTATTAAAAACTTATCTCATAACATACACTCGCCGAGAGTCGATCAACTGAAAATTACTGTCTTATTACACATCAAATCTCCAGCTGATTTGCATGAATGAGAATATATGCGCCTGATTTAATTAGTTACAGATTTGAAGAGATTCAAACCTACAAAACCTCATCCCATTTGCAAGTAATTGGATGGACTTCATCACATCTGCAACTGATCAAATTTGATGAAATACCTCATCACATCTCCTTGCTGATTAAAAAATAAAATTATGTGCTTTTCAATCTACCAACTCATACCTTCATCATCATATAAACCAGTCAACTCAATGATCCATACAAAAATTTATCTCATTATGGTGGATAATCAACTGAGAAACTTATTGTTTATACGTTAATTGGAACCATCATAATTTATTCTGTAGCTTCGCCAGCTTATTTGAATTTTTTTTGTTTACACGTTAATTGCAACCATCATAATTTATTCTGTGGCTTCGCCAGCTTATTTGAATTCTTTTAAATTTAAATTTTCTTAATCAATTTTTACACCATGAAAAGTGCAACATTTTTGGCCATTTGAAATTCAAGTACGAGGGTTGCCTTTTATGTTTCGGGATTTGGCAACTCTGGTGGTGCAATCTGGAAACTGACAGCTGTATCGTAAAGTTGGACATTTTTGAGGTTATAAGTACTCAGAACATTTTGACATACGAGCGCTATTTATATTATTTACAGTGAGTTGAAAAATTCAATCGACACGAGTCTTTTTTTGAGCAGTTGACAAATTGTGTGGGATCCAACGCGAACAAATTTTTTGTACAGTCAAATGTTCATGCAATATTGAATGTATGCTGGTCCCACTAATGCCTAAAGTTGTCTCAATCTCACGATAGGTCACATGACGATCTTGCAATATCAGTTCGCGCACAGCATCAATGGTTTTCGGAACAACAACTGATTTTGGACGAGCTTCACGAAATTCGTCTTGGAGTGAACGACCACGATTGAATTCACCATACCATCGATAAACACTGGTCCTTGATGGAGCTTCACGTCGAAAGTTGTAAAAAATAGTCGCACGAAAATGTTCACGATTTAATTCCATTTTTGGGCCGAGATGAATTTTTCAACTCACTGTAAATAATATAAATAGCGCTCGTATGTCAAAATGTTCTGAGTACTTATAACCTCAAAAATGTCCAACTTTACGATACAGCTGTCAGTTTCCAGATTGCACCACCAGAGTTGCCAAATCCCGAAACATAAAAGGCAACCCTCGTATATAAAAGTCCAACAAAACATAACCAAGAAACGAATGAAGTAATGACGCAGTTCAGAAGCAAACTTTAAAGACCATACAAAATGCTGCTCATTAACTCAATTAATTTGCACTCTTAAAGCAATTTCATGTGCAAACACTCCATACCAACAACAACCATAATACCAAACACCAAACCCACCCACCTCGCAACGCCCACGCGCGTGGCCTCACGCGGGCCAACGTACGCGCCGCCAACAATGAACATTGTCCCAAACATAAAAAAGCCAATGTTACAGCAGGATTTACCAAAAATCAGGCAATTTATTAAGCACCGCGTAAAGTAAACTTTTTCCAACTCCAACGTCGTTGCCGCCAACGCAGCGGCGCGCCATGTCTGCCAACCTCCATGAAGCGCTCCGTTTTATTATTAATTCCATTATAAACTTTATAAATTCGCCAGCCAGCAACGAGCGAGCGAGCAACTGTGCTTCTTTGTGTGCGTATAAGAAAAAATGTGGCTTCCACTGACGCCTCGTCGATTGCAGTTTAATAAGCAAATAAAGCGTCGACTGCACTGTTTGCAATCATAAAAAAAGTTAAATTTACACTTTGTTGGTGTTTAGTGGATGAATGGGAAAAAAGGCCCAATGAAGCTAGAGGTAAAAAATATTTTTAATTTTTTTAATATTTGTCGGCATTTTTTAATATTTTTGACCCATCTTTGGCCTTCAGAAAAACCAACTAAACGGCGATATTTTACATCAACATGTGGAGACAATGAATTGCCACATCTTCTTGAAAGTTTGTTCAAGAAATTGGAATATCCCTTATCTCTCTTAAGACATTTTTATGGGTACCTAAGTGCCCATTCGCCTAGAAGAAGCCAATGCCAGCGCAGCAAAGCAGCAACCTTTCAACACCTTTTCGCTGAAAATGTGCCTAATTTAGTGCGCAACAATCTCACACATAAAGCAAAATTCAGCGCAAAATAAACTTAGTGCTTAGCTGGGCATCAGTAAATTAGCTGCGCGACTGCTTAATTACGCCGGCAGCACACTTTGAAAGCTTCTCTGTTGTTTTTATTAAGCAAAAATTTCATATTTCCCCACGTTTTTTGTTTCAGTGTGTCGCTTAAGCGCTACGTAAACGCTTTGCCATGCACACCCGCTCGCCCCCGTCCGTCAGCAGCTCAGCGTATGCATTTTTAACGCGCACAATTCTCACGAAATTCTTCTTTGTGCATTTATTAGTCAGCCAACAGCCGGTGACACGTCCTGTTTGTCTGCCACACTCTGTCTGTCCGCCCGTGTGTCTGGCTGCTGCACTCCGTCGGCGTCATGTTTGACTACTTGTCACGCGTATATTCTCAGTTTGACATTCAAATATTGCATGCCATTCATCTCGTCAACATGCAAATTTATTTTACACCATTAGCCGCCCGCGCGCCCCCCATCGCACATTCCGCACATTCCTCACATTCTCCTCCTTTCGCATACTTTGTGCTGTGCACAAAATCGCTTCAAATGCTGCAAATCGTATTTTTCTTGCCTTTATTTCTGCCCGCGCGCACTCGTCGCGTCTGCTTGCAGTGGCATTGTTTAATGCATAGTCGATTTTGTTGGTGTTTTTTGTTGTTGCAGCCATTTCTTCGTTTTGCAATCTTTGGCGCATTTTCTGGTTGATTTTTAAATAAGCGCACACAGCGACTTTTAAAACTGTCTGCCAGCCAACGCGATTTTTATGAATTGCATTTTAAAAGCGAGCAAAAATTGAATTAAGCGACAAAAGTTCGCATAAATTTAGCATGAAAATTCATATATTAGCATTTCGAAATAGTTTGTTATTGTTGTCATTTTGAAAAGTTTTTCGAATGCATGAGAAGAGGAAAATTAATGCAAGTTGGTCATTAATGCTGAATCATTGTAGGTGTCTGTGAAGTCTGTCCTGTTCGATTCAAGTCAAAGTTGAGATAGTCACTCAATTGGCTGAAGGGAATGCACGTTCATGACCATTGAAAAGTTTCTGCAGCCACTTGCACATGGTTAGGTTAAGTTAGGTTAAGTTAAAGTGTTGCCTGGGCACGGGACTTGCAGAAAGACACACTTAGGCCGCAAAAAGGGCCCATTGTGACACCACAAGGAAAAAGAGATCTGACTTACTGCAAGTCGATGTGCCTATATAATCCAATTTGTTTTTTTTTTTATTAAAATCTAGCAAGTCCCTTAACCCATTGCTGCCTAATGGGTAACAATTTATCCATGAAAATTTACTTTTTAAAAAAATCACAGAAAAGTTCGTGGTAGAGATATCTCAAAATCATTGATAGGGATGGTTGGAGTAAATATGGAACTACCTTAGTCTAGTGGAGGTCACCCTAAAATTCCGCCATCTAGCTTGAGTTACCAGACTCCAAAAATTGTTAATTTTCCGGAGGTGGAAAATGTGGCGAAACGTAGTGGCCTTAGAACTTCACAAAAATCTGCCTCCTAACTCACCTGTAAAAAATACAACTTTTGTTTAGCTGATCATTTCACAAAGTATGGAAAAAAGCTACCATTGCTGCCTAATGGGTAAAAAATACCCAATGAATATCTCAGCAACGTGCAGAGATAGAAAGCTGAAATTTGTTTCTGATCATTTTGGGTCAATTCCAGGTCGTGTATGAAATTTTATCAAAATCGTATGGGCGGAACTGGTACCCGGCTTTAATGGGTTAAGTTGACTGATCTGAGGTCATCCAAGTTGTCGAAGAAAGGAGAACCAAAGGATTTCCAACTTCGTATAGAGAGAGCCGGGCAGTGATAGAAAAGCCGCAGATACTTGCATATAGATTTGGCAAAATTTGGTATCATATAAACGAAGTACTTCTGTAGGACATTGGAAGCACTAACCAATTCCACAGTAATCATCTTCATGGAATTAACGACCTATTCCAAGATTTAGTCCAACCTCAATTTTTGTGTCGAGATAGCTCTGCTTTAAGTGTGTCTTTTCCTTCTTTGTAATCACAGTAAATTACATAAAGAATTTCTTTCAATGTAAACAGTGAACGACCATAAAAGGGAAAATCATTGCTTCATCATCATTAACTGAGTTTAACAAGGACTTTTTCATACGTGGATTCTCCATCATAGACAAAGTATGATGATGAAAGCAATGCCCATTCTTTTGTGATCGTCCACTGTCTTCTTAGTAGTCACATCAAATGGCATCAATAGGTTTTTCTAGGTACTTAGATCTTTCATCATAGACAGTAGATGTCGATGAACCGAAAAACCAACAATTCGCCATCACTGACTTTTTTGCTGATAAAAAGTCCCATCAAGTGATATCAACACCTGCTTCTACATACTCAAATCTTCCATCATAGATGGAAAAAGCATTGCTTCGAAATCATACACTGACTTCAAATCAAATGGCATCAACAGCTGCTTCTATATACTTAGAACCCCTATTTAAGACAATGGATAACGATGAACGGGAAGACCATCGCTTAGCCATCATTCACTGGCTTCTATAAAATCACATCAAGTGAAATCAATAACTGCCTCTATATACTCAGATCTTTCATCATAGTTGGAAAGAGCATCGCTTCGCCATCATCCACTGACTTCACATCAAGTGAGATCAATAAGTTCTTCTCTGTATCTCAATTCAGAAGACGTGTAACGCTCCCTTGTCTTTAAATTAACATGAGAGACTTTAAAAAAAATTTTCAATTTTACCATATTTTTAAAAACCCAAAGCTATGTCTTAATAAAGCAACTTTCACCTGTCAAATTATCTTTGGAGACCACAAAAATATTATCTTGTTGATTGATGTCTCTTAATATCCTCTTACTCGCTCTCTCTCAGAGCTTTGCCAAAAACCGCACCTGCTCTCACTGAGCGCCAGCACAAACTCCTCAATATTTATGTTAAATTATCCAACCAGCGAACCGCAATAACCGCGCAATAACAACTATGTACGCTGCCACAGTGGGCCATAAACACTGCACAGCGTCGACCTCTCTCCAACGCCGCTGGCAACGAATCGCATTTTAATTTTCTTTCTGGCCTTTGGTTGTGCGCTCAAACAGAGTAAAATTGCAATTAAAATCTTTTTCCACATCCTTTTGCTTTGCCCAACCAACTTTTTTCGTTCCCATACACTCACACACACACACACATACAACATTGACATTGCGCACGTAGCATTGCCAACGCTGATTTTATTTCATTTCCATATCTCGTTCATATTAATTTGCATTTTTCTCACAAACTCACCACACACTCACACACACATACAGACACCGCGAAGTTTTGTCATCATTATGTTTTTGTCTTGTAGCGCTTTCTTTCTCTAATTTCTTCGGCCCGCACAGCGCGCCTTATCGCCGCTTCCTTTGGCTTTTGTGTGGCGCTTTTTGTCATCTCCTTATCGCCGCTCCGGCGACTGCTGGTGCTTTCATTATTTTTATTATGCATTTCGCTGAATCGTTGTCGTTTTTTTTTTTGCTGTTGGCGCTTCCAGCCATTCGAACGCCGCCGCTGCCAGTTACTCGTTTTCTCATCTGTTGTGTTACAGTTTTTACAGTTGTTGCTGCTGTTCTTGCTTCTGGTTGCTCTCGCGTTTGGCCGCTTCGCGACGCTCCGTCTTCTGTCATTCATGGCGGGCGCGCGTGCTCATTGCTTTGCTCCCTCGAGTGATAATAATTTGTGTGCTCGAGTTGAGGCGAAAAAACAACGTCGCCGCGCAAACGTATAAATTATATTTTTTCCAACCGGTTTCGAGCACAATTGAAAAAAACACCCACTGCCAAGTGAAACGCAGCGTTGATGTGCAGCAGCGGCGCGAAAAACAAAACGTCGCTGAGAACGAAATGTTTGCGGAGAAAACGCTGCCAGCAAACGAACCATTTATTTTACGCCATGATTTTAAATTAAGGATAATAGCAGCGCGTTCTTGTCTACTTTTTCTTCGACGCAGATTTTTCTGCTACAGCTTTTGCAGCACCCACGGCATGAAATTATAAAAAATAATAAATGATTTAATATTTTACAACACATATGAAAGAGGCTGAGGTTCTGTAGAGAAGAAAATGAATTGCTGCACTCTAACAAATTAACAAAAATTTAGCACTTTTATCCCTTTTACTCCCACAAGAAACGAGCACAAAACTTTTAATTTGAAACAAAATTTTACTTCGTTATTTAAAGGATCAAAAGTCTGTCGGAAAAGACCTAATTTCACCTGAAATGTCTTAAGAACAGAGAAAAAGAACTCGCAACCAGAACTAGCCAAGTCCAAGTTGAGCTTATGGCACCAGAAGGCATCTCTTGGTCCCTAAGAGGTTCATTTTACTGGCATTAAGATTCATCTTTGGTCCTTAGAATAGTTTGAAGTTTTAAGAAAAATACGAAATTAATAATTTTAATATTTAAGTTTAAAGAAGAGAAGTATACACGTTTGTTTAATGGTATATCTTGACATAGTAAAGGAAGAAAAAGCAGAGAAAATTAGAGAACTTTTTAATTTGACGTTTTCTTTCAATTTAGATACTTTTTTTTTAATTTTGGCTGAAGTAAATGAAGAAATATTCAAAATTTCGTTATGTTCTATGTTGAAGTAATTATTACAGCCACAACGATGTGGTTGCTCTCATAGAAAAACACTCTAAAATACAGGGTGCGGGTATAAAAATTAAAAAATGTTTATGGAATGTTGCTAATAAAACCACATAAAAGCCTAAAACGTTAAAATTTTAACTTTCCCCAGTAAAAATCTGTAGCGAAAGGGTTAAAGACCATTGCGGTCACTTGAACGGTTTTTCATTTTTAAATATTTGTATTTTCTTTAGTATTTCTATCAACTTTTGCTTTGATGATTTTTTTATCGGGTTCTACAATTAGTCCTACAATCCGAGGTGTACTTTTCGAGATATCAGCAGATATAATATGTAGTTTTGTCGGTATGGAAAACTTGCGAGATTCTAATAATATTTTAATCCAGCTCCTAATTTTCCTTACAGGTGCAGAAATTTGAAGTGTTCATCCAAATTACTTACTTAGACATATTTGGTGTAAATATTTTGGATCCCTTAGTGTTTCAACAGCATTTTCTATCCCTAAAGATAAGACAATTTCATCATCTCACTCATCTCATCTCATCTCTCACTCATCTCATTTCATCTCTCACTTACCGCATTCTTTTCCAAACACTTTCAAAATGATTTCTTATTTCAAAAACGTGTTGCTACGTAACAGCTGTCAATTCTGTGCCACCAAACAACACTTAAAACTTATTTTACAATCAAAAACTTGACAATAATTGCCGCCGCACATCACTCATACGCCCCGTGGGTTTGCCACTGTAGCCATTATTCGATTGCCTGCGATTTATTTTCACTTTAATTGTTTGACTCAACCCCCCAGAAGCAATTTAACTCGCATTAGTGAAGAGTGAAAAGTTGTGGACACGGCGGGGCGGCAGGTAATTGTGCATTTAAGTGACATTTAGTTAGGCGGATTAAGAACTACTCGCTTTCGTAATCGAGCACAGTAAGCTCTAACATTCCCACACACACACACACACACACATACATGTAAGGCATTGAAGCGTTTGAACTTTGGCCTTAGAGAAACAATGAAGCAAAAACAGTTGATTCGTTAAGGAAATAAAGCTGGCTTTATTAACTAAATATGGAGCTTTAAGTGTGGATTTCAACAAGCTGCATAAATGTGAGATATCTAAGGGAGATATGAGACATAAGTACTGAAAAATAAGTAAAATTGCGCTCTTTAAAGAAAACCGTACACACTCTTGCAAATCATTCCCGATAGCTTTTGCTAATGTCTTGAACATTAAAAACGTCTTGAAAGCAGACCTTGCAGCACTTATTGGTAACTTGGCGTGACTTTAAAGCTATGCAATACAAACCAGAACTGTCTACAGAGCGTTTCTGAGCGTTTTAAAATAGTTCAACTTTTTTCTAGTTTCTTTATCTGTTTTGCATAATTAATCCTTCATACAAACTTCTTTAATACCAGCACAATTAAATCCGCTCGGAAATTAAAGAAATTGAGCAACGTTACTCATACGCCACGCATTCCCGCTCCTCACTTCCACAGCGCGACACAAGTTAATCAAGTACTCTGATATTTTTCTTAATTAAATGGAGGCAAACACAGGCAAGGCGCGTAAAGAATTTCAAAAGAATGCCGCAAAGCGTCATCAAACAAAAGGCTCACAAATCCCACGCAAAAGCCGCACCGCGCTGCGTCAACCATTTGCATTTTCCTAATTAACATAAGAAAAAATTCAGCTAGACAGACGCCAAGAGACAAAAGCAGAGGCAGTCAAACCAGCGACGAATTACGAAAACCCAACGACAAACCCACCAAAACACAGAAAGCCAAACGCTGCCAAAAAGGATTTCAATTCGTCAGCGTATGGCCAAACTTTGTACATTGGCGTTGTTCCAGTTTTTTGAGCGCCCACATTTTTCTATTTTCTTTGGCATCAGAACAACAGCAACAGCAGCCAGTGAGTGCAATCAAAAAAATGTCACACTGCGCCCAGGACATTTGTGCGGTTTGCAGGATTTACACTCAAATAGCGAACCAGTCATTGCACAATGTTTGGTAAGTCTGCACTTCCCGCTGTCGTCTTGACTGTGCAAAAGTTGAGCAAACTTTTGATGAAGCAACGCGTGTGGAATGCGGCACGCAAGAAATAAAACAAACAGCAAAGAAATTAAAAAGAAATGAACGCAAACATTTTGCTGGGGTTTCGGGAATTAAGCTTAATGACACACAAACAAAAAGTCGAAATGAGAAAAGAATAGAAATTAAATTGGGAAAAATAAAATTTAAGAAAAATAAAATAAAGAAATAAAGAAAGGAGCAGTGAAGTGAACGAGAGCGAACAAAACAAGTTGGAGAAAAGTGATGGAGCAGGGAACGGTGATGTAATTTTTACATTTGACAAATCAATGCAAAATTTATTAAGGCGCAAATTGAGTTTACTCAAAGTTTTACACAAGTTTCGATGCAATAAAAATGTTCTTAGTAAATTAAACAAAGTTACTCATACGCGACGTGTTCCCCATTGGACTTCTGCTTCCTTCTGAATTCATTAAATTTTTTCAGATTTCTTTGCTTAAGAACTTCAATTAATTGAAATGAATTTAAAATCTTTTCTTTCATTTTCTTGCAGGTGAATGTCAGCAACACTTGGACTATGCCGCAGGAGGGTCTCAATGTTTTCTATCGCTTCTTTCGCGATCGAATATCCTGGTTTGAAGCGGACGCCGTCTGTCAGTTCCATCATGCCAATTTGGTGACTGGTGAGTGACGGCAAACATCTAAATAGAAATATTTACAAATTTCCCCGCCCAAAACCTAACAAAACTGTTGACATGCACTTAAGTGGTCAACCGCACAATAATTCTTATTTGATATATTTTTCATTTCACATTTTTGTTTCACTAAAAATGGTTTGGCTTCCTCAACTGCTGACCCTGAATGCTTGAGATGTCAATAGCGTAACCAGATCCACTTGACATTGCGCGATATTTTTGCCTGTCATGCCCCACGGCAATGCAGAGCATAAGAAAAATTGTCAAGCAAATGAAAAGCACAACGACACAAAAATGAAAACGAAAATCGCTCACAAAAGTGGAAATCGAAATGAAAGTTGCGACAAGCACAAAACGAAAACAATGCACGGGCAGCGGTCGTCCAAGTGACAGGCAAATCTGCCTGACCGTATTTAATTTTCAATGCTTGGGCGCGCACACAAATGCCCCGAAGCTGTTTGGACATTTCATTGGAAAAATACACAAAATAAGTAAACAAACAAGAATGCAAAAAACATACACAAGGAAATGCTGGGAGGGCAAACAAGAGGAGCAGAGTATACAAAACACCTTTCAAACTGTGTTGCAAGCGAGATAAAGATTTTTATTTTTCTTTTAATATTAAATTAAAGGCGGTCAAAGCACACTTACAGTGCACCCTATAAGTAGGCAAAACTTTTTGCTCGTAATTACTTGATGCAGAAAATTTTTTGTTAGGCAACAGATCCAACATTTCAGAGCGATTTTCATAAATATGGTAGACATCGAAAGAATTTGCAGTAAGATAAGACTTTTTATATATATTGAATATTTTTCAAGTTGTAACCAAAACATTTTTATACATGAGTAAGGAAAGTTTTATGTTTGTCATAGCCAAATATCATAAACAAAATTATTTGTACTCTGCAACGGAACACAACAGAATTTCTGAAAAAGGGAATTTCTGAAAATTTTTTCAATAATACCAAAAATTAAAGCAATTCCAATTGATCCTAAAAATATGCAACAAATATGTGACCAAGTACTAAACAAGTCTAACAGAAAGTTTAGAAAAAATATAACCAATATTTTCAGCTCAGTTCAGCAAAATTTTCAGTTTCTTAAACAAAAATTTCACCACTCACAAACTAAACTGAACACAACTTCCTGCCAATGCGCACACAACTAGAAGCGAACTGAACTCACGCAATAAAACTGTATGCGAGCGTTGAAAAACGTTGTGAATGTGAAATAGCTCCATTTGCTTTGTCTGTCCCCGAACGGCTGCTTTGGCCTTTTGCGGCGCTTGCAAAATTCAGCGCCTCGTCTGCAACTGTCTATGTCAATTTCGAGTGTTGTGCCCCGCAGACAAAAGGACAATGGACACAGAGGGCGGCGCTTCAGACCGGCGCTCGACCAAAGCTAAAGCAAAGAAAAACGCCAAGTGGCGCCGCTGAGCCGCAGAGCCCAATTCAAAAGCTGTGACTGTTGTCGAGGCGCCAATGCCGCCAGCAATGTTATCACTTAAAATGTCAACAAGCGACGACAAAGTTCGGCAACAGCAGCAACAACATAACATTCAGCCTGTCAGATAAATTTGCCATCGCGTATAGTGAAAATGGGCAAAATGGCTTCCAAAGAAAAAACAAGAAATTTTCGCATTTTTCGATATGCGTTGCCAGCCGATTTTTAGCATTTTGCAACAAGGTGTGACAGTTCAACTGACAATGCAGTGAAAGAGTAGAAAGATAAGTGACAGCAAAAAGTGAAAGCAATATCGGCACTAGGAAACCATGGGGAAAGTTAGGTTAGGTCAGCTGTGTGGAGGACAGGGTCATCTTAATACAGAGCAACAGTGGAGTCTGTCGTTTGGGCAGTCGAAAAGCAAACCATTTGGAATTTGTCAGGAATTTCGAGATGGTTAGCGCATGTTTAAGGGGAAAAATTAGCAACTGGTAAATTGGGGTAAAAGTTGGGTTAGATCAGCTCGAGAGATGACAGGTCAATGGTGAAACCGAGTAGTCGATAGGCTGTTGACTGTCCACTGGGAAATTTGTATGCTGTTTAGAAAGGAAATTGCATCCTATAGAAAGAAATAAATACTTAAGCGTTATGGCAATTGGCTTGGATCAGCTCGAGAGATGACTGGGTCACTGGAATCTGTAGTATAAGTCGAATTTTATCAACAGTTTATCTATCCATACTTAATACTTTAGAAAGAAATCAATACTAACACGTTTAGGCAATTGAGTTGGATCAACTCGAGAGATGGTTGGGTCAGTGGCTTCTGTGGAAGCACCGGCATCCTATTAACCATCTATCGATACATTTGACGATTTTGTGCCTATTAGGATGATAATTGGATTCCCTAAGAATAAATCAGTAGAGGAAAGTGTACATGAAGTTGGGTTATATCAGCTTGGAAGATGATTGGTCCATGGAGATCATTCTGGAATTTCAACAGCACTATTAAAAAACCATTTCTACATATATGTGTTTGAATCTCAAGATGATAGTTGTATACTTTGAGGAAAAATCAGTAACTAGTAAAATGTAATGAATGTGTGGTTAGATCAGCTTGAAAGATGGTTAGGCCCACGAAGTCTGCTTTCACCCAAATTTACAACTCTAGCTTCAACAAACCATTTGGAAGTTTTTAAGAACTTTAAGATGGCAATTGTATCCTTTTGCAGAGAACTTAGTAACCAGTGAAAATTTAGGTTTGGTAAGCTTGGGAGGGCTTGGGTTCGCAAGGTCTGTGGCGTTTGTAGTGTAGCTATCATTTTAACAGAATCTCAATTCAGTTGGAACTTTTTTATACCATTTAGGAAGGTAATTAAATACTTTAGGAAGAAACTAGAGAGGAAGTTAGGTTAGAACTGTTTAAACGATGGTTGTGTCAGCGAAGGAAAAAATGTCGGACATTTATCAGAAGCGAGGAACACACACAATACCAAACATTAAAAACAACAACAACAATATGAAGGGAAATTTAGAAACAGAAGATAAGAGGACATTTGAGAAAAATTGAGGACATTTCCTTCTTTAGAAAACCCTCTAGTCGCCCCAGGTTGGAGCAAATGGTTTATATGATTTATTTACTATACAAAGATTTACTACCCAATGATCCACTATGATATACAAAAGTCAGTGAAATTTTCTGTATATTCTGCAACAAGTAAACTGAAAACTGATGTTTTTCGGAGAATTGTGATTTCTGTCGACTTTAAAAACTTTTTGCAACACATCCAACAGCACTGAAGCACATTTGAATGTAACAATTTCGCGGCAGAAACGTGCAAAGAAAAATCAGCAAATACGCAAAATGTTTGAGGAATGCAAAGGATGCGCGCGGACAATGCCATAAAGCTGGGATTGCATGGCGCGCCGACGAAGCTGCCGTCAGCTGCAGGCAAAATGCAGCAGGCAGCATGCGAATTTTTGCATCGCTTGATTTTTGGCTGATGTTTTTGTGGTGCAGAAAACCGCCTGCAGTGCTGCACACTGACAAAAATAAAATTCCAAATAAAATGGCAAGTGGCGCGTCGAAAGCTAGCGAGTTGCTTTAAATTCGAGGTGGGCACTTACGACGCGGCTTTAAAGCACGCACCCCCGACAGTCAAAGCCTAAACGAAACGTGCCAATGCACTTTTCCACTTTTCCATGCTGAACTACAAAATAGTTGTATGTACTTTTTCCCTATTTTTCTTTGTCTATTTTTGCTTTATTTTTTTTTTTTTTCGACGGAAATCCTTTGCCAACGAATATGGCCTGCCCCCTTTTGCTTGGCGCTCGACCGCAATTTCTATGGAGCGGCGCTCGAATAGTGAGCGTAATTACATTACCAGCAGCAACAGCCAACATTGCTGGCGTATTTTCTGTCGCTGTGGGTGTGTGTGTATATATTTCACACCCTGCGCTGCCGCCACTGCTGCTGTGCGGTCCCAACAAGCTCGAGCACAACAAAACACACAGCGCCCCCGAAAAGTGAGACGAGAGCGCACCAAATGCAGTTTTGATGCTGTCGTTGTAATTGCATTGCACACACACATACACACACACACACAAGCGCCACAATTTTTAACAATTTTCTTG
This sequence comes from Melieria picta, assembly GCA_964056695.1. Classification (NCBI taxonomy): domain Eukaryota; kingdom Metazoa; phylum Arthropoda; class Insecta; order Diptera; family Ulidiidae; genus Melieria; species Melieria picta. The sequence goes on from OZ057398.1 coordinate 4,273,823, forward strand.
TCCGCTCGTTGTCCTAATGTCATTATTGTCAACCATGTTTGGGCTCCTTATCTGGTTTTTGTTCCATGATGTCCCTATTTTTTGCACCAGCTGGCCCCTTATAGTTGAAATAAATTTCAAATTACACCCCCTTCCCCCTCCCCCTCAATTCTCCTGTCTACTGTATCTACTCGCTGACCAAAACAAACATTTTGTCACCGTTGTGTCCATTTCACATTTCACTCTGATTGCAGTTGACAATAGCTTCCAATTCGATGCAACGCGCGACCTTTTGCGGGAGTTGGACGTAAACGACATCGTCTGGATCGGACTCATGCGGCCGCAGAGCTCCGAACGCTTTATGTGGGCGTAAGTATTGCCAGCGACAGGCCAACATATGTCGCTATCAATTCAAGTGTGGCAGCCAACAATGTGTCGACAGACATTTAAGCTGTCCGTCAGCCGCGCCTTTTCGATTTATTTACATTCGGTCTTTTCACTGTTTTCCAATTTCCATTTGCTGCGCTGTTTTTACATCAATTTTGTGTGCCATTGTTTTGCTTCTAATGTTTGTTTTGTTGCTATTCAATTTCAGTGTTGATTTAATGCGCCATTGTTGTTGGTAGAGGTGCGTTCGGTTCGGTTCGTTCGTTTATTTGTATTTTCATTGGTCGGCTGTCAATCGACGCAATTGTCAGCTGACACAATAAATGAATTTGCATACGCTGAGCGAATATTTCAACAGTATCAGTTGGCGTTCTAATTTCATTGTGAAGTTGCATGAAAACAAATAAAATTGAAAATGTAACAAGTATTGAATTGAACAAGGAAATAGTAATAAAATATGTGAAATTACAAAACATTAAATATTATTTTTGGCACTATTTATAAAATTTACATTTAAATTGAATAGGTTTTGAATTAAAAGATTTTCAATAAATTATTTCAATAATTAAATATAAACTATAAAATCCGTTCAAAACCTAATTTTGAATTTAAAATAAAGTTTTTGTATTATTTATAAGCCGATAAATACGTGCAATTTCCTTTTTGCTGCAATAGTTTTGCTCTCAACACTTAACTCGCAATGACCTATTTTTAACCCCAACCCCACAATGCGGCACGCAAACAAACTCAAAATGCTTTGTAGCGCCTAGAAGTGTGCCATGAATAGCAACCACTCAACTGCACATAATTGCTTTGCCAGCCAGCGCGCCTGGCTTTCAATCGCAATGCGCCCAATGGTGGCTTCTAAAAATAGGCCACATTTTAACACATTTCTTTGCTTCACGACAGCAACTCACGTCCGCTGGTGACCGACACCGGTTACTGGGCCGAATCGCTGCCACTAATGGATGCACCATTGTGTGCCGTCATCGATCCCATACGTGATTATCGCTGGCATGCGCTGCGCTGCGGCGGCCCGGAGACGGCCTCGTTCCTGTGCGAAATGCCGGGTAAGTGCCCCACAGACGCTCAAAGAGCAGGCAGCAGCAAGTGGAAACCAAATGCAATTTTATATTTCTTTATTTTGAAATTTTCTTCTCGCAGTGCCTTCTTGGGCCGATTCGTGCATACTGAAGGATATGCCGAACTTGACAATGCAATACATGGCCGACACGGCAAGTATTGAGCTGATACGCAACTGCGCCGAAGAGGGACTCATCCGACAGTCGTGCAAGGGCAAAGAGGTGAGATTTAAAGAAATTGCCATCTTATGTAAAGAATGGAATGTAAAGAGTTCAATAAATATTTGAATGTCCTGTTAAGAAACATTAATGTCCTTACACATAATAGAAATATTTTTGAAGCATTTTTACTCCTTCTCACTTCAGACTATTTGCTTAGCAGCCTTCAATATTTACCCTCATATGTTGACCCACTCTTTCTTTTATCTTTTATCTCATTCTTCCTTTCCCACTCGTTGTGTTCTCAGGACCGCGAGCGCGCGCTGCGTGAGCTCATCTGCCCGCGCGAACGTCTCGAGGCGCAGCGCATCAACGACATCACCAACTCGCACTTCAAGTCGCTGCAGATCATCAACAGCATTCGCACCGACAACAATGAGAACAACGACATCGAACTGTTGCCGCTCGGCGAGAGCTACGGCATCGGCAGCGACATCTCCGAGCAGGTCCAAACCGAGAAGAACACCGTGCAACGGCTCATCGAACAGTTCAATGTCGACGAGCTGATGCAGGCCGATGATCCAATGAGCAGCAACAACAACTACAACAATGGCAACAGTGGCTTCAAAATACCCGGCGAGATACCGAAGCCGGTGAAGAAGGCCGCCAAGAAGGTGTTTGTTGCCGGCGACTATCAGAAGAAGAGCAAACCACAGAAATACACCGACGCAAGGGAACAGCCCGCAAAGTCACAAAACGCGCAGCCACAGTCGGTGCAGCGGCCGCTGTCGCTGGACGACATGATGATGGGCGATCAGCCGCCACAGAGCGGCGAGCCGGAGATGCTGGAACGCGGCCAGGACGATGATGTTTCCAATGAAATAATGGCGCCGCTGCCGCATAAGAAGAAAATTCTGCCGGTGGATCTGAAGACAATGGCGCCCATAACGGAACGTTCGTCGCAGCAGCAGCAGGCCAGCGATGAGGAGGAGCAGCGGCAGCAAGAGCGACGCGAAAAGGAACTAATGGAGGCGATGAAGAAAATAGCTGCAACAACAACAACTACTACTACCACCACAACGGCAGCGCCGAGCACCACTACCACAATGGATAGCAGCAGCAGCAGCACAACTACAACACAGCCAACAACAACAACAACAGCGAGTGCAACTTCCTCCAGCAGCACAACAGCGCCGCCAACAGCCACAACAACCACAGCACCGCAAACTAATGCCGAAACAACAACAACAGCCACAACTACACCATCAGAAACAACCGCAGAGCCAGTCGCCACGTTCGGTACGGAGTCGCCAGCAGTGAGCACCGCTGGTGCGTCCGCTGCCGTTGCGACTGAAACTGCTGGCGCATCAGCTACGGTCGCCACCCAGCCGCCAGCCACCATTGGTCATCCCATGCATCCGCAGCAGCCGCGCAGCAACGTCATCACCGAGGAGACGCAGCATCCGCACATCAAAGAGTCCGCCGACAACTCGCACTTCATACCGCCAATGCTGCTGGTCAAGTCGCACTATGTGCCGCCGCTGAAGCACAGCGAGCACGGCGCCGAGCACCACGCGCCACATCGCGGCGAGGCGACCACCAGCAGCAGCGCGGACAGCAGCGCCACCCTGTCGGACGCCAAGGAGCCAAAGGAACCAATGGCAACAACAGCGACGGCGGCGCCAGCAGCCACAACCATCAATGAAGAGTCAACACCCAAGGTTGCTGTCGACCTGGACGCATCGAGTGCAACGTCCCCTGACAGCACTACAACAACCACAACAACAATCACAACAACAGCATCAGCAGCTGAAACTAGCACACTGAAGGCAGCAGTGGAGGCAGCTGCGGAGGCGGCGGTGGTCATTGCCAAAGAGTTGACCAGGCTGGGACAGACACATGCCAAATTAATTGATGACTCCGCATTAAGCAAGAACCAGGCAGCGGAGCAGATGGCGGAGGCAGTGGAGGCGCGGCAGCCGAATGTCCTGTCGCCGGCGCCGAAGACGACAATTCTGAAGCCAGTCGGCGATAACGCTAAGCTGGCGGATAATACAACAAAAATTGATAATGCCGCAGCAGCAGCAACTACAGCCACCAGCACAATAACAACAACAACTACAACAACAGCACCAGACATGAAGACAACAGGCAGCGCTGCCATATCTGCCGCCAAATCTGCTGACAACAACAAGCCGCATGCAACGCTCAGCACCACAACGACCCAGGAGGACAAAGCCGCGACTAAAGAAGAAGTAGACGAGGAAGAGGATGCAGGCGAAGAGGGCAGCGCTCAAGCACAATTGGAGCCAAAAGAAATCGCACAAGCCACAACCCAGGCGGCCGAATTGCATAAGGCCCCTATTAAAACAACAACAACAACAACTGCAACCACAACCACACAAACCGTAGCAGCCACACAGCCAGAGCCAAAGGAAGCGCACAAAGCCGCAGTTGAGGATATTGCGAGCACGAATGCGCCCACAGCGCCTCCAACCACCACAACTGGCACAATAACGACAGCACAAACAACAACAACAACAGTTGTGGAAGGGGAAGGGGAGGGCGAAGCACTGGCCACCATACCGGCGAAGAGTGCGCGCGCCATCAATCACCACCGCGGCCACGGCGAACACGGCGGCTTCGGCCACGGTCACAACCGCGACCACCGCACCACAACCGAGGAGCCGACATCGACGCACAACTTCCTGAAGGAGGCGACCGAGCCGCCGTTCCATCCGAATCGCAAGCGCGTGCTCACGCAGCCGGAGACGGTCAGCTACTTTAAAAAGATTTTAGGCTAAACGTTTATCGAGAATCGAGGTGAACGGAGCGTAACGGCGGCAGCAGGTTACGAAGCTTCGTAGAAATGTTTGCAAGCGAGGAGGGCCAGCCTTCTTTTTCAAACGGATTTCAAAACGTTCTCACATAAAATCAGTTTAAAAGAGTTACGGAAAGTCAATTGAAGCGGGGGACGAGTGGGCGCTGCATTGAGGGAATTAGCAGTTAAAACCAAAGGCCAAAGTATGAAGTACTAAATAGACTTTTTCACAAACAACCAAATGCAAGAAAACTCAGATGAAAAAAGTAAGCGAACAAGTAAGCGATTTAAGCATAAAAACAAATAAAAACCAGTTATGTAATGTTTGAACGATGCCCACAAATAAACATAAAACAATGCAGCCTAAACTATGCCATTAAAAAACAAACAAATAAATGAAGTTTCCAACTTTAAAAAAGTTGAGCTGTTCATTTTGTTCCATTTACAGATTCAAAATAATTAGACTGCTTTGATGAAAGTGTTTAGCGGTTAAGCACGAAATTTTAACGCTAAAACATTTTTTCAATTATTTCTGTTTATGAGGGGAAACACATTTTGTGGCATACTTTTAGGCTGCCCTTTACTTATGAAATCGCGGCATATTGAGCGATGCACATTTAACGCACACTTTGCCATTGTCCTTCGTCGGCTGCTGAAGGTCAAACAGCCAACACACAAATTGCGCAGTGGTGCAGTCGATGAAGTGGTTAAGAGAACAGATTTGGTTCTATTATCAATTTGTATAATTTTTTTTTACTTTCAGAATCATTTTAAAGTCAAGCATCTCAATGAAGCTTCTCTTTGGTTTGAAATGTTCTCCGAGGATTTGCATGACGTCCTTGGAGACCTTTTTGTCATGTCTATTCGAATATTATTTCTCAACGATTTGAATTATGTGCTCGTTGTCTTTTTTATGAAGTCAAAATGAAGTCTGTTTTCACAAAAAGACTATTTTTCAACGGCTGAGAGACTTGCTGTCGTTTCGATATGAATATTTTTGTGAGGATTCTTTGTCCTGTTTTGATTATCATATTAAAATGATTTGAATAAAGTACGCAAAACTTTATTGAAGTATCAATTGAAACCAATTCTTGGAGGATTTAGATCAAATCCTTACAATCTTCTTGGTCGTATTAATTCAAATAGGTACTTTTAGGTACTTTTCTGTGGTTTCATTTCAAATATTTTGTTGAAGATTTTCGTAAGTTGCAGTCTCTTTGTCATATAAGATTAAATTTAATTTGTTGATGAGTTGAATGAAGTCTTCGGAGTCCTCTTTGTGGATCTAATTTTCACATTACTTGGCGATTACTTAGTAAAGTCTTTGGAGGTTCTTTTTGGCTCATGAATTCGGAAGCTTTCCAATGATTTGCAACAAGTCGAGTCAAATTGTTTCCTTGAAGTCGTTTAAGTCCTTTTTGTCATATTTAATTTTTTTCTTTGTTTTAAAAATATTACTTTAATCAGTTAATTTAATTAAATCAATGCAATAGAGAGACTTGAATCTTCTTTGTCGTATTAATTTGAATATTATTTCTCTATTATTGAAATGAATGCAATAAAGAGACTTGAGTGAAGTGCTTACAAGTTTTTATGTCTTATCAAAATTTTTTCAAAATTTGCATGAAATCCTTTAGGACTTTTCATCACATGAATTCAAACATTGTTCTGTGCTAAATCGAGTCAAGTTGTCAAGACTTTCTGTCTATTCATTTCAAAAAAAATTTCATAATTTCTAAAAAATTCTTGAAACGTCTTTGTTATTAATAAAAAAAATTTTATTAATTTCTAAAAAATTCTTGAAACCGTTTTTTTTTTTTCAATTAGGAAACTCTACTGTTCTGTCAATGTTTTTTTAACAGTAGCCTTTAATAATGTTGTTCTTCTCTGTTCAATGTTCTTCTCTGCTTCATAAATTTAATTTATATTTTTTATAATTTCGACTGGTTTAACATATTTCTTAGCTGAACTTCAATGCTCAATGCAAATCTTTTTCTAACTGCGCCACTGACGCATTTAATGTACAACCACCACACACTCATACCACAACAACAACAACAACAATCCACTTATACAGCCAAATGTATTTAGCGCGCCAATATTGCGCCGCAACCTCATTTTATGGCATAACGGTAATTGATTTTGTTGCTGCAGCTGTTGGCAGTTTGCAGTTGGCGCTGCTCGAGAAAAACGTTGATGTTGGAGATCGATAATGCCGGTTAGGTGTTGGGTAACATTTAATTAAAAATTTTAATTGAACTGCAAGAATTGCAAATTGAAATTGCACACTCACACTCACACACACAAACCATCAAACAAATATACAATTTTATTAATAAAACAATGATGCTGATGACGATTATGAATTATTATGTACAATTATACTTCAAATTGAAATGTTTTTAAATTGACATAAACAACAACAACATTTAAGAATAAACAAACCAAAAAACAAACAAACAAACAAAATGCATTATGCAAAAAAAAACGCGCGCGAGAAAGAGAATTATAATAAAATAACGTAAATTAAGTACCAACCAACAAAAACAACAGCAACAACAAAGCCCCCAATAAGCATTGAATAATGTATTTAAATTGAAATGATGCTGGTAACGATAATTGATAATTATGAAAATTATTAAATAAATATTGCGTATATTAATTAATAAAGAGGAAACATATTGCAAAACGGTAAATTAGTGCAAACACAAACATACCAGCAACAACAACAAGCAGGACGAAAAGTCGATTTTGCAAATGTTGCAAAAAAAAAACAAAACATTACGAATGTGCGAGCAAAAATTGTGCATGCGGACGCCAAGTCTGCTTGCTTCATTTTTGGCACAACAACTACAAAACAACAAACTGTCGACAATGCCAACACATAAACGAGACGAGCGTAACTTGGTTGAACGACAAAGCTGCTGGCGAAAATTGAAAAAAATTGAAAAAACAGCACAATGAGGGCAAGAGGATGAAAGAGACAGAGAAAGAGAGAGGGGGACGGAGACGGAGAAAAAATACATTTAAACGGAATTTAATAAAATTACCAATATTCGTGTTTTTATTCAAAATGATGTCGTCAACTTAAGTGCTGGTTGCGGTAAGTAGAGAAATTAGCAAAGATGGAAAATGTAGCAAATATTGGCGGCATTCACGATGTCCAACAAATATTCTGGTAAGAAAGCAAAGTTTCACTAAACAACAACAAAATATATTTACGGTAAATTTGAAATGTTTTACATATTTCACACAACATTCTGAAGATTTTGAAATAGAAAAACCTTGAAAACATTTGCGGCATTCACGATGTCTAACAGCTATTTTATTAAAAGAGAAAGTTTACCCTTAAAAACAATAATTGTTATAGATTTTAAATATATTACAACATACTGATGATTTTTAAGTTGTAGTGCCTATGGAACATTGGCGGCATTCACGATGTGTGGAAGTCATCTGGTAGTCATTAATGGTAGATTTGAAATATTTTGAAAATATTACACTCTGAAGATTTCGCAAATATTGGCGGTATTCACAATGTCTTGTGTTACACTAAAAGAGCGAACTTTGCATTTTGCAACAACAAAACACAGAATAACACAACACATACGAGTATTCTGCAGAATTTGTATTTCTAGACCTATAGAACATTGATGGTATTCACGATATATTCGAAATGTTGAAGTAAAAGAGCACATTTTCACCAAATAAGAACACAATGCATATACCAAAAAAATTTGAGATATGTTATACGTTCTGTATACGTGAAGTTGGAAAGTCTACAAAATATTAGCGGTATTCATAGTTTCTTGTAAGCTTCTTGCTAAGAGAGCAAAATGAAATTAAATAAAAACAAAACTCAGAACACTACAAAAGAAATTTTGACAATCTCAAATATGAAAAACCGTTTTAAAGGTTGGCGGCATTCACAATGTCAGCGAAATTCTTAGGTAAAAGAACAAATTTACACTATGTAAATAAGAACAAAGTACACTTGAATTCGATTTATAATATGTTTTATTATTCCGAATATTCAGAAGATTGAAATAAATGCTAGTGGTATTCACAATGCATTATCAATGTCTTGCTAAGAGAGCAAATGAATATTAAAGAACAACAAAAAACTAAATAGCACAAAACACAGAAAGACCTATAGAACACTGGCGGCATTCACAATGTCAGTCAAATGCTTGAGTGGCATTTTCTATTTTATTTATTGAATTCTAAGCTTGTGTTCTTTCAAACCCTTCACAAACATATTCTGTATTACCAGTTTCATAGACACAGGGTTCCAAGGGCCGTGTGAAACCTTAACAACAATCAGCTGTTCAGCTCTTCTGGTATCACCAGGTAAACTTTCTGGTCCTAAGTATAGCTTCAGGTTTTCTGTGTCGCTGCGTTGTGATGATATAAAATCAATAATGTAGTCTGCTTTCTGTTTTTAGAACTGAACTCAACTCAACTCAACAGAACAGTGAATACCGTAACTGTTATTATTATTAATTGCTTGTACCCAACCAAAAACAAAAAACCAACCAATCAGTGCCCAGCCCAGCGATAAAGTTTCCAGCAACGCCTCATCAATAATTGAAAACGAATTGAAATTGAATTGCATTAAATATGCGCGCGACCCTCGAAACCAGTCGACAAAGGGTGCTGTCACTTTGTTGTTATTGTGGCTGTTGTGGACTTTACAACTGACTGATGTAGCCGGCGAAACGACCGGCATAAATTTGTAAGTAAATCAGGAAGTAATTTCGAATTCTGAAAGTAAAACGCCCAAAAGGCAGTTGGGACGATTTGCAGCCACGGAACGTTCGATTTGCTGAGAAATTTTGTGAATTTTTGGGCTGTGAAAAAATTATCAAGTCAAGCGTAAGAACGTGTTTGCTGACCCTAAAGCGGCAACAACAAATTTGCTGAAGGGTGCAAATAATTTAAATTTGTCAAACCTGCCAAAGGGGGATTATGCGTGGGTTGTGTATCACATTAAAGAGGCTGCAAATATATTCAGATATGTTTGTATGTATGTGCGTGTCTACACAAATAAATAAAACAAGACAAACGTTTAAACGTTTCTGGCGCTGGCGCCACACAGAGCCAACAACAAATTCCATGACTAAAATCGCAGCTTTTAATCTTTGTCCACAGTGAACCGACGTTGGCTGCTTTCATTATATTGTTTATTCGATGTCTGCTGTTGTTGTTTTTGTGTCCTTTGTGCCACGCAGCGCATTCTGGTCGATTTGGCATGTCGGTCTGTCGGCCTGTCGGTGTGTGGGCCGGTTAGACTCCGAGCCGCGCGCCCGCATTGTTCGCAATTAAGCATTTCTCGCAGCGCTTTAGCACAATTTGTCAACTTTCTTCTACCTTTAGCGCTACTCCTGTGTCCTGTGTGTGTGTGTGTGTGTGCTGCTTTTTGCTATAATTTTTCAAATCTCTGTTTTGTGTGCTTTGTTATTTTAATGTGCTGGAAACGAAAAACATTGTTAAGGTTTTCCTCTTTCGGCGCTGTCAACAGCTGCCAGTCGATGTGCGCTTTTTTACGCAGTTTGCTTCGAGCATGTTGTGAGTGTCTAAAACAAAAATGGACGCCGCTGACATATGCAAAATTTTGCGGCTATATTTCATTTCCGCACGCTGCACAATTTTAATTACAAAAATCTATTTGCGAGACGACTTTTCTGCTCACACAAACGCACACATTCACTTGTCAATGTCGAATACAATTGTGACAAGAAGTATATTTATAGACATACATATATATATTTATTAGATACATATGTACGAGTGTGTAGCTATAAAATTGTGTCACTATATATACAATTGACACACTTTTCACTTTCACAGAAATTTCACCATTTAAATGGCCACAACAATAATCAAAACTGTGGTGGTATTCACCATGTTGTGATAAGTTTTCCAAGAAAATAATTGCAAAAGACCTTCTACAGTTAGTTAGCGAGAAATCTTTTTAATGATGTCGCTTCAAACTAAGGTGACCACACAATCAGTTGGATTTTCTGTGCTTCTGGTTCGCCACATGCAACTCTGGTTTAGGGCAAAAATACATTCAAACGCTATGACAAAATTTTGAAAACTTGTATATATGGATTTTCTGTGCTTCTGAGTGGTCACAAGAATTTTCCAAATTTGTCAATTCCGCACTTAGTTTATTTTTATGTGATTACTATTAAGAATTTTAAGCAACACGACCAATCATCTTTTTATAAGCTTTGATTCAATCAGCCAAGTTAAGGTTTTTGTTAGTTTCAGTACTCTCTGGGGTTCTAACTTTCAGATTTTATCAGGTCATCATGAGGTCACAGCACCTATCAGCAGTTGTTATTTATGATAAACTAGCAGAGCCCCGCGGCTTTGCACGCAAGTTTGAAGTCAATGGGGCCAATAAATCAAGTTTCTCTTAACCCTTTGTTAACCCCGTTAGATTTTTATAAACAAATACTTGTCTAATTATATCTCATTTGAAGTGCTTTCATCATATTTTAAGTCAATAGACCTCTTAAATCATGTTTCCCCACAGAAATTCTTAACCCATCATTGACCCTGTCAGATTTTGATTTTCGAACAAATGAGAACGCGTATCAAATTATTTCATATGAGAAATGCTTTCACCAAATTAGAAGTCAAAAGGCCCAAAAATATAGTTTCCCCCATACAAACTTTTTAATTCGAATTAGCGGTCAGCGTTTTGGGCTGATGATAAATCAATTAGTCAGTCAACATTTTCTTATTTAGACATTTGCAATTCATTTCATAACAGTTCAATTTACAGATTACACAAACAATTACCAGCTCCGAATAATTTTGTACACATGTAAATGTTTGTTCAGTCTGTAGATGAACAAAGCGCAAAAGCCTTAATTGAAATTCAAGGTCAGCTTTATGAAACAATATTCACATTTCTACACTTAAAAGAAATAAATGAAGAAAGAATTCGAAGAAGCTAAATATTGGCGTATGATATTTCAAATTATTTCTCAAACTACTCAGTCAAAATGGAGCAAATAAATTCGGAAATTATGGAAAGAGTTTGCTAGGTTATAGTTGTAACTTAAAGGTGCTCAGACTCAGTGAACACCTTTGATCCACCTTTTGTAGTGGATCCATCCATTGTGATGGTTAGGTTAGGTTATGGTTTCTGCCTCTGTAAGAGACACATTCGGAGACCTATTTTGAGACCCACTGTGACCCACTCTTTTTTCAACATGTGTTACAAAACACATTTCAAGCGGTTTGGGGGAAAGGGGGATGGGGAAGGGTTCCTGCAGTTTAACGTCGAATCCAAACGGCGGTTGGCAGATTTTCTTTCACACGTGGAGGTTTTACCATTTCCTGCCAAGAGCGCACTTGTGCTATTCATGTAATTCTCATCTACTTCATGTTGATAACTATAGAAGTAGACGAGCGTCAGATGATGCGATATAGAATATGATATGGAATATCTAAGAATTCTACAATTTTGATGTATGTAAGTTTAAGACTGTGAAAATACTCAGCTTTTGGGACCAACTCAAAAAGATTTCAGAAGTTTCCTACCGCCCATTTTTCGTTTGAGGAAAACTCTCCTATGTCCGCCTCAAATTTTCAACAGACAATCTAAGCGTCGCTCTAGTAAGTTGCAAAATTAATGGTGGTTCAAAATTAACCCTCACCAATTTAATTCAACTCTCAATTGCGGATGTCAGGGAGAAATTTCTGTTTGGTTTGCCGTTCATATTGGAATCTTCGTAATTCATAACGCCATGAAAAGGGAGGTTGCGCCATTGAAATGTGGTTAAACAAAAAGCAACATTCTAAAGTGCCCATATGGAGTAGTTTTGACATCTTTGGGCATTTTAGTGTTAACCCCTACCAGCTTTACTGAGCTCTCAGCTCTAGAAATCATATAAATATTCCTGCTTATATTCCCGTACATATTGGAATCCGCGTGGTTCCTAGTGCCCTAAAATTAAGAGTAGCAGTAAGATAGATCTGTAAAGAGAACGTTGCCACTCCAACCTAACATAACCTAAAACTTACGCTCAACATTACAGCTAATGAACTGCACATAAACCACCACTTACAACATCATCTTAGATAAAGTTACAATGAAAACAGCACAATTTCGATAGTTCAAAAAAACTCTTGTAGGAGTTTTGTCCAAAATTGTCTGCAAAAATTTGGACTCATGGACCATTAAACCATTAACGATGAACAAATTTGATTAAGTAGACTTTAGAGCTTTCACTAAAATCATAGTGCAAAAGCTTAAAATCATTACTGACTCTAACCTATGATCCAAAGTACAAACTGTGAAAATCTGAATATGAAAATATTTTCATTAAAAACTTCATAGACTCAAAGCTGAACAACTTCACATCACACATTGCTTTAGATGCCACAATGAGCCATGCATGCATGAAATTCTAAAGTCAAACTGAAGAACTTTAGTTCAACTTCAACACAATCGTAATCAATGCCAGTTGTGCAGCTACAAGCACTCACACGCGTACGCCAAGTTGTCAAAGACATCGACTTAGTTAGTTGGGAGTAACGAAACACAGCCACAAATTAACTTAAGTCAAATTAATTTCACACAATTGACACTAAGTTATGTAATTAATTACGAAATTAGTGCACTTTATGCATTCATAGAAATAATCGCCATCTGGGAGGCAAAGTTTTATACGCGACGAAACAGTACACCGTGCGATGGCCTGAGAGGGGAAACAAGATTTATTTGCAACACAAGCAAAAACATGGAAAGAAATAAATGAAGTTCTTAGAGGGGAAGGGGGATAGAATTTCATGAGATGTGAGTAGCAGATAGTTTTGGGGAAACTTTGGTCATACTACAAGTCCATATTGAGTATTTCGGAGTAAATTTTTTGTGAGAAATAAGCATAAAGTTGTGAATTTACTAAGAAAATAATTCAATTTGTAATAAGAAATGAAAAACAATTTTATAGAATTAGGGGTCAGATGTTTTTCCCAAGATTCAGGGTTTTTTTTTTTTTTTGGTAGGTTCAGTAAAGTATGAACAAAGTCCAGGGCCTAATTGATATGATTTAGTGACTTTAAAATTTAACTAAGTTCATGGAACTGAATACAAATCAGTATTAAAATGAACTCAGCAATAACACTAATGAATTAATTTCAGTTTTTCAAAGCAGCTGAAAACTTTAGAGTTTTATCCAAAAAAAAAATTTTAAGCAACTACGCCATTAGTTCCATTGTACTCTTATGCAGCTAATTAATGCTTTACATTCATATAGAAAAATAAAAAAAAACACAAAAAGCATTATCCTGCCAAATAGCCGTCGGCAAAAACGCATTACAACAAAAAATCAACAACAAGGCAATGCAATAAATTTCGCTGTAATTACAATACAAAAAATTAAATATCCTACAAATGTAAAGCAAAGATACAACAAGAAAACATTACAACAACAAAAAACTACTAACCACTTTATAGCCGAGCAGATATCCTTGCTGCGCTGCTTTACGCCCGCAGCCGCCGGCAGCAAATTCCAATGGCCGTGAGCGTCTGTTAATTGCAATAATTTGCTTGTTTAAAATGTAATTTTAATGAGCTGCGCACACAAAGCACGCGCACGCATTAACTTAATCCTTTTTAAGAACACATATGCGTCCGACCTCGCGCAGCCACCGCCCGCCAAGTTGGTTCTACTTCCATGCCACACACACACGCACGCTGACACAAGTAATTCGCGCAATTTTTATGTTGCAAATGTACTCCCCTACACGCTGCCCTCTGCGGCCACCCATCCACCGCTCGACTGTACGACAATTTCATTAGCCTACGCACAGCGGACGCGCTCGGCGCCTACGCATGCAAATTAAAAAGTTTACTTTTTCGTTTTATTTACCGCCGTGTTGGCATATTTAATGTATTCGCTATGTGTATGCAGATACATAAGCTTTTGTATACTCTTTTCTTTATATACGCAATGAGGACCCGGCTTTGCTGGGGGTAAAAACGAGGTGTCCAACTCTTTTGTTCAACGTTAGAAGAGTATTTTTCCATGATTAAGCAACGACTTCAGTCCATTTTTTAGTGTGTAACTATTGGCTAAAAAACTGTGCCAAACTATTAAAAATATGAGTTATATGACAGTTGCCACGCCCTCTTTATCAATTGTGCAGCTCATTTTTTGGTTAGAAAAATATAATCTAGAAATGACATCAAATTAAATTCGAATTGTTATTTGAAATGTGAATTGTATGGAAGGAGCCACGCCCCCTAGATAGTTTCAGTCAGTTAGGGAAAGTCGAGTGGTGCACAGGCTGCACTTCCACTCGGAGGTTAGTGGTCCCTCCGGAGTTCATCGACAGTCTCAATCCGTGGCAAACCAGTTCGATATCTTTACTGAAAGAGAGCAGACTCGAGATTTCAACTTACGATGCGCCAACCAAATCCATCAGGAATCTTCACCTCAGGGTACGGAGTTAACGTTCCTACAAAACCGAGCAGCATTTCTACTTTTTCTTCATCTCCACAGCTGCTGCAGACAACACTGAACGAGGGACACCAATCGATGAGCATAGACCCAGTAGCACAGTGTTCAGTGATGACTACAACGGACCTAAACAAGGTTCCAGCTTGCGGACCTGACTTTAGTTCCTCTAGTCAGTTCATCATCAGGTTTTGTTGCATCGTTTCTAATTCTTCTTCATCTCCAGAGCTTTGAAAGTTATAACATATCTAAATTTTTACGCTCTACAGTATTTGTGATTTTTCCAGTAATAGGACAAGACTACAGCAGCCTCGAAAGCCTAGCGTGAGTGCGCTAGCCTATCATCCCAAAGGTCGTAGATTCGACTCATACCTGGTACATGGTCCCGCACTATTCCCACTTTTCCAATTTTTTCTGTACTTTAAATATTCCAGTACATAACCCAGTTCAAAAATTCCGACTCTCAGATGAACCTTTAAAAAGAAAAAAATATACAGCTACACGGTGCACCAGCGACGCCTGTAAGGGGAAGCGGGCATTAGCGAAAAACAGCGCACCAAACCGATCTAAGCAAAGTCCCCATCCTATCCACCATCCTACTGTCTCCCTTACATAACAGATGGCGCTATGATCGGTAGTTTACAACAAGAAGTGAACAAGGGGGGAAAAAAAGGACGAGATTTACAAACGACTTCATACCGCGTTTAGGTTCTCTGTTGCCGATAACTGTAAAGCTATATTTTATAAGAACTTTCAATTAGTATGGGCAGTACCACGCCTCTTTGTCTAAAGGCTGTCATATTTTCCCACTAAATGAGCATAACTCGGCACCGCTGGTTTACCCAACTTGAGTGAATCTCGACTGATAGTTTCATAGTATTTTTTTATATTGAAACTAAGAGTTGTATAGAAAGCGTCACGCCCCTTTATCCCTTTAGTCATCTCAGTCAGAAGCGATTGATTACATTTTATTCAATTCTTCTTCTTCTTCTTCTTCTTCTTCTTCTCTTCTTCTTCTTCTTCTTCTTCTTCTTCGTCTTCGTCTTCTTCGTCTTCTTCTTCGTCTTCTTCTTCTTCTCTTATTGTAGGCATTTTGCCTGTTTTCCTTTACACTGTTTTTCTGTACGTTTAAGCTTATACACTCAATTCAACATATCAATTCATTCATTAAATTTTACATTCAGTACGCCAAATAAAAGTCAAGCTAAACTTCAAATTCAAAGCTTTGATTTGTATGAAAAATGCCACGCCCCAAAAGTTAATACTCGGCATTTCAACGCTAAGTATTATATGACACAGAATCAAGTTTATAGTCGAATGCTATTCCACTACTATTTTGAAAGCTATTTCATTTTAAACATTTTGAGCTTTACTTGAGTGCAACGCCCACTTGATGAATTCCAACGTTGTATTCCCTATAAGCTGCGACTCCAATCAATATTTACTCAATCCCTCTTAAACTTTCATCAATCTACGAAGTACAAACCAACATTCAACAACACACACAGACAAACATTTTCAAACACTGCTAGAAGAAGCATGTTTGTATCAACATATAAGAATAGAGACACACTATGCGTTCATGTGTCTATAAGTCTGCAACCCTACTTATACACGCATACGCCCAAATTTATTTGCAAAACAAAACGCGCCGACACAGTTGGCGCACAAGCAAATTCTGGCTGCCAAATAACCAAAAGTATGCTACGAGCCCAGCGCCAACAACAACAGGCAATGAACAACAGGCGCAGAAGACAAACGAGTAGAGTAAAAAATTTTCACACGCAATTACACTGACACAAAAGGGAAACACACCCACACGAGCGCAATCGCATAGACACACACACACACGCAGGCAACGCGTTTATCCTTTTTCTGTGTTGAATGCGGTTTTGATGATTTTATGATTGCACAGTGGGATTTTGGCAACGACGTTGTGGAACTTACTTACTTAATTTCGCGTCGCTGACGACTGCTCTTCCTGCCACCCCCACGTATCTTTGTCGCTGTTCTGTTCGCCGACTGCCGCGACTCGGCAATTGTGTGTTTTTTGAGCGCTTATGTAGGTTACCCAATTGCCAGCGATTACGCCGAAATAGACAACGACAAAGGCAAACTAGAGCAACGCGTCGAACGAGCGAATGCGGAGCGGAGCGGAGAGCTGCGTTAAATGTTGCGTGGATTTTAATTGTATGAGTTAAAGTGCTTGTACGCTCGTAATATGCACACGCGCCGCTTTGCGGCCAAACATAGAGAGATCTCTAGGAATTTGCTCGAAAGACACTAAATAAATAATGGGAACAAAGCACAGCAACGAGGGCGGTTGGGGCCAGTGAAAGCCGCAATAATTACGCGATGCGTCAGTGAAAAATTTGTTGGCAAACCAGCAGCGAAGATAAACCTCCATGTGTGGTTTTACGGTTCGGCGATGTTGTGTGAATCACTTGAAGGACACAGATTTGGTTTGGCTAGTTGACTAAGTTCTTGGCTTCGCTGTTGCCAAATGCGGGTTGCTGAAACAACAAAGAGATGAATTCGAATAAACTATATGAATGTAGAGATTAAGAAAAATGGAAAGAGATAAACAACAAAGAGAAGAATGTTTGAGATTTGCAAATACACCAACAGTTGTTGAATTGATTACAAGGATTAAGAGGATTAAGAGGCTGAAATGAGTTTCAGACAGTATGACGCCAACTAACACCGTGCGACAGCATTTTTCACACCGCGAAAAATCCATATGTGCGTGAAACTAGAGACCAAATATAGTAATACTGCGTACTCAGTTTTTTATTTGTACATCCTATGTCCTTTTAAAAGGACTTCAAAATTTTGAAGGGGATAAAAAATAAAAAAATATAATATAAAAAAATCTTAACCTCGTTAGAATATGGCGATAAATATATCAAATGAAAGAAAGAAGGAAAGAGGAAAGAGGAAAGGCTCAAGAATTTAAATAACATTAATCTTTTATCTATTTGTAAAAAAAGGAAATGAAAAAGTTCCTTTGAAAATGTTAAACCTTTATATCCTTGAAAATTTACATAGAATTTTCTTTAAAAGTAAGTATGTTAAATTCCCAAATCTCCCTGATCACGTGTCAAAATTTCATTACTCTAACTTTATTGGTTCGAAAGCTATTAAAAAAACGGCGGAAGCTTCAATTCTAATGAAGCGCAAAAATTCTAATTTATTTGAGTATCAGTATTTTAAATAATAAAAAGATACAAAATCAATGAAGCGAGAATAATGAAATTTTGACACGTGATCAAGAAGATTTGGGGTTTTAACATACTTACTTTTCAAGAAAATTCGATGTAAATTTTCAAGGATATGAAGGATTAAAATTTTCAAAGGACCTTTTTCATATCCTTTTTTTAGAAATAGATAAAAAATAAATTTTATTTAAATTCCTGAGCCTTTCCTCTTTCATTTGATATACATATCGCCATATTCTAACGAGGTTAAGTATTTTTCATATTTTTTTTATTTTTCATCCCCTTCAAAATTTTGAAGTCCTTTTAAAAAGACAAGAGATGTAGAAATAAAAAACTGAGTACGCAGTATTACTGTGTTTGGTCTCTAGTTTCACGCCCATATGAATTTTTTCCGGTGTGAGAAATTTTTTTAATTTTTGTCGCACGGTGTAATATAACTCGAAGGGCGGTTCGTATCGTCAGCTGGACTCGCCTTCAACGGCCGCTTCTACTCTCAATGCAGCGAAGCGTGTCTGAGATGCTGGAAATAACGCAAATTAGTTCTGCAATTTGTTCAATCTGTTGTTGTAATGTAACCAATTGTCTCACATTTCATGTGCCTTTTGTTGTTGTAACTAACAATACCTGCTGCGAACATTTAAGCCACACGGACCATTCGCTACTTGACTCTTGAATGTTTTCTCCAGCTTTGAAATTATCCGATTCAATATCCATATATATTGGATATTTTTATATATATAATCTGCCTCACTGCTTTTCAGCCGTTTTCCCAATTTCCCACACTTTGCATATATTTGTTTTTTGTTGATCGAAAATTGGCTGCACACTGCAAATCTGATTGGTGAAAGCGATACGTTTTGCTTGCAGGCTAAATCCATTCGATAAGCGCACTCAATACAATGCGATCAGCGTCTTAACCCTCGGCCAACCAGCCGGCTGCACATCTGCCGCGACTACACTACCGACAGTGTGGCATTAGCGCTGACAAGAGCGCAGATAATCGCAGCCACTCGGTGAGCGTCGCAGCGGCAAAGACGCGCCGTAGGCAATGCGGAAGCGAAAAACCATAAAACGTGAGACAGACAGACACACACACAGACAAAGCGATAGACTGGCACTACCAGCCGTGACACCACTGACAGCCACGACGGCAACACATGCCCCGAAGGGAAATTGCCGCTTTTCGTGACTTAATGAAGCTGCTTGCGTTGCTGTCGCTGCCGCTGCGGCTCGAAAAAGGTCTACGATTTGCAGCGATGCCGTCCTGCCGCTGCTGCTGCCAACTGTCCCGCAGGCGCTCAAGTTGCGGTTTTTTCATTTGACATTGATGGCGCACATTCTGCTTACAATTGTCACCGGCAACACTGATGCCAGCAACGACAACACTGCTGTCGCCGTCGTCCGTGCGACTGTCGCTAGCGCTTTGTCCTCGGCGGCTGCCAGCCGTCGCGCGTCTTTTTTCCTTCACCACTGCCAGCCGCTGTTTGTCATCCCTTTATCTGCTGCTGTAACAATTTCAAATTACTGTTAGGCATGTTGGGGTTTTGTCATTGTTGTTGTTGTTGTTACTTATGGCCGCTGCTGCTGTTGCTGTTGCCTATTGCTGGCTCTGCCGTTATGCGCCGTCGCATTTAAATGATTGCGGCAAATGTACAACAATAAAACTACCACTACCATCACAACAACAACAACAACAATAACGATAACAGCCAAACACCCGCACAACAACAACATCTAAGTGTACTTCCTTTTTCCGTCGAGTAGGCGGAAGTGTAGGTGTGTTTGTGCCACTCGAACTGTGGCAACACTGGTCGCCGTGGGGTTGGCAGTGGCAGTGACAGTAGCGCTTTTAGGCAGTGCTGAAACAAAAAAACTCAACGCAACACTACACCAACAAAAACACAGCGCACAGCAGTGAAAACAAAAAACGGCAGAACAGCTGCTCGAACGTGTCGGCCGGATGCTCGAAGTGTGCACTTGTGTGCGGGACATGTGTCTGTCGGTGTAGTTGGTAGTTGGTGTGTGTGTGTGTGTGTGTGTGTGTATGTGGGCTTAATTTCGCTGCCGGGATGACATTATTGAATGTGTCCCGGATGTGGCATCAACATTTGATGTTTACGTAACATTTTTGCGCGTATTTGAGTATTGTCGGTAGTTTACAGTTGTTGTTGTTGTTGTGGTTTTAGTTTTATTTCTGTAGCGATATCAACTTTCGCTATCGTTAGCACACTAAGCCAAGTGTAGTTGTTTCTGTAACTATTGTTTCATAACTTTGAGCACAGCGAAATCTCGAATCTCTGAAGCGACAAATCCTTGAATATCCTTTGAGCATTGTCAATATTGATGGCTCTGTGCACTTATCATTTAAATCGCTTCAATTGCTCTCCGCTTGTGAGAGCCGCACCAGCTGTTGCCCCGCACACATCTTCTGCCCACATCGGCCACTGTGAGCGCTTCACCTGGATTTATTTACTCTATGCGCCGCCAGCATCTAATACGTTCTTGCCTACCCCACTGCACTCAACTGCACGTAGCGTTGCAATCCATTCACCTGGCGCGCCAACTCACCGTCTGCACCACCCATTTCCCACAAGGATGTCCAACAGCTCAGCCCAACCAGTTCCGGCACAATTTTCACATTGACAACTTTTTCAACTTGATGGCTGCCGCTTCGTCTTATCTTTCGCCTTTCGCTTGCCTTCCAAATGAAATTGCGCTGAACTTCATCTTCATCAGCGGTTTTCACACACACACACACACATTCACTTCAACTTCATTTTCATTTTATCTCGACTGCCGTCGTTGGTTGTTATTGTTATTGCTGTTTTTATTGTTTTTGTTTTTAGTGCACTGAGTGCCAGCAGCAATGCGACATGTTATCCTTTTGGATGAATTACACTTCAAATAAGGCGTCTCTCATACACAAACACACGCAAAGACGCAGTCATGGATATAGACGCACACAGACACACACACGCGCGCGCAAATGTCTGCCGCAGCACACCGACATTGCCACGCTGGCAATTGCACCCATCGGAAATTTATGGGTAATGCAATGCGACAACGATGCCAACAAAGCGACAGACAACCGCCGGTGTTGCACGTCGAAAATGCGTCGCGCGCGCTCACACACACACACACACACACACACATCAACGGCGCGCATACAAATTTCTTCCGATCGCTACGCTTTCACTGCGCCAGCCAACGCTTGACTCGCTTTATGCGCGCGTGTGAGTGAATGCATCATTGGTTTGTGAAATTCTTTGCCAAAGTTTGACGACTGCAATTTCCGTCGGTGCTATATCACCAAAGTAACGTGGCGGTGCCTGGGAACGTGCACAGGAAATGCAGACGGAATGAAGCTAAGCTTTGTTCATCGGAATCACTTTTCATATAGTTTTCTGGGAATAAATTTTGTTTCAAGATAAGAATACTGTTTGCTTTTTTTAAAAGGGAATATTATAAATAGAAAATGCCAGTACAAGTGTAAAAATATACCCAAAATCTATGAAGAGCCAAAATATTTGTAAAAGTATCTGGTGGGGAAAAAGATATTTTGGACCATTTTTAAGAATTTTGTATAGTGAGGGTACAAGTGTTTCGCTTTTCATTGTGGTTTCAGTGGCGCACAGAATTGTATTTGGGGGCGGGGCCGGGTTAAGTACAACTTTTGAGCCTAATAGCATTGAAAACCATGTTTTGTACCAGCAATTTGTGTGTTTGGAAGGGATTTGAACCCTCAAAATCCCGCCTGTGGGCGCGCCACTTCTCGATATATATATTGAATTCGTTCTGTAGACCGAAATAAAAAAATAAATAAATAAATAAATAAATAATTAAATAAATAAATAAATTTATTTCATCAGCCAATCAGCTTAGGACATCTTGAGGTAACATGGGAAATGTTTTAAAAATATAATTCTGAGGATATTTGCGTCGTGCCCTGCGCCTTTCAAACCTCTTTGGAACCGCTAATTAATTAATTAATTTATTTTCGTAATTTTACTTTCATATTTTAAAGCGATATTTCAAAATTAAAACCTTTCGGAAAAAGAAATGGCACTTTCTTTTAAATCGAAGCCCACTTACAAATAAATAAATAATACGTTCGCTTAAAACTATGCATCACTAAAGCTATTTTAAATACAACATCATAGACTGTACGGAATAATGCTCTACGTTTTGATAGACAGTTCAACAATTCCAGATTTTCAAGCCAATGCACCAGAAATTAAATTTTAAGTCGAATTATATCCTATGAAGTGCAAAACACTAAATAGAAAGCTCCTCTCATCCGTTTGGTTATACACACATTGACATTTTTCATATACATAACTGTATGTTAATATAAATTTGCAGTTCCATTAAGACGTCGAAGTTTTTCTTACTTAAACTATGACCAGCCTTGATGAAAAATTTGTGGTCAGGAGATTTTTACCTGGGGTGATGTTTTGAAGGACCCATAGTTCATAGGTTCAGTTCATGTCGTAATGTAATGTTTTCACAATACTTTTTGGGCCGGCATCGTTAGTCCAGCGGGTAGCGCACTGGCTTCTCATGCCGAGGCCCTAGGTTCGAATCCCAGTTCGCTGTTGAAATGCTCAACTTGAGTGAATGAGTTCTTGGCAGGAAATTGCAAAACCACCAAGTGTGAGAGAAAAAACTGACAAAAACCGCCGTTCGAATGCGGCGTTAGGTCGTAGGTCGCCTCCACTTTTTTTTGCACACACATTTCAAAAACGGTTGAAATATGTGGTATCACAATGGTGTGAGGCCCACATAGGCCTCCGAAAGTATCTCTTACATGGGCAGCCACCATAACCTAACCTAACCTAAAATACTTTGTAGAAGAAAGCACCTAGAAGAAGGAACTCATTCGTCTCCACGGTTTATTCTCCACGGCTCTGGCAATAACTAAACGATTCCATAATTTGCTTTGTCATTAAAACATTCCAATTTATAACAGCACAATTGAGCCACAACCATACAATGGCGAACTCATTTCAAAAACTACCCAACACTGATTTTAATTTTTCAGAAATCTTCTTCACCCATTCGCCTTTTCTTCCTTCGGAAATTCATTTTAAACTTTGACTAAATTGCTTGCCAACGTCAAAGTGAAACTCTAAGCAAACTTGTTTCAAACTTTAACCAAACAAGCGCAATGATTTTAGCCAAGTTCTAGACGCACTGTTGCCTTTTGCCATTCAGCCAACGACAACAGCGAGCGGAGAATCACAGTTATTAAGCTGCAACTATGCAATGCTCGAGCGGCAAATAAATGCGCCTGCAAGCTGCGCGCCATCAATAAGCACACTTGACAACCACACAAAACCCCTCCTCCCATCTCACTGACCTTCTTGCACCCCCCTCTCCCTCTCCTCTGCTCCTCCTACCCCAAACCAATAAGCGCCAAGTAAATAGAATTAAACGCGCTCGTCTGCAAAGAATAAGCAGCGAGCGACGAGCGTTGCAGCACGCGGGAAATTGCTTTATGCCAGCTGGCAACGCTCTAAGCGTGGCTGTGTGCATGCGGCGCGCATTACCTAAACAGCAACGGTGACTGTGATGGCAACGGTGACGGCAGCGTCTACCAGTCACAGATACGGCAACGGCAAACAGTCAGCGGAAACGGAAACTAATGCAATTGTCAAGCGCTAAAATGACTGCGAGCTGACATTGTCTTGACGCACCCAAGCCGGCAGCCAGGCGCGACCTGCACGTAAGCGCCGCAAATGTGACTGCGAATCGCTCTGTGTGCGTGCAGTGGTGTGTGTGAACGCGTTAAACGGAGCGTATGTGCGACATTTTAAGTTGCACTCAACATTAACAGCGTCAACAGCAGCACCAACGACAACGACAGCGACAACGACAACTACAACTACAACTACACCGACAAGGATAACGAAAGCGCTGCGTGAAAGGCAAATAGCGAGCAGCTGACTAAAAGCGCGCGTACAACACGCGGGCAGAACATTTTAAATGGCTTCCATGCATGGACCGACGTGCGAGTGTGACGCGATTGGGTGTGTGTGTGTTGGTGTACACTTTTAAATAGGCCAACGTTAAATTCGATTTTCAGCGAAATTGTGCTGGAAATCGGCTCATTCTTCTCAGGAAAACATCATTTTTTGCCATGTTGACACATGTTTTGTTGGCACGTCGTGAACTCCTGCACCCGTATTAAGCACCTGTCACAGTTTCCATAACTCACGTACACTTGACACCACACTTACAAACATACTAAGACGCCAGGATTGTCGGTAGGATGAGTGTAGCGGTAGCAACTGAAAGGATCGCACAAAAAGGCCACAGTTCACGCATTTTGATGGCAGAGCTAGTGAGACTATTCACACCTGTGATATTAGAAGAAAACCATTTAGATTTCTAAATGAATTCGGCAAGTCACTTTGATGACATTAATAGACAAATCGCAGCATGAATGACGTATATGGAAATGCAAGAATACAAAGTCTACGCCGAGCTAAAGCAGAAGTAGTGACACATAAAGCTGAGTTTTAAACCTGTCTTCTGAGACAAGACTTTCAAAACATTTTTCTAAGTAGGGTCTCTTTAGTCTCGTGCTTAACACTAAGATGTTCTTCTAAGACAGCTCTTTGATCTCAGATATTTTTAAACAGTTCTTGGAAGTTTTTCCAAATGATCTTATCAGAAACATCTTTTCAAACAGTTCAGAGAAAATAAGTCTCCTATAACCTATCTTCTACAAAATATCGACTAAGACACCTAATTTAAACTAGTTCTAAGTAAGAATAGTTCTCCTATTACACCGTGCAACAAAAATTTTAAAAATGTTTCACACCGGAAAAAATCCATATGGGCGTGAAACTAGAGACCAGATATAGTAATACTGCGTACTCAGTTTTTCATTTCTGCATCCTATGTCCTTTTAAAAGGAGAGGATAAAACATAAAAAAAATATTCAAAATACTTAACCTTGTTAGAATATGGCGATATGTATATCAAATGAAACAGGAAAGGCTCAAAAATTTAAACGAAATTAATTTGTTTATCCATTTGTAAAAAAAAGGATATGAAAAAGATCCTTTGAAAATTTTAATCCTTTATATCCTTGAAAATTTATATAGAATTTTTTTGAAAAGTAAGTATGTTAAAGCCCAAAATCTCCTTGATCACGTGTCAAAATTTCATTATTCAATCGCTTCATTGATTTTGTATCTTTTTATTATTTAAAATACTGATACTCAAATAAATAAGCATTTTTGTACTTCATTAGAATTGCAGGTTCCGCCTTTTTTTTAATAACTTTCGAACCAATAAAATTTTATTAATGAAATTTTGACACGTGATCAAGGAGATTTTGAGTTTAAACATACTTACTTTTCAAAAAATTCTATAAATTTTCAAGGATATAAAAGATTAAAATTTTCAAAGGACCTTTTTCATATCTTTTTTTTACAAATAGATAACAAATCAATGTCAATTAAATTTTTGAGCCTTTTCTCTTTCATTTGATATACATATCGCCATATTCTAACGAGGTTAAGTATTTTTTATATTTTTTTTATTTTGTATCTTTTGCAAAATTTTGAAGTCCTTTTAAAAGGACAAAGGATCTAGAAATGAAAAACTAAGTACGCAGTATTACTGTATTTGGTCTCTAGTTTCACGCCCATATGTTTTGTTTCCGGTGTGAAAAATGCTGTCGCACGGTGTTACATGTCTTCCTAAAACACCTTCAAGGACATATCTTCGAAAATAATTCTTAAAAACAAGTCATCTACAATATGTCGGCTTTAAATCTAGACGTTGATTTAAAGCCGACATATTGTAGATGACCTGCATGATGAGCTGCATCTTTCTAACAATTTTTTAGAAGACAGGTTTTTAACAGCAATTCACAGAGAACATTTTTTAAACCTTTTCTTAGAAGACTTAGAAAGCAGGTCATCCGCAATATGACTTTTTCCGAACATTTTCCAAGACACACTTTCAAAACCAGTTCTTAGCAGACCGATCTTCTACAGTCGTCTTCTAACAAACGTTCTCTGCAAAAATTTTTCTGTGAAACATCTTTCAAAAGATGTCTCCTGAGACACGTTGCCTACAACACAACTTTTACAACACGTCTTATAACACACCTCTCGTGTTTTAATACTCGTATCCTATAAGTCATGTTTCTGAGCCTCGTTTTCTAAGAACCATCTTTTCGGACATGTCATCCAGTTGCCTATCCTTCTGAACGCCTTTTAAAACTTTTTTAAGACAGATCTTTCGAGTTCGTACGTCTTTTTCCTCATTGATCTTGAGTCGATTATTCGACTCGATTTATCGAGTCTCCGAATCAACCAACCTCCCCAATATCGAAACCGTCAAAGTCAGATTAAAAGCTGTTTGGTCCTCACTGCAGGGAACTTTTTACTCTCTCGACTATTTCATGTTACCACTACGTGTACTAAATACTTATTTTATAAGCCAGCGGACCTCAGCTCAAATGAAGGTTTGTCATCTTTGAAGTTTGTTTGCTGCAAGGAGAAAATTTTCAGGCTGTTGCTGTTCTACTTTCATAACGTCTTTATTTTTCAAAAACTGCAACTCTACTACTAGTTGAGATACCGAATTTTCGAATACTATGCAATTCTCCAGTTCCAAGTGTGAAATCCCCAAAGCAAGACAGAAGAAAACTGCCATGCACGTAGAGACCAAACCAGTCAGTTTAGTGCGGCCGAATGAAATAATGTCTGCTTTCAGTGCCACAGTGAATGTCACCTCATGTCATAAGTGGATTTGGGCTTCAGCACGCCAACGCCATGTCGCCGACATTAAAGTAATATTGCCAGCCTCGCTGTCACTGCATTAGTGAGACACCAGTGGGCGGGCGGGGGGAAATGACACAAACCGTTTGACATCACAAGCGAGCACCGCTAAATTTTGCATGGCTCGACGAGCATTTCACACAAATTCCTTTAATCAATGCCATAAACTTGCAACACACACATACACACACAAACACATAAATGCGCTTATCGACACGTCGATGTGTGGCAACCAGCCGAATTCATGTCGGTTTGTGGCGCATAACCGACAGTGGTGGCGTGTCTTCACCGCGCACCGAGTGGGCCGCAGGAAGCGGCAGCGGCAACCTCAACGGTGGCAGCAAATGAGGAAATTAACAATAAATTACATGAATTAAACAAATACAACACGAACATAAAACTCGCATAATCAACTACAAAATCAACTCGGCAGTCAGACACGCATGCACGCAGCGACACACGCACACAGGCCAAGGCTATGTCTGTGTGTGTGTGTTGTCGTAAAATTCAATTAAACCGAAGCGCACACAATCAAACGGCAGATCAAATTAAATGCCAGCAAAGCATTTCAATGGCTTCCGCTTGTGTGCGTGTGTGTGTGTGTGTGTGCGGTGCGCGTGTGTGCGCATATGGAATGCGTGTGTTGGCTTAAGCCCATAACTGTGCGGCTCTGCTTCGTAATGAGCATTAAAGCAGCGGCAAACTGTCGCTGCGGTATTTTTATGACTATTTGCCCTTGCAGCCGCCGCCAGCCAGCAACACACGCACACACACACACGTACAAACACCAGACACACTTAATATCCTTTGAGACTTGGCGCTGTCTGCGTGCCAGCGCGCCTGTTCGTCCGTTCGTCTGCCTTCTGCATACAATCACAACGCATGCCACGCTATGACAGCGGCACTCAAAGGATATCTTCAAGGACATGCCACAGCCCCACCACCCGTCGCACGCCTCGTGCCAGTTTTACGGCTTCGGCGCGCTTTTATGTGGCATTGGGTATTAGTTTTATTGCGCAAAGTAGTTGCTCGCGTCTTCTGTGCTTTTCGCTTTGTTGACAAAACGCCAACAAAAAATCCAGCCATTTATTATTGTTTGCAGAAATTAAATTTTCCGCCACTATTAAACAATGCGCTGCAGTTAATATGAAACTTGCTGTGACGCATAAATCAGCAGCAGCAGCAGCAACATGCTAATTAGTTGCTGCAGCCACAATGCAACGTGCTTCATTTTGGCGCAATCAATTCAAATCACAAAAACAACAACTCAACGACCACACACACAGTTTCACACAAAGCCACAATGCTCGCGAGTTGTGCCGCGTCGATTGGCTGCCGCTGATAATGACGCCGCAACGCTGCAAATGCAAATATTTCTCGCATATTGATTACATTTTATGCATTTCTGAAAAGCGCGATTCGCATTTGTCGCCATAATGAAATTTGAAATTGTCATTTGGCGCGTTGCAGTTTGACTGAAAAGTCGACAGCACAGTTTTAGGCGCAGGCACTTAATTATTACTATCGATGAGCTGACACTCATTGGCTGACTAAAATATATGTGTGTGTAATTTTGCTCAAGTGGCCAATAAATTTCAAATTAAATTAAAATATTAATTTTCAGCAGTACAAAAGTGGGTTTGTGTGTCTTTAACCTAAACTTAACTCTGCAACTTAAATGACTACTTTATGAAAATTCCTTCAAACATATTTGCGTAGGCAAATATGCCGTCGAAAGTGAATCTTTGTAATCAAAACCAGCATCTACAGAAATATGCCGAAACATCTTAAGCGGGAATTTTCCATCAAATCGAGTAATTTAAACGCAGTGAGATTTGAAATTCCAACATTCCCGACTAGAACTCAAACTGCAACCTACATCAGTCGTAACTGGCTGTCGCTAGGTGTAAGTATTTAGTACAGTTATTAGTAGTTGCTGTATTGGTTAATCTGTATTCCATCCCAACTTATTGTAAACCTCCATTGGTTATTTTAAGAAAGTTAAGTTTTCCAAATGGATCAGTAAGCCCACAATAATCTTTTATAGATCAATAATAGCGACATGAACTGAAGACCCAACAATTTAAAAATTCGTATGACAGAAACCATTAGGCGCCTTCTGTCCATCAATCGATCTTCGAAGGATACTAAGCATGTTTGAGCTAACAGACATCCACCACAACAGAAAAGAAACAGTTGGCAATATTGATTGATATATTGGATGTGATCAGAGCACTAAATAGTTAACCAGTAATATCTAATTTTTGTAAGGTTAAGTTATTAACCCTTTCGACCCCGAATTTTTAATTACAGAAAAATTATTTAATATTTATGAAAAAATACAAAATTATAACTTTTTGATTTTATTTAACCGTTATTAAAGAAACAGGGGTTCGATCAAACGCGCCCAATTCGTAGACTTCAATTAGAACACAAACTTTCCCTGATATCGCTGCAAATTATTGGAAATAACAATAATAATAATAATAACACTGTGCTAGTCGAAAATAGTAATAAGCGGGGCACCTACTGAGCGACTTTTCTATAGGTATACTGAGTTCAGATCCACCAGGCGTTTGGCTGGATTGGCTCTAGTTTAAGAGAAATCCGACTTTGAATTTTGCTCATTTCAGTCGGGTTCGTTGCTTAAGTCTTCGAAAGTTTACATGCTAATTGGTCCTAAATCGTTTTGAATATCGCTTTACTATCTTCGGCAAGTTTGTAGATATTTTAACGACCAACAAATTTGCTTAAGACACCAATACAAAAAAATACATTCAAACTGTGTTTTCGACAAAAATGTCCCAAAAACCCCACTTTTTCGTCGATTTATGGAAATTTTCCGTCTATGAATGCCAAACTGTGAGGAATTCAATATCTCAAGAAAAAACAAACAAGACTTTTTCCCACGATTCAATAAAAAAAATTAAACGCACAATCTTGACTTCAATTCAAATTTTAAGCAGATTCTTTGCAGAACTTTGAACTATGGAACATATATTTTATTGTTTACTCTGTTTCTTCTTCATCTTCTTGTTGCAAGTTCCAGCAAATGTCCCCTAGGAGAGCATGGAGTAAGGAGTAAGTTGAAACTGTCTGCAGTTGACTTGCCAGTTGGTGCAGCAATAATACATCGAAGGCCACTAACCCCCACTGTGTTGCCCAAATGAATGAAACGCCGCCCTATCGAAAATTTTCCTCGTTTTGAAATTCATGAACCACTCTGAACTTTGTATCAAATGAATCCTATTGAACATTGCATTTAGTTAACATCAGATGAATTTTTCAAATCCTTCAACAACCCCAACCCGTTGACAATTTTGAGGTTAAAATTTCCCAAAACACAAAAGGATTTTCCAAATTTGTTCATCCATTCTACGTGCTAAACCACTGGAGATTTTTTCGCCACAGCAACTCACCGCACGTCATGGAATATTAAAATGCAACCTTAGATTAGTTGTCGACACATTTGCATAAAACATTGCAACGCAGCCGGCACTCGCGTGCCGCAAATTAATGCAAAAACATGTAGATGCGTTTTTGCAGTGGCATTTTTATGTCATTGGCGCCACACGGTCGGTTGGGCGAAATTCTCTGTCAATCGAAATGCATTTTTCATATTTCGGCTGTCAACTGTGCAATGACAGACGCTGACAGGCGATCGGCGCGCTGCTGACGTGGCTGTTGAAAATCAAATTTCAACAATTCATGAATGAATAAATGAATGAATGCAATGTTTGTAAATTCCAACAACACACAACGTGACCAAATGGCGTAATGTGATCGGAAAAAATGCGAGTTTTCATCACTTGAATGTTGCAGTGGCATTGTGTGAGTGTATCTCAATGTGTTTATGTGTGTGTGAGAACTTGCGCTTTTGTCTCCTCGAATTGACTTTTCAATTACAAATGTGAACACCAAACTGCATTTTAACCACATGAACAACAACAACCATCAGCCATGTCAATACCAACTATGCCAACCATTGCATCAGAGTACCACAACGGTTTGAATAATTTGCATATTCGAAATACATAAACCAAAAAGTAAAAATTCGAAAGAAAAACTGACAACGGCTTTCTGCAGTTTTGCAGTAATTTAGATACTTTTTAGCGATGCGGGAAATTGCCCGGGGCCGAAGCGTCGCGGAAGCTGCTAAATGATAAGACGACAGCAACTGCGATGCGCAAATTAGTGCGCCGCATTTTCGGCATTTCGACGAGCCCAAAGTGTCAAAGTACAAAGCCATTAGCCGCGGCAAAGTGTCGGTTTCCGTTTCGGAAAATGGCTGCTACAGTTGCTACCACACACACACACAACAGCCACAATTACAGTTACGAGCGCTGCCGCCACTCGAGCACCAACGCAAACAGTGCCAAAGGCCTGCAATAACTTTTGCTGTTGCTTTTCTTGGTGTTTGTGTTGTTGTTGTTGTTGTTTACTGTTGTTGCTAATATTGTTGTGGTGTTGGTCGTACCAGAGATAGCGAAACTGCTCGTTACCGCATTCTGTCGCCTCAAATGCGAAGCGGCATCAGCGGTCGTCGCTGATGTCTTCGTTGTGCAATGCTGGGCTGGCCAGTTGCCTTCCTGCCTGGATGAGTCTGTCTGCGTGCCTGCTGGGCAAGCCAGGCAAATGAAGAAAAGCCATTGACATCATTTTGCTAGGATCTGCCGCATGCCGAAACGTAGTCGGAGCACAGCGCAGTGTTGTTTGTGGCCTGCAGCACGCAGTCAACCGCTGCTTGCAGCCACAGCGAAAGGATCAGCAGCGATACTAGGAATAACGACAACTCGCAACAACAACAACACGCTGATTTTGTGTCAATAAAGTTGGAAAACCCTAACAGCAACGCTCTAATCCAGAGTTGCCACATTCGGTGCAGAAAGCTGACCATATATCATTCCAAATGTGGAAATGTTATAGGTGTAGGTATATATATGTATATATGTATGTATGTATATATTTAATCTAATATATATATGTATATATATTTATTCTCCAATCTGGCAACATTTCAATCTTTGCTTTTCTGCCGTCGACAAACTTCAAGTCCAGTTTTCGGCCGCCATATTTTTTAATTCCCCATTCCTCTTGTCTCGCTGTAATGGTGCTATTATGTTAATATAATTTTTTACTTTTAAACATTTTCGAAAAGACGGCTGCCGGGCACAACTCAATTAACTCGTTGTGCGCGCCACTGCGAGTCACCGTCGCAAAAGTCATATCATTATATTAGCCCGGTTAAAGTACACGTGCAGCCAAGTACGAGCACAGACACTCTTCTACACAAACACGTGCACCAACACAGACAAACGCATAACAACAAACTCACAACACGGCAGCTGTAATTGAACGCCGCAGGGCAGGCACCGCCAGCAACAACAACCACAATGAAATTAGCAACAGCAAAAACAAACAGCGGTACTATTTGTTGTATTTGTTGTACGGCCAGTGCGAACGAAACAACGCAATAACATGTCATGCGGTAAGCGGCGAAGCGACGGAAACGGCGATGTCGAGGCCGACTGCTGCCGGACTGCTGAAATTGGTATTTGCGCAGGCGTGGCTAAATTGACTGAAATTTGTTATCAAATAAGCTGTTCCCCTTAATACATTTACGCACACACCCACACACACAGACTCTGCACGCATACAACTGTGCTAGTGAATGCTGTGTGTGTGTGTGCGTGTTTGCGAAATGTGAAAAATGTACGTTGCGAGCACTAAAAGCATATCGCTGTACTGCGAAGCCGCATGCCACTCGCGTCCGCACACTCAGAAAATCACACACACACACATACACACAAAAACAGAGATGCCGCGTTGGCGTTCGGAGCAGCTCGTTCGACTTGGCAACTTAATTAAGCGGCGCTCGGGCATGAAACAATTAGCTGCAGGAATTGCCAACTCGCATTAAAAAGCGGCGAAAAAATAATTAATAGTGACAATGACTGTCGCAGTGATGGCGCAATCAACGCTGTTACGGTCGCTTAAAAGGGTTTTGCACGGCGCATTCGCAGCTGAAATGTTGCGTAGTTTTGCAGCTGACAGCGCGGCAAAGTGCCGCTGAGAGCGTGAAATAAGTGGCCGCTGCGTACAATTGGGGGAGGGGGCATTAATTAGAAAGACGTTGCGGGCCGCCTGCATTGATTTTGAATTTATTGCCAATTATTTATTGAGGAAAACACTGCCTGGTTGGGCGCGTGTTAGAAATATTTCAATATTTCATCATTCAATATGCGGCAATTTAAATAGCAGCGAAATCTTCAGTATTGCATTTTTTAACTTATTTTTTTTAAATATAACAATTTTCAAAATAAAAAATAAAATAAAAATAATTTCTTTTTTAATTCTTCTTTTATTAATTTAAAAAAATTTATTTTTTAATTTTTTAATTTAATTTAACTTTTATTAATTTAAAAAAATTTATTTTTTAATTTTTTAACTTATATTTTTAAAACATTACAGTTTTCAAAATATGAAACTCCACTATGGTTTACTCGTTCCTTATAATAATTTTCAAAACAAAAAATATAAAAAAAAAATTATTTTTTAAGTTTTTAATTTAATTTAATTTTTATTTATTTAAAAAAAATTGTTTCTTTAATTTTTTTACTTATTTTTTTAAAACACTACAAATTTCAAAATATAAAACTCCACTATGGTTTAATATAATTATAATAATTTTCAAAATAAAACATATTTAAAAAAAATTATTTTTAATGTTATTTACTATATTATATTTAATTTTCTTTAATTTTTTAACTTATTTTTTAAAACACAATTTTCAAAATAAAAAATATTTTAAAACAATTTATTTTTTAATTTTTTCATTTAATTTAACTTTTATTAATTTTAAAACAAAATTTTTTTATTTCATTTGTTAACTTATATTTTTAAAACATTAGTTTTCAAAATATGAAACTCCACTATGGTTTACTCGTTCCTTATAATAATTTAAAAAACAAAAAATATTAAAAAAAATTTTTTTTTTTAATTTTTTAATTTAATTAAATTTTTTTTATTAAAAAAAATTCTTTCTTTAATTTTTTAACTTATTTTTTAAAACACTTCAAATTTCAAAACTCCAGTATGGTTTACTCGTTCCTTATAATAATTTTCAAAATAAAAAATATTTTAAAAAATTTATTTTTTTAATTTAATTTACTATATTATATTTAATTTTCTTAAATTTTTTAACTTATTTTTTTAAAACATAATAATTTTCAAAATATAAAACACCACTATGGTTTGCTCGTTCCTCATAATGACAAATCTGTCCACGTTTTTGTTGCAGCTATTATTCAAAAGTTTTCTCTCGCTCGCCTCCTGTCCTTTCTGTCACTCGCCAGCGCACATATTGATTTATGCGCTCAACACA
Organism: Melieria picta; assembly: GCA_964056695.1. Lineage (NCBI taxonomy): Eukaryota > Metazoa > Arthropoda > Insecta > Diptera > Ulidiidae > Melieria > Melieria picta. Next base: position 4,308,135 of record OZ057398.1, read on the forward strand.
ATTAAACATGGCCAGAAATCAAATTGCAATCAAATGTGGCTAGCGGCAAGTTTCGCTCGCAAATTCATTTATTCGGCGCATGTAATCAAATTGAATTTTTGTGCCCACAGGGCGTATGAGTGATTTATTTACATCAGCCCTCGCAGCCCGTTTTGCTGCGCACATTTTTACTATAGTAGACAGCAGTTGCAGCAAACCCAACCAACCAGCGCCTCAAGCAACAAATTTGTGCATGTGGCCAACACTTTGCTGCCACGTTAACCTTTCACACACACTCACCCGCACGTTTTGCCATCGCCTGCGGCTGCTGTGCTGCAACTGCAGCTGCAACATTGGCATTAATTACGCACATTTGTTTGCACAGCTGAGCAATTTTGTATGCCCCTTAATTACTTTAGCGCAGCACAGATGCGAAAATAAATGAACTAAATAGCCGAGTGCTGCCTGCTCATTATTTCAATGCGCCGCTGGAATTATAGTTGTGCGTGCTGGTATGTGTGTGTGTGTGTGAGCCCCTAAGCATAAACTCACACACACAGACAGGCAGATATTTTCACAAACGAATAAGTAGTAGCCACGAAATATAGCCAAAGTTGCATCATTAGTGGTTTGGTGTGTTTGACTGAAATTCGCCTGAAACGTTCTTTTTTTATTTATTGTTCTCTGCGGCTAAGGTTGCGGCCACTGTGGCAATTCTCGTCCCCCCCTATGGACTGTTAATATGCGGCTTGCTCTATAATTTATATGTATGAAGCATGTGTATGTGTATGAGTGTGCGTGTGCATGGGAAAGTGTTGAACTCGATCAACACTACACAAAATTTATCGCTCATATGCACTGAAGCATCAATGGATTTAAATGCGCTGTAAATTTTAAATTTATTAACACCTCTGTTGCTTTTGTTTTTACTGTTATTTGCATTGTTATTATTATTGCTTTCTGGCCAAAGAGGACCCAGCACGTTAAAGCGAGAATTATTCAACTCTGACACCGGCACGAAAAAGCAAACAAACTCACTGCGAATTGAAATCTCAACACATTTTTACTTTTTCATAAAATACATTTATCAAAAAATAAAACTTCAATAAATACACCACACACCGCATTCATATACAACCAGCTTTTTGCAGCACTTTTTCCCATTAATTTTTCCGTCTGGCATTTTTCTATCAGACTTCATTTATTTGCATTTCTGCGGCTTCTGATGACTTTTTGCTTCGTTTGGCATTCATTTTTATAACAAAAACAAGAAAAAAAAACATGCATTTTTTTCTCTATTAAGCAAACAATGTTTAAAATTTATTGAAAAGTTGTTTGTTCTTGTTTTGACGTTGTGGCAAAAAGTTGGAAAAGTGAAAATAGTGAAAATGCAGCGCATCATGCATTCAATAAATATTCTCATTGAGTTTATTGCTAACGAGAACTGAGCGACATCGGTAGCATAAATCCAGTGCACTGGTGTGGAAAATTAAAACTTTAAGAACAAATGGCTGGGATGTGAACTCACATCTCGCTGTAATGATTTTCAAAGGGCGGCGGTTTCGATAGCTTTCGATACGATTTCATGAGGATATGGTAGAATGTTTGAGATTCAGTCAAAAAGAGAAAGAGATGAGCTCTTTGAAGTAAAGAAACTTTTGACAAAGTTGAAATTAAAAACTAATAAATTTGTGATTATTGAGCACTTTTCCAACTCGTTTGTTGGCAGATTCTCAGAGTTCTTTTGAGTTTGCATAAATGTAATGAATAATAATAATTTTAAATAATTGACTGGCGCGACAGCCCGCTTACGCGAGGCTAAGGCCTAGCTTCCCGCAACCACCCGTGTTGTGCATTTGAATTTTATACGCGGGTGGAAGGGACCTACAGTTTTATGCCGGTTCCGAACGGCAGGTTGGCTCTTTCATAAGCAATTAATAAATGTACTCTTGAGCGTCTTTTATAGACTCTTGAGCGTCTTTTATAGACCTCTGAAATTTCATTGAGTAATCGTCTAAAGGCTTTTAAATGTTTTGGAATGCGCTCAATTATTTCCAAGTCTCCAACAAGCTTCAATATAATTTTTTGAGTCATATGAAAGTATTTTTTTGAAATATAACAAAGGTGTCTGATTGTCTCGGGAAGTCTTTTAAATGTCTACCTTTGAAAGTTGTTGAGTCTTAAGAAGGCGATTGATTTGAATGAATGGTTTGTTTTATTGTTTTGTCTTATTTCCAAAAGGAGTTTTAGAAAACCGGGAATGTATTGTTACGAAAGTTATTTCTCTGGATTGCGCTTGAAAAATAAAACACACTTCCATTACTCAGTGCAAACGCAGTCAGAAACCAACAATCACTTTATTTACAAATTTACACTTTTCTTGTCTTCACACTTGCTACTACTTTGCTTGTTCAAATAAGACTTGTCCCTCTGCGCTGTACCCGGCTGCCTTTTATACTTGTCTGCCTATCGCGCCGACTGTTCTCGCACATTCCAATTGGACTATCTCTCGATCGTTCTCGCACATCCCATTACCATCGCGAGCCATCCTTGCCATATCGAAATTATAGCAAGCCGGCCGTACTCTAAAGTGCGTGCCTAAAAGTATGCCCGTAAAAGCATTCATGCATAGCACAGCGACAGGGTGCCTCATCGTTACAGTATATTTAAAGTATTTAAAACAATTTTTAAAAACGTTTAAAAAGTTATTTTCATAGCTAACAGGTCTCAATAAGCTCCCGAAGCTGTTTTAGATATCTCAGTTGAACTGAAGATTTTGTATTCGAAAGCTTTTTAAAAGAAGTTTCCAAAAATCGTTGAATGTCTTTGAATATTCGTTAAAATCTTAAACATTCTTCAGAGTCCTGATCAAGGTATCCTAAAACTGTTTTATATATGAGCGAAGGTGTTCAGCATCTCTTTGGTTACTTTTCAAGTACTTTCCCAAATCTAGGCCAATAGTTGAAGGTCCTCCACTTGCAGCATCAAACAAACCGTTGCTTTCAAAGTTGTCAAAGCAACAGTCCATAAACAACTCAACAGTCCAAATACCCACAACTTCACCTCTCACCTGCCGCTGCCTATGCACTTAGCAACTTTTCAGCACAGCACTTAAACTGCCAATAATTCAGCAACCTGCTGCCATTAAAATTAAACAAAAATCAGCGCACTTTTAATACGAATGTAAATTCCCCATCCAATTTAATTCACCATTAAATTAAAACCAACTACGAAACTAATTAGGAGGCCCACAGACGCCCCTCACTTTGATTGTGCCCATCACAAACTTTTCCCGTGTTTTCGCAGATTTGGCAAATCAACAAACGAGGCGTGAAAAATATGAACCGAAGCTATTCGTTTGGGCCTGAAAGCGGGCAGAAACGCGTGAAGAAGCACAGAAAAATGCCATTTTTATTTTCATTTGTTTGCAATCACGTGCGGCAGAACAATTCGAGAAAAACTTCATAAACAAACATTTAATTCAGAATACAAAAAAAGCAAAGAAACACTTTGAACGCCATTGCTGCATTGCTTGCATTGATTTTTCTCTCTCGTTGTTTCGTTGTTTTCTTTAATTTCCCGCTTATTTTCCTTTTGTTAAGAATTTAATTAATAAGCATTCGTTAGCGTTTTCGCCATTTCAATGGCGCCAGGCAACAGGCTGCGTATATAAAAAGCGCACAGCACGCTGCGCGTTCCATTAACAACAACCAACCAAGCAACCAAACAGCCGACCGGGCGTGCGGGCAACACTCGCTGTGTGGCGAATACTAATTACCGGTGCTGATTTTATTTCAGCTCGCACGCCCCTCCGGCGTTGCGACCGCTGTCCGCATTCCCGGCACTTTGGCAGAAATTTTCTATGCAAATTCAACAATGCGTAGTAGCTGCCGCGCCACGCCCTCGTCTCTGCGCAAATATTTGTATTTCGTTTGCATTTCGATAATTGAATGATATTTCAGCAAAGAATTTCGACGCGCCTCACACCGCCAGCCAACTCTCGAAAATGTGCGCGCACCCCAATTGAATAAAAATTGAATTAAATAAAAATCAAGCCACGTGAATATTCCATTCCATTTGCCACACAACGCTCAACTCTCACGGCGCCTATGCTGACTTGATTAAAATTTCGTTGGCGAAAGTGAAAATTTCGTTGGCAAATGCAAAATACTCGCCAAATTTTCGCCGGCGTCGAGCGTATCGTAATTGAATCGAAGCACGTCATTAATATGCGCGCAAATGTGTGCTCGACGCTGACTACTTTGAATTTGAAGTAATTAATTAATAACGCTCATACGCCCCGTGTGCCCAGCACTCCACGGGGATCAATTTGCACACGTCGCCATCGGAGTCGTCGAACGCCGAGCAGCACTTGGCAGCACTTCAACTGCAAATTACTAGCACAAATAAAATTAAATGAAGACATAAAAGTTGTTTCAACCCCCCCGCCCCCCGCCAACTCGCCAGTGCACTTAAAATGTTATACGACGCCCATTTGACTAAATAAGACCCGTTGAGCTGCGACGACTTTATTGGCCACATAAATAAATTTACTAGCAACAACAGGAACAACTGCAGCAATCACGCAGTGGCCATAAAAGTAGACAGCGGGTCGTTTGATCGGCCGCCATCGCGCCCCCGACCCCCAACGTTCACCGTGCGCCGTTCACCTTTTCAATTCGCCAGCGCAGCGATTCTAGGATATTCGCATGACGAACTCCTGCTACGTGCTTCCATTTATGTGCAGTTGTTGTTGTTACTGCGTTGTTGTTGTTGTTGTTTGGGTCAGCATGGCTTACGAAAGCGCAAGGCTGGGATAATGAGCACGTGACCGCGTCGCTAAGTGCAATCTGCCGTTGGATATTAGTTTCGTTCTCATTTAACTGCGGGAGCAACAAATTGAATTTAATAGGGAAAATCTTGCATAATGAAATATTGCAGCAGAGTCTATTTCATTAAATAAGTATGAAGTCGAGAAGTGGTGTGTTCGAATCTAAAATCAGGTAATTCTTTACCTTCTTTATTAAATTCAGTCAATAAACAAAAATGTTCTTACAGGCTAATTCAAGAAAAATTTTATCAGGAAAATAAAATTTAAAAAAATTGATTGAAATAAAATAAAATAAAATAAAATAAAATAAAATAAAATAAAATACAATAAAATAAAATAAAATAAAATAAAATAAAATAAAATAAAATAAAATAAAATAAAATAATAGTTTTATGTATCTTGTTGTCAAACAACCGATATGTAATATGTAACCCTAAAGGAGTTAAATAAATCGTAACAAATAAAATAAAATAAAATAAAACAAAATACAACAAAATAAAATAAAATAAATAAGATAAGATAAAAGATAAGTTTACTATCAATTGACAGTGAACATACGTCATTGACACTTTCGTATGCTTTTCTTAGAACTCGCTGAGAAATGTTTCTCATCTCTTACAAGCACTCACAAATGGTTTCTTAATTTATACATAACGTCTTAAAAAGTTACTAGTTCTCTCTAAAATACTCTAAAGTTTGCCTTTAAATTCTGGTATACCATTTCAAAACTATCAAACCGAAATTCTAGCACTCAATAAAAACCAAATATTCCGATTTCATTCCCTCGCGGCAGCCAAACTTTGGCCCGAAAGTATGCAAACTTTCATTCGCAGCACACAACCGCAACACCTCCGGTGCACTGCTTCGGCTTATTGCAAACTTGCAAGCCAAGAAACTTCCGCACCAAGTCTTCGCTGAAATATTTCTAATAACTCTCATTAAAATAGCATTAAAATCTTGCAGCCCGCAACAATAACGACCACTTGCGCAGCATTTCAAATCCTTCACTGATAATTATGCCACAATTGCAGTAACAATTGTAATTACGTCTCTTGTCTCTCCAACTTTCAACTGAATTACGCGCCACTTCTCAATACTATCGTCCCTAAAGACATCATTATCGTTGTCATCATCAACGTCATTGTCATTGTCATTGTCATCATGATTGTAGTAATCATCATCGAAATCATCAACTCAACAGCATCAACTCCCCACAGCATTGGCCGTCGCGCAACACATTCTTCCATTCATTCATTTGCATTCGAATGTCCGCCTCATCACAACCCACCTTAGCCCGCTTCCAACGCGCAAGTTTTGAATGCAGACAAAAGTTTTCAATTAATTCTCACCGCCATACCCGATGCCAGCTCCATCACTTGCACCGACACCAGCACCATTGTCCGTTCGCCCCAATGCGGGACACATGCGCCATCGACTGCTGGCGGCTTGCAGGTTTGCTTTTGCCTCCTCTTTATGCGATTGACACAAATTTGATGCCACCCAAAGAACGAAAGTATTTTCTTCTAATTGTGCCTAAGTTTTGTCAATTCATTGCGTTGTCTGTGGTGTGGCTTTCGACAAGTACGCGAACTAAACAATTTGAGTACTTTTCAGTCGCTTAATTTAGAATTTTATCGATTTTTAAGCATTGAGAAAATACTTTTAAAAAATTTAAAAATAAACACATTTAAATAAAAAAATTTAAACAAAAAAGTCAAGAAGTAGTTTTAGTTGTGTTTTCAATTTATTTGATTTTGCAAGTTTAAAGCACAATTTCTCTATTTCATATTTTGAATGTTAAAAGTTTGGTCAAGAACAACAACTAATCTAAACTATTGGAAATAGGTAGCATTTATCTTTTATATTACATATAAATGCTTTGTTTAATCCTAAAAGTATGCAGGAGAACTGCATTTTGTCTGGCATACTTTTAGGCTATTTTCGGGCACCGCATTTGTTTACAACTTAAACTTGTAACGCCTTTTGTTAGGAAACATGTTTTCAGAACAAATCTCACTTCCCAACAATAACCACTAACCTTAAAAGCACTAACAACAAACATTCTATTTACTTCATTCTAATACTCCGTTCTCCGCCTCGCCCTGAAGCCATGCTGTGCTGTGCTCACGAACTCTTGTTGCGCAGATTTTGCCACGTGGGACATTTTATGGGAAATTAATTTCAACCCATAAAATTAACAACATTATTTTGCTCATTGCAAAGTTTTGGACACCTAAGTAGAACAAAGTTTCTACTCTTTGCAATTCAAAATAAATTTCGAGAAATATTTTTACACATACAGAAATAATGAATTGAAGAAATTATGAAATATAAAAAAAAATTATAAATTTACAAAAATATAAAAACAAAATAAAGTTTATAAAAATTATATGGAATTATCGGAAATTTATAAAATTAAAATTAATTCATAAATAAATTCAAATTCAACTAATTATAAAAATAATTTTAAAAATTCTAAAATTTAAAAAAATTACTACTACTGCTGCTAGTACTTTCTACTGAAATTTGAAGAAAACAGCTTAAAGGTAGTAAACACAATTACAAAATTCATAAACAACATTTTCAAAATTTATAAGAAATATGTTTAGTTCCTTACAATATATAAAAAGTTATAAACAAATATAAAGATAACTTATAAAAAATATATAATTATATGTATATAGTTTTTTCTAATTATTAAAATTTGTGTTTCTTCATACATTTTTTTTTTAAATAATGAAATCTCGAAAAAAAAATAAAATAAATAAATAATAATATGCATAAAAACAAATACAAATGTCATGAACAAATTTTCAAATTTACTTTACTTTACTTGATTTAGGTGACAAATTTTACCAAATTAAAAAAATCTATAAAAACGTGTATAAATGTCATGAAAAAATTTAAAAATTTTAAATAATTATTTTTTAATATTTCTGACTTTTTGTGTTAATTATTTTAAATTCTCTAAAATGTATAATATTTATTTTACCAAATTTGAAAAAATATTATATATAAAAACAATTATAAACGTCATGAAAAAATTTTCAAATTTACTTTACTAAAATTGATTTGGGTGAAAAATTTTACCAATTTTAAAAATCTATAAAAACATGTATAAATGTCATGAAAAATTTTAAAATTTTAAATAATTATTTTTAAATATTTCTAACTTTTTGTTTACAAAACAAAAAACTATAAAGTTAACAAAAATAAATTTATTGATTTATAAAAATCAATTTTTCAAATCAAATAATTCTAGTTTCAAAAGTTTTTTAAGTGACTTTCGGCAGTAAATTGAAACCGCACAAGTTTATAAAAGCCAGCAGAATTTCCCGCTCTCAGTTTTACCAGCAACACTGTTCGTGCCACAAGTGCCGTATCTACATACTTCCGGTCTCGAGCGCAGTGCAACGGCGCGACGCGTCGTTTGCTTAGACACATACTCGACGCCACTGCAGCCCGAGTGTCATTTAGCTGCGCGCCAATTGCACCATCGACAGCTTTTAATTTTGTCAATGGCATCATTAACACGAGCATCATCAGAGCCAGTCAGCCAGACAACCAGCCAGGCAGTCAGCCCGCCAGCCAGCAATGCCATCTCCAAAAATTGCCCACTGCAGCGAAAATGGCAACGACAATAACACTGCAAAGGCTCGAGCACCACTACACTCACGTGTTGGCACTCTAACATACACACACACACACAAATGCACTCAGCCGCTCGCCAGTGTCTGTTTGCCGAAATGCACTCACATTCGCCACTTGTTTGGTAGTGCAAATTATTTTATTACCACGCGCCAACCACTGCAAACACAGCGCCTACACGCACACATATTAAATATGTTTAAATTTACATAAATTTACATGCAATACTGCACTTTGCCAGTGGTGCATGCTTGTCTTTTTTTCAGCATATTTCACTTTATTTTGTTCTGTTTAATTTGCAGCAACACTGCAGCTAAGTGTTGACTTAGTGTCCTTCGGGTGTCATTACAGAGCGCCAGTCTGCCCAGACCCACCACTTATACACAGCAACATACAGAATGCAAGTGCCGCATGTGTACTTTAATTTGCTTAATTACCAGCACAACCAGTGTTGGACAGTGTTGACATACGGAGCGCACTTCAGAAGCCTCAGAGATAACTGAACACCGCGTTCTGGCTATAAGAATATAAGCAAATATGGGCTCCTAATATCCTTTTGTGGATGAACATTTCGAAGGTCAATACGGTCATCACATAGTCAGGGAAATTAAGGAAGATTCCATGTCTTAAGATTGTTATAGGAACAAAATTGTGCAATCGATACTATTCGCCGGTTTTGAATCCACACTGACATAATGTACAACTCATTTCTCTCTGTTGGGAATGTGAACAAGTCTGAAGAAAGAAGCAAGAGGAAGAATAGTCTGAAGCAAATAGTGAAACCAGAAAATATCACAACCAAACATGCGGCTCGATTATGCCCCTCGATTATTTTCTCTGGGGGCTATGTGAAGTCCTTAGTCGTTAAAGCTTACCATCCAAGCACTTTAAACAAGCTCCATGTTGGACTGAGTCATCAAAAATTGGGCCAACCGCATGGAGCACTCAATGCTTTTCCATACATAATCACATAAATGTGGCTTCAAACAACAGTCAGAATCAATTTGATATCTTACAATATTGTTGTAAATTGGTCTGAATGCTGGTGGTACTCTTCAGTTGATGATAAATTGAATATCCTGATTGATAAGATTTCCAAATTGTTTGACACTCATGTGCCAATACGTACACGTCGCGTCATCAATAACAGCTGTCCTTGGTTTACTGCTGCAGTGAAACTGGCCCTCAAGAAGCGTCATAAAACCTATAGCAAATGGAAGAGAAATCCAACTGACTACAATTGGGAGATGCACCGTAGGGCTAGGAATGAAGCTGTTTCTATATTCAGAAAGTCCAAAAAGAATTTCTTTAGCTCTAAGCTACGTCCTTCTCTACCGCCCAAGCAGCTTTGGAATAACCTGAAAAGTGTCGGAGTGTGCAGTAAAAATTCGGATACCTGTTGTCTTGACCCTGATGTACTAAATGATTACTTTGTTGCCAGTTCTGTGTCTAGCTCGTCTTGCACGCCCAACCTGTGTTCGTTAGATAGACTTGCCGTCTCCCCTTGTAGTTTTCAGTTTGAAACTGTTAGTGAACTTGATGTGATTCGCTGCATCAGTAAAATAAAATCAAATGCTGTTGGTGAGGATGGGATTGCCATCAAATTTATTAAGCTTATTCTTCCCTATGTGCTTGGTCCCCTCACGCATATAATAAATCACTGCTTCACAAGTTCGTGTTTCCCGGATATTTGGAAGGTGGCTACAATTGTTCCTGTAGCAAAGAAATCAGTGGCTTCACATCCGGGTGACTTCCGACCTATCAGCATATTGTCCTCACTCTCCAAAGTCTTCGAATCTCTCATGGCTGAGCAGATCTCTAGTCACATTGACATGTTTGCACTAATGTCACCCCATCAATCCGGTTTCCGTCCGGCGCATAGTTGTTCCACAGCTATTATTAAAGTCCTGGATGACATAAGAATACCTTACGACCTTGGTAAAGTTACCTTACTGTGTTTGTTGGATTTTTCTAAGGCATTTGACTGCGTAAATCATTCAATTTTGTGTCAAAAGCTCAAATGTTACTTTGGGTTTGCGGATAGTGCGGTAAAACTTTTGGAAAGTTATCTACATGGCCGATCTCAGAGGGCTAGGGTTGGGTGTAACTTTTCCTCTTATAATTTAGTGAATACAGGGGTCCCTCAAGGCTCAGTACTTGGTCCGCTCCTTTTCACTATGTTTATAAATGACATTTTCAGTGTTTGTAGCCATGTGTCTATGCATGCATATGCGGATGACATCCAACTTTATCTGTCTAGGCCTGTAGGTCTTGTTGAGGACTTATGTGTGAGGGTAAATGAAGACCTATGTGCCATTTATAGATGGGCCTGCAAGAACCAACTCAAGCTTAATCCACTAAAGTCCTATGTTCTCCCGATCTCCAAATCACCGCTCTCCTTTTGTGATGTTCCTCAAATTTATCTCAATGGATCTCAGCTGCAGTTCGTGGATCGGATCACTAATCTTGGCTTCAGGATCAATTCCTCGTTGTCTTGTGAGGACCACATAAACTCGGTCGTTAGCAAAATATACCTAACGTTACGAAATCTTAGAATGACTGCTGCATTCGTACCATGTGAGACAAGACGAAAATTGGTTTTACAGCTAATTTTACCCATAATTACATATTCAGAAGTTGTTTACAGCAAACTTGATTCTAGGTCGGAACATAAACTGCTTATTGCCTACAACAATGCTGCACGTTACGTCTATGGCTTAAAGAAAGGGGATCACGTTTCTTCTTATAGTAGACAGTTGCTTGGTCTTGACCTCAAAAGCTACTTAGAAGCACGGAACTGTATGTTTTTACATAAACTTATACATACGAAGCGTCCCTGCTACCTTTTTGAAAAACTTTTGTTTTGCAAGTCAAGTCGAAACTACAATCTCCTAATTCCTAACCATAATTTCAAAAATTCCAGTAGGCTATTTTTCGTTAGCGCCATAAGGTCTTGGAACTCGCTTCCTAGTGCCATCAAATGTATTTCGGGTAGTGGTAACTTTAAGCATCTACTCTTCAAACATTTCTCATAACAATTCAAACTTTTCTCTCACTCTTTACCCTACTTCTCTACTTTCACTTACTCATAGTTAAGATTTTTCTTTGTAAATTATTAAATATTGTAATAATATTGTATTTATTGTGTAATGCTTAAAACGAATGTGTTCCTAATTGGCATGCAAAAGATTGTATCTTATATGCCTCTATTATCTGTTAAATAAATAAATAAATTTTATTATTTAAATTTCTGTTCATATTTCATGGAACAGTTTTATTTTGTTTGCTGTTGTTGTTTTATTTTAATTTATTTTCTTATTGTTCTTATCTGGTCACCTTTTTTATTTCATTCAAATGGCTTTTGCAGCTTCAGGTCTCATTCCGGGAGATAGAATTCTGTAGAACTCTGTGCCCTAAGTCGGCCTGGTCTCTTCCTCTCGCTCGCGCTCTCTCTCGCCAAAAGTTTGAATGATGTTTTTCTCCAATTAGTTGTTGTTGTTGTGAATTTTGCCATATTTCGTTGAATTGCTCACACGGCTGGACCATCATTTCGGCTGTAAATGTTTCGTAGTTGGCAAAAAGTTTGACGTACAGAACACGAATTCTTATACAAATAAAAAAAAATAAAAAAAATAAAAAATAAAAATAAAAAATAAAAATTAAATCAAATAATAATAAAATAGTGACTATGACAGAATACAAATGTTGAAGAATGACAGCGTTGCCACGTGAAACGTCAAAACAAGAAGATGTCAAAGTTTAGTAATACATTAAAAAAACAAGTTCAAAATAAAAAAATATTTGTACACAATTGTTGAGAAAAAGATTTCTTGGTTTTTAAGAATATTAAAAAATGTTTTGTTTTTGTTTTCAAAAAAATTTATTTGATTTTGTTTTCAAAAAAATGTATTTGATTTCAACCAGCTTCAGCAATGATGCTTAGATCTCTAGAACATTATACTACTCGATCAATTAATCTACTTGGATTCGTTTAAAGTTCACTTCGTATTTCAACTCAATTTCTACCTAAAGTTCTAAAACATTTCCAACATTTACTCGCACCAACCCAAACGGTTTCAATGTTTAAATCCCTTAAATTCTTTTGCATCTTCACAAAACATTGAACAGAAAAGAAACCCAAAGCAGAGCAAAACGCAGTTTGAGATTCTGCCAATTCAAATCCACCTGAGTACTCTTTTCTTTCAGTAGACCGCACAAAGCGTTTATTTACATTCAAATTTTCTGCTTGGTTTGAAGTAGCTGGCAAAAAATTAGTGCAGCCTTGCATTACACAAAACCGCAGCCATTTAAACTGCTCACTTCAAGTTCAAGTGTGTACAGGTTTTTCCTTCAAGACACTGTCTGTCTGCCCTCCCCCCCCCCCCCCAACGTTTGTATTTGCACCCTCTGAGCTCAGCGGTGGCGTCATGGCAACGCCGATAATCGGCGTCGTGCACTCACCGGCGGCACTGTTGCAAGCTCCAACACAAAACGCAACACGTCGCACGTTGCCATCGCTTGTTGCGCCATTAGCTCAATGCCTATTCAGCGTTTGCCAGACCGCAACCAGAGATCATGCATCAACAATAACAGTGCATAACAATAACCACCACAACAACAATAACAGCCACGAGCAACATATTCACCGCATAATCATTGCCAAAAGTTGCCCGAGACAAGATAAACTAGCAACGAATTCATTACCGCTGCACACACACACACACACACGCACAGTTTTGCCTGACAGCGATTGCTAGCTGTGATTATTATCGAATGTGTACTGTACAACATGTAAGTATGCAGTTCAATGCTGCAGGCACACCAGCACACACACTCCGACAGATATTTGCGCAGACTGCATTCGTGAAAGTGCAGTCGCAGCGGCGCTTTGCTGCTAATTGAAAATTAAATTGCTCTCCTGCCATTTTGCGTAATGAGTAGTGAGTTGCGCTATTTTGCTATAAACGCCAACCGCATCTGCGCTACGAATTTATTGCGGCATGCTTCAAGTGCCGCAAAACCGATGCGCTGCACTGCGCCTGAGCGGACGTTGCAAGTGGCATTAAAATGCAAACCTAATTAGCCTCTGTAGATAATTGCCTGTGCTGGCAATTTGTGCAAATCATATGCAAAAAACACACATTTAGTTACCTAATTGAGAAGGCATCACACACACACAAACATAAATACAAATGTCATTACAATGCGATGCGTAATTGGAGTTGCCGGATTTCCAGAAATCATTTTGGGGAAATGCCAACAGAAAATTTTAATTGAAATTTCATTCAAATTCAACTTAAAAATAGCCGAACAATGTGGCAAATATTCAGAATTTGTGCAAATGTTTGGTGTTGTCAAACAGTAACAAAACCAGAGACAATTAAATTTATTGAATGTATAAATTTGTTTGAAAAATTAAATGTCGTTGAAATCATTGAATTTTTCAAAGTAAAATGGTCTGTTGGCAAGCAGCTGAAGATGGAACACAAAACTGTTTTGAACACAAAGCACAACACAAAAGAGTTGGTCATCCAAAAAAGCTCAATGTTTGGATTAGGAAATAGTATAAAATTTAATGAAAATAAGTTTTTCCTCAAAGATATTTTTAACTATTTATGAGGGATTTTGACCTTTGCAATAAAAGGTAATGATTTTCCGCTGAAAATATAGGGTCCGATTCTTGTCCATGTTTTACTTCGAGGTATGGAAAACCTACAATTTTTTATTTATTTATTTATTTCTTTATTTCTTTATTTATTTATTTATTTATTTCTTTTTTTCTTTATTTCTTTATTTCTTTATTTATTTATTATTTATTTATTTTTCTTATCAATTTATCTATTTATCTATTTATTTATTTATTTATTTATTTATTTATTTATTTATTTATTTATTTATTTATTTATTTATTTATTTATTTATTTATTTATTTATTTATTTATTTATTTATTTATTTATTTATTTATTTATTTATTTATTTATTTATTTATTTATTTATTTATTTATTTATTTATTTATTTATTTATTTATTTATTTATTTATTTATTTATTTATTTATTTCTTTATTTCTTTATTTCTTTATTTATTTCTGTATTTCTTTATTTATTCAACGATTTATTAATTTACTGATTTATTTATTAATTTATATGTTAACTAATTTATTTACTTATTTATTTATTTTTTATTTATTTATTTATTCAACGATTTATTAATTTACTGATTTATTTATTAATTTATATGTTCACTAATTTATTTATTTATTTATTTATTAATTTATTTATTTATTTAATTCGGGCTATGAACAAGAGTTCTTACAGACAAAACCAATATAACAGAATGTCCTTACATTCTAAGTTGCTGTAACTAAGCTAAAAGTCTGAGACAAATTTAACAAATTAATTAGTGGCGTGATTGAATGATTCAAGGAAGACAGAGTTGGGGAGCGCAAAATCAATATCCGATGACACAAAGAGTTCATTGAGCTCCAACAAAGCTCTGGAAAGAGGAGCATTCAGCGCGTAGTTCGTCCTCACGAAGCCAACATAAAATGGCACAGAGTGCCCGAGGAATTTCAATTAGTTCAGCGAAACTCGTCGATCCAAAAATAAGACTACTTAATTCGGCCTCAACTGATTGACGGTATTGCTGTGCCGCTTTTGTCTGCTAATGTTCAAGTTTTATATAAATGAACAAATTGTTTAAGTTAATATTGAAATTTTCGGTTATTTTAAGGTTTTGTCAAATTTGTAAAAGAGTCACGCTATCCGTATTGTTTTTCTTGGGTTTTATTTTGAATTCAAACAAGTAATATTTTTTAATTTCAAATGAAGACATTGAACCATGTTAAAATTTATTCCATAAAATTTTTCAACTTCTAGTTAGTTATTTAAAATCTGTTCCATTTTTTAAATCCTTCTACTTGGCTTTGAAAAAGACCATCTAAATCTTGCAGTTTTGTCTTAACAGGCGAGGTGTGTAAATTGTTCAACTGACAGATTGCTCGTGCCAAATTGCATTGCAGTTATAATTAGTAGTCAATCAAAATCATTTGATTTTGTACAAATTTTCACATCAAACTTTGTCCAACGGACTACTGTGAGACAGAATTGAACCCCTTAAATGGACACAATTGCATTAAAAAAAAATACTATAACATACGTGGGAAGTTTGAAAAGTTTCCTACTAAACAAAGATACAGGACATTTTTTTCAAATTTATTTTTATTTTTCTAGTCTAAACACTTCTCCCAGCTCTGATTTATTGGGCCCAAATTGTGCTAACAGAGCATTGGAAATGTTCATTCGAATACGACAAGTTTCTTATTTTTAAATCTTGATTCAATATATGACAAACCCATTCTTTGGGCATATTCAGAGTCACTGCTATCTCTCTCAATTTAATTTGATGGTTCTCTAGCACCATTTGGCGAACTTGAGCAATACTGTTGCCAGTAGTTGCATTGTTTTTGGACGTCATGAGCGTTCAACATCTCCCAAACTGGTACGGCCACTTAAAACTTCAGCTGTTCAAAATTTCTCGGTAGTAAAAAATGGTGCAGAGTCGCGGTGCACAACCTTCAGCTTGTCCTTAGTTTACCCATCAAAAACAAATATATACACAAAAACACTCACATCGACTGACTGAAACCATAGTCAAACAACAACTGCGCATCTAAAATGGCTGCATTTTTGGTGATCACCTTTCAAAGGACATGCAAACAGATTTCCTACCTTTTGTTGACAAGTGTTGCCATCTTCAAGTTGAGGTCGGAAACTGTTCAGGTCATCTTCACAAGATAGAAAACTAATGAAAGTTCGAATAAAATCGCTTTATTAGCTACTTAAAACATGCATAAAGACATTCGAAAAATATAGTAGAAACATATTTTTGTTTGTTTTTGTATACAAATTTTGATTCATCTATGTAGTAACAAGCAGCCTCGATAGCCTAGCGTGAGTGCACTAGACTGTCATCCTAGAGGTCGTGGGTTCAACTCCCGCCGTGTGCACGGTCCCCGCACTTTTCCAACCAATTTTTCCGATTATTCCTGTTCTCTAAATTTTCCTATAAACCCTGCAACATATCCAAGTTCATTGATTCCCAACCAAATTATTCCTATTCCACACACTTCCACGCAATAGTACGCGCAATTATGCGCTGTGCGGCTGATAAAAGCAAACAAATAAACAGTTAGACACGGCGCACGAGCGACCAAATTGATCTAGCGAGGTCCCCAACCATTCTGCTGTAACCTCCTCACAACAGATGGCGCTATGAGCGGAGACGGCGTTCCTGAGCGGCGTTAGATGGCACCATCACTTACGACTACCTGCGGCAGGCCAATCACCTGCCCTGGCAGAACAACACAACTGATTTAACGTAACCAACACAAGGCTGTCTTGTGGAGGCCCTATGCTCCAGAGAGGAGTGAACACGGAACAAAAATGTAGTAAAAAAAACACCTTTTTGGACTAGAACAGCCACTTAGAGCAAACCCACTTTAAGACAAATTTCCATATGCCTAGTCTTAGTCAAACGTTAGCAAGTTATGGAATTTGTGAAAACGAACGATAACTTGAAAACGGATGCAATAACTGTCACATCACAGCGAAAAGACTCAAACAGTAGTCAATCCATTGATTAACCACCACAAAGATTCGGCTCGCACTGAACACGAATCAATCACTATGAGCTGATTTCAAATTAGCTATGACCAAAACACTAGTTTCGAGCTTCTGAATTGCCAGAAGCGACCACAATGGAGCAATAAGAGCGGAATTCTGATCTATTTTGTCACACAAAATTCCAGTTACAGCTTTAGTGACTCGCCAGAAACTCTGGCAGCATGTTTGCCAAGTTTTCATACATAATACAATAAAATTTAACTAAATTAATGTTGCAACTCTCGAATGTGGTTCTATGTGCGGTTGGAATGCTACGCTCTGGAAGCACCACAATGCAACCAAGCAACCAACATGCTCACACACAAAATCTGCTGCTCATGAATGTAAATGTGAATGAAAGCAAAATGACAACAATTACGAATTGTGCCAACACAAAAGGCTAAAATGTTTGCTTGGTCAACTCAATGTTATGTCGTGTTAATTAACTATTTCTATCCTATTGCTCAGCATGCACACTCACACACACACACACACACATGTATATGTATTGACATAATAAAGTAGACGTGCGTGTGTGCAGCTGACAGCAAACACACACACGCCGAACGCAACTCATAAGCGGCCGCAGCCGAGAGCGTTTCTTTTCAGACAGCAGCAGACAGCTTTCAAAATACGCTCCCGCCCAGCTTTTGCGGTTTCGGCTGCGTATGTCTGGCGCTGTCGCAGTGTATTAGTGTGAAATGAAAGTCATTAGGGCGTAGTTATTGCGTGCGCTTCGGGTCTGTGTACATTTGGCTGACACTATGCATTTGTGTTGGTGTATATGTGTGAGATTCAGAGCAGCTTACATATACATAGCAAGAATTTCTATTGCTCCACACGGCAACTTACAGCCCCTCTACCACCCGCTTTTCTATGTCACTGCACTCTTCATTTGGTTGTGCTTCGCATTTAAATGGCGCAGAAATTAGTTTCACGCACACACACATGCATACATATTTGGTTAGTCACAAATACTCGTATGTTTGTGTGTTTGTGGTGAAAGTTGGTCACTTTATTATCTCCGTCTTTGCTTCGTCCTACATATTCATGTCACAATATGTGCGTGAATGTGTGATTGTGTGTTTGCTGTGTCGCTGTGTGCGCATTGTGGCCGACGTATTGATGGTGATTATTATTTTGGTAATAAGCATGGAATGTGACAAACCGACTTAACTAGCTGACAAAAGCACTTCATAAGAAGCACGAAATGAATGTGAACGGCTCGTTGTGCTCGTAATTAAACCATATCGAAGATTAGCCGTTGTGTGCGTTCAAGTCGGGCACAACTTTTAATGGCAACACACAAACTTGCAGAAAGCAGCCAACAGAAGTTAAGGGCTTTTGGAATTTGGCAGCAAGAGAAAATGAACAGAAGAAGTTTGAAAAATTTTAGTAAGAAACATAAGAAGTGGAATTAATGCAATGAAAGAGCAAACAAAAATGTATTAAGTTTCCCAAAATCGAATTCAATCCAAATGTAGAAAGCAGTGAGATGTCTTAATTGCATGAAAAATTCCATGTGTCCGTGAAGGTACGCGCTGAGTATAGCAAAGCTGCAATTCTATTATTTAATGTTTTTTTTTAACTTTTATTTTAAGCAATTTAATCAGAGCCTAAGCTCCAATCAAATGGCTTTTTTTAAAGCATTAGATTAGATGAAATCTTCTTTGACACTTCCAGCGTTAGTGAGACTTTCGTTTTATGCTTTTTTATATTTTTGGTTTATTTTTGTATCTTTGTTTTAAATTTTTAAGGACTTTAACCGTAACCCTTCAAGAAGTACTGTAGAAACTTTAATAAAACTTCCATCAATGGCAATGCAGAGAAATTCGTGCCAAGGAAACCCTGGGGCACATTCCCTGCTGCTGTCTGGCTATCTCAAGACTACAACTTACTTGCTTATTTGGGCCCATTTTTTTTGGGGGTTAGAGGTGGTCCCCAACCATGACATCAAGTCGCTGCTGAACTTCGCTAGAAATACCCGCAATCTCACCGATCACTTTTACGTCGATACGCAACACTAAGGAGCTCCAATTGGTATATCTAGAGACCCAACAGGGTCTATGCGTGTCCTATTTGGCCAGCCAGCTTACCTAACCTAACCATTAATGGAACTATTGATCTTAAAAGCTGCTTTGAAACCTTTTTAGTCACTTCATAGATTGACAAAGCTTTCGTTCTTTGCTTTTTTCTTTCGTTTTTTTTTGCTTGTTTTGATGATTTTGTTTTCCATTTTTTATTTCATGCACTTTTACCCTCTAGAAGTGTTGTACCCAAGCTTAATTAACAAAAGATTTAATTTTTTAGTCTCTCCAATAGTTTTTAGGACTTGCTCTACTGGATCTTTTCAACGGCAACATGGTTCTCCTTCGTTACCAAGGACACGTGATGTGAGTGTGGGCACTGAAGACACACTCAAAGTATTGATAGGTCTTTCTCTACTGGATCTTATCAATCGAAGGTTCTTCTTCGTCGCGAAAGACACATCAGGTGAATCTGGACCCATTTTACTCTACTAAGAAAACATAAAAGCACTGAACACACTTTCAAAAACGAGCAACTCATATTTTTTTTATTATTAAAAATAGCCTAGAATTAAGTAACAATTTATACAGACTAACAAACAGTAAAATAGTGTAAAAATTAAATATTAAATACCTATATTATAAGCCTTTTCAGCAAATTCTTAAAAACGTTTTTAGATAATGAAAAATCTAAAAAAATTTAGTATTATTTAGCCTCAGTCAAAGCTCGCAACGCGGAATGAGAAAGAGATCTTGACTTCGAAGAGTTCTCAATGGAGCAACTAGGACCTGCTCATTAAATTCTAATACCCAGAACTATTTAATTAGACTTTAATAATCCTGCAAATCAAAGCACATCAGCTCCTTGAATATCCTGCAAAGATGTTCCAAATCTTTTAAAATTTCTATTAAAATATTAACATGAAAACTTTCTAAGAAAAACGTTATGCTTTCCTTAATCCTTTTATTATATATTTTGTACTCTTTTTGAATTTATCTCTTTTTCAATTTCAAGAATTTGTAACGCAGGAAAAACATTCGTTCTGGCACACTTTACAAGCCAATGTGTCCATTGTCGTTGCTATTAAAGCTCTGCTGATATGCAGACGACAACCGCAAAGCAGTTTAAATTCCCACACAAACTACCCGCAAAGGATTTCTACATGCTGCACACGCACACTCACGCACTCGCACAAAAAAAGGACAATCAAAAACAACGAATTTATAGGCGAGACACACAAAGGACATGGCCAACAAAGCACACCCACACACTTTCTGGCCGCACTAAAAATCGTTCGACACTTGGCACAACCAATACAACAACAACAACATCACACACTCACACATATGCGAACACATCTGAGTGTATGTGTGTGTGTGTGGCTGCCATGGATGCTACGGACAGGCGTCAAGACAACCGACCGACAGGGACGTGTGCTGTCAGCAACTTTAACAAAATCCATCGAAATCTAAACAAATAAAGGCAGCCGTTGCTCTTTTCTCCTTTCGTCCTCACTGCATTTCTCTGTCTTCTTTCGAATGTCTGTCACCACACACGACCATTTATTTTTATTTAAGATTTTCATTTTTATTTTCGCTGTTATTTTTATTATTTTACCCAGAACTTTGTTATCAATTGAACGTCGCTCCGCTCCGCTCCTCGGCTGCGCGGGCTGTGTCGAGTTTGGCTGGCGACAGTTGTCCTTCGGGGGTTCGTTAGTTTTGCCCAACTTGCAGCACTTCCGCTGCTGCAACTGCGCACTGCTACTGCCTTTTTGGTCTACTACTCTTTTTCACTACTATTTTGCGGCCGCTCGCCCTTCGCCAACCAACTAATGCGGCAACTATTGCGCGCGCTTGTACTTTTTATTGTTGTTTTGCGCAATTGCCATGTCAGTGGCAAATAGCGCTGTACACAGCACAACAACAAAAACAATGAGTATGACAGCAACAACAAAACAACATCACACACACAAAATGGAAACTGTAGAAAATTGTGAAAACCTCCCGAAACAATGTTTGAATCTTTTATTGTGGTTTGTGAGATTGTTGTGATTGTTGTTGTTTATGTTGTTGTTGTTATTGTTGCTCATGTTGCTGTGAGTTTGACGCTGGTAATCGCGGTTGATGTCAACAACAGCGCACACACACACACGCAGACAAACAGCGACAACAGACTGCAGTTTCGTGTCGTCCTCAACGGACCATGCATGCTACAACACCAACGATAATAAAGCAACAACACTTGCAACACTGTCAACAACAGATTTC
Source organism: Melieria picta (assembly GCA_964056695.1). Lineage (NCBI taxonomy): Eukaryota > Metazoa > Arthropoda > Insecta > Diptera > Ulidiidae > Melieria > Melieria picta. The sequence continues at coordinate 4,329,554 of OZ057398.1, forward strand.
GGTAAACAAAAATGTTTTTGTTTGTCATTACTTGTTTCTTTCTTCTTTAAATATTTAAATATTTTCAGTATTTTTCACACTTTGTAAGGAAATTGAATGCTTTTTGCACATTTTACGCTCATTTCGCGAAAAAGACAAATTTGGCTTTCTGCCATGGCGCACATTTGTTTTTCAGCTGAGGCCAATTAAGCCATCAATCGTCAAAGCGCCACATGCCGCTCAGACCGAAAGGGAGTGAATGTAAATGAGAAGAAGAAGCATGACAATAATAGAGTAGTGGCACAAAAACAACAAGCAACAACAAACCGAACTAATAGCTCAATGTGAAAAATGCTCCAGAGAGTTTTTTGAATTTGCGGCAAAAATTGCAGTCAGTTAGATTTTTAGTCAGAGTTGCCATATGAAAATATTTTAAGACAAATATGGAAATTTCAGTATTGACCACGAAATTATAATCATTTAAGGCTTGATTACACGTAACGAGTAGAGTGGCGAGACATCAAAATGGTACTAGGCCGAGAGAGTTGGGTGGGCGAGCAAAAGCGACGAGTTGTTCAAACGTATTTTGACACATGCCGAGTCAGTTCGGTTTTATAATGCACAAAATAAACTAAGCAACTTGCGCAATTAAACTCAACCGAACGAAAAGTAGCGTGTAACGCTTTCCGCAAGTGACGAGCGATTCAGCGAATCGCTGCGAAAAGAAGAAAAATATAACGGTAAAGTAGTACTCGGCCTAGTAAACAAAATGTGATTCTAGTGACTCTCTCGCCACTCTACTCGGTCACTGACTCAATCAACAACTCGCCTTACTATTTAGATGAAACGAGTACTCGTTCGAGTTGCTGTCTCGTCACTCTACTCGTTACGTGTAATCAAGCCTTTATACATTAATTAAAGGCTTCAAATTGCTGTGGCTTGTCCCCTTAACCCATTATGGACCATAGTAACATATTTCAGAGATATCATAAAAAAATTTTATATGAAGTAGAGTGTGGTACGTCCTGGTGCAGGACATGAAAAACTCAGCCGAAACCGACTGAAACTCGCACATTTTGTTTTTGTTTTGGGTTATTGCCATTGCTGTTGTTGTTGTTGCTTTTGTTCGTTACGCCCGCTCACTGCCATTCATTTAAGCAATTTTCTGCCAACACTCTCAAGTGCGCTCGCTGCGCTGCCGACTGCCGACTGCGTTGCAATTTTTCATTTTCTTAGGCCACTCTTGAACGCTGTTCGCCATATTTCCGTTTCGTCGTTTTCGCCGTTATCGTTTGTTTATTTCTTCGTAATAGTAGTTGTTGTTGTTGTTCGTCCGTTAACAACGCTGCCTTACTCAATGACGACACTGCCAACTTGGCCGCATCCCATGGTGGATATCCTCAATTATTGTAGTGTCCAACAACAACCACAAAAAAAACAACAACAACAACAACGACAACAAAACTAACCAGCCGACCAACCAAAGCATCCAGTCAGCCAGCCAACCACCCAAGCACCAACAGGACCAAACCAACAGGACTACGAAAGGCTTATTGCCAATTTTAATTCACCGTCAAATGACGACCGGCAGCAGGGTGCGGCAACTCGGTTGACAGGTAGTGGAGCTGCTCTAGTGGCACTGTCTGTCTGTCTGCCTGTCTTTTTCTCTGCCTGTTGGCCGAAAAGCGGCCGTTAGCCAATTTAAAATTCCGTTGCATACCGACGCGTTATTTTCTCGTTAGCACACTTCGCACCCGTTCGACTTCGACTAACGTAGGAAGTTTCTAGGAGCGGAGAGAGGGACGCATTCGCACAGAATGCAGCACTCAGCCGAGGACTTTTAGCATTGCCATACAATCCGTTCATCGCTCATCTTACGGCTGCAGCGACGCGGCGAAATTAAAAACGGCCACCAAACGGACGCAGGCAGCCGCGTTGGCACAGAAACGCGCCGCTGAGCCGGGCGAACGGTGTGGCAATGCAAGAAGCAGCAAGGCATCGCAGATGCAAAGAGACGAAAATGAATGCTGGCTGCTCCGCGCGGCACTAATGGCTGCTCCACTTTCAGCCATTTCGCATGCTCCTCTTCGCTGTTTTCATTTATGTTTTCGTCTACGGGGTTCTTGTTGCTGCCGCACATTGTTGTTGTTGTTGTTGTTGTTTTCGTTTACGTTTTGGAATTTGGCTCGCTTTGGGTTTTGTTGTTTGCGTTTTGGCGCAAAAGATGCAGCGCTCAAGTGGACTTGTGTTTTGGCAGCGCTCAAGGACCCTTCATCAACAGCTGGACTGCTAACGCGCTGTGCACATGCCCGGCTATTTGTGTAGCGTGGGTGTGTGTGTGTATGTGTGTCTTGTGCTGCTGCTGCAATTTGCCTTTTAAAGCCATTTCGTTGTTAATTGTTGTTGTTGTTGTTCTTGTTGTGTATGTTTCTGCTATGGCGTCCGCTACCTTCTGCAGCTGCCGCTGGCGTTGGTATTGGCGTTGGTTGCCCTTTCGGCAGTCATTGCTGTTGCTATCGAGCTGAATACAGGAAGCGGAAATGTTCAACTTGTTGTCCTTTCAGTCTGCTCGGTCCGCAGACAGTTCGGCCTGGCCCAGCGTGGTTCGCTCGCAGTCAGCAGTGACCATCGCCTCGTATCGCTGTTGCCATGCGCAGTGCTGTTGCTGTCTTCTGTTTGTCTTTCAGCTACAGACAGCTTTACATCGGACGCGCTGCTCAATCTCAAAAATCATGCTTCTCGTTTTGCTTGTTTACTTATGCACATAAATTAGGACATTATAGAGAACGGAGCGACGGATGTTGGCGCACCGAAATTCGAGTGTTTAATATTTCAAGTGGCGCAACACTAACAACAACGCCAGCGACTGCCTGTGGTGTTGACTGCCACTTTAATCTTCGACATAGTATCATTGCATATTTAAAACAACACAAAACGTGGCGTTCGCGGAGTAAATTGAAGCAAACTAATTGCAGCAACATTGAAGCAGGTCGCAGATTGTAGGCTGCAAATAGCATAAAAATATGTATTAATATTTGATATTTAATACTATTTAATATTTGAGTGGAAAATCATGTTTCAACTCATACTCAGTCAGAAAGTACAACACACAAAGTGCCTCATAGGACCAACTGTAGTCGCCATGACATCAGCACACAGCATCCTCCATTCCTTTGAGCGACCTAAGCCCCCAACATTTTGCCCCTTGCACCTAATGCCGTTAGCCATAGCCAAGTGCACTCGTAGACAGCGTGAAATCGCTATTCACTACTATCGTCTCACCACACATGAATGCTTTCCCAACCCTGTCGGACCTGAGACAACTGGTTCCCAAAATTCATTGGTTTTTCAATTGGTTTTTTGTAAGTCAATTGGACAACTAGTTGTCAAAGTAGCTGTCAGCGGATGCAGAAGTCAGTCAGTTCGCGTCTAATCGTTCACGTTCTGCGTGCGCGTTCATAGGCGAGAAGAGACATGAAAATACGAAAGACGAAACAGAGGTGAAATAATCAACAAAATACTGTTAAAGCTGATCTTATGATACTTTTGTTACAACAACAACGTAGAAATGTTTGCATTTTTCGAACATGTCTGTTTCGATTACTCGAAGTTCGTTCGACTTGCACGTTTTGCCTTGAATGATTTCAGTTAGAATTTTGCGTGGTAGCGTGAAGCAACAAGTTGAAGCGGCAGTTAAAAGGTATTTCTTAATTAATTTGTTTTTTAATTTTTATGCATTAATTAATTTGTTTAAATATTGCAGGCGTAGTCAATAATGACGAGGATATTGGATTGCGGCAGGCCCCAAACATTTTCGGCAGAAGTCAAGTCCAAGTCCACCTTTTTGTAAAGCTGCAATTTTTTGGTGCTCGTATGTATATTTTGTTTTTCATTCCCGATGAAATATTGTTATTTTAAAAATATTTTTAAAATAAAATGAATATTTAAAAATTTCATTGTTTTATTTTCCTTTATAAAATTCAACTGGTTAGAGAACTAACCCATAATAAACTAGTTTCCAAACTACTCGCTTTGCAACTGGTTTGAAAACTGTTTACTTAGGACTGACTTTGGACTAGTTGCAAATGGATGCAGACGGCGACAATTGACTGTCGCCTAGGACACCGACACGTTAAAAGTGTGAGTTTGCTCCAAGGAAACGAGTCGGTTCTGAAGTCAGCTATGACTGTCAAGCAACCAGTTGAAAAACTACATTTGGACCAGTCCGATTTCCTACAGGGAACTCACTGCAGACGCCATCATAGGCACGCACCACTACATGCACACACAAACGTTGATAGTAATTAACAATCGTCGATGTTTCAGCTTTCACAACAGCACTGCACCTGCGCAACTTAACAACCAATACTCCCGCACACACACACTCGCCAACAGCTACAGTCACACACTCGATTGTGACGCATCCGAATCGCAACTTGGCGCAAACTAATGCGCATTAAAAGCGTCCACTCACGCGCACCAAGCGTCGCGTTTGACATCGCTCAAGCTGAAATTGATGCAGCGCTGGCAGCCGCACGGACGCGGCATTTGCATACCGCAACAACGACAATGTCGCCATCGGCGCCTACCGCCACCATGGCTTTTTGTTTCGTTTGTTGCGCTGCCGGCTGGGCGGGAATACATCTCAATTTGTCAGCAACGGCCCCGTTGCCAGTGTTGCCGCTGCGCCGCCATATGCGTCGCCTGGCAAACGACAAGCGGCAATGCACGAAGAAGTTACACGTTCCGCCATGCAACATTATGTGGCGATGTCATTTTCATTAATGAAAGCACGCACCGGAAGTCGAAATGCAAAGCCGCAGCGCAGCACCACAGCCACACACTCGACGCTGCCTGTCGACGCGCTCCGTGCTTTTGTTGCTCGCTTTGCGCTGCGGCCTGTCTGCCTGCCTGCCATATTTGCGTGCGATCACGTAGTTTATTACGAAACTCCCACGCGCGTTGTCATTTCCTCTACTTTCGCGCCATTAGAACTGTGTGTGTGTGTGTGTGAAATGGAGTTATCCTTTGAGATTGGTGGGCGCTGTTGCAGTGGCGTCATTGCTATTGCTGTTGCAGCGCACGTTGTTGCTGCCACGCACCGCGCCCCATAACGACGTTCATAATGACGTTCGGCGATGATTAAGTGTGTTGATGTGAATGAAAGCGAGCGGGCGGGCGGGCGGGCAGCCAGCGTGGTGAGAGGCGCAGAGTACGCTGCCGCCAATGACTTGACACGACTAGGTGCGCTGTCTGATGTATTGCACGTCGCACGTACGTTCGCTATGCACGCTCACACCCAGTAGGGAAAATTTAGTAAGAGAGACGTACATACATTTTTTGATTTAAATGTAGAACTGAATAAAGAATACGAAGCAGCATTTCAACGTCTTTCGTTTCACTTTTACTTGGGTCGTTTTTTTTTTGCTTCAAATGTGGACTCGAAAAGCAAATATGAAACTTTAATTTTTTCACTCTACTTTCGCTTGGGTCGCTTTTTTTGCTCTACCCGGAGATGTTGAATTTTATTGCCTTTCGTATGGAACTTCTAGAACAAATAAGGAGGCCAATGCAGAATGTAATATTACATATCCGTCCGTTTTTTAGATCTTCTGTATCAATTGGTCGTTCCGTTTCACTGCCAGTCTGTCCGTCCACCTGTTTTTTTCATCTATTTATCTATCCATTCGTCTATCTGTTCGTTCGTAAGTAAATTCGCTCGTCGGTCTACATTTCAAGCTGTCCTTCTATTCTCTACAAGTCCATCTATCTATCCTTTCTATCCTCCGTCTATTCACCCGTCTCTTTATATACAAGTCTATCAATCCGTCCCTCTGTTTCTCTGTCCATCTGTCTGTCAATGCATGGGACCATCCCACAGTGATCCCATACAACTAATTCCAATTTTTCCGACTCCAATCTTTCATGCTGATTGCATACTTTTAAGAAAAAATAGGTGTTTAGACCAATTTTTAAGTTGAATTATTTTCCGATATCGGAAGACATCGGAAGATGTGTTTACATTATTCGCCAACGAAATAATGCTTCTTAAAATAAAAAAAACTAGTTGTAACTCCCGAAATTCGGGTGTAATCAAAAAACTACCATTTGGTTTATGTTATTAAAATTTAATGTATATTTTTTTGCATTATAGTACTTCTTGAAATCCTATTTACATTCGCCGTCTGCGTTCACATGGGCTTTTTTGTAAAACTTGAATTGGACTCTTAAGTATAACGTAAGAATAATAATGATCAAAACAAAACATAAAAATGCAAAATTTGGAACATAGCAGCACTTAAAGAAGAACAAAAGCTTGCCAAAAAATAGAAATCGTTTTACAATTTTTGCCCTTCGCCAGCGCAACAACAACAACAACGTTTTTACCTCACATCGGATACAAAATGCTTGGCTTTACAATGTGAACATGCACTGGTCAAGCCATCGATGTGGTTAATTTTTAATTATAGCAACAAACTTCCTCCCTTCGTTAAAATTTTGTTTCTTCTTTTTGTATTAGATGTTACCATTTTTCAAAAAGAACTCTAACCAGTGTTGCCACGACCAAAAAAAATGTGTTACCAAATTCTTAAGTAAAAATTACCAAATCCTGAAAAAAATAACCAAATGCCTGGTACATTGACAAAAACTTCAGATCACACATGTTATTTCAAAACATTAAAAGCAGAAATGCCCACAGCAATTCTTAATCTATATTGAAATTTTTAGCAACCTCTCAACCAGCTTTTGAACACACAATAATTAAATTTTTGCACAGATTTTTCGGAGTTTTCCTAGTTGGAGTTTTGCCTCTTAAATGACATCAAAATAATAAATGAAATAATAATAAATTCTGAGATCACAATTTTTTTAAATTTGGTCTATGGAACACATCACTGTGCATCCGTCTGTCGATCAATTTATCTATATCTCTATTCACCACATGGGACTCCTTTTGTCCATTCTTCTATCCATCTGCCTCCTTATCAGTTCATCTGTCTGTCTATCTCTCTGTTCGTCTGTTCATCAATTTATCTGTTTCTCTATTCGCCATATTTGACTCGTTTTGTCCGTTCTTCTATTCATCTGTCTCCTTATCAGTTCATCTGTCTGTCTATCTCTCCGTTCGTCCGTTCATCAATTTATCTATTTCTCTATTCACATGTGACTCCTTTCGTCCATCCTTCCATTCATCTGCCCACTTATCAGTCCATCTATCTGTCTATCTCCCCGTATATCTCTTTATCTGTCTATTCCTCTATCCAATTGACTAACTGTCAATCTATTTAATAAACTATGCAACTTTATACTAACACACGCTATCCAATTGACTAACTGTCAATCTATTTAATAAACTATGCAACTTTATACTAACACACGCCCACTATTGAACAAAAACAATCGTTCAAAAAGTACTTTAAAATTGTGACACTTTTTCCTACTTGCCTCATCCAATTCCATGACTATTCAGCTCTACATTGGTGTATTTGTGGTGGCGTGTAGTTGCACGTTTTGTGCCGCAGGAAGGATATGTCAGGAAGTTGTTTTGTTGTCACGCATTACAATGCACACACACACACACGCACACCTCCAAACTCACGCCAAACATGTGACAACGCATTCAGCTCACGTGCCACCGCTGAAAGTCAGCATGAGGCGGATTATGAGCCATCGACATCGACAGCGGAACATAGTCGACAACTTTATGCTGACTGATTACACAAAGCGCCCAAAATACATATTTTACTTTTGCAGAAAACATAAAAATTAACACCAATGCAACGACTGTTTTGATTTACTTTTCACGCGCACAGCTGCACAATTAAAGCTTCTTGACTTGAAGCACAACAACAACAACTAAGATATGGTAAGATTTCAGCAATACTCAGTAAAAGACTCACTTGACTCCTTGAACACGGCTGCCACTTCACGACCGCTTAAAAACATTATCCAAAGCATTATGAACATACACACGCACCCACAAACAGCGCCACTCACTCACACATACTCATACATACACATACATTCATATTACCGCAAAATCATGCGGCAACTGCTGCTGCCGCACTTTGGTCAGAACTTCTTCAATGTAATTGCCATAAATTTAATAAGAAAAGCAAACAAATCCAGCAACATATGCGCAACAACTGTTGCTGCTCATTCGCAGCAATGCCATAAAACTTTCTTTCAGCCGTTTACTTGTCCGCCTCACGAGCCAATCGTCGTTTTCGCGCGCAGCAACAGTCGCTCTACCTTTTTGCTCATTTTATGGCACTTCCGGCTGCGCGCAAATGAGAAACACACAGCGGCTGTGTGTGAGACATCGGCCCAAACTTTGCCTTTTGGCTGCTTTTCACTTGTTTGTGCCGCATGTTGCAGCCAACGCCGGATTTCGGGCCGCGCAAAGCGGCGCCTCGTGCAAATAATAAACGCATCGAAATCTAATGAAAATTAATGTGCCGACAATATGACGGCCGGTCGGTCTAATGGCGCGCGGCCGGCTGCTGCCACGGCGTTTACGGTTTGTACCGTTGCCGCTGCTCGGTTGATGGGCCGCTGGAAAGTTGCGTACGTGTTGCGTGAAAAAGTTTAATGAAGAAAAATGCGGCACCTTTGGGAAGCGTTGCTAGGTAAATTTGAATTTTTCTTAATATTAAATTTTAATATATTAAAAATTTGACAATTGAACAAATTTAAATTTTTTATAATTATTGTTTATTATATCTTTCAAAATTATAAAATTTTTTTAAGCAAATAAAATAAAACTGTAAAAAAATAAAAAAAAATTTATAGAATTTTTAGAATTTTACTGGGGAAAGTTAAAATTTTAAATTTTACGTTTTAGGCTTCTATGTGGTTATATTAGCAACATTCCATAAGAAATTTTTTAATTTTTATGGTCGGACCCTGTATTTTAGAGTGTTTTTCTATGAGAGCAACCACATCGCTGTGGCTGTAATAATTACTTAAACATAAAACTTTTCACGCATAACGAAAATTTGAATATTTCTTTATTTACTTCAGCCAACATTAAAAAAAAACAAGTTTCTAAATTGAAAGAAAACGTCAAATTAAAAAGTTATCTAATTTTCCTGCTTCTTCTTCCTTTACTATGCCAAGATATACCATTAAAAAAACGTCCATACTTCTCTTCTTTAAACTTAAATATTCATTTTAATAATTTCGTATTTTTCCTAAAACTTCAAACAATTCTAAGGACCAACAAAAAATGCATTCGTGAAACCACATAGGGTTCAGACGTCTACAAAGTAGCATGTTGCCATATGGCAACAAAATAGCGAAAGGTAGGTAAAAGTAAAAGCAAATATAAAATATACACCTATAAAAATTGTATAATTGAACAAATTGAATTTTTTTAATAAATTTTTTTTATTTATATATTTGTATTTATTTATTGATCTTTCAAAATGTTACATTTTTTATAAATATAAAATTTTCAATAAATAAAGTTAAAAGATTTAATAGAAAATATCAAAAATACTTAATAAAAATTAAGAAAAATATTCAATTCAATTGAATTCAAAAACATTTCAATAGAATTTCAGAAGTGCGACAACGTCACAGTTCTAATCATGAGTGCTCATACGCCCCGTTGGCCACTGCACTGAACGGCCTGTCAGTGCGCCAATCTGTCAGCGAAACTAAACAAACGCTCCGTCTATGCACTGCAAGAGTGACAACCGCAATTACAACAACAATAACAACAACATTGGTAATAACAACCACAAAAAGGCCAACACCGCCCAAATTCGCACAACGACGAAAGGAAAGAGGAGCATGGCCAACGCCGCTGCTCCACTCGGCCTCTCGCACAATTTGCCAGCTGCAAGTTTAATGCTACACAACGCACAAAGCAAACACAACAATGCCGCAAACCGTTTCAATGCGTTTATTTGTCTGCACCGCTGCCCAAATCCCACCCAACCGAGTCTCGTGTGCGACGCAGCAAAACCGGAAACTTTCCATTTTCGCATTCTGCACATCTCGGTGCGCATTGTCTGCGGCTGCGATTGCATACAAAGCTAATGACTGCAAATCCACAGCAGCCATTATCGCATTTAACCCATAAACAGCAGGCAACACTTGGCTCAAACAGCGCGCGCCCACGCACACTCACAGAAGCGCCAACACACTGACACACATACCGACAGCGAGCGTCAGAGGAAGAGCAGCCGATAAGCATGGCAACAAAAGCGCTGCAACTGAGCGCAAAGGCGCCCATTACCACACACCAGCACACACCGACGGGCCACATAGAACAAGCAAACGGAAACGGATATGAACGCGGATGCGGATGCAAATGCGGATTTGTATGCAACTTTGGCACACAACTTTATGCACCGCACCCATCCACTCGCTGCGCCAGTCAGCGAGCCATTGAGTCATTGCATATCATTTCAGTTGCAGCCCACAGCAGAGTCGACCGCACTAACACAATCACAATGCCGCACAAACAGCACCCGCGCTGCACACACACACGGCACACGAGTGCACTAATGCCGACAATGCCGCCGCCAATGAGTTTGCTGCCACAGTAATTGCCGCTGTCCACAAATTGCCTGCTGCAGCAACTTCGTTATTGTGCGCTTAGCTGTGGCAATGTTTATTTGTGCGGTTCAGCGTGCAGCCGAACGTACTCCGTCAAGAGATGCCACGCTGCAGCATTTTAATTGTCATTCCGCACGCCGAGCGACGAGCATTCAGTGCTGCTGCGGTTGCGCCTAATGCCGCTCAAGTTCGCCGCTCGCCCATTTAAGTTGCCATTATTTTGACTGTCTTTGTTCTTGTGGTTGTTGTTGTTGTTGTCATTGTTAAGCTGCATTGTCTCGATCACATGGATGAAATTTGCATGCGGCCGTTCTCGAGTGACTGGGCAGTGCCTTTTCCGCGCGGCAGCTGTGGACATGTCGCAGCTGACTTTCGTCCAAATACGTCGGAACTTGATTTGAGGCAAAAAAATTCGAATGTCAGGGACCAATGCAAACCACAAACTACTGAACTTGACTTTTTATTTAATGGAACTAAAATTGTTATTGAAAAAATAATAATTTGCCTATTCAACAAAGAAAAAGAAATCTAGTCTCGATCTGCAGCACCCTGTATAGTGTTGGTCTTGACGTACTCTTGCCTAAGATTACTTAATCCTTAACCCTACTCAGCGCCACCCAACATTTCTTCCTTTTTTATATTCTAGTACCCAACGAATTCTCATCTCAATGCGTTCTCAGTCTCAACTAAAAGCCCCCACCCAACCTTGTTCCCTTGTTTGATGCAATTCCAGTACTCAACGACCTTCAACTCAATCTGAAACACCCTGTTCATTCTCAGTCTTTAGTCAATCTTGCTCAATCCTCAGCTACCAACCAAGGATTCTTCTTTTGTCTAACTTCACTTTTCCCAACTGCTCTCTTTACATTTTTTTTAACACCCGAGAACCACACAAATTCCAACCTTATTCGGTTCCAATGCCTCCAGCCCTCTTTCCCGAGTTACTGCAATTTTCTTTAAGCTGACAATACAATTAAGATTGACTTCATGTGCGTAAAGTCCTTGTAAGTTACGCCAAGTATTTCTTTGATATTCCCGCCCACTTCAAATTCCATTTTTTTGTTTCTCTTTATTTTATCCTTTCGTTCCGATTGAGTACGTTTTAATGTAAAATTAATGAAAATCCTTTTCAACATGCCACAAAAGAAAACCGTAAAATTGTACAAAAACAACTATAAAACCAACAACAATAACTACAACAACGCAGCCAAACAATCGTCTGCAAAAACAATAAAATGCGTCCCACGCCACTCTCGAAGGACCAACATCAACACCGCCAACAAAACAACAACGATAACAAAGCCAAGACAGAAAGCGGCCCACAACAACAAAATGCGCAAAGCACATGAAATTCGAAAATTCACAAACAACACAAAACACAACCAAACAAACAAACCAAAACAGTACAAAGTGGAACGAAGCCGAAACAAAAAGCACACAAAAACTCACAGCGGCGCCGAATTCACTTGGACAATTTTGTTTTCATTTATTTGTGTTGTAAAATTTTTGTATTTTCTTTTTTTGCCATATTCCACAACCCAACACAACGCCCACAGTGCGGTGGCTGCCTTGTCTGTTGGCTCTTGGCGTCCCTTTCCCGGTTTGCCACTTGACGTGGCATTTGCGGTTCGTTTATGCCACTGTGCGGCTCGTCAAACTTCAAACTAAGCATGCCTTAAATGTTTATTTGAGTTCGGGGACTTTGCACACACCCACACACATATTAAACAAGCACACACACACACGTACGGGGCGCACATGCACGGCGACTGAAAGAATGCGCCGTCGTGCGCCGAAGGACCAAGCGGTGGTTAGCCGAAAGACTAAATATATAAAGCCCCGGGCGTAAAGTGACGGCGAAAGAAATAAAGCGACCAAGATCTGCATTCAAATCCGCAAAACAAATCACATAAAAAGGATTTGGCACTTAAGTTCAATGCATGGCTGGCAGTCGCGTGTGCCTGTGCGTGTCATCCCCGTGCGGCATGTTTGTGTGGGTTTTCGGCAGATTGAGATGACGCTGGAGACGAAAGAAGAAAGAACGGCTGCAAGCAGGACAACGCAACGCGCTGAGCAAGTGCGGTGAAAAAAACAAACAAACAAACAAACAGCAACGTAAACTAAATCAAGAGCAACAGCAACGGCAAGCACTGAAATAAGACGAATAAGAAGAAGAAGAAGAATTGTGGGGCATGTGATAAATTGCCACGCTTATCTGCTGGGAAGCCTACATTTTTATTGCCACGTAGATGTGCCACCAATACTCGAATCTGCAAGTACCTGCTGACCCGCCGTCCCGCTGTCGCCTCTTCTTGTGCTTTCGAATATTGTTGCCGCTGCCATTTAGCATTTTGTGTATACTTTTTCATTTGCGGGCACAGCAATTTGAAATAATGAAAAATTTCACAAACACTTGAACGTATTTACCATGTCCAAAGTGGCCATATTGGTTCAACGTAAAGGAGAAGGGAGAAAGTTCTTCAAGAAACCTGCAAAAAGAATGATGTGCACATTCAATTGAGGTTAAGTACGCTCAATCATTGAACCACTTTAACCCTAATTCCCAGAAGTGAGCCTCACAGTCTCACTAAAGATTTCAAATGGTGATAAATCCTATACCAAAAGATTTTCGATTCCATTTTTTTTAATGTGCCTAATCCTCTAATGGAATGTTAGAATTATATTTCATTTATAAATTTAACTTTTTATACAGCTTTTGTACTCTTTTTTACAATTTTTTAAAAATGCAACGAAACCCCAGAAGTGAACCTCAGAAGATCATTTGAACAAAAAACTAAGATTTACTCAGAATTCCTTGACTTTTTGTCCACCATATGGAAGAATATTTTTATTTTTCATGTTTAGGTGCATTTTTATCGTATCAAGTTCGAAGTTTTTGAGCCTAGCACTCATCTAGTCGGCATGGGATGAAGTCTATGAGAAACGTTTGAAAATACTGCAATATACGACATATTATGAAGAATTTATGCCTTGCCGAAGTTGATGTTAGTTCATACAGTTTATGTCTTCCAATCCTGATAAATATGTAATCAGAATATGGAAGTACGATGGTGCTAATACTTCCTGAAATGCCATACACATGCAAAGACGGTAATCAAGGAGCTGTGGGTCTTGAGAAAAGGGTGTTGAAAAACTGTGTGAGCCTTACAAACACAAATGCAATAATGACCAACTAGTTCACCAGTAAGGAATTAGCCGATAGTTTATTGAATGCGGGGTTCGTACACTCAGAAAAAGCAAAATTTGTGTGATGGGTATATCAAAAAACGCAAACCTAATGAATGGCCTCTAGCTTTCTTTATACATTTGATTGATGCTGCTGGCATTGCGACATATGTCTATGACTAAAAACACGTCTTTACTGGAATGAGGGTACAGGTAGCAAAAGATAGTTGTTTTTACGATAACTTGGGAATTTTTTTGGTATAGCTACGAATATCTATGAGCGAAAACTCAGGCAACAATAGATGCTGCATGACTGCAAAAGGTCAGTTCGCAGGCACCAAAGTCTGGTACACGTAAACAAAATCGGTATCATATTTGTCCACCAGCCATCTCAAAAACGCAAAAACAAGTTTACAATAAACTAGTGTCCGACCGAATATTCGGTTTCGGTTTCGGCCCAAATCAGTGGTTTCGGTTTCGGTTTCAGTTTCGGCCAAAAAATGGCCGAATAGCCGAAACCGAAACTTTCTAGAATATTTTTTACATTTTATTGTGTAGCAGATATATAGTGAAAGGAGGAGTAATTTAGATGCCAGCAATGTAAATAAACTTCTTTTTTTAGCATATAATATTAAATTATTTAATTTTGAATATTAGCGAGTAAGGTACGAAAGGGTGATTTTTTCATGTTTACGTTTTTAAAAAATGAATGAATTGTTTTTTTTTTAATAAGTATTTATTTATTTATGCTATGTTTGTTTGTTTGTTCTTTATTTACTTAATGTAAAATTCGTTTGTTGAAAAAAGTGCTTGATATGGTGATTTTTATTTCAACTAGAAAGTTTTGGTTTCGGTTTCGGTTTCGGCCGAATATTAAAAAAAAACCGAATATTCGGTTTCGGTTTCGGTTTCGGCCCAAAAACGTGGTTTCGGTCGGACACTACAATAAACTAAACAAATCTCCATTCCACTTCCACCCAAAGTGGACAAAGATGTGAATATCTGGACTAATTAATTATACTTTTGCAGTAGCAATTGTTTTCCTGTGGACCCTGTATTTACAAGTTCCGTACTAAAAATAAAAAAACTTAAATAAATACGTCTTTAAGTAGTAACTGGATTTCAAAAAGTAAAATAAATTGGGGTTTTCAGTAGTCTAGCTCATATGAGCCTGACAGTCTCACTTCTGGATTAACGTTACGTTTAAAATTCTGGGAATTAGGGTTAATCTTCGTACGAAGCCTAGTAGACCATAAAAAGTTCTATCGGCGAGATCCGCTAGATTTTGGAAGAAGAAGTTGTCCCAGTAAATTATCATAACTCTAGTACAAGATTCAAACCAAAGATCGTTAATGGCTTAGAACGGCTAAGTTGCCTAAAGAGAAGCTACTTCAATAACTCAAAACAACGTTACGACTGAGCACAGGTAGACACATCTGGCCGACCAAGACCGCATGGTGTCCATGAACATACTAAATGAAGACGAACGATCAAACCTGTGCGAGCGTTGCCTCAGATTCAGGATCCAATGTCCTAACAAATAATGTCATGAATGTAAGGCATAAAGCTTTGCTGAGACGTTATGATCTCTAGATTAGTGAAAAACTCACATACAATGCCATTGCAGTCAATATTTGTTAGTCGCACAAGCATCACGATCAGTACCCACAAAGGGTATCCTACGCACTAACCACTTTTAACGAGCAAATTGTCTAACCTGCGCATCAACCACCTTTAGCGCGTTCTCCAACCACCTCTACTCCTACTCCTCTACTAGTACTCAACTCTGCCTTCGCAGTCAATGCATGTTAGTCGCCTAAGAAAGCATCAACAGCAGTGCCCACAAAGGATACCAAGCAAATTGCTTAACCTGCGCATCAACCACCCTTAGCGCGTTCTCCAACCACCTCTACTCCCACACCTCTCCTAGTACTCGACTCTGCCTTCGCAGTCAATGCATGTTAGTCGCATAAGAAAGCATCACCAACATTGCCCTAAAAGGGTATCAAGCAAATTGTCTAACCTGTACATCAACCTTTTTTAGCGCTTCCTAAAACCATCTCTAGTTCTACACCTCTACTAGTACTCGACTCTATCTTCGCAGTCAATGCATTTTAGTTTCACAAGACAGCATCACCAGCATTTTCCACAAAGGATACCAAGCGAATTGTCTAACCTGTACATCAACCCCCCTTAGCGCATTCTCTAACCATGAGTATTCACCTCTAGAAAACAAGAAAATACATCATATGAACACGTCTTGGACATCAACCAATTAATATAACTAACAAAAGTTCATGCCTTCTCTTGTTGAAGCGAATCAATGAAGAATTCTTTCTGAAGGAGTGAGAAATCTGCTGTGAAGCCTTCACACAAGCATAATTTTTACGCTTCGATAGGGACACAGATGATTCCACCTGAAAGAGAAAATATAATCAAACCTCTAGAAAAGATTTTTACAAAAAAGTATGCGTTTGCATATTTCACAGATTTATATAAATTAACCCTTATGAGTTAAAAACAGTTTTATTATCTAAACAATATTTGTATTATGTTCCAAAGCCAAAGGCGCTGACTGCTTCAGAATGCCTCACACCCTGTTTTGACCTAAAATGTGGCAATAAAATGTCTCAGCAAGTTTCATTAAAATTTTGTGTGCTCTATTGTTCCAATTGGGTTGTGAGAATTAATAATAATAATACGAACAATATAACTGCACTGCCACATATGGTCACCTTGGCCACAAGCCAAAAACTCCTCACACCAGGCGCCCATAAGTGGGCGCCTGGTGTGATTCTTTCGAATTTACACCGAATGCGGCATTTTTCAGCGTGCGGCCCTGTGAAGGACGGGAATTTATTTAATTGCCTGCCAATTGCCAATAAATTTAATTTCTCATTTCAATATGAAAACAACGCCGCAGCAGACAGACAAACGGACCAGAGCGACGAGGCACAACGAGCGCACTGACAACAAAACACAATAAATTGTGCAAACAAACGGCAGCAATAATAATAATAATAATAGCAACGTAGCAACAACAACAACAACAACCATGACAACGACAACAGTAATAACAGTACATAAAAAGCGAACGGCAGAAGCACTCGTTCGCCGTTAAGCCCGCCACTTTACATGCCGTTCATCAGCGGGCGCACAATAATGATCCGGAAAATCGACACAGCATCGCGCCGAACGGACGAACGAGCGAGCGAACGAACGAACGAATGGGGAAGCGCACGAGCGAGCGAATGCACGAAAAATGGCAAACGGATGCGTAGCCAGAGCGGAAGCGGAAATGGGCGCGCTGTATGAACGCTGCATGCATAAATAAGAACAGCGGCAACAGTGCGCACAATATTCCCAAAACATGTTGAAGGCGCAAAAAACACAAACAACAACTACACTACATACTCGTACAATCAAAGGCAAAACGAAAATGAAAAGGAGAAATTTTCAATTTTTATGCAATGCCAACAGCGACGACGACAGCAGCCGTGGCAAATCGATCGATTGGGCCGGTCTGCTGTCGAGGCGGCAGCAAAGCGCGAATGGGTTATAAATAGGTGTACACCAATACACTCTCACACACACATACATACATATGCTGAGAAAAAAAAATGTGCTGAGAATACATATGTATACACGTTCATAAGTATGTACACCGGCAAACACTTGGCACAAACACACACACGAGCGCCCCAATGCCAAATCCCCAGCAGGCACAGCAGCAGCGGCCAGCACTGCATTTGCAATGCGATACGCGTTGTTTTTATTACGCGCGCGCGTTTATTGAATTGAATTTTCTGCACTCCTTCTGCTTCGTTGTTGTTTTTGTTGTTGCTTTACATCTGCTCCTTTGCCGTTGTCATGCTTGGCTTTTTGCGTAGCTGCCGCACCCACAAGCCTGGTGCGCCTCTTGCCAGCGTTGTTGTCTCTGCCATTTTCGCAAGAAACAATTTCGACACTTACTGTTAACGTAGCGCGGAAATTAATAAAATACGAGCGACTGCTTGTTCATGGGGTCACGTGGGGTCTGAGCGCTGTGTCGAGTGGCTTGAAGGTTTGCGCTACGTTAATGCAATGCCGAAGAAAGAATTCTAGTTAGAACAATGTTTATTTTGCACTACAGAGAAGGCAAGAGTGAAAAAATATATGAGAGCATGCACAATTCTGGGTTTTACTTATATATTGAACAGCGAAATCAAAATTGTGGTTAGATTTTATTGAGCGATTTGTACAAGTTGAGGTAAAGTTATTGCTGTATGATTAAAAATCTTGAAATACTTGAAATCTTGAAAATCGCTTCGAGCCACCAGCATAGCTTCACTCTTTTCCCTCCAGAAAATTGAGTAGCGTCCTTAACCCTAATTCCCAGAATTTTAAAAGTAACGTAAACCCAGAAGTGAGACTGTCAGGCTTATATGAGCTAAATTACTGAAAACATTTGTTTAAAAAGTACAAAAACTGTCTAAAATGTTAAATTTATAAATGCAATATAATTCTAACATTCCATTAGAGGATTACATAAAATAATGGAATCGAAAATCTTTTTGATTTATCACCATTTGAAATCTTTAGTGAGACTGTGAGGGTCACTTCTGGGAATAAGGGTTAAATAACAAAAAACTTATTGACTTAGTAACTTAAGTAGGTGTGGCTCTCGCAAGGCGAAGCCCACTTAGACCCTGAAGGCCCCTTGTAAAAGCTCATTGGACCAGTTTGGGCTTCCCACAAATTTCAGTATACTGTGGATAGTCCTATCGGCTAGATCTCTTAGATTGTCGAAGAAGAAGCTGCCCAGATGATTCCTCCTTCTTCTGGATAAAGCAGGACGAGTTCATAGAAGGTGAAAATGAATGCAAAGGTGAATAAGAAGGTGATTGTGAAAGTCCTTTTAGATATTGAACCCCAAAATTAGGTACTTTCCAGTGGGTCACGACCAGTGGCACACACAGGATTTTATTTGGAGGGGCGGGGGTGGCTTGCGTACATCTTTTGAGCCAAATACCTGTCGAAACCATATTTTGTGCCAGTAATATTGGTATTTGGGGATGGGGTTGAACCCCCAATCCGCCCCCTTTTGCGCGCCACTACTCACGGCAATAAGTTTAGGCTTCAAAATCTTGAAAATTATCACTTTTTCATTTCATTTCAATTTTCTTCTAACGACTGACTGAAAGTGTATCGCAGTAAGTCGCTGGCTTTTGAAATATTTAGGAAAAAGCAAAAAAAATACTCTAAAATGTAAATTTCCTAAACCACTCTTCGAGAAATTTAGAAATAAAAGCTTCTATGGAAAAACTTTAAAATGTAACTACAAAATATTATATTCCTCTTTGAATAGCCGCAGAGAACAACTGCAAAGAGACGTGTCGAATACTTTTTTTTGTGTACTGCAAGTTAACATAAAAAAATTAATACGTACATATTTGTGTTCAGTGCAGGGACCGTACCGGTTATGGTTTTTATCAAAAAAGTCAAATTGTAACTGTTATCTTGTAACTTTTATTTTTACCTACAAAAATATAAGTTATTTTGTGCCCTTTATCATATCAGGCAAAAATAACTGTTACTTTTGACTTTTATTTTATCGGTCAAAAATAACAGTTATTTTGAGACTTTAATTTTTTCGGTCAAATACTTACATACATATATTAGGCAATTTGAATTTTTCAAAGGCCGTTTGACCGACTAAAAAACTATTGATACAATTTTTTTCCTCTCAGCAGACCGCACATTGAGCTATAAGACTTGTGCGACAATTTTTTCGTTATGCCTTTTTGATTTGAAAATTGTAAAATAACAGTTATTTTCGGTCCCTGGTTCTGTGTAGAAAAGTCTAAAAAATTGACATCCTTCCAGAATTGTCCCAAAATATTTTATTGTTAGTGAAGATTTTTCGGTCCTTAAAACATTCACACAATTCGAGAAAAGATTAGCAACCCTCAGCGGCTGATGATCCAAGAGGTTGTTGAGACCAAAGCTTGTTGGCTCTATTTTGACTTTATGACAGCCAAATTTCTCTCTAATTCAAAGTCTGTAAGGTAGTCGTGTGA
The DNA here is from genome assembly GCA_964056695.1 of Melieria picta. Classification (NCBI taxonomy): domain Eukaryota; kingdom Metazoa; phylum Arthropoda; class Insecta; order Diptera; family Ulidiidae; genus Melieria; species Melieria picta. The sequence continues at coordinate 4,349,347 of OZ057398.1, forward strand.
TCAACTGATTAGTCATTTTATATAGCAAGCGGAGCGGAGCTTCAGTCAACAGTGAGTCTTTCCAGGAAGGTAAATTAAAACCTTAGTAAAACTTTCACTAAACAACAATTTCCCGACGTTGTGAAATATGCCAACAAAAATTATGTTAAATTAGACCTCATGCAAAAAACTATCTATGCCCCTCACATCAGTCCATCCCTGAGTAGCACAATTCGCAACATGTGCTCCAACACATCAATGGCGCCTCTCCCACACCACTTTGAGCTCACACAACTCGTGTTCGATGAATAATGCCGCTGTCGGCCAACGCATGGCCTCCGCCCTCACCACCCACACACGGGCGCACCTTTTACGTAAGCGCCTTTCGTTCAACTGCTCCTTGGCATGAAATCGAAGACGGTTTATCTCATTTAATTGACTTGCATAACGATGGCGCAATAAATAAGAAAATAATTGCAACGATTCGCTCAGTCGTTACAAGCAAATTATACGCATGCTTCATGTCGTTACTGGGGAGCACTACATTGTTGTTGTTGTTATTGCTATTGGCGCCATACTTACACACACACACACACACACAACTAATGACCAACTACGCATCGAACGCTTTTGTTCGGTCGCTTTTTGCCAACTTGTAAGTTTCTTCGGACATTGTGACCAACTGCTGCCCCAAAATATAGCAAAGAGAATCTATTGTTGCATGAGAAAACAATTTGCGGCCACATTTTCACCATATTCCACAAATGTCTACACAAATATGCGAAGCCACTCATACTTGTGCCCTGTGGGCGGGTGGACGGACAGCAGCAGCAGCCACTACGACCCGATGCGCGTCTCAAATATCACAAACACACACAACGCACACCCACTCTTGCACACACACACACACACACACACAAAGAGTCGTTCATACTCGTTGGTTAACAATTTCCTGTGCTTGAACTGCTTCCACACAGTCGCTTCTCACACACTAAACATACAAAATATTCACATGCACAGATCAGCAAATTTACAACAAATTCAAGCAAATACTCGAGTGCAATAAAATTTCATAATACTGCACAAGCCGCACCAAACAAAAATACAACTAAGCCAAAAAAACAACACCGAACCGAAAGTAAACTACGGAGCCACACCGACAGCAGCGCTGAAAGGGAACAAATTACACAAATTGAATTTGCTCGATGGCAAAGAAATCCGAATATCGAAACCAAAAAGCATAAAACAACAACAATAATAGTGCATGAGCATACTTCAACCGCATCATTTGTGGCAAGGACAATGAAAGGAAATGCCACTGCCACCACAACCGCTGCGCTCCGAACTGTGCTGCTTCTTGCATAAAAGAGTGACAAGTATCCGATACAATGTGATTGTGATGTGATAAACACACATATGATATATGTTTGTATGTGTAAAGGGACACAAACCCCATGTTGGTCAGAGTCTCTTTTTTTTTTGTTTTTTTTTTTTTTTTTATTATAGAGATGGAAAGCATCGAAAGCCAAAACCCCGTCAGTGTGGGACTTTAACCTCACTAAAACCACCTCTTTCTCGTCCTTTAGCCCGCCCGGTACTACCGTTAGGTTTTTCGTCGGGAGGAGGGTTTAAGCACTAGGCTCAATCGTCTGTCGATTGTTCGACGTTGTCACAGTACGGGTATGATTTTTACTACCTACATCTATTGCGCTGTCTTTCAGCAGCCCGCAGACCCGCGATGACCTCAGCTGCCATATTACAGGCTGCGTCCCATTTCGCTTTTGCTGACGTCATATGGGCAATCAAGTTTTCCGGCGTCGGTTGCTCACCGAGAACCGCCGTTAGTTGCTGTCGATCCCTATTGAACCGAGGACATACAAAGAAGACGTGAAAAGCGTCCTCATCTACATCTGTACAAGTTTCGCAGAATGGCGAGGAGTCCCTTTTAAACCTGTAAAGGTATGCCCGGAAGCACCCATGTCCACTTAGTATTTGGGTTAAGTAGAAGTCTACTTCTCCCCACCTTCTGTTGATCCAGCTTTTAAGGTCTGGGATCAAACGATGTGTCCAGCGCCCGCTCTGCGCCGTGTTCCACTGATGTTGCCATTTCTGCGTGCTGCTTCGCCGCAGCTCGTCGCGAAGGTCCTTCCGTCGCTGACCCACAGGAGCTTGCTGCCCGGACTCTTGTGCCAAGATGTCGAATGGACACATTCCCGCTATATGGTCAGAGTCTCTGTGTGTGTGTGTGTGTGTACATGAAAAACGGTTCGACCCCTTTTCTGTGCTCTAAGGACAAAAAGGCAAATTTCAAGTCGGACATTTGTGAAATGGAACGAAATTTCGGAAATGTGCAGCACTCAACAAAATAAATAAAATGTATTGAAATTTTCCGATTGTCCAGTTTGTACTGAGTTGAGATTTAAGGATTATCTGCAGCACTTGGAACTGCCGCGCGATGAGGACTAAGAGGGAAACTCTATTACTTGCAGCATTTTAAACGCTTTACAGAAGCTCAATTTAAATTTTGAGCAGAAAAGCAAAAGTCAAAGATCCTAGAAAAAACTTGGCACAGTTGTTCCACAGGAAAGATTGTAAGAAAGTATGATGTGGTGGACAGGATAATGGGCCCAAAAGGCTTTAGTCTTCCTTCGCACTTCTTTCTTGCTTCTTCTATCCTACATAAAGACTCTGCCTGACATTCACATCTTTTGTCCCTTAAGAACATTTTTTGAGCTATGACAATTTTCCAAGAAACACATTTTTCGTTTTCCCGTATTCTGTCTCACGCAATAAAAAATTGCAAAAATTAAACAAAAATAGATTTTGAAGCATCTCTGCTTGGGAGTATAGAAAATTCTCAAATCTAACATTCAAATTCTAACAATTTAATATTCGAATATTTACCACAAACATTCCGCATGCATTTGTCAATTCTCATTGACCGCAATCAACTCCTTCAGGATCATTGACTGCGCATAAATACTCCTTATTAAATGCGTCCCGTTAATTTTATGTGGCGTCAAAGCGACACACAGCTGTTCACAGCGCGCTGCCGTCCGTGCACAGTGGGGCCAACCGCCAGTCAACGCTATAATCGTCAATTATTAATGACGCGTAAGCCAACGCGCACGCTTTGACTCGTTTTAAAGTGTTTTCTTGGCCACGCCGCATCCCGCCCTCTCTGACTCGCTCTCGCTCTCACTTCGCTGCTCGCCGTTTTTTTTATGTCTTTAAAAGTCATTGAAATGGAAATTCGCTCTGGTGGAAAATTATGAGGGCGTCTATGCAGCGAGTGACTGCTCGAAACGTCGATTTAGCAGTGCGAAACTGTTTGTGCCAATGGCAACATAAATGTCGACGTCCATCGCGGATTAGTTGCGCAGACAGCGCCATAATTGTCCGCGCAATTGAGACATTAAACGCGTAATACATGCAGCCACGGCGCGGCTTTCAAGTGGATTTTGCGGCCCCAACAAATTAAACCAACTCCGTTTTGTGGCCTTAGCGCGCCTTGAAGCGTGAGTGAGGATTTTCGAAAAAATTCAATTTGTATTAAATCGCAGATTCGGCGGGCTTTAGTGCCACTGAACCGCCATAAGCTGCTCACACCAACACAAAAAATGCCGAACAATTTGTTGCTGTTGCTTTTACGATTTACAATAGATGCCACACAACAACAACAAAATACATTTATATATTAATACGCTGTCGTAAAAAGTCGCTGTATATTTCTGGGCGCTGGCAGTTGGTGGACAGATATGGAATGAATGCATTTTGGTTGTTGTGTTCTCTTTTTTGTTGCGCGTTCAGCATTTTAATGGCACATTTGTTGCGTGCCGCGTACATTTTGAACGCTCGCTGCAATAGAACGTGCGCCATAAAATGCAAAAAGGTTTTTAAAAAATATTTTCATTGCAACATTTGCGCCAACTGTTGAGGCCTATGTGTGCGGCGAGTACTAAATTCGCCATAAAAACCAACTTTGAAAATGCCATAAAGTTTGGCTTTTAGCTGTTTGAATGACGAATGAAGAAATTAACAACTTTTCAAAAGTGTGCATTTCATTAAAGTTGATTCAAAGTTGGGGCAAAGTGCTTAAGTCAAAGCGTTTGAATGATGCGGGCGAATGAATGATATTTTTGGTGGAATTGTGGAATTTAAATCGAGAGAAAATAAGTATTACTTCAAGTAAGTTTCATGCTCAAGCACAAAACTGTGTTGCTTCAATAAATGTCTGTGAATCGAAATTTTAAAAAATCTGAGCAGTTTTGAACTGAATACAAGCAAAAACCATATAAAACGTGGCCTTTCGACACAACAACCTCCACATAGGCTGGACTCCTTGCTGACCATGCAACAGAAGCAACCAAGGTCAACGATTTCATTTGACTTTATCTCTCTCTCTCTGCCTCTCTCTCTCTATCTCACCCAAATAACTAAAGATTTCCCAGATATAGACATAGTCATAGTCATAGTCATAGTCATAGTCATAGTCATAGTCATAGTCATAGTCATAGTCATAGTCATAGTCATAGTGATAGTCATAGTCATAGTCATAGTCATAGTCATAGTCATAGTCATAGTCATAGTCATAGTCATAGTCATAGTCATAGTCATAGTCATAGTCATAGTCATAGTCATAGTCATAGTCATAGTCATAGTCATAGTCATAGTCATAGTCATAGTCATAATCATAGTCATAGTCATAGTCATAGTCATAGTCATAGTCATAGTCATAGTCATAGTCATAGTCATAGTTATAGTCATAGTCTTTTATCTCCCAGCTGCTTCACATACAACGTAGTCGTAATCTTTGTCTTCAATTAATTCTGTGTAAATGTTTGCTTGACCACTTTCAATTTGCTTATAGCACAATTTAAATGTGTGCACGTCCAACTGCACTTTTCACCGCCACTACGCGCTCTGCCATAAATCACAGCCAGTGCCAATTGGCATTTGACAGATTCTCGCTTACGCTCGCGTGACTGCGTCCAGCACCGCTCATTCTCGAAAAAATTTTATAGCTTGCAGCGCATTTTGCCGCATGGAATCTAGCAGCAGCGGTAACGGAAGTCGAACGAACATTGGCTGCGGTTAAGGTTATAGATTTCATTGCTCAATCGAGTGCGAAACGTTTGAAAATTGCGTGCGTTTCATTTATCAGATTTTCGTAGAACGAATAAAAATGAATTTCATAAGAACGAAAACGTATGGTCACTGGCATTGGCTTCAATAGTTTTACTAAAAATGTGTGATTTTTATTAAAAGAAATACAAAATTTGCAAGATTTGCTTGCAATTTTACTCAATAAACCCAAATAAAGTAAGTTTTGTTGAAATGCAGGACAGTTAAAGCCGGCTTTGCTTGAGTTAAATTTTAGAAAATTTGCTTTTTTTATAAAAGTTTTTAAATATTTAATAACGCAGTTTTGTGCCATAATAAAGATTTTAATTTATACAACACGGATTTACTGCAACTAGTTGAAAAATAAACCGCACTGCTTTATGCCAGAAAGCACTTTCGAACCAAACGTAATCATTTTAAAGCCGTTTAAAGCCTTTAAATATGCACTTCAGCAAAAATAAATAATTAAAAAGCAGCATTTCTGTTTGTTTTGAGGGCGTATGAATAATATTTATTTGTATGCCGACACGCATACGCACCGTTGTGCTGGCAAACATTTCGTATGCATGCGAAATGCTGCAGCGCTACGTTTTGTAACTATTAATTAATATGTTGTAGCAACAGCAACAACAAGAACAACTGCAATCAATGGCATAACAACTGTCAGGCAATGCTGTACCTTTTACATGCAGTTGTCTGCTTTTGCATGCGGCATGCATAAAAAACCGCAAAGTGGACAAAGCTCATGGAACAATGCAGCGCAAATCATTTTAATAAATCACCAAAGCAAATGAAAACCGTTTTGTAAACAAAATTCCAGCTAAACAACAACTAACATGCCAACAACAAGCAACCATCGAGCAACACTAAGCACAAGAACAAAGTGGACGGAAGCGGCAGAGCAAAGACACACACACAGACACACACAGAGGCGCGCGCACAGCAAATAGCCGAGCAGCAAATAAATATTTGCATTTTAAATGCATATTTACGTTTTACAAATTTCATGCAAGTCTGCGCCACAAACCCACAACACGCTCAACTTGAAGCCGCCGCCCACTGGCGGCGCAAATAAACCGAAAAGGGGTGACAATGAGTGCAAAGTTTGCACAAACAAATTGCGGCTCGTGTGCATGTGCTGCAAATTCAAATAGAAGCAACAACAACAATGGCAGCAACAGCAACTCCGCTGGCACAAAATGCCATAAATAATAAAAGCCGAGGTCAGGCGACGAACACAAAGCGGAAGCAACGCCTGATATGCTATCGCAGGCGAAGGGGATGAGCGGCAGAGTGAGTGCAAAGGACATTGACACAATGGAGCACAGACAACAATGACCGACAGCGGTGGCAGTCAACGGCAGCAGGAAAATATGATAAGTGTATCCAGTTGCGCGCATATGTGGCGCTACGACGTTGGGTGGCTTTGTATACAAATTCCGAACAATAACCAAACACGAGGCAGAGTCACACAGTCGGTGTTTTCATATTTTTGTTTGGTTTTTTGCTTCGTCTTTTATTTCTCTGCACCGTACGCTGCGCATCAAAAGTGAGTTGTGGCTGCCTTTCTTATGCGCATGTCTCATGCAGCACACACACACACACGCACAGCCGCAAACTCGGACAGCGGTCACTGTTGCTGTTGCTGTATCATGCAACCGGCTTCATGTACACAACAACAATGAAAACAACACCAACTGCATTACAATGCATTACAAGTGGCATGAATGCATTTTGTGTGCACATTTCCGCTCGTTGTGCCTGAGCCAGCTGACCATAAATGTTTAAGCACTTACACACACACTCGGCCGATCTTCTCCACTTGTCATTTGTCATGCTCCAGCTCAGCGTTTCATATTAGGATTATTGCCTTTATTTATGCACACAAATATGCATAAATGCGGTTTTATGACAGTTTTGCCATCTCAGCCGGTTGAGCAGCAAATGTAAAATGAAATTCTAATGCGCCCTCACTCCGTCTCTCTCTCTCGCTGTCTCTGTTGTATTTGATGCTACAAGTCGAGTGCCGCTTCTGGCCACCGCACTTTGAGCGCATTCAGTGTTTACGCTGACAACTTGTGTGACAGTACGCTGACATTTTCATTAAGCAAAACTAATTGTCCAACTTTATGCTGTATTCAAATATGCAAACTATTTGGGTTAAGTTGGCAGATGTTGGCGTAAATTGGAGACCACCAAAACTGATCTCGGGAAGTGCAAACACAAACAAGAAATATTTGGCAATTTGCTTTCACTTGATGTTTTTATTGTAAGAAAAATTCTAATAGTTATGCTCTAAGTGCTCTCAAAGCTTCAATAAAAACGTTGTTAAATTTTTGTTTTGCACTAAAGTTCTGCCTTGAGCACCGAATGACCGAATCATGTTAATGCTTATTAAAAAGTATTTATGCAAAATTCCGTATCTTAGAACAGATTACAGAGGTATTACTTATACTATACTTATACTTTTTACTTTTGCACTTGTTGTGGTATTTGTATTACACTTTTTAGTTGCATTACACAGTTTTGTGCAACATTAAAAAAATATGTATGGATTTACGTTCTGCATTCAATTCAAAGTCAAAGTAGGCTCCGACCAAAGATCATCTAAGATCTGTTTCAAAGTTAAATTAAAAATATTTTCTAAATTGAATCAATTTCTTCATTTATTATGTATTTTATTTTATTTTTTTATAAAGTATTCAAAATAAAATATCAAGAAAAAATAGAGACAGTAAAGAAAGGTGGAGCAATTTACGCAAAGTACGCTACGACCAACGACCATTTAAGATCTATTTCAAAGTTAAATTACGAACATTTTCTAAATTGAATCAATTTCATCAGTTATTATGTATTTTATTTTATTTATTTTGTAAATTATTTAAAATAAAATATCAAGAAAAAATAGATACAGTAAGGAAATGAGGAGCAATTTACTCAAAGTAGAATACGACCAAATTTCAATTTTCAAAATTGAATCAATTTCTTCATTTATAAAGAATGCAAAACAAAATATTTAAAAAAAAATAGAGACAGTAAGGAAAGGTAGCGCGATTTACTGTCACCATCAAAGCGAAACTGCTTTGTTAAAATGGTTTTTTCAAGGTCAAAGTACGCTACGACCCAAGTACATCTAAGATCTTTTACAAATTCAAAATAAGAAGATTTTTTAAATTAACCCATTTCCTTCCTCTGTTGCGTATACGCAACGTTACTATTTAAAAAATTCGTTTGTGCAGTGTGTGTGAGGTATTACGATAAATTTTTTTTTGTTCGGAAGGTATATCCTTAGGCTTTCTTCTCCTCCATATCTCAACCACCTACAAAACACACACTGACACACACACTTGTATATGTAGACACATGTTTTTCAGACAAATTTTGAATCGCACACTAAAAATTGTCAAACGTTAATTCTTTTTTTGGTCGACATGAAAATACGTTCACATAAAGGCAAGGAAAAATTATAATTGGTTTGTGAATTATCTGGGTGTCATTATGCGTGTTCTAGATAAGTCTCGAATCTGTGTTGCGTGTACGCAACGTTGGCGCGTTGTTCGACAAATGAATTCGATTTTCAATGATTTCGATTTCGATACGTTTTTTAAGAATAACTGATAGCATATATATCGATTTTACTTGAATAATAATTTTTTTCGCTAAAACGGCGAAAATGGGTTAAAGAAAATTCTTCATTTAAAATTATAGATCAAGAATAAATGTATAGACACTAAGAAGAGATAAGGGAGTTTACTTCCTTCAGCTGTTGAGATGAAAGTTTTATGTAGAAATTCTTATATCTAGTACAAAGTCAAGGTAGGAAGACTTTCAAAATTGAATACATTTCTTGCTTTGAAATTTACTTTTTATAAAATTCAAAATCAAAACCGAGGAATAGCTTTATTAAATTAAAATTAAATTATTAAATGAAAATTAAATTAAATTCTTTATTTAAAATTAAAAATCGAGAATAAGTATTTGCACAGCAAGAAGTAGTGAGGCAGTTTACTGCATTCGACAGTAGTAATAAAACTCTCTATGCTTAACACTAGAAAGACCATTGCGGTCATTTTTAAAGTTTTTCATTTTTAAATATTTTTATTTTCTTCAGTGTTTTTGACAACTTTTGCTTTGGAAATTTTAATTTTTTTATTGTGGAAAATTTTATATTTTTTTTTAATTTAGTTTGTGAAACATTAGCCACATCCGAGGTGTACTATGATATGTAGTCTTTGTAGGTATGGTACACTTGCGGTCTTTCTAGTGTTGAACGATCCATTTCCAAGTCAAGTGGCAGGATTTGAATTGATTACATTTCCTCGCTTAAAATCAAAGATGAACATGATGGACAGTAAGAAAGCATGAGGCAGTTTATTGTCTGCAACTGTTGTTATGCGACTCTTTTGTTTAGATGGTCTTTTTCAAGGTCAGAGTAGAAAGTTTCTCTAAATTGAATGCATTTCTTCATTTCACTCTATTCACAGCTTTCCCATACTACAAGTATGGCACAACCTTAAAATCACTGATTTACAAACCAAACCTGAACGCACCCAAATTTGATGTTGCAACATGCAACACATAAATTTCAATGCGCCCAACATACATCACATCGCAATCCACTTGAACACTGCCTCAATGATGACACGCTTCAATAGTTTTACAAGCTCCTGAACTTGTGCTCGCCGCTTGGCCTTTCGTGCCACTCACTGCTCCGCTGCTCATCTAACTCGCTTGCTCTCTTCTCGGCCGCACTTTAACGCTCTGCAAGATTGGGCTACCTGCAAATAACAAATTACCTAGAAATGATTCCACTTCAGAGCAGCCGCAAATTGCCAGCCACCTTCATCCTTCCAGCCCCGCCCGTTGCTGCGCACTTCACGGTAGCGCCAGCGCCTGTTTTTCAGCATTTGCGCAATGCCAACACAAATCAGATTTATGTAGTGCGAATAATTCCGGCGCTCATGTGCAGCAACGTGAGTGTTGGTCGACAGCGCTCGTATACCTTCATTAGTTCCGTCGGTTGTAGTGCAAAGTGCTCGAGTTTTCCGCATAAACTAAATTAATTTTTTTCCAGCTTTTGTGCACAAATTGGCCTAAATATTCAGATTTACTGCAAAGTTGTGGCTTCAAGTCGGCACTCGGGCGCACAATTCAGCCCATTCCACTTATTTGCCTTCTTCCTTGTCATACTTTCTACTCTCTGCAAGACACACACACACACACACACGCGCGGATATAGGCAAATATCCTTTCAACTAATAACCTAACACAATTTCTTATGGCTCCCTGCGGTTCCACGCACACAAAAACCACACACAAACACACACACACACAGTCGCAGTTCGGCTCGGAACACGTGCTTGTTTTGTCCAGGGATTTGCCAGTGGGTGGGCGTGTTTGAGTGCGGCAAATGACTTTCAAAAATATTGACCACATAAACTTTCGTTTTCCCAACGGAGTCCAGCGCGTGCCAACAAATGTGTGTGTATGTTTTTGTGGCTCTGTGTGTGTGTATTACGTGGCAGCTAAGGACCAGTAGCCGGTTAGGCTTTCAAATTTTTTACTTTGATAAATCTGCCTACAATTCCCAATGGGGAAATTTTTGTATTTACAGCTATTTTACAGGCTATTCCCTATGCTGCGCACCGCTCTGACTTCCTGTAGCTGCTAGTTTAAATTATAAAATAGCCTCCTTCCGTTTCTCGAATTACCGTTGCACGTTGTCGATCTTAGTTATGTACATGTATGCATGTGTGTGTGTGTGTGTGTGTGTGTGTGTGTATTAGCAATTAGTTGAATATCTGCCGAATGGGATTTTCATTTAGCAATTTCAGCAGCGGGAAGAGTGCTGCATGCAGCTCGATTTATGACAACGTCTTCCATACAGCAAATTGTGTAGTAATTTGTTTCCCTTAGTACAACAACAACTATTACATGTTAGTTTAGCGCCTGCTCTGCTCATCAGTCTACGTTAACAATTACGTAAAATCAAATTTTTAGCAGAAATTTTTAAAATTTAATATTTCCTCGAATCAGCCACATGTGCAGCACGGCATGAGTTGTTGGTTTTTCTGACATTTGTCTGTTTTTATCGCACCATTACATTATACGACTTTTGTAATTAGAACTTTTATCGGCGGTCAACTTTGACCTCGTAATCGAAACTGTGCAACAAACTGCGGCGAAAAAACTCAAAAACATGTTGGTAGAAGCAGAGAAAAGCCGAAACCAGCAGCGCCATGTAAAGCGGCGCATAACGAAAGGAATAGTTGTCAGGATGGGAGGGCGGGGGGTGTAAAGAGTGAGTGTAACAAGCCAAATGAATAGTCGACCTGATGCTTCACCTACAATAAAACCAAACCGCTGACCACGGCAAATGAAAAAAGTTTCGCTGTACATAAGTAACTATTTTTGCCGCACACACACACACACACGCGCACAAATACTCACGTTATGTGTTGGCAGCAAGCAGCTACAATTTGAACGGCAACTGTTGGCCCTCACACCGCAAGCAACCCAACGAACAGCAACTATTGCTGTTCCAAATTAAAATTACTCATACGTCCAGTAGCACCGCCACTGCCACCAAATGTATCAACACACATCAAACTTGCTAATGGTATGTGGCTTATACACACATTTGTGCATGCATGTAAACAGCAACACACACACACACACACATAGACAACGATCATTGCAGTTGACAACGTGCGGAGACTAATTTTCAGGTATTTCGCACGATTCCACCTGGCAGCTGCCAATGAATTTCCAACTCGAATGCACTTTTCAACACCAACGCCAATGTCAGCACTAATTATTGCTGCCGCAATATTAACCCTCAATCGCCCACCCTGAGTCCAGGGGACTCACTATGAACTTTAATAAGCTGGTGCAGGTTGTGTTTTTGTGTTTCGGTGTCCAACTTTCGTATACCTTCGTACAGCATCGAACAGAACGCGAAGACGATCGGAAGTTCGCGCACTACAATTACAAGGCTGAGTTTTGGCATGGAGTGAGTCCCGGGGACTCAGGGTGGTGTTTTGTGTTACAAAAATTGTACTTGTAAATATTTGTATTATCGTGTTAATTTAACTTTAGGATGCCAAAATGGCTGCAAAACGTTCACGAATTGAGAGTCTTAACCCTCTGAGAAGTTTTGCTAATAACAATTTGCCTTAGTTGTGCCAAAAAGGTAATGTGAGGTATGTGCACAACATATGTAAATCAACCTACTGCACGTTTTCTTATTTTATATAATGAAGTATTACTTTAAGTTTTTTTCTGAATAGTTATTTTGTTTTTAAGTTATTTATGTAAAAAGAATTTTTTTTGTTAATTTATTTATGTATTTTGTTTGTATAAAATGTTTAGTACATGTTTTTTATAGTATTTTTTTTCTGTCAATAAAAAAGTGAATTTTTATTAGAGTTATGTAAAGATATGGAATGAAATCTGTAACAAGAGGTCTTAATGTGGCCTACAATAAAATAAAAAACCATAAAAATTTATTAGATATTGCATTATTTCGTAAACAAAAAATGTGAGTTCCGGGGACTCAGGGTGGGTAGATACGTGATTTTTATAGGGGTGGGTGATTGAGGGTTAATGACACACGTGGTTGTTGTTGTTACTGCTGGTTAGTTGGTGTTGGTGGCGGGTCACACGACTGCACTTAAATGCTGCATAATTTAATTTTCGACGCAGCGACATTAACGTCAGCTGTGATTTCTGTGATTCGCACCCAACCAGTTCCCCTGTTTGCACACAAAATTCCATATTTAAAATATATGCAAGCATTTTAACGTCGGGGCCATGCTGCGTACGCGTAATTTTACCCAAATAACGGCGCATATAATAACAAATCTGGTATCGCAGCAAATGTCAGCTTTCGATATTTTAGTTAGAAATTTGCGCAAACTTTTTCCGCTTACCGAAGCACAAATGCAATGTGCCAACCGATGCTTTATCCCCCCCTGCTGCCCCTTCGCGACACTACGAGCCACGAAAAGCATCCAAAAATGTGCTGCCAAAACTTTGGCTCCGCCATTGCAGGTTTCCGGCCGCAAATGACAAAAGCCCGAAATCGACATGAATCGACAGAAATCTGCCAACTCAGCAGACAATCAAAACGAAACGCGCCGTCGTTCGTTCTTTCAATCCGCCGCTACGACAAATGTTAAACCTTTGCCCACAATTTGCCGATCAAACTAACGCCGTGTCCTTGTTGCTGATATCACAATAGTTGCAATCGGCAACTCTTTCCACCGCCCATCGCCCATTCCCCATGTGCCGAGTGCTGCCATACGCCAACCGCAAAAACTTTATCATAAGTAACTGACAATAAATGTCACACAAAACGCCATAAAAGCACAACAGTCAAACTTTGTCGCCTGCGTTGCCACTCGTCGCCCTGCTGCTGCACCAACAGCAACCAGCAACTAAGCATCAGGCTTGTCGCAACTTTTGCATATGCGTGCCGCTAAGTACCCGTGTGTGTGTATGTGTGTGTGACAACCGCATGGCAGTTTACCAGCTTAATGTGCGCCATCAGGCCGAGAGATTTGCGCAACTGCTGAATGCGCACAATAAAAAAGCACAAAGCATGAAAAGACGACGCGCAACACCAGCCCGGCTGCTAGCTTGTCTGTCATGCTTGCGTGTACATGGATGCGTTTGCTCACACACACACACACACGCAAATAAAGCTGAAAGACAAAACAAATCATAACTGGATTAGGCATCTGCTTGTTGGCTTTCCTTGGATGCCTCGCTCGTTTCTCTGGCTTTCTCGTGTTTGTCCTTGTTCTGCGCTTCACGCTGCCTACATGCTCAGCCCGTGACGCATGTGTGTATGTGTATGTGTGACTGTGTACATGCATTTTTGCTTGTGTATGTGTGGGTGTTATTCACTTTTATTGTATTTGGTTATTGTCTGATTGTTGGTAAATATTTGCGTGGGTGTGTTTGCCGTAATAAACATTTATCAATATTCATGTGATTTGTTCTCCCGCCCCTCCACCTCCTGATCACATAACGAATGGATGAGTTGTGGTAACTGTGTCAGGAAATTTCTGGATCAAGAAAAACATTTTACTTATTGTTAGAATTCTGCACTATTTTCAGATATTTCGTAGTCTTCTCACTCAGTTTGTTGCTCTCAAATCGTATTAATGTTCTCTTTAAAATTTTTCTACTGCTCGCTTTTCTTTGTACTCCATGCAAATCGTTCGTACTACTCTACTTTCCTCTCTCTTTATTTATTTATCCATCTGCTTTATTCTTTTACTTTTGTTCATGTATTCCTAATATTGTTGATCTACTATTTTTTCAACTACATTTCTATTTCTATTTTATATCTGCTCGGAAGACCAGATATACAATTTTTGTATGTACTTGTATTATTTATATTATATATTTTTACATATTTTTTATATTATTTTTTCATCTTCTTTTTCCTCTTATTCCTCTTTATCTAATTTTTCTTGTTGTTCTTGTATTTGTCTTTTCCTTTTTATTTTTTTCAGGTACTTTTTTTCTTCCTCTTCTTCGTTTTCTTCCTTTTATTCAGCTTCTTGTTTTTTTGTTTAATTTAATTTAATTTTTCTTGTTTTTCTTGTATTTTTCTTTTCCTTTTTATTTTTTTAGGTACTGTGTTTCTTCCTCTTCTTCGGTTTTTTCTTTTTATTCAGCTAATTATTCGCTTTGTTCTTATTCTAATTCTTCTTCTCTTACTTCTTCTTCGTCTCCTTCTTATTCGTTGTGTTCTTGTTCTAATTCTTCTTCTCTTATTTCTTCTTCGTCTTCTTCTTATTCGTTGTGTTCTTGTTCTAATTCTTCTTCTCTTACTTCTTCTTCGTCTTCTTATTGTTCGTTGTGTTCTCGTTTTAAATCTTCTCTTACTTTTTCTTTGTCTTCTTCTTATTCGTTGTGTTCTTGTTCTAATTCTTCTTCTCTTATTTGTTCTTCGTCTTCTTCTTCTATTCGTTTTGTTCTTATTCTAATTCTTCTTCTCTTACTTCTTCTTCTTCTTCGTCTTCTTCTTATTTATTTATTTATTTATTTATTTAAGTCTATTGTACATTAAGTAGCTTACAGACTAATAACAGATTAGTACAAATTATTTAAAGTAAGAGTTTAAACTATGTTTAAAAGACAATTTAGAAGAAGAAAAATCAATAAAATTATAAAGCGAATTAACTTCAGCCAAAGTTCTAGCCAGGGGCGCAAATTGGGCGTAGTTTGTACGACAGCAGGCAAGATTGAAAATTTCATAATTCCGCAACTGTTTGGCAGGAACATGAAAATTAATTCTATCAAGCAACAAGGGACAGTCAATGCCACCAGTAACTAAATCAAATACAAAGGTCATAGAGAGAATCTTCCTCCTGTCTTCGAGGGACTTGATATGCAATAAAGAGCACATAGAGTAGTACGACGGAACAGGGTCAACAAATCTCAAAGATCAAAGTGCATATCTTAAAAACACTTTCTGGACTCGTTCAAGTCGTTTGATATGCACACTATGATATGGTCTCCAAATAAAAACCGCATATTCAAGCACTGAGCGGACATAAGCATTAAAAAGCGTTTTTACGGTGTAAGGATCAGTGAAGTCAACACTGTTCCGCCTAACAAAAGCAAGCATAGAATATGCTTTAGAAATAGAAAAGTTGAGATGGCGGGAAAAAGTGAGCTTGGAATCAAAAATAACTCCAAGGTCCCTAATCTCACTAAGAGACTTAAGGGGCGTATTATCGATACAATAGGATGTTTGCAGCGGAAAATGAGACTTAGAGTAAGCAACGTGGGAGCATTTATTGATGTTCAATGATAAACGGTTTCTGCAACACCAAGCAAACACATTATCAAGGTCAGATTGAAGGTTTTGCTGATCAATAAAGGAAGTTATAGTAGAATACATTTTTAGATCGTCGGCGTAAAGAAGAAACCTGGAGGTTGAAAAACAACAACTAATATCATTAATGAATATTATAAAAAACAGTGGCCCAAGAATGCTCCCTTAGGGTACACCAGATGACGCTATAAAAGGCCGAGATGAAACAATTCGCTGTGTTCTTGTTCTTATTCTTCTTCTCTTACTTCTTCTTCGTATTCTTCTTATTCGTTGTGCTCTTGTTCTAATTCTTCTTCTCTTACTTGTTTTTCGTCTTCTCCTTATTCGTTGTGTTCTTGTTCTAATTCTTCTTCTCTTATTTCTTCTTCGTCTTCTTCTTGTTGGTTGTGTTCTTGTTCTAATTCTTCTTCTCTTATTTCTTCTTCTTTTCTTCTTATTCCTTTTGTTCTTGTTCTAATTTGTTTTTCTCTTATTTGTTCTTCGTCTTCTTCTTATTCGTTGTGTTCTTGTTTTAAACCTTCCTCTTCTACTTCTTCTACGTTTTCTTCTGTTTCATATTCACCATCTTCTTCTTTCTTTCTTCTCATTTTCTTTAGTCTTTGTTGTTTTAATTTTCGTCTTCCGTTTCCTTTCCTGTTTTCTTATGCTTTTTCTCGTTCTTTTTCTTATATGTTCTTCATCTTCTCCTCCCTTTCACATTTCGTTTGCTTCTGCTTCTTCTTGCTTTTCCCCTTACGTTTCCTTTAGTTTCTTCTTCTCACTTGAGAAATGATAGCAATTCTCAACTTTTTCATTTTCATTGTTTTTTCTTCTCCTTTTTCTTCTTGAATCAATTATTTATCTGCCTTTTTCTTTTTTACTTGCTCTTCTTTTCCTCTTCTTTATTTCTAAATTGTCTTCCTTCCATCTCATATTTTCTAGCTTCCCTGATTTGTTACTCTCTTATTACATCACTTATATATTTACAATATTTATATTCTCTTCTACAAATATCTCTTCTCTCCTATAAATATCTCTTCCTTTCTGTTTATTTACTCTCCTTAAATATTCAACAATCTTTCTCACTTTTCATTTCCATTTTTTAACTCTTTATAGTCTTTACGGTATGCTCTTTGCTCTGTACTCATTTGTTATGATTTTTTTTCATACGTGTTTTCCTTCTTTTCAACAGCAACCAAAAAACAGTTTCACTAGTTTCTGTGCTCAAGCATAGAAAATTCCACCAGTGCCTACACGGCACATACATAAATATTTTCTGCTGCCAACTAACACACACACATTCCCATACATTCGGGCTACACATGAAGTTGTCAGCAACATGGCCGATCGCCTTCAGCTGCAAGTAGCCAGCGCCGAGAAACAGCCGCCCGCTGTTCCTAACTGTAACGGCAACGTGCCGAGAGGCGTTTCGTTATTCCCTTTCATAGTCAACTGCCAAGAGGGCGGCGCACACTGGCTCGGGCTCTGGCTCCGGCCGCTGCAGAAGTGCTCTGTGCGTTGCTTGCATGTCGTATGAATAAATGAGGCAGTGTCACGCCGTGCACTACAAGTGGACACACATACTTGGCCAGCACTTCGAGCCGAAGGCGTGCAAAGGCAATAAAACAGCGCGGCAGAACTTTAAAGACAGAGTCGCTGAAGCGGTCGTAGGCGTATAAGTAACATTTAATACAAATACTGCTAAATAAATTTGTTGAATTTTTTTTAGAACATTTTGAAAACTAAAAAAGTAAACACTTTAACAGATGAAATATTTTAACTTAATAAGTTAAGTTTTGTTGAAAATTAAACTTTAGTTGAAATCAATGCACAAGTTTGCATTGTTGTATTGGTTCGGATAGAAAGTTTTAAATACATCTGAACGCTTTTTATTGGTCAATAGTGAGAGCACAGTTTGTTCTAAAAATGGAAAGCTCTGATGAAATGTATAGGCAAGGAATCACATAGGTGCAACTAAAAAAAAAACTCCAACTTTTCACCTAAAATTGGCACAGCGACAGCTTAACACATTTTTTTCTCAGATATACAATTTGCAAACATTTGCCAAAGAATTAGTTGCCGCTTTCGTGCCCATAAAAATCCTACAACTACCAGCAGGTGGCCCTCATGCATTCAACATAATACAACAACAACATTTCCACTAACATTTTCGCTCACTTTCGCCGGACAGGCGAAATAGATTGCCGCGCTTTATTGGCCAAGCGGGCTTACGCTGCACCCGCGGGCACGCTGACAGCCTCAATGCAGGTCGTGCATTCATGTTGCCGACATTGCATTGGCGATTTGTGACCCAATTGCGATGGCCAACAGCCCATCTAGCGCGCTCGAATGTTCACTCAGCCAACAAAAATTGCTTTTTGCTGAAAATTTCAGCATTTCGTTTTCTGATATTTGTTTCCGTTTTTTGTGCTTCCATTAGACTGTTGTTGCTTTTTCTATTTTTGTTTTTGTCATTGAGAGCAGCAACAGTATTTGAGAATTGTTCGCTGCACTTGAATGCCACTTTGGCCGAATTCAGTTTTTACGTTTTACCATTTCTTTCGTATTCGCTTTGCATTTGTGGCAGCTGTGGCACATTTTTCTGTTGAATATTCTAATTTCAGAATATTTGACAATTTGTTAGTGTGTCGCTGTGTGTGTGTGTGTAAGTACTTTCGCCGAAAACATAACCTTAAACACATTTCACTGAAAATCAAATTTAAATTAAATTCCATAATGCAAACACAGCATTTACTGCTGCTTGCGGCTGCCGCACACACACACACACACACACACCCACACCATCAACAACTACCTTCACATTGCACTGACCATGTCATGTTTTATTACATAAATGGCATAAATTTTAAATTGGCATTCTTTCGCAGTGCCACGGCATATTTTTAACACTTTACGCCTTCGTGCGCGTGACTCGACACGCTCTGCGTCCGTCTCCGCCGCCGTGGCACTGCGAAATCCATCTTTAATTTATTGCTTTCGCGCTGCAAAAACGCATAAATATTCATTAATGCCAGAAAAGGATTTCGCTTAAGCCGAATTGTTAATAAATGTTTAATAAGTACAAAAGCAACAACAACAACCACAACAATAAGCATAACGCCCGCACACGGCGAACGAGCGAACAGTCACCGTTATTTATGCTGGAATTGCATTAAATTACAGCGCCGCCGCTCACAATGGACACTTCACGCCGCCCGTTCATAGCCTCCGCCCACCGTGGCCGCACACACACACGCCAACAAAAGTGGCATTAACAGCAAAGTTGCATTTTGATAGCATTAATTAAATTCTTTGTGCAATGTTAATTTTCGCCGACTCACGTCGCTGCGACTCGGTTTGTTGCAATCAGTGTGCGAAATATAACGCTAATCAGCGGCCACGCCCACGCACAAGTGCTATGAATATGCCGTAACACGTATTGCTATTGTGTTTGTTGTTGCTGTTGTGTTTGTTTACAATGTAATGTGCGTGTTTGCGCCAAAGTAATTTACAAAAAAGTATCAATAAAAATATAATTGAAAAATGTTTAAAGTCGGAAATTATTTAAAGCTGAGAAATTGTTACGGTTGACGTTTATGCATTGTGCACAGTGGATTGAAATTGAAAAAGTTGCAGCAATAATTAAAAATAATACAAGTTTTAAATACAATATCAATACCTTGTTTAAAACTTAAATAAATAAAATGCGTAAAACAAAATACAAATTTATAAAATTAATTAAATAATTAAAATTAATAAAATTAATTAATTTTAAAAAATTTAAATTAAATAAAATAAAATAATTAAAGAAAATAAAGCAAAGAATAAAATGAACGCAGTAAATGAAACGAATAAGATAAATAAAATTCATCGAAATAATATATATATAATTAATGAAATAAATAAAACAAATAAAAATTTAAATCAAATTAATCAAATAAATAAAATTCGTAAAACCAAAAAATAATAAAAAATTAATCAAATAACTAAAACAAATAAATAAATAAAAAATATTAAAAAAGGGAAATAAAATTAATTTAATTAATTAAATTATAATTTAATAAAATAAAAATAATAATAATAAAATAAAAAATAATTTAATTCATTAAATCCATTAAAACTATTAAATAAATTAAATAAACAAAATATATAAGATCAATAAAATAAATAAAACAATTAAAAAAATTAAATTAATTAAATAAATTAAATGAATTAAACAAATTAAATAAATGAAATAAGATAATTAAAACAAGTATATAATATGAAATAAATAACATAAAATAAATGAATTAAATAAATAAACAAACTTCTTCTCAGACTCTTATTAAATAAATTAATTAAACAAAATATCTTCTTTATTAAAATAAATAAAACAATTAAAATAAATTAAATTAATTAAGTAAATTAAACATATTAAATAAATGAATTAAGTGAATAAACAAACTTCTTCTCAGACTCTTATTAAATAAATTAAATAAACAAAATAAATAAGATCAATAAAATAAATAAAACAATTACAATAAATTAAATCAATTAAATAAATTAAATAATTTAAATAAATAAAATAAAATAATTAAAACAAAGTATATAATATGAAATAAATAACATAAAATAAATGAATTAAATAAATAAATAACCTTCTTTTCAGACTCTTATTAAATAAATTAAATAAAAAAAAATATCAATAAAATAAATAAAAAAAATTAAAAAAATTCAATTAATTAAATAAATTAAACAAATTAAATAAATAAAATAAAATAATTAAAAAAAGTATATAATATGAAATAAATAACATAAAATAAATGAATTAAATAAATAAACAAACTTCTTCTCAGACTCAGCCACTACAACACTTCATTACGCCTAAACTTTCATCAGTTTGATATCTCTACGACTCAACCTACGTTTTATTCAATTCGCTACGCAGTTGGCGTACTGTGCTTGAAACCATAGAAGCAATAACAACAACAAAAATTTCGCTCAAATGAAGTCAACTGCACAAAAGTAATTATGCGCCACATCAGCAATATTTCCTGTGCAGCAACAAATTTGCAGACGTGGCACGTATCGACAATGAAGCAGTCGGCAGCGCTTTCAATGATCAAAGAGAAAACAAATTGCACGCACATATATAGTAAAAATGTAATTATCTTCCGAAATTGAATTTCCCCACTAAACTCATCGTTGAAATTGGCACTTAAGGCTTAGCGACAACACAGCGAGAACTCAATGCGTTGCTCATACGCCCCGAAAACACTTAAAAATTCAACATTAAAATCACAACAACTACGCATAAAGCAACACAATTAAATCAATTAAGTGCGGTTCTCCATTGCAACGGTCGCTGTCGCTGCCACCGAACCGCATTGCCGTAAAAATATCATCAACATCAACAGTACTCATACATACATGCGAGCAACGCCTAACGCCTGGCACGCCCAGCGCCCGCTTGTTGTGCGCTATTTATGCGCACACCAATTAAAAACTCATTTAACTTTTGCAAATGACAACAACAATGACAGCAACAACAAGTGCAAATAACACAACCAAAGCAAGCGCAAATTTCACTTTAAATGCACAGCGAGGGCGAAAGCGAAGAGAAACCAGCCAAATGCATTTGATGCTAATGAGCAGTGAAAGGAGTAGCAGACAGAGCGTTAAAGTAGCAACAGTAACACTGGCGCAGAGTGCAGTGCGCAGTGTGTTGTGTGCAGTGTGGCGACATTAACTTTTGGTTAACTTAAATTGCATTAATGCCACAATATTTACACTTGCACTTAAGCAGTTTCACGCTCATTAAGTGTGCGGACAGAGCGGCGCTGACGCCTTTGTTGGCATCATACCGCAACGCTACGCTCGACGGCAGCGCGTAAAAATGCTAATGTAAACGCGGTTAATGCTGGATCAAGTTGCGTGAAACATTGAAACAAAACCAACGAAAATGTAATCAAATAGACCAATAAAAACAAGCAGAGTCAAGTGTAAAGTAAATCAACAATGGGGACAAGTTTACACTTTAACTAGCCGAAATTTACTGAGAAACATTTTTAAAATTTTGTATTATTTGTAAAAAGGGTTCAAATCCTTAAATATCTGTTTCTTACAATTATTTTGGGTGGCAAATATGGTTCCAAAATATGGTTGAACCCCTCAAAATGAAATCCTAAACAGATTTGAAGGAAGTTAGTCAAAACAATTGCACACAAAGATTAAAAACAAAATTGAATTAAATCCTAAACAGATTTGAAGGAAGTTAGTCAAAAAAATTGCACACAAAAATTAAAAAAAAATTTACTA
Organism: Melieria picta; assembly: GCA_964056695.1. Taxonomy (NCBI): domain Eukaryota; kingdom Metazoa; phylum Arthropoda; class Insecta; order Diptera; family Ulidiidae; genus Melieria; species Melieria picta. The sequence goes on from OZ057398.1 coordinate 4,371,581, forward strand.
ACAACCAAACAAATTCCAAAATTCAGTACACACTACACAAAGAAAACTAAAAAGTCCTCTTACAACCGACTTACTGAATGCAAAAACGATGTCAGTACTGTCACTGTTACTGTCACTTTCGTTTATTGTCGTTGCTGTTATTCCATTTTTTACAACTCGCTCAACTACTCAAATAAACTGCACTCCATATCATTAAGAATGGGAGAGAGAGATAAGTGAGAAAAGAGTAGAAAAGTGTAAAGTGTAAAGGCAGCCAGTGAGACAAGCGCGCGACAAAAAACAAAAAAGTTTAATTACTTGACGGCATGTGAAATGCAACACCCACAATTGCTGTCAGCTATGCCGGAACAAGTTGCGAGCATGTAGCATGTGTGTATGTGTGTGTGTGTATGCAAGTCTGCGCGGGTTGAAAGTGTGCCGTTTTAAAATTTCGCAACGCAAAAAAATAATCACAATTTAACAAAAAACCCCCAAGCAACAACCAAACGGAAAAGGGAAAACTTTTGCCAACTTTTCATAACAGACAAACAGCCACACACACATACACACCGACATATCAGCCATGCATGACTGCAAGTGTGCCGACAACTGCAAAAATGTTTGTTGTTGCTTTATAGTTGTTGCACGCTGCAAAACATGTAAGTAGGGGGAGAAAGCGGGAGGGGCCACACATATGGATATGTGTGGGTAATGCAACAACAACAATAACACCAATGACAAAAGCGCCAAACAACAGTAATAAAACAATAGCAATGCCAACAACAACAATTGTAACAATTTTATTGTATGGCAAACTTTTTAAATGCTTTTACTTTTTCCATTCTATTTGTATTTCTTTTTAAATTTTTTTACATTATTTTCTTTGATATTTTGTTGTTATTGTTGTTATCATGTTTGCCGTTGACACAGCCAACTTTTGTAGTCGTCTCGTCAGACTCATCATAACTAAACGAAACGAAAATGGAGACAGCAACAATGCCAGCGGCTGCAGTCGCACTGCAAAGGAACAACTATGTACATAAGTATGTAAAGTAAACGAATGGCGGAGGCGGGCGTAATAACGGAAAATCGTGGAACTGACGGTAAATTGAAAATCAGCGCAATTTTGTAATTTTTAATGCAAAAGTTGCAATCACTGGCAAAGTGAGTCCATTTATATGGCTGAAAAGTTGAGAACTGTGGGAAATGACGAAATTTATTTTTAATAAATCGAATGGTATGGCGGAAATTATACCATATTAAAGTTATGGATATTCGATGCTCATATGCCACAAAAGACAGAAGGATGAAAGGAATTATAGTGAAAATTTGAGAAGAATGGAAAGTAGATGAAGTAATGGGTTAATGATTACGCATGAATGTAAAGAAATAGAAGAAATAATAATAGAAAAGTAGAAGGATAAGAGAGTAGAAGAATAGTAGAAGAAGTAAAAGTAGGAGTAGGGGAAGGGAAGGAGAGTAGTAAGCGTCGCACAGTGTCGCGATCCCATATAAGCCGTGGCCAAAAATACTTAGCGTTGTCCTATCTCGATGAAACTTTGTGAGATTGTTTTCGTGGACGAAGATAAGAAATTTACAAAACATCATTAAAATTGGACCACTGCCACGCCCACCCATACGAAAGGAACTGTAATATTGAAATAATTTACTTAATATTAGTGATAGAATTATAAAATTTAGTATTTGAGCTTAAAATAATAACTTAAAAGCTCACACTAAAAATGGGTGCTCTGCCACGCCTACTTTCAAAAATATTCGTATTTCACTAAAACTAAACCTGTACCTATTGTTTGAAGGCTGTTTACGATACTCGTTCTACGATGTGTTTTTAATTGGTAAGCGTTCTAAAACTTTAAAAGTGGGCGTGGCAGCTGGAGCATATTTACTAAGTGGCCAAAACTTTTCCTTTATGAATTCGTGTATTAATTTTTTCAGCTTGTGATACCATATTTTGGTATAAATGTTCAGATTTTTAAAGTGGGCGTGGCATTCTGCTTACTTTTGATGATACCAACAATGTGCCAACCTTGTCCTTTAGATAGCTCATCATTGCAGCAGATGCTTTGCCGCTACTTTCATTGAACGTCGGAAGCCATACTTCGAAAAAATCACAATTGTTGACTGTAGGTGCCACTACAAAAAGTAAATGTTTAGGTGGGGACGCAAACTTTGCTTTTGTTCATGATTAACACCAACGCCCGTCTTATATTTAAGTAAATTTATAAGAAAATCAAGTTTTATTGACCGCTTTCTGGATTCAGCTTTACGCCACATTTCGAAGAAATCACGTATTTTTAGTGGAGGTGTCACTATATAAATGCGAATAACAACCAAATAAGCACTTATAAGCAAAAAATTACTCCGGATTATGTTAATACATACTTTTTTGAGTAATTTAGGGTTGGAACTAAAAAAGTGTTTTTTTACGTTTTTTAAACTTTTTTCCACCAAACTTTTAGTTCTTTGTTAGAAGCAAATCGAAAAACTTAATTTTTTTTAACGAGATTTCACAGTTATTTCAAAGCACAAACCAAACAATAGTATTGCCATACAGGAAAAATTCCAAAGTTTTATTTAATATATAACATGACTATATTAGTACATAAATTATATTTTTATTTGATTTTTTATTCAGCACAAAGAATTACCCACAAACTTGGAACGAATGCGTATTTTTTAACATCAACATTGAACTACATAAAAATGGAACGGAGTAGGATATTGAAGATCGGAAAACAGATTTTTCTTAGTTGAGATATTATCTGTCGACTGTCATATTCATTTTAGTCATTTTGTAACATTGATTTTACCATTTTTGGCCACACTCGCGATACTGTGCGTCGTAGAGTGTAGAGTAGAGTCGCGTCGCGTCAAGTCGAGTCGAATCGAGTCGCGTCAAGTAATACACTAAAGTTTATTGAAACGATCTCATCGATTTTTGTTTTCAATCTTAAATTTGTTGCCATCGCTTTAAGTGCTAATCATGTTTTTTTTTTGTTGCGAATTGCATTTTCCATTGTGGAGGTTTCTACACGCTATGACAACACTTTCACTCTGCACACTTTCCTATTTCAAAGCGTCAATTGCCTCCAGTTATGTTGGGTTGCGTTGGGAGTCAGGTGGCCAGCCGCTTCGATGATTATGTTGCAGCCTTGCGGGGCACGCGACAATGTGACGCAATGCAACACAAAACCAAAAACACCCAGTTGCCAGCTCTGCAATATCGCAGCAACGCAACGAACAAGAACAGGTGACGGCAAAGCAAAATGTAAAACAAATCAGAATTTCGTTGGAGGGCAAGAGCGCAAAAATCGCAAAGGATAAAGTTTTTGCGCGCAAAGTCTAAAGTCAGCAAAAAGCCGCGCACACACACACGAATGCAGCGACGTGGGCGCCCGGCGGCGCTGCGCCTATGCCTGAGCGCTGTGTGTGTGTGTTTATATGGGACTTGTGTTTGTGTGTGTGGTGGCGCAACACGGCACAACTTTAAATTAACTCGCTCGCGCACTCACTGCGACCAAGTTTGCGTCTTCCGCTTGTTTAACACGCCGCGGCGAATATGAAATCGCAACTTACTCACTTTGCCATAAATTAATGGCGGCTTAGAGACTTCTGAATGGGCTGGCAGCGTCATATTTCTGCGGTGACGATGACGACAATGTTGGCATTGGAGCTCGCGCTGCTGTTGGCTGGCTGCGGTTGTGGTTGCGTTGACAGCGGCACAGCAACGCAGCAAAAGCTTCAAATCGTCGTCGATGTGCAGTGCAACGCAGAAAAAATGCGAGTATCAAAGGATAAAACTTTAATTTTTTAACTTCCACAGTCGAATCAGTGCGCGTTATCAGCGCAATAAATCACATTAACTGCAGACTGCAGTCTTAACTCTTATAAATGCTCAGATAAACTCGCGCACAGCACAAGGAATCGTTGTCGATGCTGCTGCAGCTGCTGGCACCGATGCCGTTCGATCGGCATCGATTTGATGAATTGGTTTGTGCAAGAAACGCGCCAGCCAAATGAAATGTGCGCTTTTTGCAATTCAAATTGGCAGATTTGCAGCGCCATTTGCGAGATAGCGGAAAACGCCAACAACGCCAACAACAGCACAGGAACAGAAACAGCGGCAGAAAGTGAGAGCCAAATAAAAACATGAAAGCAATGTGGGAAATATGTAAGCGAAAAGGAGCAAATAAAATCGAAGCGATTGGGTGAATATATAAAAAAAGATGCTGTTGAGGGGCGAGTTAGTTGCGGTAAAGGGGAATAATAGCGAAGTGCATTTGCTCTTCAGAGTAAAAAATTGGTAGAGTAAAATATTGGTATAAACGCAAATGCGAAAAAAGAAGTGATGGTTGGGAAGCGTTTATATGAAGTTGGCGCTGAACTTAAGGCGAGATGGCTGTGATAAACTGCGAAAAATATCAGAATTCGAGCAATTTTGTATCTAAGTGACAAAACGGTACGAATAATGAAAAGCATTCATGGAGTGCAGGTCAACAATAAAATACACATACAGTAAACCCGGCTTGAGTGGCTCTGTTAAAGAATATTTAGCGCGCAGTAAATTGTAGAGATCTTCTATAAATAAGAAGCTTGCAGTCTAAAAAAGGAGTTCCAAGAGTAGCCACATCTTAGCCCATCTGCTCTATACTCCCTTGTCCAGCGAGTTCGATGTCCTGATAGACAACATCAAGAAACTCTAATTCCCTGGAACAGTCATCTTCGACATCTGAAAAGTGGCATTTCTAAACTCATCTTAAATTGTTAAGTATATCTTATCATAGTAAAAGGTAGATTTGTCAGCATTTTATAGTCAAATGTGTATGTAAACTCAATTGAGTTGAACTATGTTGCGTAGTAGTTCTCTTAATTGCTGAGTCTCCCTTTCAATGGGCATTGCTACAGCTACGGCTCGACAGAGGAGGAAGGTATACCTGCGCTGACCACAAGTCGATTTCGTCATCTTAAACCCTCTTTTCCGACTAACGGCACTTCAAAGGGAGTCTCAATAGTTTTCCTCTTCCACGCGAGGGATAGTCTGTGGTCTATGTGAGTTTTCACAGGCACAACACTAACCTAACTCAACCTAACCTAATCCCCTTTCATTATTTTGCACTTTTCTTTAATTAAATAAATTTAATTCAAAACTTTATTGTTGTAATTCTTTAATGAACTCTATACTACATTTATTTATTTAATTTTATAATCCAAACAACATTTTCTAACAATAAAAAATGTGTAGAATCATTCAAATATCGCAAGATTTAAGACTCGAATCCAACCAAAACCGGAAGATTGCAAGCGAAATTGCAAAATGCGCTAATCGAACGAAAAATAAGAAAAAAATAAGTTTAATTTAGAAATGTTGTTGTTGTAATTATTTAATGAACTCTACTATATTTATTTATTTATTTTTATAAACCAAACAACATTTTCTAACAATAAAAAATGTGTGGAATCATTCAAATATCGCAAGATTTAAGACTCGAATCCAACCAAAACCGGAAGATTGCAAGCGAAATTGCAAAATGCGCTAATTGAACGAAAAATAAGAATTTCCGTTGTGTTGGTTCAGTGTGCGCTGGAAGTGTGGCGAGCGACTCCACAACTGCTGCACAGCATTTCCGCTAAACGCCACAGTTGAGCACTCAAATGGCGCAAGCGGCAGTGAGCGAGGCGAGGGTGCGGCTTGGCGCTATGTGGCAGCCCAACGGGGAGCGGGCCGTGTGTGCGCGGCGCCGTGTTCGAAATGAATATTCATTAAAATGAGCTGCAAAAATCCAGCAGTGCCATAACCACACAACTCTCACAAACACAAAAGTGCCCACTCACACTCACCCACACACACACGCATAGTCAGACCGTATAAATTTGTGCTGCCAGCAGCATCGACAACTGTGCCAACTATCGCTTCCGGTTGCCGTTTGCCACAGCACAGCGCCATTTTTTCTCACCTCTTTCGCTTAGTTTCGTTTAGTTTGTTTTTCTCTCTGTTGCTTTGTGCTGCTCTGCGAGGATAAAGTTGCACAGGTGCTTTGCACATACGAAGCGGCGCGCACTTTTTGCATGCCGTCTGGCTGTGCGTATGTGTGTTCGTTTGTCTGTTAGTGTCGGCGCTGGCAACTACTCTGGTTTCTTTGCCTTTTTTGTGGCGCTTGTTGTTGCATATTTAACAAGATTGTTGCTTCGCTTATAAAGGACGCGTGTCTAACATGTGTAAAATTAAAATCCTCACAGCGACGGAAGCGCTGCCACAACGCAACCGACGGCAGGATGCACAAATTGCCAATGTTTGAGCGTGATTAAAACGGGCGCAGATGCAGCTGCGCTCAAGGTAATGTGCTGCAAATTGAGTTACCCATTAGCTGTGCAACAACAGCACGAAAAAGCACAAAATGGCCCCGTCCACAATTAATGTTGCCAGCACACGGGAAATCGATGGAAAGTTTTTAATTAAATTAGCAAAACGTTAAAAGCCAACCGGTGCTAGAATCGGTGTACAACAATGTTTTGGCATAGAAAGTGGAAGGGGCCACACTTTGAAGTATTAATGCAAAAAGGACAGTGCAAAAATCCGAGCAGTTAAGTTCCCACGAAAGTTGTGTACTAATGCTCAATGTGCCTGTTGCATTGCTAATTGCAATGTCATTTACGCGCGCACAATTTTTGTAATTATTTAAAAAGCTTTTCTGCCACAACGTGTTGAACGCAGTCCTGGGCACAGTGCTGAGTCCTTAGTGAACTACAACACTTTTAAATGTCTCTCTGTCTGCCTGTCTGTCGGTTTGTTAATTTGATTTCAATATTTATTTTCATTTTCTTATGTAAATGTTAAATCATAAAAAATAATAACCACAATGATTGCAATTAAGTTACTTGCACTCTCTAAACAAACCTCTGAACTGCGTTGATTCATTTTTCACATTTAATCCAAATTCCAATTTGTTCCAATTAACGCCGCTTCACTGTATGTTATTACTTAATTGCCTACAGCTGCACCCCGTCAATTCCGTCACTTATTCATTAACACTTTTACGCTTCAAGGACGCATGCAAACTCACTCACTCAGCAACAAGAAAAAAGAACAAACAAGTCAGAATGAGGCGACAATTTGCCTACTTTAAATACACACACACGCACATACGCACACACACATGAGCATACATTTTTACACATTTTTAAAATACCACTGTCGCCATTCTGCATTTTGTTTACGAACAACAACTCGGCAAAAACACTGAAGCAACACACACACACACACAAGCACGCAGGCACACAAACATACATCCCAAGTCTCGACGGCACGCCAAGGCAAAAGGGAACTAAGCGCAAATTGAGCCAGCAAGCGTTCAAGTGCTCGGCAGAGCGTTGCTGCAGCGGTGACTATGACTGCGGCTCTGGCTGTGGCTGCTGCTCGGAGGCAGCATTTGGAGCGCAACAAAATGTCATGGATGGTTGAGCATGTGCGTCAAGTTGGCACCGCTTGGGCCATACACAGCAGCAATGTCTTTGGGAAGCAGAAGTTCGCGCATCAGGTAAACATCCAATGCAACTAAGGCGACTGCAGTGTGGGCTGAAATTTGCAATGTGGCTCATGCTCTACATTATTTTACATAGCATCATTATAAAATAATTAGAAAAAATTTCAAATGTAGTTATAAAAATAATAAACTTGAATTCACTACTTTATGTAAATAGACTTAAAATACATAGATTACAAATTTAGATAAGTGAGTTTCATTTTAAATGAATTTCCAAATAGGTTTGATCTTAATTAATTAAACAGAAATAAATCTAAAATCAATTTAACATATTTTGTTTGGTTTGTATTATGCTTCTGAAATATATTTTTGAACCAATAAATAAAAATCCCAAAACTGCAACTGCTTCATTTAAATATATTTGCACTTTATTATTGAATAGTTTTCATTTACTGCATATAAACTCTCTTTGCATTTGCAATAATCCATTTTAACATACCACAAATATATTAACAAATCACTTTTAACTGTAACTTAACGCTGAAAAATCTTTGCCATTACAACTAAACGTGCACGATTAATTCGCTTTAATTACTGCAGTGATTTTTTTTAGTTTCTCTAACTTAGGCGCATTTTGCTTTCGATTTATTCTATGTTTATTCATCTCAACATATTTTGCACTGATGTAAACATTTTCAAAAAACACCAAAAATGCATACGACTCAAAGCCAACGACTTGTCGGTGGTGTTAAACACAAAATTTGCGTGTTATCTAATTGCCAACGTGGACAGCATAACAACATCGAACGTTTGCGCCTACAATTATTGTTTGTTTTTCATTTTTGTTCACTTATGGCCGTTGAGTTTGCGGCCTTCGCACAGCTGCGCGCAACAGCTGCGTTATCGCCTGTGACGCAAGAGCGCTGCCCGATCGGCGCGCACATCTGCGAGATTACTTTTCTTTCTGCTCTGTTCTGCTTCGGTTTAATATTAGTTTTGGAAATGGCTTTCGTTTGGAATATGTGTAACGTGTATATGGTTCAAGTGCTACTTGCTAATCAACTAGTCGTTGTTTGTGTTGATGCCAGACTAAGGGGCCACAACAAAAGTAGAATTTAATTAGTGTAAATATAAACAAGCGTTACAATAATACATTTGGCCACCCTGTAAATGCAGTGTATGCATACACATGCACAAACAAATGCATTACCGACAAAATAGCAAACATAAACTTAAGTATGTTCGAGTGTTGCTTGACATAAATTAAATTAATTTAAATTAGATTAGAATTAATTATTGCTCCCGAAAGGCGTCAGCAGTGACTTAAGTCAAATCGATACCGTTCATTCGAGCACCATTGCTGCCATCACCGCCCGCACGACTGCCCGTCGGGCTGGACAGCGTGCCGGTATCGCTGCCTATGAACAGCAGCATAAAGTCGCGTACACGCAAGAGCCACACATTGTCCGCCTCGACATTGGTCTGGCGCAGCAGCACGCGCCCAAATAGAGTGGCTACAGAAAAGAGCGACATTTTAGAAACTTGATTTACAGCTCATTCACGACATTTGACCTTACCAACATCTTCCAGATTGTAGCACTGCCGCTCGACGCCCTGCCGCAAAAACATGCACAAATGCACAAACACATTGCGCCGCGGCGAGCTCAACAGCGATATCAGCTCCATGGCATCGGCGGCGCTGTACGTCTGCAGCAGGTCCTCGACAAAGGGGTGAAGCAGCGGCTGTTCTGGCAAATCCAGCAGCATGAGCAAAGCCTCGGCTGCGGCTTGCGGTGTGCCCGCTACAGTTGTCAGCATATAAACAATCGAGTTCAGATCTAAATAACGACATTGATTGTGGCGAGTACTTACGGAATTCCGTAGTCGACCATGTGTCCAACCAGTCACGTATGGCATTGAATTGCGCGGTGCGCGCTTGCTTGTACTCGCATCTGTACGAGGGGAAGGCACCCTCCGCCTTGTTGCCTTGCTTGTGTAAGTAGTCGATAAGAAAGAAGAACTCGCGCGGCATTGTTACGCGATATTCCGGTGATTCATCGTTCATCTGGAATTCGAAACCATATCAATGCATTGGAAATTTTTACATACGTATATATGTAAGCTAGGAAATTTCCCCAAAATAACTTTACTTCCTACGCCTCTTTCTACCAACATGGGTAAAGCCCGAAAATCGAAAATCTTCTGTTAATTTGCGTCGTTCATACAAATTTTTCAACGTTATTGTTTCGGGTGTTTGAAATTTAATTTAACAAAATCCTTTAATTGACAACTTACCAGCTGTTTTATTTGCGCCTGATTGTACTCGCACAGCGGCCGTTCCGTACGACAGAGCGTCTCCATGGACAAGCCGAAGCAGCTGGGCTTGTACTCGCCAGTCACGGTGATAAATGTATCGGGCCCATTTCGTACATGCAAAACCAAAATATCAAAGTCGAATTTCCAGTTTGTGGTGCAGATTTTCTTCAGCAGCTCCCTGATGCAGCGCACATCGGCCAGCAACTTTACGCGTATACTCTTGGTGGTGTCTGCAAGCAACATAAACAAATACAAGTCAACACACATTGCTTAGCTGACCGCCTTTTTCAAGATTGCTGCCACTTTTAGACATTGAAATGTCGAATTTTTAACGTGAGTGCCGCCACAGTGTGGCCTAACCCCACGGTGCTCAAAAGCACAGCGTATCAAAATTAAGCATTGATAAGCGCCCCGAGAGACTAGCTCCCGGTACCAATTGGGATAATGTTGTCACTTTTAGACAAGTGGACTTTGTCATTTACAGCAACTCAACAATGAATGTGAAAGTTACCAGTCAACAAGGTTCCAGCAAGCGGCTCCACCTGCAGCCAATTCTCACAAATCAAATTGAACGGATCCTTCCTCTTGAACATAAAATCAACCGCCATGGGACAGGCGTTGGACACTGCAAAATCGCGCACCACAACTTCGTTAAAACGCACCACTCCAAAGTCCACAACGGTTTTCTCCACACTTATTTGCGGTTGATTTTCATTCTCGCGTTTATCCACTAGCTTAAGTACCTCCTCATGCACACGCTTGTAGCGCTTCTCGTCCTTGGTTTTGACCTGCAAACAGCACACAACTCTTTTATAAACAAGATTTTGTAAGACCGCAAACTACGGCGCACCTTCACTCTGAACACCGCATAAACCGGTTTATGGTCGCTCTGTCGTATCTCCATGACACTGTTATAGGCCACCTGCTCAATGCGTACACCCTTAAACAGTATGCGATCACAGTAGGCAGGCGCGCGCTGCTTCTCGCTGAAGAAAAACCACATTTATTTTAACAGGCGATTGCGGAGCCACACAGTTATCTCACCTGCTGTCAAAGTTGTCCGTGCCCACGTCGTACTTGTAGGTGGGTCGAAACTTGATACGTCCCTCTGTGTAGCCGTCGAAGCAGTTACCTTTACCCATTTCGACGCGCAGCTGATCGTACTTTAACAGCACTTCGTACGCTTCCGGCGCATCCCGTGAGGACGGCAGCTGCAAACCTGGCGGCTCCTCGATGCGATAATTCAAGTCGCCAATCCAGAAAATGTGACTACATAGTTCCAAGTGAAAGCAAATCAATCGGAGACACTCCAACTCAAGATACATTTAAACACAAATTGCGCCTTACTCATGATCGTTTATGGTGCGCTTGAGGTCATCATCGAAGACGAGGCCCCGCACTATGCCCGCATAGTCCTCGTTGCGCGCCTCCACAAAGGCCAGATGCGCAGCCAGATGAGAGTTCACAAAGCACAGATTGCCCTCATTCAGCTGAATGCTCACAGCAACGCCGCCCTTGTTGCCCAGCGTGTTGAACACTCCGCGTGCTATTGACTTGACGCGACAGCGTGCTATGTAGGGGCGTATCTGCTTGCGCACTATGATTGTCAGCATCATGCCCACTAGCCGCACCGTGGTCAGCTCCTCGTAGTCGCCAGCCTTGTGAACACACTCGAGCATTTTGTTGCTGTAATCGAGGATAATAGATTTTACAAACTGTATTCTTTCTGTAACGAAACCAGATACAGAATGGACCACACTCACATCCACAATGCATCGGGACGATTCTCACTGAAGGTGATGGCCTTCGCTGAGGTGTCCAGCTCTTGCAAGGCGATGGCATAAATGTCTGGTGGTGCATCGCAAGCAGAGAGCCACAGATGCAACGGACTTTCGCCGCAGTAGGATTTATTGTTTACATTCCAAGTGGCGCAATAGACTCTGCAAAAAGTTGTGTGAATTTGAAAGTTAATTGTAAAGTGCAAACCGTGTATACAACAAGCGAGGCACCATGAACTGATTAGCTTTAAAGAACATTGGCGTCAGAATTAAAGCTCCGACTTGCCTCCTCCACACACCTGAAATCTTTGTAGACAATGTAGTCGTGCTCGCGCCGCTTTAGCTCCTGCTTCACTTCGCCAATTTGACGATAGTCATTCAGCCAGCTGTAACTCAGCACCGAGTCGGTGACCATGGTGGAGTGTGTCACGGAAAATTTTGCCGATATTATTTGCGCCTGGAACGTCTCAAAATCCGATGCTCCCTCCGCTGATATGATGGGATAGTAGAAAAACTTTACTGGCGTTTCATCGGCGGTCTTCAGGTCAAATTGCAGCTGCGAAATCGAACCTTTCTTATCTGTAAAGTACAACAACAACAAACAGCCAATTTATTAGTTAAAGCGGAATCTTGTCATCGCACTTCTACGAAATATTCTTACCAGTGCCAATGCGGAAACTATCATTTAGCGCAAACACCTTGTCGATGGTCAAGTCGCTGGGGCTACGTGGCGGCAGGCGTGCGGCCGCCAGCGAGAACACCGCGTATGTGCCACCTGCCACCGAGACAACCAGCGCCAGCAATCGGCTGCGGTGCTCCTGGCCGACAATTTGATAAGCCTCGAATATCTACAAGCAGAACAGACAACAAACAAGCATGAAAAGCGACAAATCAAAGAAAGTACAGCCGACGTGTGTGGGCGGTCATACGCACAGAAAGCACTTTTTCGTTGTCCTTGAACTTGCGCTGCACCATCTGCATGGTGTTGAGCGGCGGCTCGCCAGCACCGCTGACCTCTGCGCCTGGGCCAGCGCCGTCACTCAACATTGCATCCACGCCCGCACCTGCATCCATGTTCACAGCACCTCTTCCACTTCTACTGCCACTGCCGCCCGAGCTGGCCAATGCCGCCGAAATTGTGGGTATGCCCAATGACGACGGCGCCGACGACATGAACTGCTGATCATTGCTGTTCATTTCGATGAAATTTTTCTTCCTAATCTATCTCTAGCACTATGCACCACTATTCGCTGCTATTTTTAGTCAATTATTTGTTTGTTTTAAAACGTCATTGAGTCGTGTCTATGGCCGAGTGGGTGTTGTTTTTCTTTTTCATTGCCAAGTTTCCAATTTCGCTGGTTACTTTTCCCAAGTATTTGTCGCACAAATCAATAAAAACGCCCTTAGTATGCCGCAAAAATTCGTTCTCAAAATGCGACTTGATGTTTTTTTAGCCTTACAATTGTTTATTGTTTTACAATTTTCACAAGCGTTCAGAAAAGATGAAAATTCGCACGAACTCAACTGCTCTTTCGCCCGCTCTTCAATTCAATCACATAATTTCGCTCCCTGACAGCTGATTGCTGTCGAATTTGTTGTTTTGTTGGTGTTCGAGCAGTTGGGTCGGCAAGGCAGTTCGGCCAAATAGCTAAACACAGGACTGCATCTTGATTTGAGCACACATTGAAATCGTTAACGGTAAATGTTTCGCTTGGTTAGTAGGTATATTCTCATAGTCGTGATTTTAATAGTCAAGCAATTTGAGATCAATATTTTACTGAAGTTTTCAAAGTATTGAATATTTATACTCCGAAACCATTCAACCATTTACCGGCACTACAGATTTCGGTACTTATCTGTACTCACGAATAATAGTTTGAAGAGCGGCTTGTTTTGCTAACGAACAACACTCCCCAACGTTTTTGCGCCGTTTAGTGTTTAACTGACGTTACAGTCATTACTCGTCAAGCGTGTAATTACTTTCTCAACCGAAACAAAACCGCCGCTTCTGTGTTCTATAGTTACCGTTACTCACCATCGTTTCGCCCTCTTCCCAACCCAAATTCACAAATAACATCCATTCACAGCGTTTAAAATACCAACACAAAGGTGTATTTATAATTTATTTTTATTCATTTGAAGTTTTTGTTTGCTTTTTTTTAATACAATATGTATGTTTTGCCTATTATCTGGTTGCAGTGAATGCAAATACTTTATTATTTCACCACTAATCATCCTAAACGTTTTAATTTTGCTTGAAACTTATTTTTTTCACATAAGACAAAGGATTTTCCGCTTAATCATCGTTTTGAATATGTTGCATTTTCGTGTTGACTCCTGCACTTGCCGTCATTTAACGTGGATACGTCATTAATCTCTTTTCAATTGTAGCAATTGATTTCGTATGTGTGTGGTGTGTCTTAATGCTTAAACGCTTAATACACCATTTATCTGTTTTCGTTTACTATTTTTTACTTCTATAAAATGTCATACTTATAGCTAGAAAAAAATCGTACTTTCTTTGCATTATTAAGTAGTAAAATAGTTTTTTGTTTCGGTTGTTGCCGCAGCGCTTAAACTTTTCAGACACTTAACTCCCACGTTGCAGTTGCTGCCGCTTCGATGCCCACAAATCGTCGTAATTGCACGAAATTTCCACAAAAACTCCGGACAGTTTCGCCACTCGCCGACGCTGTAGAGTTCTGCCCATTCGGAGCTGAAGTTCATTCATTTAATTAAAACCAAAAATGCTTACGATCAGTGCTGCGTGGCGCGCTCAGCGCAAAAGACAAGCTTCTTCTTTTCTTTTTATGTTTACGGTACAATAGCGTTTATATATTTCTGTTTTGTAACTTAAAATATACAGAAACAATTTGATAATATGGAAGAGTAGTGGTACAAAAATTTTAATATTGAATATTGATGCGTTTAAAATAAGTAAACGTACGTATGTATGTAGCTACATTCTCACAAATGAAAAATTAAATAAAGTGCACTAATGTTTCGAACAGAGAAAAATGTTAGTTAATGTTGCATACATGGGTAGAGCACAACTATGTGTTGCATTTACACGCCGTGTATATGCGTGCGTTTGTGTGTGGAAACTTAATTCATTTCTGTGTTTTTGCTGACGTTGTTCCTTCGAAATTAACAAACATAAATTCTGCACACTCTTCGCACATTCAAAGAGCTCTTGACCCCCCGACACTTACAACTAGCTCACATCATGGTAGATTGTGTTTATTATTATAATCATCATTAATATTAATGTTATTAATAAAAATTATGAATTATGCTAAAATTGTTTAACGTATATGTTGCGGTGTGTGTGTGTGTGTGTGCCTTCTTCTTTGAAGAAAAATCAAAAAAGACTGCCCCGTTCAATTTTATAAAATTTCTACTAAAATCTAAGTTTTCTGCTCCGCAACTGCATCTCTACGCAGACCCAATTTCTTGCTTTCTTCCTTCTCTTTTCTTTTCTTTCTTTCCGAATCATTTGTTTTGTTTCCTCTTTGTGAATTTCGTTAGTATTTTCTTAATGTTTGCTCACAGTTGCTTCATTATCAGCCGAATTGAATCATTAATATTGCATGATTTGCACTAACCTCATGCACACTTCCTATCTTTCCGTTGCCCTTTTTTTACGTTTAATTATATTTTTGATGTATTTAAATTACTGCTGTTTGTGGTATGCGGGTGTATGGTGTGTAGTGCGCATGGGCGACGGATTGGCTATTGCCGCTCGTCGCGTAGACGAACTGTGGCCATATGTTGGCCACCAGCCCAACGCCTGCAACTGCGCAGCACAATCGTGCACGGCTGGTGGCTATACAATATGCATGTTAGCTTAGATGTGTGGGTTCAATTAACTGTCATATTTATAAATTAAATATGTTTACCATTACTTTCTAAACTATAAACTATGGATAGTATGAATATATATCATATATATATAGTAAATTATATATAATAGTGTGAGGCGTATTTGCTCTGTTTGCTGCTGTACTACACTGATTTATCTTGTTTTTTGTGTAAGTTCCTTTAGTTGGATGTATGGTGGGTGCTTTTTGGGGAAATTTCACGGACAACGCTGACCGTTGTTGATATCCATATTCCACAAGATAGAGCGATCGCTCAATCAACTCTGCGACGACAATCCCTTTTAGAAGCGATAATTCTCATCAGCCATATGTATAGCCCAAAGGAATTTGTTCCTTTGGGTTTTATTGAAGATCTTCTCAATTGGGACCCCATGCTTCTTGCACCTGAAACCAAACGTAAACCACACAATTAGAAAACGTGCACAAGCGCGCGCCATAGGCGGAATTTGCCACGCTACGCTACACCACCCACCATGCGACAGTAATACGTGGATCGAGATAGTTCAGCTTGGAAGTGCCCAGCGCAATTGTCTTGTTCTCATCCCTATCAGTCTCTTGTAGTTCCAATTTTTTTAGCTGTTCCTTCAAGCGATCCAGCTGCTTGGCCTTCTTGTCGGCGAGGATACGCTCTCTCACCGAGCCACGTTTAGCTGCCTTCTTCAAATCCTGCACAACATATTTACACACAACTCAATAAATATTTACAGCAAAATAAATATTTCCCATCATGTATACTTACATGAAACTCCGCCTCGCAGTCGTCGATCATTTCACGCTTGGCGCGAATCTTCTCCTTCAGGTTCTCCATGGACTTCTCGTGCCCTTTGGGTACGGAACGCTGATGGTTACAGAGTATGGCGACCGCGCGATTGGCACGATTGTAGGCAAGTAACTTTTCCGGCACGGTCATGCTGTCCTCGGTGAGTAAATCCAGTTGATTTTGTAGCGTAATTGAAGCGTTGTAGGTACGGAACACTTTGGCAGTGAGTCCTGCAGACACAAGCGAACATTTGTAAATATTATGGCAAAAAAACTGCCAGCACTACCTCACCTTCCATTAGCTCTTTCAGATGCTCATTGAGCACTTGCGTATTAAGGCGGTCGAACAGATCGTCGCCGTCCTTCTTGTTGTCCATAAACAGCTCTAAATTTTTGAACACGCGCTTCTCTACCTCGACCTCGTTGTAGTAACGTATGGAATCCTTGCCGAGAAAGTCGAACACCACCACATTTTCCTTACCGTTGAGCTGCTTGTGCAACTGCACGTGCTCCACGCGCAGCGAGCAGCAACCCACCGTGTCCGCCTGGTCCTCGTCCTTCTCGTTGCCCGCTCTCAGCGCTAGCTTATCTATGAAGTACAGCGCCACCGCACGTTGCCGCACACGCATCTCCTTAGACTTCCATTCATCGCGGTACGTGCTGCGAATCTTGTCGATGGACTTGGCCAGTCGGCGAGCGGTCTCGTACTTTACGTGATCCTTTTCTCCCTTCAGCTTCGACGACGGATTTAACATTATGTACTTCACCTGGCCCTGCACGTTTTCCACCCACGACGCCAGCCAGGTGACCGTATTGTCGTGACGCACCTCCTTCCAACGGTGACCTCGCGGCGGCTGCGGAATGTTCGACCCTTTGCCGCAGTTGATGGACACATCCTCCGCCTGGATACGTCGCTTGATCATTCCCATTTTGGGATGCTCACCGCGGCCACGAAACAGACCAGGTGGCTCCAACCGAAAATTGCCGATCTTCTCTTTGTGCCCGTCAATTAAACAATAACCAAACTCCTTCACCAGCCCCTCATTCTCCAGCTTCTTGGCCTGTTTCTCCTCCTTTGAGGCGGCCTTGCGCTTCTCCGACTCCGCCAAGAAAAACTTGTGCATCTCTTCGAAATTGCACTTCCTAAAATCTTTGATGATTTCACGCTCCTTCGAGGTCATCGACTTGCGGAAGTCCTTGAAGAAGTTATCATTGAAGATCTGCTTAGTGCAGTAGTCGTGATTCAACATTTTCGCGTAGAACGTAGCCGCCTCCTCCGTCTCCTCGGACAGCTCCAGCGCTTTTCCATCATAGTAGAAACGGACATTTTTCGGCAAACGCTCGTAGGCCGGCGCGAACACGGGCCCCTTGTGCTCCAATGTATTCCATTTCACGCCATCGGCACGCTTCTCCTCCTCCCACCTGGAAGTAACAATTTTTTTCAATTTCCTTGCTGACGGCTTTTCGTTAGCGGTGACAGGTTGCAATTTTCTTCGCGATTCAACAGGGCCAGTCGCGTAATGTTGCGCCCCAGCGCTCCACGTGCCCAACGACGGGAAAACCCGAAGCGGCACTGACAACAGCACAGTTGTCCTTCCCGAACTGTACTCGCCGCAAGTGGCGAAGACGAAACGCCGCCATGCAGCAATTGCAATCGTCGCCGTCGTCTTCGCCATTGCCGTGGCTCCCGCCGCATTACGCAAATCACTTGCGGACGAATGGCAAATATATAACAAAAACACAATTGGGTTGCGCACCTAACCTCGAAAGACTGTCAAAAGTTGACATTCTACTTTTGACTTTAGCCACCGCCTTTCAAACTGTTGGTTAAGGGTGCAGTTCAGTCAATTTCAAACTGTAAACAGTTGTACACAGACAGAATCAGTGCGGTCCGAGTTTGTTAACCCTGCTGTTAGGTTAAGCCCATTTGGTCCAATTTTTGGCTTGTTTCCTTTGTAACTTTTGACCAACTATTTAACTATTTTTTACATCAGTTATGTTGAGTAAAGAATGAATGAACCAAAATAAATACAAAAAATTTAAATAAATTATTGTTTTGTACGAAAATTGCAGTATGGACCAAATGGTCCCTTTTCTAACCTAACAGCAGGGTTAATGAATCTATAAAGATTTGTCATCACAAACCACAAACAAGTTGCAATTTACTATTATAATCCAATAGACCTGGCGTTCACTCTTCGGACAACTTTTACAACTGAGACTATTCACTAACGCTTTAGTTTGCTTTACTTACCATCGCCAGACCTCCTCTTCCTCCGCTTCGCCCTTCTTCTTGCGCTTCGCCGGCGATGGACCTTCTTCTTTCACTGGCGCCTCAACCTGCATTCAAACCATCACAGTATATATCACAGCAAGAAAATTAATACCTTCTAAATTTCCTATACCTTTTTGGCCTTTTTCTTCTTGGGCTTGGCTGAAGCAAAATCGTCGTCCTCCTCCTCCTTGACACGCTTCTTCTTTGTTTTCTCCTTCGTTGACTCTTTCTTTACCTTTTTACGCGCCAACAACGGCACATCCTCCTCATCGTCTTCCTCTACTTTGACCTTGCGTTTAGCCAATGGAATATCTTCTTCGTCGTCCTCCACAACGACGGCAGCTCTCGAGTGCGTCTTGCGCATGGCTAATGGGATATCCTCTTCATCGTCCTCCTCCACAACAGGCTCCTGCTTGAACATGCAGTCCTCATCACAGCTGGCCTCCTCCTTCACCACAAACGCCGGCTCGTCCTCCTTGAACTGCGACATGGAGTAGTCGCACGAACTGGCCTGCGACACGTTTATTCCCTGCTCCTGCTCGTACTTCACATCGGGCTTCTCTTCGTAGCCGTTCTTCTCTTTGCCATCGAAACCGGTGCATGACTCATCGTAGTCGTTGTTGGGCAGGTCGGGCTTCAGCGCAATGAAGTCGCTATTGAAGCCGTTCGGCTCCGAGTCAAATATAGGCTGCGAGAGCGGCTCAGGCTTTACAAATTCACCGTCTGCCTTCAACTTGTTGTTGGACGAAGATTTTGAAGAGCTAGATGAGCTGGAATGTTTGTGTTTCGACGACGATGAGCTCTTGTGATGGCGATCCTTATCCTTGTCGCGCGAAGTCGACGCCGACGACGATGACTTGTGGTGTCGATCGCGTTCTTTATCTTTGCTGGACGATGAGCCGCTGCTCTCCTTCCGCTCGCGATCCTTGTCGCGCTCCTTATCTTTACGCTCCTTATCCTTGGAGGAGCTCTTGTGGTGGCTAGAGCTGGATGACGATGACTTTTGTTTATCTTTGTCGCGATTGGAGCTGGTGCCAGAGCTGCTGTGTTTGCCATCGCGTTCTTTGTCGCGGTGTTTGTCCTTCCCGCTGGACGAAGAGCTGCTGTGGTGCTTGTCCTTATCCCTGTCAACAGAAATGTTCACGATTAATCAGAGAAAACAATATGCAGCCAAAGAAAGAAAACTCACCGACTGCTGCTTTTGTGATCCTTTGAGCTTGAGCTCTTGTGATCGCGATCCTTGTCGCGATGTTTGTCCTTGCTCGATGATTTGTGTTTGCTGCTGCTGTTGCCGCTGCTATGGCCGTTACTCAGCCCATTCACCTGCACTTCAGAGGCCCCATTTTGAGCTTTGATATCCTGAAAAACAAAACAAGAGTAGACAATTTGATTTAAATCGAATAGTTTGCATTTATACATTAATGGTATCAGCGCCACTACTTATTATTGCAAAACTATACGCTCACAAGGGGGTTGAATCATTGTAGGACTAACGTCACTGTTGGTTGTATCGAAGCGGTTGATGTGAATTGCCAAAGTCAAAGCATGAATACCAACCCTCAAATTTCTACAAATTCCCTATGAATTTGATGAGCGAAAGCTGCACCACCAACAAAAGCAGCAAGCAATCAGCGCACATTTAAGGGAACACACAAACGACGACTTAGACAATACGCCAACAATTAGCAGCAAGCAACAACGTGCAACGCAGAAAACCCGTACACGAGTTAAATAAAGAAAAAGTGGAACAACGCACTTCACACGCGCACAGCCGAATTCATTGAGAAAGCCCCCCGAGCTGCGGCCAAGATGTGAAATAAATGAGGGGAAAAAAATTGAGGCGCACAACCGCCCAAACCAACATCATATAAGAAATATTTAAAACTTAGAATAGAACAAGTTGCTATCAGGTGTAGCGCAGATAAACACACAAAAACCTATCAAGAAAATATGGTAAAATAAGATTAAAAACAGATAATGAGCATTTAAAAGAAATCTGACAGTAGTGATGAGTGCTGGGTGAACAGTGAGTGGTGAGTGGTGAGCAGACGCTAATATTCGCCCGTACGTCATCAGTGGTCGGTCGTGTGGATTATTGGCACTATGAAGTGAACAGAAATAGAATGAAAACATTAAGAAATTATGGACGGCCTTGCTGCACGCTCCGAGACCGCTACACTAACAACACAGTGAATAACTGAGGAAACGGTACTGCTGCGAGAAACTTGAGGAAGAACTCAAATCTGCAAAAAAATATTGTACAGCAATAAGTCACTTTGCAGTCACTTTAACCCTAATTCCCAGAAGTGAGCCTCACAGTCTCACCAAAGATTTCAAATGGTGATAAATCTAAAAGATTTCCGATTCCATTATTTTATGTAATCCTCTAATGGAAGGTTAGAATTATAATGCATTTATGAATTAACATTTTGGACAGTTTTTGTACTTTTTAAAGAAATGTTTTCAGTAATTTAGGTCATATAAGTCTGACAGTCTCACTTCTGGGTTTACGTTACTTTTAAAATTCTGGGAATTAGGGTTAAGTCATTTTGTAGCGAAATAATCGCACTAAGCAGAAGAATCGGAAAATCTACTGTACTGCAATAGTGAACGGTTTTGTCTGGTTCGGCATGAGATGAATGACTTCATAAAAATCGATCAAGTCCTATCAATACGACCCAAAACGTTGGGTGTAGCGCGCCGGCAATGTCAAAGACACTATTCATCTGAAAGCGAAGCAAAAGTATAAAATCTATACGAGTAGATGGCACATACAGATATGCGAAATTTTGATAAAAACGTGCTACCGGTCACCACTCGCCGGTATGGGCGGTTTTGCGTCGAATTCTAAAAAAGGCGTACTAACCACATTTCGACAACATAATAGGCTTTGAATTGGAAGCTGACTATGATTTTAATACACTAGCAACTTGAACAAATTTAGTAGACACAAAACATGCTGAAAAATGCAGCACACAACTTGCTGCAACGCTGAGCAAAGCACAGCCTAAAAATCTTGCTAGATTTCTGGCAGTTGTCAGCGTCGCCACTGGACCACCCGAAAGCGCTCGAAAGCCACAGAGCCAAACATTTATCCGGCCACATGGTCAAACACCTTTTCAAGCACATCGCGGTATACATATAAGCAACAAAAAAACGCAACAACTACTCGTAAATAGGGGCGCATTGTAGTGTTTCGATACGCAGTTGCTTGCTGTGTGCTGGGCACTCTGAGCGTTGCTGAAAGACGAGCAGGCAGCGGGTGCACGGCGCGGCAGTGACGGCAACAACCACAGCGACAGCGCAGTGGCGGCATTATTAACACGTGGTTAAGTGACTTGACGCGGCTGTTTGTTGCTTTCGAATAATTTTTGGTGTTAATGACTTCTGATGAGTCAAAGGAAATGCGAAATATAAAGTACAAAAATTAAAACGGCACTAAGGCCGACACTCGGAAAGAGAGGTAAACAACAAAAATGCGAATGTGAAATCGAATGAAAAACAAAACAAGTGCACTGGCCACAAATATCAATGGACAAATTCAATAACTAAACGAATTGTGAGGTGATGAAAATCAATTGAGTTTTGTGGGTGAACTGAACAAATTAAAGTTTGAAACCACAATGATTGATGAGTTATCGCGGTCTGTCCGACTTGTTACATTTCTAACAAATGGCAGTTTGACTAATGTAATAAACGTTTCATGCATCGAAACAGGAAAAATATGCATTAGTTTTCTAAGGAAGCGGCTTATCAAAATTGCTTCATTTTTTAATTTATGCCACGCAATGCCAATTAGCTACAATCTTCGGCCGAACCCCCTGTCGCACTTCGCTATCCAACTGGCTCGACTACTGTGCGCTTCGGTTGCCTTCCATTCATTTCGCATTAGCGAAAGTACCCAGCAACACGACAAAAAGTCACAATACAAAAAGTAAAATGGAATGCAAGCCACCAGCTACCAGCAACCGCCAATAACAACAAACTAACCAAACAACTAATCAGCACAGCAACATTGCAAAATAGCCAAAAGGAGAAACATAACATTTTTAGCACCCACTATGCATCGCACCGGATTTGCGGACGGGGGGAGTTGCAGTGCTAGTTCAACATGATGTTGTTGTTGTTGTTGTTGTTGTGCTTCTGTTGTAATTTAACATTTTCGTTCGGCGCTGTGAATCCGTCGAATGACAGCCATAACAAATGCCAGCCAGTAACAACAACATTGGCGTCACTGTAAATGGGGCAAATACCTCAAGAAACTCATTTTCAAAGCCGAAACATAAAAAGCAGCGACCAAACCAAGTCGACTTTTTCGCTTATACACTTCACGCTCTTGACGTTTTTTCGCATACATGACCCCAAAATAATGAAATCTGGTAGTGTAGGTAGCACAACACAAACAACAAATTAAGATGGACGTCAAAAAATACAGCAAACATAGGGCCAGCTGCCCCAGCAGCCACGGGTGCGGGCTGGAGCGTAGCAATCGCAGTCGCCATCCAAGAATCAGACAAGAAATGCAGGAAAGCAACAAAAACAACCAAGCGCAAACAGCAGGCAACAACAAACCAAACAATAAAACAGCACAAGCACCGAGCCAAGTGAGTGTAGACAGAATAAAAGGAGGCAACCAGAAATGTAGAAACCGATATAAATAAATAAAAGTAGGTTTTGGCACTCGGTTGTGGCCAAGCGCAGCGGCGGTGCCACCTGAAGGTAGTTTCACATTTTTGTTTATATTTGTTGCATTCATTTGTATCTTTGTTTTGAAGGAATTGCCCAATTCCAATAAGATTGATAACTAGATGAGGTGGTCAAGCAAGTGTCGATGTCCCTTCTGACATGTGCAGCAAGTACGCAGCAATCTTGCGTTGACTTTTTGTTGGCGCGCAACGAAAATTTTTACAAGTCCGAAATGTAAACAATCAGCTTGCAATCAGCGCGACCTCGGGTCGGCTGTGACGTTAAAGCCACATTAAAATGGCACTTGGAACTAAATAGCTCCAAGGCAAGCTGCGACGAAAACCTGAATAAAGAACCCGAGTATAATATTAAATGTGAACTATTTCTTTCGTATCGAACGAGTTAATAAACTACAAAGATTTACTTAACCGAGTCTTATTGCACATAATGATTGTTTTTGAAAACTAAACTATTCACTAAAAAAAATTGTTTTACTTGCGTACATAAACCAACATTTTTCTATAAAAAAATCATTTTGCTGTTTAAAATTTACTATTTAAATCAGTTTGAAATCAGCCAAATTTGTTGAATTTCTCTGAACGGTATTAAATTTTAAAGAACATCAGCACTACAACATTTTATTGATTTGAATTGCCTTGATTTTGTTTAAAAATTACTATTTGGTTTTGTAGGATGCTTCAATTTTTTAGGTCTAAGTAAACAAATATTAAACAAAAAAAATGCATTCATTTACAAAAAGAGTAACAAATAAAAATATATAATTAAAATAAATGAAGAAGAATAGAATTTATAAAAATCCGGTAAAACATGTCCTCGTTAATGCAAAGTTTCAATTAATAAATATTAAATATTAATTAAGATACTTGGAATGATCTCGATTTAAGTCCAGCTTCAATCAATATGCGAATTTTAAAAAAATCGAACTTTCGAGAAAAACAACTACCTAAATATGATAATACAAGTGACAAATTTTATAAAAATGAAAAAGCAAGACTTCAATTCTCAAAATCGCGAGAAAATAACGCCATCGCACAACTTCCCACGCCAAACGAAAGCCGACAGGGAAGAACTTTTCATCCCTGATCTACACCACACCTTCTACTATTCACAGCGTACAAGCTCCTGCAGCCCCACTACCTGCGCATACACTTCGGCCTCTAACCGTCGGCGGGCAACTCCACTCCGCCCAGCACCGCCATCGCTGATGCTGCCCACCAGTCGTACCCTCATTTACTGTACTTCAGCCTCGGTCTCGGCGAATCTGCACCAATTCCACACAACTTGGCAACACCAGGCCCTAAGAAGAAAGCATGCACGGCAATCGCCGCCTCGATGTTCCAGAAAAGACTTTGAAAAATTTTACGCCGCAAACAGTTGTACGAAGACAGCACTCACTCGAATCGACTCGTACGAACGTTCGCTAACGCTACAGCCGCTTGCAGCTCATCGTTTGCCAACCAACCAACCAGCCAGACACTTAGAAAATTTCTCAACATTTTTCGCTTACGTTCGCGGACTTGGCGTTTTTTCAGCGATTTGCTCTTCGTAGTGCCAGCGACTTGTAAAATTTTCACGAAATTTTCGCTTTGGCTCGCTCGACTGTGCGATGGGCTATGGGCGCTGGGAGCATCGACAAACGACCGAAGGCATGAAAATGTTGGGCGATTTTTTTAGAAAAATTCCCACCAGTCGCCACCGAACACCATTATGAACAAATTCGAGTAGAGGAAATATCGACTTTGTCGTTTGTTCGTCGGTTTTCTGCTGCTGCACTTAGCTTTGTTGCTATTGCTGCTGCCTCTTGTGACTGTCGTTGCCTATGTTTCTCTTCTTCTTCTCATTGTTTTTGTTGCTACTGCCTGTCCATTGCCACTACGACTACGGATGTGGCTGTGGCAGCCACCGCGACTGTGACTATGGCTGTGGGACTTGTCGCCATTTTCATGAAAAACTGAACTACATTTTCACTTCAGGGCAATTCGGCCGTGGGGCTGTGATAAACGACTTGATTTTCATGTTTGGGGACGCAGCACACAAAAGAAATGCACACTCAGCACCGATCGACGGATGGAAAGTCGCCGATGCACAGCGCCGACGGATACCTAGCATCTCACATGACCCCACCAAGGAAGTCTCTTTGTAACTTTACTTGCTGCAAATTACATAAAATTCCACATTTCCAATTTCTACTTACATTCTCGGGTGCCACATCCACGCTCATTTTCTCGACCTCGACGGAACTCTGCTCGGGAAAAAAACTCCACGCACACACGCTTGATCAAAAAGATTTTCTGCAAACGAAACGGCACCGAACGACAAGAAAAAATTTTCCAAGTCTCGCCACAATGGAGCTCAGAAAAATTCTGTGTAATTGGGCGAATAGTAGTAGAGCGGAGTCGTACACGATTTCCTTCAGAGTTCCTGCCTTGTCTGCCAGTCAAGCAGCGGCTCGGTGTTGCCAGCTGCAAGAAAACATGTGGCAATGCAACAGTACTACAACAAATCAGCGTTGGCATCGGATGCATTTGCTTCATAATCGAAGCGAACTTGAAGACAAGCGCAGTTACAACTGAGAGTCCTCCAATTTAGTACTCATTTATGTTAACATTTACGGAGGCTTTCCAAGAGTAACAAGCATATCACAGCAACCCTGTAGGGAAGACCAGATTCCTGATGCCCGTAACCTAAACACGCAGTAATAGATTCAAAAATTTTGTTTTGTTGGTAATAGAGTTTTGCTTTGCACAGCTGGCAATACTCAAAAGTCTAGTTGGAGCTCAGATGCGGCATTTTTCCATCCCTCTTGCACTTTCTTGAAAGTGTTTGCTGAAGCAGTACGACTAGCTATCATTTGTGAATCCGTGTTGCATTTACGCTTTCATAAAGTACTTTTGTACCAATCAGAGCTGCTACTTTCAGTAGCAGACATATTTGTACAAAGCTTGTATTATGCTGCGAACTGCTTTGTTTTCTATTTCAAATTCAATTAATTCACAATATTAAATACAGTCGTGTCTGGATATAGTGAACTAATTATTGCAAGGCCTGTTCGCAGTATTAGGGTTGTTCACTATATCAAGGTTAACATTTTTGTTCAAAAACTCGTTTTATTTGCTCAAAATACACTTTTTGCTTAAAATTGTTTTCAAAATTTTGTTCAATATTTAGAGGCTCCATGTCATAATTTGGGTGTTCACTATATCGAGGTGTTCACTATATAGGGTGTTCACTATACCCAGACACGACTGTATCTATTGTTTACCTCGATATTACATTACAGCAGAAAATGCAACACATTCCGCAGTAGGTTAGCATGTCTGGCAATAAATTTGTACTTTCTTTAAAACTATTGAGCAAATGTGATACTAATTAACCGTAGACCTACGTTACCCACGACCAAATTTTTTTTGTACATCTAATATTTTTTAAATTTGTTATTATTTTTAGCTGTTTTTTCATGACTTTCTTACTTGGATATTATCTATCGAAATCAAACCGTTTTATATTTTAAAAACAAAGTTGCCTTTGCATTTTTTGTAATTTGTGTGTGTGATTTTAATCTGGGTCGTTTTCGACCCGTTTTTTAACGTAGGTCTACGGTTAATACTTTTTGACATTCAGTCGTTCAGCAAATATTCCAAGTTGGAAATATTTCTCAGAAGCTTAGGTTGTCGGAAATTTACAATACTTTTAGCAAAAAACTTGTGCTTCTTCCTGTTAAACTCTACAATTGGAATGACTAAATGTTATTGTTAATAAATATTCTATATTTGAGAAATTTTCGTCAATATGTACAACATTTGCCATGTCATTTTCTTGTGTTTGTTTATAAATCAAATCTAGAGCAAGCACAAACATGATTTAAATTGATTCAACAGATGTACGAAGGATTTAGGATTGTACCATATATGGTACGCCATGCATTTAAGGGTTAAGTCAAAAATGAATTAAAGATTTCTGTGTTTGTGCATACAATTTTGTTTTTTAGTACATTTTTTACAACTACTGGACATTAAAATTAAGTTAGGAAGTTCATCTGGTAAAGGTTTTTCAACAATTTCTAATATAATGTGGCACAATATGAATGATATGCGATATACAAAAACACAAAAACATAACTAAAAACACTGAAGGTTAGGGTTTTCAAAATCGTCTTACTGCATGAAGAAAAAAACACAGAAAATTATTAAATTAAATTATTTTGGACGCGTTTACATCGCAGATTGCACTTCCTTGTATTAGTTTTTCGTTTGCCATTAATTCAATTGTTCATTGTTAATCGAATTTCAAATAAAAATTCTAGTTTTATTCTCGCTAATTTTTTGAACTACGCTCTTTGATTTACCTCCTAGCGATTTGCTACTCAAAAGAGCCCAACACGGTAACTTTGACCATCATGGAGAATGGTAACGGCAACTCTGGCGCAACCACAAAAGCACAATCTGTTGTTTTGGTTTTCTTGTGGATTTTCTGGAATTTCTTATGCGATTCGAAAATATAGTGCGGACGGTCTGACGACAGTGAAAATGCACCAACAGTGCGAATAACAAACAATCAAATTTGCGCATTTTGGGGATAATGTCAGACTTTGATGGCGGTACGTCCCAAATGGACCTGCGACAGCTGCTGGCCGACCTGAAGAAAGCCTGTGGGCTGTGGTTCATGACGGAGCGTAGCCAGCAGGGATGCGAAGTGGCCGATAATAGTGCAGCGGCGTACGTTCTGCGCGCAGTGTTGGAGATTATGCAGCATGGACTGCGTTTGTCGGCGGAGATGGTGAGTGGCGGTGGTGGATGCGGATGTGGGACCAAATACACAGACGATCTGCGCCACAAGTGAAAGTTTTGCATTTGTGGCATTCGGAGAATGTCGTCATTGTGGTCATAACGTAAATAATAAAAGCCATTGTTTAGTGCAAATACGAAAATGGGGACAAATTCAAAGCTGATAGGCACAGACAAGGCTGGCGCTGGGAGATGGTGAATTGTGATTAGGTGGGCCGGTCAAAGCCAATCGTATGCAATGTGTTGTGCAATTTCAATAAAAATGCTGCAATTGGTGCGCCGTCTTAGTGCGTCTTTTTTAAGTGAAAGGGAAACGTGGCAAATGGGTCTTCAGCGAAAATTCATGCGGGGAAGCCCAATGCACTTGGTTACTCACTCATTCATTTGCACTTGCAGAAACCTCCGGCACTCATTGAGGACGCTCAGTCCACAATCGGTGCCAGCACAACACCGGAAGATGCTCTAAAAAAACTGAACGACGACTTCGAGTGGGTACGACGGTCGGCGCGAATCCGTGACTCACTCGCCGAACCCACAGCTACGTCATCGACTTCAGCTGGTTCAGCATCACTGTCGAATACAGCCTCCTCCCCCTCGTCCAGCAAGCCGCAGACCATTCAACAGTTTCTGCGTTCCTGGCTGCTGCGAAATCTGCACTCCAACTGTTTGTGCGCGTGCCTGCAAGTGTTGGTTGCTGATCGAGAGCTGCTGGAGTACTATTACGCGGAGGGGGCTTTTCTGCGCAGCGAGCCGTATTCGACGGCCCTCTTCATTTGCCTGTCGGCAGTGGAACTGAATCAATACAGCCTGCTTAGTCAAATTGAAGCAGATCTGTACAGCACCAAGTTGACGGCAAGCACAACGACAGATGGTGGTAACAGCACGAAGCACAGACGCACTAGCTCGCATCCTATCTTCTCCATATCGCCGCCGAAACGGCCTTGCATGCTGACGCAGAAGAGTGTGCCAGCTGATGCGCAGAGAGCGAAGCATGCAGAGTCGGTAGTTGATGCCAAGAATGAGGTGCGTGTTCTTGATTTATTAGCAGCGTTTTTACTTTGGCGTCTTACTTACAGTTGAACTTAACCACATTCACAACATTGCGTCGAAACCTGCCTAGCGGCCTGCCAACCTTTCGTAAAACTAAAAGTCTGCCAACAATGGAAAACGAACTCGCCTCACTGGAGCACAGCCAAATGTCGGCGACGCAGCGACGCCCGCGCAGCAAGACAATGTACGTAGCGAGGAAAACAGCAGTATATGTAGCGAGGGCCGCCGCGGACACAAAGCCTAGAGGCATACCAATGAAAGTGACGCCGCCACGGTGCAGTGAGGCCGGCTCAGTAGGCACCGTCACCTCCTCATACACGGGAAGTGAGATCATCGATGTGCAACCTTCCACTTCCAGCCACAGTCAGAAAAGTTTGCGTCCGAATTTCGTTCATTCACATTCTCCGACACCCTCGAACTCCACCACAACGTCTTCGACCTCGACTACTTCCACCACGACCGCGCGCCGCATTGAGCTGATCAACTGCGACGACATCAAGATTTGGACCGACCAAAGCCAACAGCTGCGGCAACAAGAGGCGCACAGTACCGAGGCAACGGCCCCCTTCGCCATCCCGCAAAATACACTGCTTCCGAGACAGGTGACAACTCGCTTGAATTCATATTTCAATCTGAAAGACACCTTCCGTTCAATGATTCCCTGTTGTGCGCAGAAGCCGAAAAGCGTCAGCCCAATCGGCAGTTTTCTCTGTAACCTGTTCAGCACGCCGCCCACCTACACGCACTGGTCCACCATACACCAAAACAGTAATTCTGCTAATTGTCAGCTCACCTCAAACGACAACTGTGAGTTGGCTGCTGCGTATCCCTGCAGTGCGCCGCAAACCGTGGTGGATCTCCCCAGTTCGGTGGGCGTATTTGACTCGTTTCTGCCGGTTTGCGGCAAAAAACTGCGCTCGCGCAACTCACAGAACCTCTTCGAGGACGGTATCAGTTCCTTAGATTACTCGGCAGTGTCTAGTGGCGCCAGCGACAAACCAACCGAAGCCATTGAGATCGCGCAACAACCGAGAAGCGAGCTTCCGAAGTTACCAAAAAATCACCAAAGCTTGGCCGAATTTCTGCAGATGTCGCAGCTGTCGCGCAACAACACCGAGCTTGAGAAGGAGAATGCCCACTTTCGGATCTCCGAGGCGATCATCTCGGCCATCGAGCACATGAAGTGGGCCAATGCTGAGCCGGAAAAGAGGTGGCGGCGGCGCAGAGGTAAATAGTCATGTTAATAAACGGTATTAATGCTAACACTTATTGTGCTTGTTGTCTCAGGAACAACAGCAAACATGCCAACAGCCACTGCGACAGATTGGC
This sequence comes from Melieria picta, assembly GCA_964056695.1. Lineage (NCBI taxonomy): Eukaryota > Metazoa > Arthropoda > Insecta > Diptera > Ulidiidae > Melieria > Melieria picta. The sequence continues at coordinate 4,401,941 of OZ057398.1, forward strand.
TGGCGAGCGAACAAAGTGCGGGCAGCGTGGCAAAGACTGGCACTGAGGTCTGTTTTAGGGATACTTGGAAAATCAGAAATTTGCTAAATGGTTTGATACATTGCAGTCGTCACTAGATGATTCCAGTGAATACATTCCCTATGCCGAGCTTGGTGAGAGCTGCTTTGACCTGCCCTCAGCGGAGGTGGTTGGTCTCTCATTAATATCAAAATTCAGCGACAAGCATTTGCCGAAAGTATCCGAACTGAAATGGCTCGTGTCCGAGGGGGATACGCCGCAACAGCTGTTGCCGATGCCCGACGACAGCCCCACTGCGAACCCGGACGACAATGTCATACCGCCAATGACGCGTGGCACTAAGTACTGGGCGCCGCCGCGACAACAAATCATTTTTACCGATCATCCGCCGGCTAAGTTCGTAACTAACAGCCATTTCCGCCCAACTCATCCCAAACATATCTGAGTAAACTCGTATTTCTTGTATGTCCCGCAGCCGTCGAGAGCTCATACAGAGACAGAATAACCGCTGTGCCGGATGCGGCATGCGCGTTTCTCCGCAGCACCTGCACAGCTTTCGCTATTGCACGTACCTGGGCAAATACCACTGCACTGGCTGTCACCGCAATCAAATGTCTCCCATTCCGGCTAAAATTCTACACACGTAAGTTGATTTCAAAGTGAAAGTGAAATGAAAGCGAAAGCGAAAATTGCCCACTTTTGTTGCAGGTGGGACTTCAAGTGCTATCCGGTCAGCGTGTTTGCCTACCGCTTGCTGGAGCAAATGTACACCTACCCGCTGTTTTACGTGCCTGATCTAAATGCGGCCCTGTATGTGCGCAGTAAAGCGTTATACGTCGCTCGGAAACGGCGCGTGCAACTGAAGTTCGTCAAAGACTTTATTAAAACGTGTCGCTTTGCTGTCAGGTTTGTGCGCCATTGCAGTGGAATGTGTTGCGGCGAGAGCAATAACAGAGCTTTGAATTCTTTTCAGGGAGCAAGTCTACTTTGATACGATACCGCATCACATTACCAGCGACCCAGACACGTGGTCTTTGTCGGATTTCGTCGATGTGCACAACAAGAGCATGCAACGCTCCATCGAAGAGCTGATCGAGAAGTGTGAACATCATATTTTCAGCTGTGTGGTAAGGCCATTCGCACCGCTTTTGCTTATTACAATCTATGTAACAGCCCGTTAACTTGCAGCTCTGCACTGCTAGAGGCTTTCTGTGTGAGTACTGCAACAAGGATCAGGTGATCTATCCTTGGGAAAATAAAGTTTTTCGCTGCGAGCGCTGCGGTTCGTGCTTTCATCAGAGCTGTTGGAAGTCAATGTTAGAGATGTGCTGCAGATGCCAAAGAATCAACAAACGCCAGGACGTGCTCGCGGAAATCTGAATTTAGGGGCGAGTGGCAATGCCAACTTCGTCGTAGCCACTCGGCGCCACCACGCCTTAGCAAAGTGCTCATTGCTTTATAGTTTAGATAATATTGAAAAACAAATATGAGATTTTCGATTTCGAACTGCAGACATGACTGCAACGACCGACAATTTGTGTATACATATAACTTCCCAATGTTATCCCCTTATTGTTTTTATCTGTTGAAAAATGAACAAAAAAAGACAAGTTCAATTACCTTAATGTACATTTTCCCTTTTGGAAATTATTGTTATTAGTTGTGTCTCGATACATGTATTTAGGAATGTACAGAATTCGTGTGTTAATGTGAAATGAAGATGTTATTTATAGTATTCCGAAGCTCTACGATTGTAGGAACACGAATTTGCTAGCCAGATTTGAAAAGTATTTAAATACCAAACGTGGACGTAAAGCAAATTGACATAATTGAAATGTAAATGAAAAAGCAATATGTGTAACTGGTAGTGATGCGAGTGTATACAAAATATATGTACGTTTATACAAATGTATTAACCTTTGTTAATTTATGAAGATTTATCCCTCGGGCAGTTATTTGCAGCAATTAAACGTCGTCAGCATTTGGGATGATTACTTAATACTGTGGCACAAAGTGCATCGTACGAATTTTAATTCGCTCGATCTCTATGATGTTCAATATTTCAAGTCCCCTTAATTTATAGAGGACCAAACTTTGCACCTGCATTAATTCAGGCAAAATCGTTAAAAAAATATGAAAAATAAAACCTGGGAAATTTAAGATTTCACTTATGTTTATTTTTATTTTATTTATATATATCACTACGTAATTTGTTAAGTAGAGTGGGCTTCGGCAACCCTAGACATCAGCTGATCGATGTGTCAACAAAAACGACAACGTGCCTGCAGCAGGACACATTCATTCACAACGAATTCGCACACTTTTGTTTACCCATTTATTTTTGTCTAGTACACCTCTTCCCGCACCGTTTCATGCTATTGGGCCAGTTGCTGAATCTTGCAAGAAAGATGACAGTGGGCCAAGCGAAGCAGCTGGACTATCGGAACAAGCTGATACTGGCGCCCATGGTGCGCGTTGGCACGTTGCCTATGCGGCTACTGGCGTTGGAGTGCGGCGCCGACATTGTCTATAGCGAGGAGCTGATTGACCTGAAGCTGTTGAAGAGCAGACGGCGTGTAAACGGTGAGTATCAGCAGCGTCAATACGAGAGTTTGTCAGCTCAACGCATTTGTTTTGCTTACTTCTGCGCATGCACAGCTGTGCTGGGTACTGTGGACTTTGTTGACCCATCGGATGGTACAATAATTTTTCGCACCTGCGCAAAGGAACGAGAGCAGGTGGTGCTTCAGCTCGGCACCAGCGACGCGCAACGAGCGCTGGCTGTGGGCAAACTGGTGCAAGCGGATGTGGCGGCCCTGGACATCAACATGGGTTGTCCGAAGGAGTTCTCCATAAAGGGCGGCATGGGCGTTGCTCTGCTTGCGCAGCCGGACAAAGCGGTACAGATACTGAGCACGCTGTGTCAAGGCCTTAGCATTCCGGTAACCTGCAAGATCAGGTAATCGAAGTATTGAAGTTGCTTTCGCTTCATCTCGTTTAAAACAGTGTGAATCATTACAGAATACTGCCCTCGTTGGAGGATACCATTCAAATGGTGAAAAGATTCGCTGCCACCGGCATTGCTGCCATTGCAATACACGCGAGGATGCGGGATGAGCGACCTCAGCATGAGCCACATCCAGGTTGGCTAGAATTTTTATGTGAAAGCATTGCTTTAAGTTACGCTACTACTTTCACTGCTACCAGATTTCATACGCGAGATTGCCAAAGCAATTGACATCCCCGTAATAGCCAATGGTGGTTCAAGAGAGATACAAAAGCACTGGGATATTTTGCGTTTCAGGGATGTGTGCGGCGCCAGTAGTGTAATGGTGGCGCGTGCTGCACAACTCAATGTTTCCATATTCCGAAAGCAGGGTAAGTTTAGATCTTCAGTCAATGTATTGATTTGATTTGAGACGTGGCAAGTTTAGAGTTATGAGGAGACAGTAATACAGCATCGCTATTCTGTCGGTCCTGAAATTGTGTATAACTTACAGGCCTATTGCCGATGGACGACATCATTTGTAAATATCTAAAGTTGAGCGTGGACTACGACAATGCGGCACACAACACAAAATATGGAGTACAAAATATGTTGAAGGAGTTGCAGGAGTCGCCACGTGGCAAGCAGTTTTTGCAATGTCAAACGTTGCAACAAATGTGGTGAGTAGTTGCAGTGAATAATTACAATTAATTACGATGGTAGTACACTTTGTTAATAACTTGGTGCAGCACTTATTAAGCGTTCTTGTTCACTTATTGATTTGCTAGTGAAATTTGGAATTTGGGTGACTATTGCTATCGGAAACAGCTGGAATTCAAAGGAAAGGGTTACACTGGCCGACGTGAAGTTGTGCCGGAGCCATTCGCTAACGGTGACACCATCGCGGAGGGCTGCGAGCTGAAGCGCAGAAAGCTCGAGGCGCCACCCTTAGATGCCGATGTCATAGAGGACAACATTGCCTTTTTGCGCTCAAACTACAATAGCGGTAGGTATTGGCTGATTATTGAAGGCACCATTAACATTTTCACATGTCTTCCGGGCAGATGTCCAACTACCGAAATCCGTGCTCTACACCTACGCATGCAAAAACGACAAGAATTATCCCAGCTACGAGACGCAGCGGATCGACAAGCTGTTTCGCGCCATCTGCTCCTTCGATGGGAAACGATATACGAGCTCCTTTTGGGAGAAAAACAAAAAGCAAGCCGAGCAGGGTGCCGCTTTGGTGTGTCTGCTGCGGATTGGCATTGTAGCCGAGCAGGATTTGATACGAAACGGCAGCATACTGAGCTGAAAAGTGCTCACGTCGTACGACAGTAAACAACGAAAGTTGCATGATACAAAAATATATATATATTATTGTATCATGGAAAGTTGTGTTTTCACTAAAAGTTCGTAGAATAAGGCGACTGGAAATCATTACAAATCAACGAGTAAATCGAGAAAACAGAAAACAAGCAAACAAGTTTTAATTTTCTAAAAACGAGTTAAATGTAGTTCATTTGTTTATGCAATGGTTCTGGCGCATAAAACATTGAGTTTACGTAATGCGATTATGAACATAGAATCTGTGTAGAGTTTTGCCTATTTACGAAAACTATGTTCGATTTCTTTTCGAATATTTGAAACTAAATTTTTTATGCTGTATTGGAACATAAACGTCTTTACAGTTTTGTTGCAGCTGCCCAGTGCCGCCCACGTCAGCAGTGCTGCTGCCAATTGCTGCGATAGGGTTAACGGTGCTCCTGCTGTTCTGGTTGATGCGGTGGCAGCTTCTGCTGATGGTGTGGTTGCTGTTGCTGCTGATGGAGTTGTTGTTGCTGCTGCTGATGGTGTGGTTGCTGTTGCTGCTGATGGTGTTGTTGTTGTTGCTGCTGATGGTGTTGTTGTTGTTGCTGCTGATGCTGCGCAGCTCGCTGGTGTTGTTGTTGCGGCGCGGGAGGCGGCATTATGTCGTGGTCGTCTCGAAAACCATTTTTGGCAATGAAATCGAGTAAAAACTCTCGTGTTATGGGGTAGCGTATGCTCTCCACCACAGCTGCAAAACAATACAACAATCGTAAGTTTTTTTGTAGAGCGTTTGTCACCATTTGTCATTCGCACTCACCTTGCGCTGTATTGTAGCTGTTGGGCAGCTTTTTGTCAGTGCGTTCTCGCAGAAACTCCCACTGTCCTTGACTATTCACCGTACATTCGATGATTTTGTTGTCCAGCTCTCGTATAGCTTTTGTGCATTTGATTCGAGCGAACGGTACATCGTGACCACCCACGTACAGGAGGCCCACCTTTGCGGGCAGGATGCTGTATGGCAATGACAGAAATTTCATTAGGGAAAACTTGAAAGGAGGTTGAAGGGAAAACATGAGTGTTCATGCTCACCCTGCGCCGCTTTCCACCGCGATTTTCAACTGGAAGTCCACAGAGTTCAAGTCCGACGGCTTCCATTTAAGTACATCGGGACAAGCACCTGCAGTATAGGGCTGCAAAGTCGAAGATCAATATAAGTTTTATGGGGAATATGGTTTTTTCGAAAAATAACTCACTTTAAGCGACGGCTGGAAAATCAGGCCGTCCGGCTCGTGCAGCAACGATTTGGCAAACTTTTCGCCCAACAATGAGACCGACCGTTGAATTTCCCAAAAATCCTTATTACGCACGCTGAATGGCTCCTGCGGCCGATCGATTAAACCTTTGTGTATGGCTTCGGAACGAGGATCTGAAATGACGGCACAGTTAAACAAACATTCCGCAGTGTCCAAACTTCGAGGATCATCTCACCAATTATCTCTTTTTTAATGCATCGCAGTCGATGGGGGAAAAAAGCCTCCTTGCCAATGTTCCGATTGGAAATCTTCACAATGTCATAGATTAAGTAGCGCGGTATGGTTTGTCCATTCAGCTTGTCGAGGACCATTTCCTGCAAATAGCACGCATGCAATTCCACGTAAAACAATAACGAGCTCCACAATTTCTACATACCCCATCGAGAAGCGTGTCCTCTAGATGCTGGCTGAGATTGCCCGCCTTCAAAAAGGTCAGTTTCTGAACTTGAAAGCATGAGTTATTGCGATCGAAAAAGTAAATCTCATCACGTTTGTTGATCAGCATCATGTACCTGCGATTGAATGTTACCTTTAAATTATTGCTCTTTAGCAATTGTCACTAATTCGCCTTACCTGGTGCCGTCAGCCTTCCAAGATACTCTGTAGGGTATCTCGTGTAGTCGCCTTATGTTTTTTCGGTCCATAGAGACCGGCTGTGCACCGGGAAAGCCACTCTTGTCCCAGCCGCACATGTCCTGCACCTTTTGCTGTAGCTCGCTCAAACGTGGCTGGTCCACGACTAACACCACCCCCGGCACCCCAACCATGAATGTGGCATTCTTCACAACCAGCTCCTTGCGCCGCTTCTTGCGCTGCTTGCCGTTCGAGGCCGATGCTTCGGTACCGTTCTCGCCGTCATTATCTGGCTCTTCCAGCTGGTCATCTTCGTCCAAGCCGTCGGCACCACCACCGCCATTACTGCTGAATTGATTGGAATGCTGCTCGCTGGGGCCTCTACCCATCGCGGTGGCGAGCGCTTGCTGCGACGTCGACGATTGCATATCGTTTGCTTTACGTTTGCGCGCCCCTCCATCATCATCATTCGAGTCGTCAAATTCCAAGCACCAGTCTGGCAGTTCCGGCGCCGGCGGTGCCTCTTCTTCGTCATCGTACCGGCGAAAGAGTTCATTGATGTAGTCCTGTTTGTAGATGCCCGGCGGCCGGGATGCGGCAAATATGGCCAGCGCAGCTTCCACAGAAAAATCCAGTCGCTCCACCAAGTATGAGACTATAAGGAAGCCAGTGCGGTTAAATCCGTGCGTACAGTGCACCGCAATGATGTCGAAGGGTCGCTCGTTAATGAAATTGTCCACCAGTTCGATGAAGGACTGCGTTTGTTCGGCCGAGGGTGTTTCGCCATGGCCGCGGCACTGCAGCTTCACATACTGCACACCGCGCGACTCCACCACCTCGCGATCATAGAAACGTTTCGTATTCGTCAAATCGATCCAAAGGCCGAGCTTGATCTGCACAAAAAGTCAACGGCAAGTGGAAAATCCAATTCACAATTCATAGTGTACATTCAACACATTTTTGACTGTGCAACGCAAGCAACGCGGTCATCCAACCAGCCCTCTCCGCTCTACTCACCTTGAGCGTCTTGCAGTACCCGAAGATCATGTCTGGCAGGAATATGCACTCCAGCGGGATCTGATCGTTGAAAGCCTTGCTAAGTGGCGTCTTGAAAGCCAGAAAGCGCTCGGAAATGATGTTCTCGCTCTTGCGAGGACAGTGGAGCCATCGATTCGGCACTGGCCCAGGTCCTCTGGTGTTCCGCGACATTTCGGCTGGCAAGTGCGCTTTCACCTCACTTCACGACAGCGTCCTGTGAGCACCTTGCTGACGGGCACACTACGCTCGAATATTTTTTCAATAGTTTTTAGCTTTTTTCTTTATATTTTGTCTATTGCAATTTACGTTTCCCAACAAAACAGCAAAAAACGCGAATAGTGCTGCCACCTGTACGTCATTTCAACCAACAACTTTTAGCCCTTGACAGTGTTGTATGAAGAGTTTTAATGTACCAGATGTGTGGTTTCTGCAAACATTTCTTTGAATAAGGAACACATGAATCGTTTTTTGCTTTATCTGAAGCAAAATATAGATATACTTTAGATACAATTTGCTGCAGAATTTGAAGTGCAGCAACTGGCAACTCTATTGAAACATTGTCAAACCATCGATAATGCAGTGCTATGATGGAGATCATAACGAACCCTGCTATGTTTACTGCCACGAAACGGAAGGAAATTGATTTCAGCCCGAAAGTGGTTGAGGCTCAAAAAATAAATCTTTTGAATGTTATATAGCTCAATATATTTTCTAAAATCGCTATTGGACGGCCAAATATTTGTTGAATAATAAGCTCTTTGCAGCGAAAGCACAAATCTAAGAAAATTGTGAGTAAACACGTTTGCTTTAAATTATAAAGTAATTTAAATTAAGTAGAGTTTAGAATATATACATATCTCGAAAATCGTCTAAGAACAGTTAAAAAAAAACAATGGAAAACAATTACCTTTTATGTGATTTAATTTATAAATATATTTACAGTCGCCATTAGTCGCATGTGTACATGAATTGTACAATATTCATGAACAATATGTACAATGTTTGGTTCCACGTTTGCTTTCATTGTCCCTTGTTTATATTTTGTGGATTGAACAGCAAAACGGTTCGAGGAGATCTTGTAGCAGCTTTCCTCATTACAAACAATACCATCGATATTTACATTTAGATTTGTGTGTGCTTGTATGTACTGAGACACACAAGCAAAGTGGATGTTATGTTCATTGATGAACTTTAATGAAAAACAGCGAAACCTTTCAGTATGTGTTCAAAATATTTACAAATTCAAACTATTTGCGATTTGATGACGTTCGTACATACACACGAACACCATGTGGCATGGTCACACATGCACACACGCACACATGCACTCATATGCAGGGCCTCCGGTTCTAGAATCGATCTATGCCGATTTCAATTGCGATCTGTGGCGTTCGTGATCGCTTCACACTTTCATACAGCTTGCAAAAGTACAACAACAAAAGAAACCATAACAACAGCCACAGCCATAGCTAGAGCTACGGCAACTTGTATCTATCTGCATATGTACGTTGGGGGTAATTTATTGTAAACAAACAAGCGATATTCGCGGACTCCAGCGCGCGCAAGCAGTAAAACGCCCGAAAATACGGCAAGCGAGAAAACACCACACCATTGCATTCTTCGCATGAAAATCTTTTAAAGGAGATTAGTAGCTGGCTGGAGTGCGCCACGAACGAGACGGCATTGTGGAACGGTTCATGGACACGCTTTGTGCGGCGGCATAAGCGAGTTGCTTGCAAAATCAAATTCCGTTGGTGGCTGCAATAAATATTCAATTGTGAAACGGCAAGTCAACATGACGGACCTGGTGAAAGTTCATGTGAAAAAGAATGAATCCAGGAACGAATTAAAACTTCCAATACAAAAGCATGAAACGAAAAATGAATTAAAGTATGAACTAAAAAATGAATTGGATAGTGCACTGCTGAAGCATGAGTTAAAACATGAGTTCAAGGCTTCAATGAAGCCGAGTGAATCAAAACCTGAATTTAAGTACGAACTCACGAATGAAGTGAAGAAACCAATCAAGAAATTAGAGTTAAAGAACGAGTTAAAAAACGAATTGAAAATCGATTTGGATCATCGAGTGAAGAAGATTGATTTGAAGAATGAGTTGAAGAACGATTTGAATTCGATAACCTCAAAGGACGCCGAGACGGAAGATGCTAAGGAAAATTCCGGTCCAACCAAGAAACGATTAGAGTCTATGACAGACGACGAGATCATACAAGAGAACCTGAAAGAGCTCACCGAGAAAAAATCTCGTGTAAGTTGCCGTTTACATTGTTTTCAGCTGCAGGCGTCCAGTGCCAACAATTAAATTTCTGAAATCTTTCAAATATGTGAGCGCGTTTATACTAGTATGAGTATAGATTATTTTTAATTTGAAAATTTGCGAAAAGCGTGCATATCGAGTCATTAGAAATCGCGAAGAATTGTTTATAATTACATATTGCAGTACACCGCTAATAAATCAATATTTTATGATAATCAAAGTGAACCATAAAATGTACATGCATAACGTATATATAGTTTCCATATACCACAACAACTTACGTATGTATGTACTACACATATGCATTGAGTTTTATGCACAAATATTTTCTTCAACTCTTCAAATAGTTCTGATTGGTGTTTCGTTCAATGACGATTTGCTCATTTGGGGGATAGTAGCTTTTACAAGCACAACTTTACCACAACTCAAACAAGGGCAAGACGCATTCTTCAAATTTTATTACTTGAGTTGCGTTGGATGCGTCAAGGTTGAGTTATATGGGTAAATAAAACAAATGATTCACAAAAAACATTGCATTTCATATCTATGAATATTTTTTGTAATACTGAATCATAGCTGAATCATGTATTCAGTCACAAGTGAGAGTGAAAACATTTTGGATCTTTGGGATCTTGAAACAAAATATAATAAATAAATTTTGTAACAACTTTTGCTTATAATCATGCAATTAATGAGATATTCAAGCTAAACGATCATTTCGTTCCTCGGCGTTGAGGCCATGAAACCGCTTCGAATTTCTAATTTGCATTAAATTTGCGAATTTTGCAATGAATTTATGATATGTACAATAAACGAAATAGTTGTTCTATACGCACATAAAAATCAATGACCCTTTATAAGAGTTTAAAGTTGAAATATTAAGTGCGTAAGAATTTCACTTTGAGTTGTTAATTAATTTAAGTAGTGGATTTATTTGTGTTGGAATTTAAAAATCGAAACAACGCTAAAGATGTTACTATAAGTAATAATAACAAGTCGTTAAGATTGCCAATTGAACTCCACTTTACCGTACGGACAGGGCCGAAAATTTGTGATAGGCGTTAAATTTGCATAATTAAAATGTGATTTTTTAGTGCTATCTAGTGTCCGACCGAAACCACTTTTTTGAGCCGAAACCGAGTTTCGGTTTTTTTTTTTAATATTCGGCCGAAACCGAAACTTCCTAGTTAAAATAAAAATCACCATATGAATCATTTTTTTCAACAAACGAATTTTACATTAAGTAAATAAAGAACAAACAAACAAACATAACATAAATAAATAAATACTTATTAATAAAAACAATTTATTCATTTTTTAAAAACATAAACATGAAAAAATCACCCTTTCATACCTTACTCGCTAATATTCAAAATTAAATAATTTAATATTATATGCTAAAAAAAAGTGTATTTACATTGGTGGCATCCAAATTACTCCTCCTTTCACTATATATCTGCTACACAATAAAATGTAAACAAATTTTCTAGAAAGTTTCGGTTTCGGCTTTTCGGCCATTTTTTGGCCGAAACTGAAACCGAAACCGAATATTCGGTCGGACACTAGTGCTATCTGACAAAACAAATACATAAACCATGATTTTCCCATTTAGTTGCAAATCAAAATGTTCACTAAATCAATTTTTTACTCAACTAACGAAAGTAATATTCAACTTTGCGCTAATTGCAGGAGGAGCGGAAGGCAAACGGGCGGATGATTGCAGTTATAGTGGCTTTCTTGCTGATTTTCCTGGGCATTTATCACGCGTGGATTCGAAAGGCGGGCGCGCTGGCCGGCGTGCTGGTGCCGGCCGCGATCATGCTGTCCTATGGCGGCTGGTTGGTCGGGCTGGCGAAGCAAGAGAAGCGCAAGAAGCACTTATTTGTAAGTAGTCTGGAAAACAGAACACGCAAAATCGATGCTTACTGACAGCTCCACTTTAGGAGAAGCACTTGGAGGAGGTTACGCAGCGTAATAAAGCGGAGCTGGAGGAGAAGAACAAGCTGAAGAAGAAGAAAAACGAGACATCGTTGCACTATGAACATGAGCGGCCGCCAAATGGAGCGTCCAGCAGAAGTAGCAGCGGAAACGGCAAGAAGCAGCGAAACAAGCGTTCCGCCGACAGTGGTGGTGTTAACCGGGATTTGCGCAACAAACGGCCCAGCATACGCCAGAAGCTCTTTCGCCAGAACCCGACCACGAATCCCATGACAAACCTCCTGCCCATGGCTACCACAGCCACAGCGTTCGTCGCACCCACACATGTCATAGTGCAGTCGAAAAGAAAACGCCTGCAGCGCCTGGATGCGTTAGCAGGGCCATCGCCGCTGGTGCGTATAAGTTCGGTGCCGTAACCAAAGTCGCAACAGTCTCTGGCCTTAAACCTCAAACATTTAGCAAGCGCGGACCCCAGTGTGTAAACAGGAAGCGTGCGAAAATAGCGCAAACGGAAGCCGAACGAAACAGTTGTTTAATAATTTTTTACGAGTACTTATGTGTGCCTACCTTTTATACGAGATATTTACGATTATTTTCGTTAAATTTTATTGTGTTGTTGAGTAGACATTGAGCAGACAAAGCGGCGAGGCACGGCATAAGGCGTGGCTGAGTTGTGCCCACTTAACGCATAACGAAAGTTGAAACGTTAAAAATATCCCAAATATATTAGAACAACATTACATTTTAACTAGTTTGTAGTGGCAGTGGCAATCCGTCCATTTTACAAAAACACAATTTTCTACTACTGACCAGACTGCTTACATTTGGTGTTTTCAATAAATAGGAGAGAACTTTTGAGAACTTTTTCTTTGATTTTCATTGTTCGTTAAAAATGAATGGAAAATTTCAAATGTACACACGGGAACGTTGCCATTAAGTCAAAGTGTCTGCAAAAGTATAGGAGACTAGCAACGATTTAATGGCGTTGTGCTTTAAGCACTGCGGAAATGTGTTTAATTGCTCCCCAACTCTATTTCTAGCTCTTTATTCCAGCACCTACATACCATTCTAAACACATATGTATACGTATGTATGTAGGTCCATAATGTGTTGTTGTCCATATGATGTATTTATTTTATTTGTTCAAGACACATTAAAAGTTAATTTCAATTTCAATGTGAATGTTGTTTTATTTGTATTGGCATTTATTTAGTTGTTTTTGTAGCATGGTACATGCTACGCCTTGCACTTGGGCGAGTTTGGCACTGTTCCTCTCTACTCAATTGGGATTTATTTATTTTCTTTTCAAAAACTGAAAAGGTTGTGGCAAATGAAACGATTCGATGCGGTGCGGTGCGCGGCGAGGCGAGGCGCGTCGAAAATGATGATGTCGGCTGTAAAGTCTTGATGCCGTCGTATGTTCGGGGAGAGGGCTGTGAAATTTCATGCATACTGACTATACGAATTTGCAAAGTGTGATTGTTGCTTTGTAATATTTTTGTGCACATTACACACCTGCACTTTGAAATTAATGTGTGTTCCTTTGAAATTCGGACTAGCTGAAATGAAACATGTGCGAGTAGACGCATCAGTGGAATGCGCCGCTGACTACTGGTTGCTGGCGTGGGCCGCTAGCTGCGACTTATTTGTCTGGATAATGGCAGACTTGTGCGACTAATTACAATAACGAAATGCAATGTCTTTTTGGAGGAGTGATCAGAAATTAGGCGCGCGGTGTGGGATCTTATTAGTTATATTAGATTTATGGAATTAGAGAAATGACTGAGAAATGTCTAAAACTTTAGTTTTTAAAGTTTACAAATTGACGTAATGATATTCTATAGCTAATTGGTAATTATGCAATTTTTTTATACAATCTCACTGAGAATCAGAAGCAGGTAAAATTAAATTATGAACAGATTGATGTTAGTGAACCACTGTTCAAAAATTTGTTTCAAGTCTGTTGCAGACTCATTTACGTCTAAATCGTCTGAAATGTAAAAATGTATTGCTCATAACAAAATTTTTTGAAGTATTCAATGGAAAAGCGGAGAAACTGGCAAAATTCATGAAGCCGTGGACATTTTCTACTCGCTCGCACTAAACATTTAAGTTCACTATCGATTTGGGTGCTTAGTGGCAACGCTCCGACACTTCTACCGTTTTATCGGCAGGCTATCAGCTGTTTTCGCGCCGGGTCACATTTATCGTCGGAAATTTGGAGAAAATGTAGGAGATAGATTCGACAGGACAGTCAAACCAGTGAAATATATTAATTAAGAATACTGAAAAGGCGAAAAACACAGAAATGTCTACGCTGAGGTTACTTACGCGCTTCGGCAGGAGTGCACTGCGGCCACATCATCGAGCGCAATCCCTGTGCGTTGGGTGGGCGCCACAGCACCGGCTTCTGTTCTGCCCGAACAGCAGCGTGAAAATTGCACCGTATGCGAGCAGCCAGTGTTGGTTTACAACGAAAAACTCGCCCGATCGTGCTGGCAAGTCGGATACCAAGGCTTCGCCGGCGCTGGCGGAGGAGGAAATCTTTGGCACTCAATCAAAATTGGGCCTTTTTGCGAGATTCAAATTGATGTACAAGAAATACTGGTATGTGTTGATACCCGTGCACGTAGTCACGTCGATTGGATGGTTCAGCGCGTTCTACTACTTGTCCAAGAGGTGAGTGAGAGGCAGAGAGGAGAAGTCGTCGTTGTTATTGTTTACGCAGTGAATAGTAAACAATGAGGCCGGTGCATTCACAGCCACAGCCGGACGGCTATGGTTAAAACGCAATTATGTTGAATTGGTTTCAATTAAGTTCACTTGCACGCATCTGTGTCAGTTTTACATCGCATTGGAACATTACTCGTAATTTAATCACCTCGTTCCGTTTCAGCGGAGTTGATATACCATCGCTGCTGAATTATCTGCACCTCAATCAGTCCATCATCGATAGGGTGCAGCACTCGAACTCAGGTCATCTGGCCATTGCCTACATATGCTACAAAATAGCGACGCCCGTGCGCTACGCTCTTACTCTGGGTATGTCGCCGTACGCACATAGCGAAGCAACGACATTTGTATATTGGTTTTACGATTTTCAGGAGGCACAACCGTTTCGATAAAATATCTGGTGCAGTACGGACACATTAAACCGCTGCCCTCTAAGAAGGAGTTCTTAAAAATGTACGGACCAAAGCGTAACCACCGTGCCTCGAAGTGTGAAAAGGACGGAGAAGATCGGGAGAAATAATGACGCGACGGTGTTCATTCACTGCAGCCGCTATGTGGCATATGGGGATTCATCTTAATGAATTTTAATTTATGTTAAGAGAGAAATTTTGTAGCATGATACTGACCTGAATCATTTCTGCTCTCCGCTACCTTTGCTCTCCGTGTTGTGGTATTGTATAGCAATGCCGAAGCCAAATGAAAGGAAAGATGTGAATTTATTTGTATGTTATTGTTGTTATATTGCATTAAATGAAAAATTCCGCTCATACACTCGATCATTGCATAGAAGTGGAGCTTTTCATATATGCTGGAGCAAAGGATTGCGCACGGAGCAGCAAAGTGATGTATTTTTTGTACATAGACTTTTACCCACTTGCTGACCACCGGGCTTATTGCTTATCAAAATTGTATTTTTTCTCCAGTCTCAATCTTGTTAATTGCATGCCGGACGGTCTGCTATTTAAATCCTTTAAAGTCCGTCTTCCTCCTAGAGGCGGCGGTCAGCAATTGAGTTATACAATAAAACGTGGATGCACGCTAAAATGCCTTGAACGCTCGATGGTTTAATTTTTCATACATATGACAACCACCGGCCCACTGTAGCGACGGCACAGTAAGCCGACAATTGCCATAGCAACTGCTAGCAAACATCGTCGTTTTGTTGAGAAAAAACTTGTCAAAACGAAATAAACTTTTGCTAGACATTTACAACGAAAAATTCAACTTGAATTAGAAAAATAAAAAAGCTCATATTGTACTAAATTAAAAAGAAGAAAAATACGTATTTTTATGGATACACAGCACACGGCACAGCAGCAAGATGAGTCTACTATTGATATCACTTGCAAGACGCAAAGCAGCGAATACTTTGATGAAGTGATTGGACACATCGAGGATATTGTGCTCAGTGAGAAGTTTCAGGTGCGTGGAAAGCGGAGAAAGAGGAGTTTGCAAAACGCAAAGCGATGGGGGTACGAGGCTGAAGTTTATGTTGGCAACAACATTTCAGCTGTAGATAAGTAATTTGATACGGGTTGGGACGACGATTCCATTGCTAGAGATGATAAGCTTACAAGTTCTTATATCCGCAAGTGCTTTGAGTTATAGTCTGCAATAACCATTAGATTAGATTTAGAAAGGGGTATTTGCACTGAGACCAGAGATGATCTATTGTGCCCCCTACAATTTTAGAGAACGTCCCCTAATCTCACCGACCTAATGAAGCAATAACCATCTAACCAATAACCCTTTCAGGAACTACACGATAATTTCCTGGAAAAATATTGGAGCTGCATCGAAAATACCGAGGAGAATAAGCTCGAATATATGGACATCTTCCAAGAGTACACAACTACTTTCGAAAGCTTCTTCGTGAAGGAGCTGACTGGTCGTATGAAGGGCTTTGATATGGAGAGATTTGCCATTGAGTTGGAGTAAGTTGTTGTTGTACGTCTGAAAGAATCGCCATTAGTTACATATTCCAATATCAATTAAGTGAGAACAATGCCTTCACCGATATCTTGAACAACGGCGAGATATTCGAATTGCTGTATTCCTTCACCAACTTTCAAACGTTCAAGGAGCTGATGCTGGACTATCGCAGCAAGATGGAGGGCAATGTGCAGCACTTGGATTTCGACATTCTGGTGACCCGACCTGTGACCTACGCCAGCACACCGTCACCGCAACACGTTCCCGAGGATGACATTGTGGGCGATGGGCCGTTTACACTGTCGTCGGAGACGAGCTTCGAGGTTACCAACTAACAAGTTCTACGCCTTGCGTGATTTCTACAAAATTTATGTGTACATTTTTACAATTTATTTGTTTAATATTATTTGCAAAAACAAATGCTCAATACAACGTCACGTTAACTGTTCAAATCGAAGATTTGCAAACCGTAGCCGTAAAGGTAGCAGCGCTGGCTGTTGTCCATGCACAGTCCCTTGACATCGGCCACACAGGAATGTGTACTGCATCCCAGCTCGTCGCTGTTTACATTAAATTTGATTAGATTCTGATCTACGCTGGAAGTGAAGGCGTAAAGGTGTGCACCGTCGCGCTGCAGACAGGCGGCTGTCACCTGGGCAGTGTGCTGACTCTCCATGCGCAGTGTTTTCACAATTTTCGGCGGCTTTTGCAGGTTGAGCGCCGTGTATGACACATTCTGATCATCCCCGCCCGTAAGAACGTGCAGCATATTCGTCGCTTGCTCGAAAAGCACATCGAGCGCATTGACGCCGCTGGCGTGATGAGTCAGCTGCAGCGGCGTCTCATTCAGCGACAAATCGTAAAAACGCAGAATACCATCCGTCCCCGCGACCAGCACGTACAGACCAGCCACAAGTCGCACTTGCAACACACATTTGCCGTAATGCAGTTCGGTGTCCAGCACGATATCTGTGAGATTTGTCAAGCGCAACTTCCGCACGAAGCCGTCTGAGCAGCCCAGATAAATGGAAATATCGTCGGCTGCTGCCTGCACATCGCAGCACATGATGCGTGTTTCGGGATCAAGGCTGTAGCCTTTTGCCTCTTGTACTTGCGACGACTTCAGTGTATGGCTGAGTAGTTCCTCCACGAGGAAGCTGCGCAAGTTCAGCTTCGCTACACAGAGTTGCGCACGGCCACCGCCAGAAAAGATCAGGCACTCGTCCGTGTTCAGTGGCAACACTTTCAGTGCACGCACATTCGATATGTGCGTATGTAGCTCCACGCGTTGGCATAGACTGCCGCCGTTCTCAGAGGTGGGCTCGAAAGTGGAAATCTTAATCAGATTATCGTCGCCTGCACTCACCATCACTGGTGTGGGCTTCGAGTCCTTTTGCCTCTCGAGCACTGCCATAATGTTGCAGGACCGCACATGCCAGTTATTTCTGCGCGGCAGTTGGATTTTCGTGTGTAACCTATTGAACAGTTTCAGCTTGTGCAGCAGCACTTGTTTCTTTTTAATGAAGAGCAACTGCAGCTGATGGTTGCCATCAGCCCGCTCCGTCAAGCAATAGTGCCAGCAGCGATGACCACCGCCACACGGTACTTGCAGCGTGAAGTCGTGTGCTGCTGACCACACTACGAAATGATTGTCATTGAAGCCCAGCAGCAGCTCAGACTGGTTCACATTCAGCACACGTTCCACCCAGGCGACCGGCACCACCTGTCGCAGGTGCGACTTTAGCTTGCCGTCATGCTTCGAAATGCACAGCAAGCGCAGTGCGCCATCGTGACCAGCACTGCGTACAAACAGTTGCTCTGTTGTGTGGTCGTGCAGTTCGAGCGCAGTAGCGCCCAAGTTGCCGTGCGGTTGCTTCAGCGTATCGCTAAGCTCAAATTTGGCAGTTGTAGCATCCAGCCTATAGAGCAGCAGGTTTCCCAGACGATTGCTCAGCAGCAAAAACTCATCGCTCAACATGAGCGCAGTGGTCAGCCAAGGCTCTTTGCATTTGGGCAGTTGAATGGCGTAACGCAACAGCAGCTCCTCGCCCCTTAACAGCAGACAGTTCCCTGATTCATCTGACACTAAGAAGCTTGAGGCATTGAGAAAGTGAAAGGCACGTATCACTCCGTCCAAGATGTCACCGTCGTAGAGTTTTGTAAATTGTACAACTTCGCTAGTGCGGCTATAAGTGAAAAGCGTCAGCCGCTTGTAGCCGCAGAATGCTGCGTAGTTTCCGTACACTTCCAAAACGGTGCACTTGTAGGGCTCAGACTTGGCCGACAGCAACTGCCACTTTCCACTGGCGCCATCTGTGCCTATTGCGCCGTAAATCATGCGATTTTTGTTTGTCACGCCAATTAGCAGCTCTTTGCTAAGGAATTTCGCTTTCGCCACATATTCAGATTCAGCAAAGTGCAGCAATGTTAATGCCACTGCGTCGTCCGTTTTGTTTTCGAGCACATCGTTAAGCGCATAGCCCAACAAATTGCCCGTGGAACCGACAGTGAAAAGCGTTTGCGTGCTGGCGTCATAGGCGAAATTCCAAATAACAGCGCCGAATTGCTGCCGACGCTTATGCAACAGTTCGCCAGATTTGCGCCAAATGCAAAAGTTCGAATCCTCGCTCACGGTGATGGCAAACGGCTTGTTTTCTGCAAAATTAATAATGAAATCATTTTGCCAACTAAGGTGTGAGCTCGAAAAATGTTGGTCGACGTGCAAGTGAGTTAAATTATTGATGATCTGTGACAATTTTTTGTGTGCTCAGTTGCAACCAGCATATTTCATAGAGATTTGTTGCTAACTGGTAAGTAGCACTCACTGTGATTGATAATCTTGCACTGAAAAACACGCGCTATATGTCCATAACCACTCGCCACTGCCAGCATTTTGCACTCCTGCCAGTCATCACTTCCTTTCTCTACATGCCACAAACGTATGGAACGATCATCTGAGGTGGTGGTCAACAGCTTAAACTGTTCACTATAGTCAATGGAAAAAATTACGCCCTTATGCATTGGTATACGATGCAAAAGTGAAGCCTTCGCTGGCTTATTGTCACTTAACTCCACCGCAGTCTCGGTCAGCTCTGTCGGTTGCCAAATGAGTAATTCACCAAAGGCATTTCCTGAAACATACAAATTTATTCTCTTAGTTATGTCTTAAGCCGGTGAAGAAAATAAAAGCGGGAGCTACATGCCTCCAAAAACGACCAACTTCTCCCAAACATCTCCGTGCAGATGGGAGCAATAGAGCGTCGACTTATCGCTGCAGGAGGACTTCGCACTTATCCTACATACCTGCCCCAGTCCGTCCTCGTCTTCTTCGCTTGCCGCACAGTCCTCATAATAGTTCAAACGCAGCAGGACGCTGTGAGTAGTTAGCAGCACAAATTCTTTGGTATCACGCAAAAAACAAGCAGCGCTTATCCAATCGCTTAGCTGTGCGCGATGGAGCAGCTTGAAGCGGTGCTAGAGTAAACGAATTTGAAGTATACTAGAAGACAGGCGGAGGTGATGCTTCTTCGGCGTACCTCTGTTTCCGCGGTACTGTTGAACTGAAACAAGATGAATTCCATTTCGCCATAAATGAGTACTTTATCCGCGCTGGCCGTAGACTCCAGGCCCTTGACAATGCCGTGTACTTTGCCACGCAGCCTGTGGGAAAGCACATGACTGCCACTGGGCGTATGCAGATGCAGTTCGTTGCCAACACCTAGAATGCAGAGTTGCAGGTTTTATGGTGCGGCAACAAGGCATGACAGTGCACTCACCCGTGATCACAGCATCTTGGTTCAGTATTTCGATGGCGATGGAGTCCGCAATAGTCAGAACACGCATTGTGGACTTGCAACGAAGGGCGGCGGCAGGATTGCGAGAAGCAGCGTTCGGTTTCGGTACTGTGAATTGAATTTTGATTCAACCAGGCGGCCGGTAGACAACAACAAGACGGCCCCAACGTGCGCCCGAAGCGAGTAGGTAATCATTGCGCTGTTGGAACAGCTGATGGACAAAGTTTGTGATTAAACAAGTTTTGGACAATGTGTACATGTAGAAAACCAGCTAAGTAAAGTATTATGTTAAATACTTTTCAGAAGTTTATTTTCATTTTGATTTTATTTATTTAAATCACAATTAATAGTTTCGACATTAATGCTTGAGCAATAATGTAATAAAAATACCTAAATGATTTTCTCGCACAATTGGTATAAAAATGTAAAATTTAGCGGCATCTTCTTCTCAGGCAACAACGAATACAACCACGCAGTGTTGCACGTAAAATGTGTCGACCGCAACTCCAACTGTATCGATAAACTGTTCTATCGATTAATATGTGGATGAGTTTTCGTGGCGTGGTAAAATGTTGACAGCAACAGCAGCGTCCAGTCTCGCGTCTTTCTTGTTGGGTGAATGTTGCGTAGTTATTGTTTGTGCGTTGGTTTTATCTTGTTTTCGTTTGCCGTTTTCGTTTATTTTAATTTTCAATTTGTTGTTGACTGACTAGAAGCTGTATAAAAGTGCACTCACTCGCATTGCACATCGTCATAGATTTTTGTCAAAAGACTGAAAATGTTGCACTAGTAGAGTCGCGTCGAGTCAGCAGAAAGACGGACAGAAAATCGTGGGAAAATTTGCAACTGCACGCCAAGCCGCTGGTGCACTGCAGCGGCGAAAAAGAGCGCCCCAAACGCCAAGCAAAGCCGAACCGCTGAAGAAGCAGACAGCAGCTTGCGGTTGCATATCCAAAACAAAACCTAAATAAAAAGCAATAAATATAAATATACATAAATGTGTGTGTGTGTGTATGTACGTACGTCGCAAATGGAGTAAATAAAAAAGTGCAATGCATGAAAGTGTAAAACGAGTTTTGGTCTCGGATTCTCTTTGATTTGCTTTATGGAATTTGTAATTTTGTGTTGTTTTCGTCGTTGCCGAGTGCGTTATTGGCGGATTGAGGCGTAATTGGAAGTGGGGTGCAGTGGCGCCGCAGCCGTTGACTTGAAACCAGAAACTGGCAGCAGAGTGTGGGAAACCAAATAGTGGCAACGCCAGAAACTAAACCTTGCATGCAGGAGTTGCAGTTCACAAGCGTTTGGCATGCGGAAAAGGTATACATTTTCTTAAGATATCTATGATACTAATGACCATTTGGATAACTTCCTATTGGAACCGTGGCTTGACTTTTCAAGCTGGATGCTGCATTCCCTGGATGGTCTCCCCTCTTTCTTGGATAAAGCATGTGGCAACATTTGCTTTCCAGCTACTGAGTTAATTGGGCGTAATATCTGCAGAAGTAACGCTTTCGAAATCACTTATCTTACCCACAACTTGTGCAGCACGCATTTTCTTGCTTGCGGCTTTTCTGTAGAAATTTGTTTTCCGCTTTTCGTTTTCCTGCTTTAATTTGTTACTCGCACATTGCCAGTTCATTTACATGGACTTTAATTTTATTTATAAGCAAACTGGAAGCCCATAACCGAGCGCACGCTTCCTTTCTCCGGAGTTGTCGCACAGCTGCTGTGCTAATCTGCTGTGTGAGCGTGTATGTGTGCGTGTTTGGTGTGTACCAGTTTGCGAGAACCTTGGCATATGAGGAAATTGCACTTTCATTATCGATTTCTGCGACAGTGTCCCCACGTAGTGCTCCACTTTTGCGGTTCCCCTCTAGCCGCGTTGTTCGCACCAACTGCAGCATCCATAGCAATGCCACTTGGCGTCACGGCAATTTCATTGCGCTTCCTGTCATTCGTTTCATTATCACTCATTCTCATTTTCATTTAGAGAAACCGATGCATTAGGTGAAATTTTTGTAGTGAAATGCTAATTTAATTTGAAGTTGAAAACGATTGCCGGTCACAAAAACGTATTTATTTTTCAAGTAACTCTCTCTGGTCGCTGCTCACAGCTAATTTGAACGACAATTGACACATTCCAAGTCTCTGCTGACAACTACTTCCTCGACTACGTATTTGACCCTGGCCCTCCCCCTAATTGATGTTTACTAACCTACAATTTTCTTACATTTGCTTTTTACATTCTTATTACGGACCTTTACTAAATCTTGACTGAAGGTTTGTCAACAGACAATGAAATGAAAATTCCGCGAAATATTTAACTGTCTATAATTTTCCATACTGTAGAAATCACATTTCAATATTCAGCTTAAATATCGCGTCGCTTCTTGCGCAATTAGCCCTGAGAAAGTGTTTCGCTGTCAGAGTGCTGACACGTTTTGCTGCTCGCTTCGGTAGCATTAGGGAAACCACTGCTGACAACAATAGCCACCACTACTACATGGTACAACACCACCAACAACAACATTTAGCTCTAACGCATAACAGCCGAGATTTAAGTGCAGCAATTAAAATAACAATAACAACACACATAGCCCACATCAGCCAGCCGGCCGGCCGCGCCAACTCGGCCAACGAACACAAATTGTCATGTAATTAAGTTGCCTTATTTTGTGGCTACATGTAGAAGAGAGAAAACAGAAAATGCTGCAGCAATGTTAGGAATTTTCGTGTGCAATTGCATGCCCCGAACATGTGTTGTGTGTTGGGTCTAAGGCTTTTGAAGACCTAACTGTTGCTTGCATTACTTGAATTGTGGCACCTCACATAAACTTAGCCATAAACTTAGCTGCTCGTCAAAGTGATATCCACCGAATTGTGCTGCACGCATGCGCCATCGCAAACCTCTCTGCCATCTTTCCTAGGCCCAAATTGAAATTTGATACACATGTAAACACTTTTGAACAAATGCAAATGCTTTGATTTCTCCAGGCTACAAGTTTTGCCCAGCGTTAACACCCACTTTTGTCAGCAGCAACATTTGTATTGTTGTAAAATAAATACGTAGGCGATCGTCTGTTGGCAATAAATCGCATTTCATTTCTGTTCACACGCTTTGTAGATATTTTCTGTCTTTCGAAAGTAGTTGGAAATGGCAGCAGCCGGCGACGCACGGTTCGCAGCACTTTTCAGGATACTTGCCAAAAGAATTTAAAGCCATACAACAACCGGTTTCGAGCAGAGACCTTTGAGCAACCTTGTCCGTCTAACATGAGCCACATAAAAGAGAAAATCCAAATTGGCATAAATAAAAGCAGAAAAGAAAAATGAAATGGAATTTAGCCGGTTTCCATATTAGAGCAATTCAGGCAGTCTGGCCGGCCTGCTGGCAGAAGAGCTCATGTGTCCGCCGCAATATCTCCCCTGCAAATGTGGCTTGAAAATTAACAAAACAAAAAATCAACCAGTTAAACGAGCCACAAAGCAATGAAGCAACCAAATAAAGAATGTGGTTTTTATTCTTAAGTACTTACTTGACCAAAAGTGTTTCGAAATTCCATTGAAATTTACAGCGACACATTTTTGGCAATTCGCACAAACAGTAAAATTAAGGTTTTTTTAATACGTTTTATGAGCGCGAATTAAATATAATTGATCGCAAGCCATGACTTCATCCTGAGCCGAAGGCAGAGCTTGTTAGCTGGTTACCTTTTTGCCATCGATCAGCAAACCAACACATTCGGTTGTCTACTCGAAATTCATAAAGACAGAAAATAGAAAAAAGTTATGCCGACAAAGTTGTAAAAACTACAATTTGACGGAGAAAAAAACCACACATAAATACAAAATTGTTGTTTGTCTTTAATTGAATTGAGCAGCAAAATCCAGTTTGGGCTTTGACTCGCGCCAGCCTGTTGCTGGGGTTGGCGCATGCGTTTGGGCTCGGTGTGGTTGTCGAGGTCAAGTTTGTCTGAATGTCTGATTTGTTTTTATCGTTTCGCGTTTTGATAGAATTCGCACTGAAGCCGTCGCGGCCGGTGGAGTCATTTAGTTCGGTATCGCTGCCAGATTTGTTGATGGTTAGCATTTTTCTTGTGCGCGTTCGTGTTGCCCACGCCTAGGCACATTCTTGCCATAAACAGCCAGACAGCTTGAGCGACTGTCAGCCGGTGTTGTGGCGCATTGTGTGCGTGTTAGCCGGAATATGCTAATTAAGTGGCAGAAAACGCCAATCAGCGGCTGTTACGAGACCGACTTGCGAGCGCCCCAAACGTCTGGTTGCGCAGTGGACAGAAAATTCGCTGCATGATTCATGGGCCGACCAATTTTATAGACAATGCAATGTACCCAATGTTTGCCCGTATGGACAGAATTTTGAAGAGAGCACAATTTCGAGTTTATTTAGCTTTCGCTGGCCGCCACTAAGTGGCTGCTAGTGTTTCTAGTCTATGTAGAACTTGATTTATGGGCATTCTTGGCGTAATTACGGCATCTACATCTGCTGGAGGAGCGCGCTGTTGTCTTGTGAAATGTTCCTTTTTTACACAATCGTCGTATTGGAATTTCTCAAGTGCGCCATAAATCAAAGGCACTTGTGCTGGCTATGGGAACAGGGTCATTCGCACTACGAACAGGTTCAGGTAAGTGGCTGGCGCCATCTTCCGTCGCTTATGTCTGTGAGGACAGCGAAAACAGGGAGAGGTAGGGAGGTAGACAGAAGTGTCAGCACTCGAACATTTGAGTGCTGACATAGAAACTTCACTTAAAGCTGCTGTCAATGCTTCAATTTATATCAATTCACTTCCATCAATCAATTAAAACACTGTTGATTTTAATTGGCTCTGATTTGCAAAATTGTTTTGTTTTTCTGAGTTTCGGTGTCATTTATGCTCAATTGAAAACAATGCTAAATTCAATGGAGCAAAGAAACGACTGATGGTGATTTAAAAATGATTCTCTCACAATGAAAGCTTTAATTATACGAATATTTATTTTATATATTGCTTCAGTGTTTTTTATTATTTAAAAAATTATGGCTTTATAATTGGCTGGATAATTCAATACGAGTACTATAAAAGTTGCAAATAGTATAAAATGGCCTGTCATTTGTGAAAATTATTGCTTTTGAATATATTGGTGATAAATAGAAAACAATCGAAAAATTACGTAAAAGGCTTTTTTAAGTATGTGCCCAAAAAAATATTATAATACAATTTATTCAGTCTTTTATGCTTGCTGATTCAGTTTTTGTATGGCTTGCCAAACGTTCCAAAAGTAAATTCAATAAAGTTTACGTTCAGATCACGGTGGATATCTTCAGTTGAAATTTGTACATCACGCAGTATTTGTAAAGAATCCAAATATTTTATATTGCATGCACTGGATGGCTGGTCCCTGTTCCCCCAATTTCTTTACCATGTCTGCATACAATTTTTTTTAGTTGCCTTATCTACTTACATAGTCTACTCAGGCCTGGACTGTCGCCTTTTTGTCTATCTAGATTCCACAAATATAATATTTAGCACATTGCACACAATTTTGTGCGTTTGCATTGTGTTTGACAGAATTGGAACGCGCTTGTCGCTCCCACTTTCTCCAGACACCTGCACTGTATTTTTGCCGGCCACTAAGTTTTTGTGTTTTGTCTACAACTTAATGGGTTGGCACGTGATTTTCATATAAATTATTGCACGCAAATCACTTTGTTGTGTTATCAACTTCAATTTTTGTTTGTACGTGGCACCTTGAACAGGTACAACTTTATGAAAGGCCTTTGAAAATGATTCAGATTCAACTAGACATTTGTGAATACTTTGTCGTTATTCATTGGAAATGCCATTTCTATATAAATAAAATTAATCAGCACCACTTTACTTATCGCCTGGCACCAATCAGCAATTTGGTTTTTTATTTGTTTGTTTTAAATTGGTGAAAGTATTATTTTTCTATTAATTTAACAAATAAATAAATAAGTGAAAGAAAGAAGCATACATACAAATAAATAAACGATGGTCTGCGTCGAACCGCAGTAAATCGCATTGGTGATTTTAATGTGTAGGTTGTGGTTTGTTAGCCGCACAAACACAAAAAGCCGGCTTTGCGCCTGGGCGGGTGTGCTGTTGGACAGCTCTGTGGCAGAGTTGCCCACATTTTTCTTTCAATATTTTATTTTTTGTGCACAGTAGCAAGTTGAGTGCTGTTGTTGTTGTTGATTTATGTAAACTTTGAATACGAATTCGGAAAGAAATGCAAATTGACTCATTTATATTTTGATGTCATCTGCAAATCAGCAAGAAAAACTGGTTCCTTGTGCTGGTTTCTTCCAGTGTGTCTGGGTAGGTAAGAAGTGTGCACATTGGGCGTACGAAACTATTTGGTCTAATATTATAACACTGGAGCGGCGACGCAGACGAAACACAGGCACTCGCCAAAACTGGGACAACGGACAGTGACAGTTGGTCGTCAAGAGTTGGACGCCCAACTTGACATAGCCGGTGCCACGGCCGTCGTCAGTGCCATTGTTGCTGTTGTTGTTGCCAGTTTGGCTGCTGACTACATTGGCGGCCACACAAAGGTGCTCGCTGCGCTGCACTCGGCGCTGCCCCACTTCAGCTGCGCGTGGCTGAACAAAACGCTCCATGGGCGGCGGCCCCGGTAGAGATTCTTGTGTTGGCGTTGTTGGAGTGTTTGCGAAAGTGGGTTTTTTTATTGCAGCGTTCAGTCGGTCTCATGATATGTTAACATAATAGTGCACCAGTTTATTGCTTCCCTGGCGTGCGGCTGATTAATAAAAATTATGCAAAACAAAAATAAAAATGAAAAATTATGCAGCCATTGAGTAGTAAAACAAATTGCAGTTAAATTCACTTAACACATTTTTGTTGTAGGCAGCAGCAGCAGCGGCAGTTGTTGCGCCACAACAATCGTGCGGCTTATTTACTTTGAAGTTTTCTCTCGAATCTGGCATTTTTGAGAATTTTGTTTGTTTTGAGTTGCACGCAGCATTTTGTCGTCTGTATTCTTTGTTTTCACATTTGACACATTTAATTGACCCATTAAACCGTGGCTGTTGTTGCTGCTTTTGATGTTGATTTGTTTTGATTGTGCCCGCAGCGTTTTCTCATGCATCTTTAATTAGGAAGTGAAACAAAATTGAAGAAAATTAAAGAAAATAAAACACGAGAGAGGGAAGAAAATTAATTTGATTTATTCCCACTTTTTCCTGGCACGTTTTTCGTCCATAGGCGACTGTCGCTGTCTGCGGCGCCACCGCTGCTTAGATTATTGCACTAAACTGAATTTATTCGTTTTTTATTTATTTGAAATTTTCCCCTGTTCCCCACATGTGACTCACGTCGGCTTTGTTGAATTACGTGCGGATTTACTCAACTTGCGCAGCGCCCGCTGTCATTTCGGGATTGAGTAACATTTTCTACACCACTCACTCGACTATTGCAGACGGCTTAGTCATCAGTTGGGGCTATTTGACAGCGTCCCCCATTGGCTACCAGCCAGGTAGTTGGCAGTTGGGCGCAGTCGTAGTCAAATTTCATGGTTATTCGTCAACCGGCTAAAAGTCATTGTGGGTTGGCACTTAACAAATCGATGGCAATTTAATTCTAAGAATTTAAAGTTTTTAATTTCATTTATTTAATTTCGATAGAAAAAATTGTTGCACCAATATTCTACTCACTACTCACTACTCTGCAGAAAAAGTTAAGATATTCTGGCCGGATGGTTATGGTTTTTGTTTCTATTCCGAAAGCCGATCTAAGCTTGTAAATTCGCTCTATAAGATTGCATTTTTTACTCAGTTGAAATGTCTCTTAGCTTTCTCGCTATTTACATAATTGACAGTACAGACTGCACTGTGCTGTTCACACTTCATGCACCTGTTGCGCGTTTATTTGCACTTTTAATTAACATCGCCGGCACACACTTTCCTCATCTCACTTGTCGTTAGATGCAAATGTGTTGCTGCACTGCCGCGTGCAACAAGCGCTAAGGAGCAACGTCGAGCATCACCTGGAACGCTCTCATCTAGAACACAAACAAAAAGCGCACTAAATGCCACGCATGCACCTTTGCAGCCATGTCCTGCACTCGCTGTCTTCGACGTTGCTGTTGCTCCCAGCTAGTCGCCGAAGGTGCGACAGCAGTGTCACGTAATCTGTTGGTACGCTGCAGCTGCTGTCAGGCGGCCGATTGAGGTGTTAAATTGCGTTTTCGAAATGACGACATTTCATGCATCGCTGCGTTGAGCTTTTCGCATGCGAAACGCATTCGCCGCGGTATTTAGCAAACAAAAACAAAGCACGGCAAAACAAAGCGAAAAACTGCCATGAAGGCAATTGCAACGAGAACGTGTTTCGCCACTCGACGCGTTCGCACAATGGGCTGGCCAAGGTGTCAACGCCAGACGGGGCAGTGCGTGCGTGTGCCCGCTCGGAGCTGGAATGCTGCGGGCCCCAGTGTGCTGTGCCCAGGCCATTAGTCAGCAGTGCGGCCGTCGCTCGTTGGTCGTCGTTGGGCACGGCTCAGCTGTCTTCTTGGTGTCCTTCCCGCTTAATTTATTTGCATGCATTACTTGTCGCTTTGTGCTTCACACATTCGCGCTTTTATTTACCTGTTGTTCTTTTATTTTTGTACTGAATTGGCCGTTGTTGTTATGATATCTGCTGATTGTTTTCTGTATTTATTGAGTTGCAATTTTTGTATGCGACACGCATTGTTGCCTCATATCGTTCTGTGTTTTCTTGTGAACTGACCGAGCGGCTGCTTGCGAAGTTATGTGAGGAGACGACACTAATTCGCCAAACGTTTGTTTGGTTGACATGGAAGAGATTCAAGTGGGGATCGGAAACGTTAAGTGTGATGTCAGACTTTGATTAGGCGTTGACTTTATAACACACAACTTTGTCTATTAGTGGCTCTCAATTTAGTGAAAGGCCACACATGTTGTGTTGTATGTCAGACATGAACACACATCATTTTAAAGTATTCGTTCTGCAACACACGCACACACATATACACACATTTCCCAAGTATTATTCAACTCTGCCATAGCTGATTTTTGTCTTAAAGTCCACCATAAACTTTCAACGCTGACTGCTAATATTTCATTTTCCGAGTCGCATTGAAAGCGCATAAAACTGCTCACGTTACAGCCAGTCAGCGCACCGTTGACCGCTGCACTGCTCCAACTTCATCCGTCCGTTGCGGCAAGGTCGTTTGTTTATCTTGGCGTTCGTCATGCTCCACTATTGTTGTTGCAGTTGTACCCAATTTTCAGTGGTGGCCTTACGAAAGCGCGTTGGCTTTTGTACACATGTTTGTCGAGGAAATTCCATGCCATCTAACACACGGCCAATCCATCCAGTCGTTTGACCGTCCTCAGCCATCCCTCCAGTCATTCATCATTAATTGATTTAACTAGCTACGCGTGAACTCGTCTAATGCCGCCAGTTGTTGTTGTTGCATTTGTTGTTTTTTCCATTTTATTTTTGTATGGTTTTTTGTTTCTTACTGCTGCTATGGTTGTTAATGTTATTTGTTGTTATTGTTGTGTTAGCTGTTGTTTTCATTTTTTTTTGTTGTATTTCAAAATCAAGTTAAATTGTTTTGTTTTCGGTTTTCTTTTTTCTGGTTTCTTTTTTTAGGTTTTTTGTTTGTTTATGCGTTGCGATTACTCATACCAAATGTTTTATGGCCATTTTGTTGCTGTTTTTGTTGTTATTTGCTGTTTTATATTACAACATGCAATACACTGTTTGCGCTGTTGTTGTTGTTGGTGTTGAATTTATTGTTGTTGCTTTTATTCTTGATATTCATTTAGTCATAAAAGCCCCAATAATATAGAAATTGATTTTGATTGCCGAAAATGTGTAAAAGTTGCATTTTGGAAGTAAATAAACGTGAGCGTAAAATGTAAGTTTTCATAAATTTTGCACCGTTGAGCTAATTTAATAGACAGTTTTTCGTTGAATACAAATGTAGACGATTCAACGGCCAGAATGACATCGGCCGGTATTCATAGTTGATATGAGGAGAATTTTGTTAGTTTTGCGGATGTGACTCGAAACTTTTCGATATTAAACTTCTCAATTTTGTTTTGATTAATTTCGATTGGAATATTTCCATGCAAGATTTGCATATCGATCCGGTCAACCGGAAAAAGTTGTTAAAATCGTGCAAAAAGTTGAAGAAGATCGGCAGATACTAAGTAATCGTGACTAAGCTAACCATTGAGAGAAGCTAGTTTGATTGAATAAAATTTGCTGAAGCAAGTTTCATAGAGCCGCTGCTGATTGGTCCTCTCAAAAAAAAGTACCAGCGTCTGTTCAAATGATTATTTCTGAGTTGTACTATCAATTTCTGTCAGTTAACATGCTTAAGTGAAGCTCGATCGATTAACTCAAATGGCCTTGTTGTCAATTAAGATAATGTGGAGCCATTATTAAAAGCCGTCAAAGTAATTAGTTGCGCCCTTCAGTAGCCGTTAAGGGCGGTCTGTTACACTCAATTGTTGGAGTTCTTGACCCAGAAACTGCAGAAGTTCTATGAGAATGGAATCATAGCTTCGCTGAAAAAAGTGGCACAGTGTGTTTGAATAAAAGAATTTGATTAAATAAATATAAAATAATGAAGACCTTGCACCATTCGAGAAGCACTTATTTCAATCACTCTTCTTCTAAGCGAGTGTTCTGTGAATATAGCTTGTCAGAGTTTAGGAGCCAGAAGTTTCATAAGAATGGAATCATAGCTTTCATGTGGTCGAACGAACAGACATAAACTTCATAGTAAATATAAAAGTATTAGATTTAATTGCAAAATATACATCGTCTCAAACACAATGTTTAGTATTTGGATTTCACAACTAAGCCTTTGGCAACACTACATCCTTGACACAAACCACACGCTACGAGGCGTGCAATAACTAAATGTTTTACTCTAATCTTCGCATTTGATTTTACAACGCTTTTTCGCTTGTAGTGTGAAATTCCTAAAAATGTATAAATTTTATGCGCTGCCACTAAAACATTTTATGTTTTTTTGTTTGCCGAACAGACGCACATTTATTACTACAAAGGCTGAAAGTTCAGCAACAATGGCAGCATAAACGTTTTGAAATTTCTTTGATATTCAGGCAAATCCGCTTTGCTTGCTTTGCTTTTAT
The DNA here is from genome assembly GCA_964056695.1 of Melieria picta. NCBI lineage: Eukaryota > Metazoa > Arthropoda > Insecta > Diptera > Ulidiidae > Melieria > Melieria picta. The sequence continues at coordinate 4,433,031 of OZ057398.1, forward strand.
TTGCGGACATAAATCACCTCATTAACCCCACAGTGCAACGCGAACTACGTTTCGATTGCATGTGCCGCAGCATGAATGAAGCTCACACATGTGTTGCACACTCGCCTTCAACATTTGGTGGAAAATAAAAACATTACAACAAAAGTACAAAATGGAAAAACTAAAGCAAAACACGAGGTGCCAGCGGATAGCAGCGAGAGGAAAGAGATATGCAATTCAGCTGAAACTCAAATCAACACACATTAAACGAAAATATGCACCGCTTTAACACAAACAACGGCAAACGCCAAAGAAAATCAAATAAAAATATCCGCCAGCTACTTGCGAGGCAACATTAGCAGCAGCCAAACGAGCTGCGCTAGCGATGAGTGGTTCATGCTGCAGCAGCAACAACAACAGCCGTCGCAGTGGCCATCGTTGCAAACCGAACGCCGAAAACTTGGGCGGCAGCATCTTTGTACATTTTTCAATTCGATTTGTTGTGTGCATAATTTCGACTATGCAGCATAAAAATTCTGTGTTATTGTGGCTGCTGGCGGTGCTCAACACTGCAATCGAGTGTACGGCGAACACTGCAGCTCACTGCTGTCCGCACTCAGTCACTCGCCGACTGGCTGACTCACGACGCCGCGCACTGAAATAATGATCACAAAATTACAATTAAGTACGTGACAGCGGTAGTCGATGCAATGAGGCGGTCGATGCGGCGCATTCTGATGGCTAAAAAATCGCTGCAGCATTTCGCTGTTTATTCTCTGCACCGAAATCGCAACACAGTTGCTGCATACATTTATTTGTGTACGGTTTGTGTGTATGGTTGTGGTAACATCGATTGGCTATTTCTGTATTACAAGCGAAAACAATGTGCAACGCAGCGGCGACGAAGAAAAATGTACTACTTTCCTGGAAAACGTCCAAAAGCATCCAAAACAAGAACAATAACGCAGACGACGCGCGCATCTGAGTCACAAAAGCATTGCGCAAGCAATCGGTGAAAAGCTAACAAAACAGCAACAACAAGCACCGACAATAATATGATTATTTACGTGCGGCCTATACGAAAGTTATCTTACGCTATTTTTATCAAGAAAGCTTATCTAAATAATGCGTCAGTTCATGATCTCGTTTGGGAGAATTTCTTGTTCCAATGTTTTTCATGGAGTCTTTTGACTCTGAATTTTTGCAAATATACCTTTTAGGTATATAAATCGTGACAGTATAACTTTGAACTTTTTGGTTTTTCCTGCTCCTTGGAAAATATATCCGTCGCTGGTGAAGTATGAAGAACTAATTCAAGAACTGATTATGTTGTATTCATTGTATGTGAAGAAATTATTGAGATTTGTGTATGTTTCTTATATAAAACTACAGTTTTTTTTCCACAAAACAGACCCTTGTTCTAATAGTTTTAATAATGCAAGCTCCTGAGACTTTATAACCTCTTATATATGCAATTTTATTCGGATGTTGGGACATTTGACTTGCTTTTCCAAATATTACAAACACACATCATGAACTTGATATTTTCAAATCCTTTTACGCATTTTATGCCTCTTTGGATGATCTCTCCATTGGTTGGGAACCTCTGGTGTAAATATACTGAATATTTTTTATAATTCAGGAGGTTTTCTAGTTTGAAATGACTTTTTCTAAAAGATAATTTTGAAAGTATTGCTTATCGGTTGAGGATCTCAGGTGTATATATATGTTCTTATACTAAATATTTTCGATCAGGAGGTTTTCTAATATATATTTAGTTTATTTTTCTGAATGATTGTAATTTTGAAAATAACGCTTACAAATATTAAATGAAAATTCCAAATATAGAGTTATGGCGATTTGAAGAAGGCGATGCACTGTGCCATCGAGTTGACATATACAATTTCCTTAGCGTTTTTCTTGAAACAGTATTTTTCAGCACGGTTACCACCATATCTCCAGAAACTACCAAGGCGACTAGTATGTATGTAATTTGCTATCTCTGTATATCTTCAGTGCATTTGCCAGAAAAGCTCCCCTCACCTTCTATCTATTCCAAGTTCCTTTCTCCAGTGGCGTAGCGTCTCGACTGGTGTCTTAATTTAGACTCGCTTACAATATTTTTAAATTTGGAAATTTCTCGCCACAATAATTGCATTGCGTTTCATCATGCCAGAGCTACAGTAGCTGAGAGCAGATAAGTGTGGCGGCTGATGGATCGAGTGTTTGGTGTTATTGCCCGGCGATGGGTTTATGATCAAAGCCATTGAAGAAAGAAGTAACCGGCGGCACTCTTAAAGCATTGCGGCGCTGACGTGAAAATGTGTGCAGCAAAAACCACGTCGTAAAGAAAAGGGCGCTTACATGTAGTGTGTGTGTATGTAGGTGCAATGTAGCCAAAGAAAGGAGAAGAAAAAGCCGTTCAACTGCACTGCTCCTAGACGTGCGCGCTGGGCACAAAATAAAAACAGCAAAATGAGTAACAACGTCTGGCATTGCGGCGACAACAGCAGCAGCAGCAAAGCCAATTACAGCAGTTGACAGAAAATTTTTTGTAATACAAATTTGTTGTTGCTTTTACCACTCGTTACCAATTACATTGTCACGCTTCGGTTATGTGTGTAAATCATAAACCAACGTCCAAATGCGTCGGTATCGCCACATAGATGAATAGACGCACACACGCCACACTGACACGCGTTTCATTGGCGCGCCATGGACGTTCGGCGTTTTCTTCTCGTACGCGCGGCGTTGTCGTCTTTTTCGCGTTTGTCACGCTGTTTGTCAGTCTCCCAATTAATGCGCTTAATTATGCCATAAACATGACTTGACGCTTCCTCTGCATGGACGCTCGTTGCGTTTATTCAATTTGGCCGCTGCGTGCGGCTGTGGGTGTGGGTGCGTTTTATTGTCATAATTTTCATAATTTCGTAACGGTGTTACGATTGCTGCACTTCGAAAATCAAATAAAAACTGTGAAAACCGGACGCACTTTGTCAGCATCACTCGTGTGTGACGTGACGTGCCGAATGACGTCGCCGTTGTGTTTTGTTGACATCGAATTACCGGTGGCATCATTGTCGGCGTTATCGCCGACGTCACCGAAACTGAAACTGAAACGTCAGTGTCGCAGCACAACTGACACCAATGCAACGCCAAATGCATCGTTGCATTCACATCACATCGCAACGCCTGGCAACGATTGTTTATTTTTTCGCCGTCGCGTCCAATTCCTCACAAAGTGATTGGCAATGTGTGTGTGCGCCCTTTTCTCTATCTGCAATTGAAAATTATAATGTTTCTATTAGCGGATGCGACGTTGTCTGCCTTGTTTTTATTTTTGTTTTGCTTTATTCTATACAAATTTTTTTCGCATGAATTTCTGGTCACACTGGTTTTTGATTTATGCAGTGAATAATATCGTTGAAACTTGAGCTTGTATATTTTGCATTTTGATTAATTTTTTGTTGCTTTCAATCGACACAAAACTTTGGCCGTTTTGTCGCCATGCCTTTGGGAATAAATGAATAACTTTTGAAATGTTCATCTTGGGCTATTTGGAGTTCCTTTTGCAAATTTTTAAATCTTAAAAATCGATATCCATAAATGAAGTTTCATGGTAGAAGATTAAATCAGTGCCAATACTCAAAGAACATGAACACAAGGGAACTTTTTGTTAAGGAAATATTATAACTCGATTCAAGTTTTTGTTTGCCTAAAGTGGCTTCTCGCTTGCTGAAATTTTAGCTTTATATCTAGCAGAATAATGAATGAATGCAAATACCCAATGACCAATTTGTTGCTAAACTCTTTTTCGTTTGAGAAATATTATAATTCAAGTTTTTGTTTGCCAAAAGCGGCTTCTTACTTTTTTGGAATATTTTAACCATTAATTTTGTGGTCAAAATCGATAAACGCTTAGGTAGACTTAAGACATCATTGATTTAAGCGTGCTTAGGAGATTATTGCTTTTGACCACAGAATTGTTGAACTGTTCTATGATACATGAACTAATGCTTTAATTTACAATCGTTGACGACGAGCATATCACCTGTGAATAGGAAAAAGCTCTCAGCAAGGACAAGAATACATATACATACATACTTAGTAGGGACATAAATATTGTTACAACATTGAACACACCCATTGTAATAGTTGAATTCAACATACCCCGTTATTTCCACATGGTTTATGAAACATAACCTGTAAAGCGTTAGTCTGCACCGGGAATTCTAAATTGTTCTAGATTTCACCATGGAGTGGTCAGATAACGAGAACCGTATCGCTGTTATAGCGCTATTTAAGTGTGAAATGAAAAAAAGGTGATATTTTCAAAACGCTCCGCCCGCTCGGGATTAGTCGCATGTTCGTCTACCGGTGCATACAACTGTTTGAGGAGACTGGAGATGTTAAAGACCGCCACCGGTCGGGCCGTCCGCGCACAGTTCGAACACCACAAGTCGTTAAAGCTGTCAAATCAAGAACTCAGCGAAATCCGCTCCGAAAACAGAAAATCATGGCCGGGGAGATGAATATCTCGCAAAAGTCCATGAGTCGAATTATTAAAAAAGACTTGGGACTTGGGGCTTTCAAACGCCGCACCGGACATTTGTTGACTGCAGCTTTAAAAAAAAGAATGGAAAAATGCAAACGTCTTTTGGTGAAGCACGCTGAGAACTTGCACAGAAAAATCTTGTTTACCGATGAACAAATTTTTACCGTGCAGAAAATTTAACAAGCAAAATGATAGGGCGTATGCACGGTCATCTAAGGAAGCATCTGAACTGATTCCACGGGTCATGGTTTGGTGGGGCGTCTCTTACGATGGGGTCACTGACTTGCATTTTGTGCGAACAAAGGGTCAAAACATCGTCCACAGTTTACCAAGAAACCGTTTTGAAAACTGTTGTAAAACCACTTAACCATTCTTTGTTCCAAAACCAGCCGTGGACTTTCCACCAAGATTCTGCGCCGACCCATAAAGCTAAAACGACTGAAACCTGGCTCCAAAACAATTTACCAGCATTTATTTCCTCTGAAGAAAGGCCCTCTGGCAGTCCTGATTTGAACCCGCTCGGTTACAAATTGTGGACAGTTTTAGAGGACATGGTTTGCCACAAAAGATACCCCAACATTGATTCTCTGAAGACAGCTTTGATTCGTGCTGTGGCCAATTTTCCGATGGACGAGGTGCGTGCGGCTATTGACCAGTCCGACTTAAGTCGTGCGTGAAGGCCAAAGGCGGACATTTCGAATGAATGTTTGCTTTTTGTATACAATATATATCAATAAATATGTAAACAAAAATTAGCCCAAAAACATTCACTACTTTTAATTTTATAGCATAAAACGTGTGTAACAGTATTTATGTCCCTACTAAGTACATACATACATATCTGTGGCATTTTGACAAAACAACTTATGTCGAAATAGTGAAATTTTCCAGTTTTTTTAGTCATAAAGACACAATTTCAAAACGCTTCTTTTGGTGGAATCGGCTTGTTTTTACGACATTTAGTTACAGAGATATGATGTATAGCATTTCAACTTTTCTCGAGTTTTGTATGAAATTTGCTCTGCACCTTATTAGTATTTTCGCTCTCCTGAACAATTTGAAAATTAGACTTAAGTTGTTTTGTCAAAATGCCACAGATATAGTCCTATATTCTTTTGAAGACAATTTTCCTTGCTCACCCAAAAACACATTTTGGTGGATAAATGTATACGCTTATAGGTAATCCTTTGTTTATAATGAAATCAAGAATAAAACCGATCAAATTATTAAAATTTTCTGGCATTTTGCTATACGGTGTATCACACTAAGATAGCTTTAAAATCAACTGATTTGTGTTTACTTTGACACTATTCATGCGATCTCGGGACTGATAGAAGTACATGTAAGATTTTTTTTACTGTTTTTTTTGTTAAGTAAAATTTACGCGACTGCGCATTTGCCAAGGCATTTATCACACATTGTGAATACCGCCTATATTATATTGCAATAAAAACAGACACAAACAATTTCCTACCTCAAATCGAACACTTAGAAATCCCACAAATTTACTCATTTCACCACATCACAAAAATTTGCCATATTTGCGTTTGCGATGAGAAGCGGCAATAACTCGTAAGCCAAAAAAAAGAACATGAAATAGCAAACAAAAATAACAGCCGCAAGTAAGCGAGAATGTCTCTTGAAAAGTTAATGTGGTCGTTCATCTATAATTCTGGCAGATATCTACTTGTGGCCATGTGTAAGTAATTGATGTGACGAGTTCATTTGGGGCAAGTGAGTGCACTCCATTGGAAAACACACACACACACAGACGCGCAAACTTTCGCGAAGACCCCGCAGCAGCCAGTCGTCACGTCGAGCCACTTTATGTTACCTACTCGCATTTAGAGCGTTGAAAGAGTAGCAAATTGCGAAGGTAACAGCGCAGAGGCCAATTGGCTTCTGCTGCTTTCAAGCAGTCACACACATACACACACACATGAAGATAAGGCACACACATGCACAACTATAAAGTAACTTGTAGACACTTTGAGCGAAATGCTGGTGCTGTTCATCTTCTTTGTGATGTCTTCGGTGGCAAACCGAAAAGTAGAAAAAAAGTAAAAGATGAAAAAAAATTCTTTGTAAATCGGAGGCAGTTTGCAACTTTGCCCTCTTCGTAGCTTGTTGTGCTCGGCAGAAATCTTGAGGAACGTTTATTCCTACTTCAGACTTTGAGGCCGATTCGAGTGCACTTTCAGCCGTTCTTGCAGTCATCATAATGGATTCTCGTATGCAATTTCTCACTTGGCCCGGCTGCCTGCCAGCCAGTCCTCGCACTGCCGATGTCTATCTGCTCGTCCGTCCGTTCTTCCGTCTGCATGCCCGCAGACGCCAGCAGTTGGCAGCACTTGGAGTGCATATGTCTCGGCCGCTTGTGCGATGCTCTCCCGTACAAAATTCTGTTGGCTATGCTTTGCCTGCGCAAAGCAGGAAGGAGTCTTTGCACGCTCGACGCCGCGGCCAACTGCAGCCCCATGTTCCAGCTGCATGTGCAATTCCTCATAGCTGTGTGTGCATATTGTGTGCATCCGGCACAACAACACCAACAACAATAACAGCATCAACTTTAATTTAAAGTGAAGAATTGAAAAATGAAGCGGCCATCAGACAGCGACCGCTAAAGACGCAGATCGTTTTAAATTTAGTCGATTTCTGTTGAAAATGGCGCATTTTGCGGATGCAAGCGAAGTTGTTTATCAGCAGCACACCGCCACACTGTATGCATTCCAATGTCTCTTTCCATCTCGCGTTCATGTTGCTGAAAATGCTGGCGAACAGCTGCACTTCGTTTTCATTTGCAGAATTGTTGAGGGTGTAAAATGCATTGTGAGCGTTGCTTCCTTCCGATCTTGTTGCGACTTTAATTGCAGTATTGTAAATCTGTCAAAGTGAAGCTATAAAAAAGAGGCTTACTAAAAACTTATTAAGTGAATTTCCACAAATAATGACACATTTCCCTTTTTTATTTGCAGATAATGTCCGAAGACTGGCACGCATAATAAAACAAGGTAAGCCCCACGTGGAAAATTGTGGGCGTCCCCAAAAGCTCAGCAACGCAACGCAACCTTGCGGCAGAGTTTTACGTCTCGTAATTCATTAAACCATTAGTGACTTTATGCCATCCATAATCCACAATCTTTGCGGCTTGTGAACCGTTTGTGGTGTCTACGCGTACTTTAGTTTATTAATATGGTGGGCGCATCCGCTGTGCGGCATAAACGCCATCGTAAATGTCGCATTTAACGCCACACAGACATACAACTAGTTACATACAATCTGTCAAAAAAGTACAGGGATTTTCAGCGAGTCATCATATAAAGTTCCATTCCTCTTTGTTGAATAATTTTTTTAATCAACTTAATTAAGTTAATATTTAAATTTATTAATCAACCACAGCGGACATTGGTTGGCAGATTGAAAAAAAATTATGAAATGAAAAATTTTAGATTTTTAATGAAAACTTCCCGGTACTATTTACCATACATGCATTGTTATAGGCACCAATGCTGCCATCGGGCACAATGCAAATCAGCAATAACCGGCCGGTCGTTGGCAGTTGATGCTTTTGTTTATAACTTGCTTTCATTTCTGTTTCGGTTGAGGTTTTTGCAAAACGACTACAACAACCACCATCAGAGTCTCTTTATCGTAATTTTGTCCTCAGCCATTCAACTTCAATGGCATTCATTGCTACAATAACAACAGGGAAATAGTTAATACAACAGAAAAAGTAGCAACGGCCCAAAAGTGGAACTTCCGCTTTCCGGCGACATGTCTGCGCAGTTGCAAAGTTAACGAACGCACACTTTAAAACCCGCCAATACGGCGTGCAATAAGGGCGTGTTGAGCGAGTGGGCCCGAGGACGGCTGATTGTTTGCGCAGTTCAATTCAATGGGGCCGTACAATAATTAAGTCATATGCCGCCAATGAAGCACGCACAAGCAGTTGTGCGCCCATATGTGGAGCCGTGTGTTCAATTGATGTCATTTGCGCGTTTTGTTTGTTTGTTTCTGTCGGATTTTCCCAGAAAAAATAAAAAATAGGCAACAGCGTGGTGTGTGACAATTAAACGGGCATAAATTGCTGAGTTTATGGTCCATTTTTGCCTAAAGAATTTCATGTTGCCCTTTCGCAATGCATAATTTAAGTAAAAAATTTTACAAGCGTCACATAAAAACTGAAAATGGTGTCTTGATTGCAGTCACACTAATTATAGTCGAGTTCAAGTAACTTTGAAGTTTATTCATCTTTATATACAATACTCATAACAATATAATAAACATTTTTAAATCATTTGTGCATTTGAAATGTAATTATATCAGCTAACTTCTGTCATTATGTCAATCCGTCAGCTATTCTAGTCATATCATAATCTGTATTGTTTCTGCCTTTTTATTTTAATATAAACAGATTCTCATCTCTTCCTCTTTACTCCTATTTGCTCCGCCCAGAAGACTCACACTATTCAACAGTTGTTGATGTTCTCATTTGATTGTATTGATTGCATTCTATTGATAGACAATTCTGATTTGCGCCAATTGTGCGTTGAAAGTTGAGCACAATCAATAATGTGTGATGTGAATTAAGACCAAAAATATCTGTGTTGAAAATAGTGAAAAAATGTTTGTAACCTAATTAAAACTACTGGAGATATTAATTAATTTCCGCACAACATCTGATCCCAAGCGTTTTAGCTACCAATTCTCACATACGGCGCCCCAGAACGTTGTGATAGTTGACATTTCTTAATAAATTCTACCAAGAATTTTATAGTAGGTTTTATGAATGAAACAACATTGATCTAAATCTTTTATAGCCTGCTGATGATCCTCACATGTTGTAAGTTTCCCAATATTCAGCGTGCCATACAAGTTGTCTTGGTCGTTAAAATCTATTAGCGAATTCTGTTAACACTAGAAAGACCGTTTTCCATACCTACAAAGACTATATATAATATCCGCTAATATCTCGAAAAGTACACGTCGGGTTTCACAAAACAAATTTGCGAAAAAAGTTTCACAAAATAAATTTTAAGAAAATATAAAATTTTTCACGATAAAAAAATAGAAGTCACCAAAGCAAAAGTTGATAGAAATACTAGAGAAAATACAGATATTTAAAAATGAAAAACCGTCACCGGCACCGTTTCTAGTGCTAAGTGTTTACTTAATTTTGTTCATTGGCCAAAGCGATCTGGATAACTATCGGAAGATGTAGTAGTTTTTTCTTGAAACATGTGAACGAGCCCTGTTCAGTAAAAATTTCGTTCTTGATTATATAAAAACCACAACGATTCAGATATCCATGTAATGTACAAATGAGTTTGGATCGCAGAATCATTCTAATCTCCCTATTTTCAGTGATCCAGAAGAGAAGAGAATGTTGAGAAGAAGAAGAGAATGTTGATGCCGATTTTTCTCATTGTTAATTGAATCTTAGGTTCCACATAACCTAACCTTAGTTGAATCTTACATTAAAAAAATTATTCTCAACACTTGGCTGTACGTCAAGCTAAAAATTAATTTTCACTCTATGTCACTCTTATTCAGTGTTTTTGTTTTAAATCTCAATACAGCCACAGCCATTTGCGCAGCGAAATCCCAACTTTTGTTCCTAAAATGAAAACCCCCACTGTCAGTTAAACTCCCCGGTGAGTCGTTGGTTTTTGTTCGAGTTTGTTGACTTGTTGTGCTGGAGTTTCGCAATTTTAGAGCAATTTGTTGGCGTTTGCATGACGCGTACCCACAACTTGCAGCAGTTAGCGTCTGCTTTTATTATTGTTGCTGATTTTGTATAATTTTGTTATTGTTGTTGTTAGTGCTTTGCTGATAATCTACATAGAAGAGTTAAGTGGCACACTATCTGGCCCGTATTTGCATATGTTTGTTGTTGCTGCTGCTGCCATATGCTGCGTTGTAGATATTCCAACGAATTCGTATCTGTGCGGGTTAATTTCAGTGCCCCATTGTTTCCTCCAATGGCTGTGTTAACCGTTAATTTATTTTGCTTTTGACTTCATTTATTTATGCATTGTTCGCTCTGTTTCCATTTATCTTTTTTTGTTTTGTGCTTTGCAATTTGTTTTTGCATTTTAAATGAATGACTTCGAAATGAAGTCACTGTATGAAGTCAATGTAATGCAGTGCCACATTTTGCAGTCGCACATAATTGTTTTCTTGTTTGCTCTTAATTTAACGACAAGTTGCAGACTGCATTTCTATGAAATGACATCACTCGAATGTCTGAGAATTGACGGACTGTGTGAGAGTTCTTGATGCAGCTAATTGACATTTGAATACAGATATAAAGAGATTAAAAAAAATGTTGAAAACACTTGGGCTAACTTGTTCAATGTCTTCCTGACGTTTTGTATGAGTTGGTGCAGGTGTGGAGAAAAGTTTGTAGTCTTTTATGAGAATGTGTTATTTTTATGAAAATGCAAAATAATAATGAAATAAAATGGAAATTGGTGTTTGAATATTGGTTCTGAGTTAGTATAATGTTTTGACCAATCAATGCTTTAGCCCTTTTGTATTCAATTTTTAAAGTTTAGAATAGCAAAGGCCTTCAAAATACTCATCGAGGGCAGTTATCATCAAAAATCTCTTTCTCCAATTGAGTTTGTTTCAGATATCGAAAGTCAGTGAGTGTGTATATTCAATCTTTTTGTACCTTTTCTGCCCAAACAACTTTTTTATACCCTTCATTTTATTGATAGGAATATACACTTTGACTAGAAGTTTATAATGCCGAGCAGAAGGTGTGGCTGGTATAAAAAGTATATATCTACACATGCTTAACAAGAGAAGAGCTTCAGCAGCGTCCATCCATTCGTTCAACCGTGCGTTTGTCCGTCAGTTAGTTTCCCAACCGGCTGGTTCGCACAGTAAATGTGAGCTAGTAGTTCTTGAAGATACAGATTTTGCTAGTACTTCAAGTCAGAATCGACATAAACATAAGCGTAATCTGCGAAATATCTACATTTTTAGATAAAGTGATGTAATTTGTTAGTCTGTAGATATTTACGACTGGAAATGGAGTTAACTCATCTTTCAAAAGCCTAATATTTTTTATATGAATTTGATTTTTGTGCTTAAAAACAAACAACTTTTCACGCTGCCTGCAATAAAATCGACAATGGAATTTCAAATGTACATGAACAATTTATTAACTAGTTGAATTATTACAGCATCAGTACACATCTCACACACATCTACACGGCACTTGAGATTCAGCTTCATGTTCATTGCATTTTTTCTCGAGTACGTACATCAAAAATTGTTGTTGTAGTTCGCGTCGAAATCATTGCGGCCAATTAAGCACATCTTGTTGATTTTCATTATGTTCATTCATTAATTAAATTCATTCATTCCACTTTGGCGCTCAAGTAGCGGCGGCAGCCACTCATTAAAAATACGTGTTAATTACATAATTTTCAATATTTAACGCCGCACACACAAAATGCGGCGCCTCCGCAGTCCAGCGGCAATTTTCTGTAAAATGTAGTCTAACAGTTTGTTATCAGTGCGCTTTGCTGTGAGCGCGTAGCGGAGCACATTGAGAAAAGGTGTTCGCATAACAAGTCAACGGCTTGAATTCAAAATTGAGTTGGTGCTCCGCACTAGTTATCAGCAATTGCTACCCCCTGCCGCGCTCGCCAAATTCAAACCATTTCAATTATGCTATCGCCTTCGGGGTTCCCTTCGGTCGTGCCCCCATCAATTCGTACACATTCGCGCGTATCGAAACAGCTCGAGTGTGTGTCATAGATATCCCCGTATGCAGTCGCTAACTTTCAGCTAAGCGTGCCGTACGTTCTGCCACTTTGCCGCCATTGGTTTTCTTTCCATTTTCTATTTACTCGGTTTGATGTGAAACGTGTTAATTGAGACAGCGAAAAAATCACACAAAAATATCAAAACAATAAATAGCACAGAATTAGAGCCGAGGCGAACGAACGACCCTGCCAGCTCGAATGTAGCTGAGTAATAGAAGCGGCGATAGTGCGCGCGGAGAGGGCTGCAGCCACATCCATCCATCCATCCAAATCCAACTGGCCGAGTGTAAAAATAACAACGATTGCGGCGAGAGTGTTTTCTGAACGACTAATAATACAGCAAAAGCAAACGCCGATTAAAGTTGTGTGTGATTTGGTCGCTCCATTAATTTGTGGCATTTGTCATTCGCTTGCGGCCGGCCGCATGTATTGCAAAACCTGAGCCGGCTGTCCGATTGTTTCGCCACTGCTATACAGCACTAATGCACTCATACATACTACATACATACAAAAACATTTATAGATGCAAAGTGGCACGCTTTGGTGGCCATTAGAAAGTGTGTAAATTGATAATTCTACATGAAAATGGCGCGAGCGTCGCTGCGGTCGGCGCTAATTTTAGGTAAATTCCGATTTCGCACATTATCAAAACAAATTGCAAGCAAATATTTGACATTTTTGCTTTGTTTGTTGTGCCGCATGCGTTTCACGCTCTTGGGGCACGTTGCAGCTGCAACTGCGGCATGCAGCATTTTGCCGTCACTTAGCAGCGCCGTGTTAAATTTCTCGCCGGCGTAATTTGCAGCTGCATTTCACTTTCTAGGCGCTTTTTCCGCGCTTGCATTGGGGTCATTGTATCTGAAATTTGAAATGTCTGTCTCTGCGTCTGCAATGTTTGCGACTTGGACCCACTCGCTGATGACTATATGGGATTTGGAATCAGCTGACGCATTAACCCTTTCGCTATTTTGTTGCCATATGGCAACATGCTACTTTGTGGACGTCTGCATCCTCTATGGTTGCAAGAATACATTTTTTTGTTGGTCTTTAAAATAGTTTAAAGTTTTAGGAAAAATAAGAAATTAATAAACTGAATATTTAAGCTTAAAGAAGAGAAGTATACACGTTTTTTTAATGGTATATCTTGGCGAAGTAAAGGAAGAAGAAGCAGAAAAAATTAGAGAACTTTTTAATTTGACGTTTTCTTTCAATTTAGATACTTTTTTTAAATTTTTGCTGAAGTAAATGAAGAAATATTCAAATTTTCGTTATGCGTAAAAAGTTTTATGTTTAAGTAATTATTACAGCCACAACGATGTGGTTGCTCTCATAGAAAAACACTCTAAAATACGGGGTCCGAGTATAAAAATAAAAAAATTTCTTATGGAATGTTACTAATATAACCACATAGAAGCCTAAGACGTAAAATTTAAAATTTTAACTTTCCCCAGTAAAAACCTTTAGCGAAAGGGTTAAGTATTTTAATTCCCCAAAAATGTGTTTTCTACACATGTGAAATGTTAATACTTGAATTTAGCCACATATGATGGTCGATAAATGTTTATAAATGCTTTCGTCCTTGACTCGCTGCACTGTGCTCAAGCGTAACCGACCTAAATTGTTTTGACAAAAATAAAATTCAAACATAAACAATGGCAACAACAAAAACAGCGCAACTAAAATTACGTTTTTATGTTGCATGCTTTGAATGTTGTCTGTGTGTGTTGTTGTTTGTGGTGTTTGCTCGGTTGCGGTTAGCAAAATTGCTGGTCACATTGCAGCCAGCCAAAAGGCGCCTTGCCAATATTTCATAATTTGTGCCAGTTTTTGTCTGTGACATAAGACGAATCAATTTGAATAGAAAGAATGCAGCGCTACAGGGTGGAAAATACAGGTGCTTCAGGAAATTAATCTAAAAAAATATAAAAAATAAAGTCTAAAAATGTTTTGCATAAACCTGGATATCCACTTTTGGTACCTATGCTATCACTATTTTTTAAGATATAATCCATTGATCATGCATACCTACAAATATTTTTTAGCAAAGCCTATACCAGGCCAGTATGACATTTTTACTTTATTTACTTTAAAGGATAGTCGAAAAGTGTCATAAATTTCTATTGAATGGAATAAGCTCCTAAATACAAGGGAGATAAGAAATTTTCTTGAACATTTCTTATATTTCTTGATCTGTTTTTATAAGATATTTTTGACCTTATAACTCGAAAAACATCAAAATATGTGCTGCACCTTTTCTGACTGACGGTGACTGTAGGTATGTAATTGTTGAATCTATATCAACCACATTAATCGCTTCAAATTGAACTTGTGCAATTTTTTGCTCAAAATTCGGTATACGTACTCATATCTTTTTTGGGCTCTTGACATTGCCAAAACGCAGGCCCAACTGTTCTTGAGATCACATGCTCCTGATGCACTGAAAAAAATCATGGCAATAATTAATTTGTCTCTTCTATTTTTAATGGCAAACAAAAGATAATTTCGCGTTTTTTTGTATCGGTCGATTAATTCAGATACAACAAAATGTCTTCAATTTAACCTGATTTTTGAGATGTTTGATCTCAAAAGGTCAAATAAATATTGAAGTAAGTTGAGTGAGACAAGTTATTCCAAAGTTGTGAATCCAACAATACTAAATACTACAAATTTCAAGACAAGAAGCGTCTCTGACTTCTGTACAGATCGAAAGCTTTCCTTTTGTTTCGAGTTTATTTGGTTCACAGTGGTTATTATTTATGGAGAAAGGTAGGTAGGTAGAAAGGAACATCTTGTTTTATAGAAAAAGGTTCTTACTTAAAACAATAATTGAAAAAGTACTTAAAAGAAAGTAATATTGTAAATTGAAATAATGACTTTTTTTTTGTATTTTTTATGTATTTGAAATCCACTAAATTTTTCTGGATTTTGATAAAAATCAAATTATTTCAAAATCCTCAAATGTTCTGAATTCCCTCCTTCCTTAAGACAATTAATTTATAAAACTGAAGTGCATACCATACATAGTTTTTGCTTTAAAATTCGGAACCCAGGTGTTGTTTGGTGTGAAAACCTGAAAACCTAAGACCAAAATGTTGTCTTTTGGCATAAATATTTTTCTCTCAGTTACATACAGAAATTTGAACACAAAGTCTCCGTTCCTGTAAAAGTCTCCAATGACTTAAGAATACTTTATGTTCCAGAATATATTTGTCTTTGAAAACCCAGAATAACCGTCTGCCGTTTAGAATGGTTCCCAAAAATGACAACTGGCATACTTTCTCCTTCTTATCATGGCATGTGGACATTTGCCTTCTAAACAATTGAAAATTCTGTGCATATTTTCCGCGTGTATCAGCGCTGGGCATGTTCGTGATCCCTTTGAAATTATCAAGTTTTACTCGTATTCTGCATTAGACTTTCAGCTAGCTAGCCTTGCCAACTGGCACATTTATTCAGCTGTGTTTGTGTTTCATTCAATTGTATTATAAATATCGCCATTTCACGTCTTTAAAGGCAAAAATGCTTTTAAGCCATTAGGTACGCCTCGTCTGTTTGTTTATTTGCAAACGTTTCGGTGCACGAGTATATTTGGATTTTTTTTGCGCAAGTAATTTCGCATTTGTGGCGTGAAAAAATAATAAAACTGAACTTGGCAAAAACATATTCAAAACAAATAAAAAATGCAAAAACTGAAATGTAAAATACATTTAAAATGTCAACATTATTGGCAATCGCTCATTCTCCTAACAGAAAAGGTAAATAAATTCCGTGCCGTGCTGCGGGCAAATAACAACGCAATCGCCGAGCGAATGACTGAATATTTACTGGGAAGGCAGATAAAGCCTATCGCGAGTATTTATGGCCGCATGCCGACTTCCATGTACAGGAATAACCTAATTTTGCGGCCGTACCTCACATTCCGAAGAACAACTAAAGCCGATCAGAGCTCGATTCTGACAAAACAGAAACCGCCGCACTGTGTGCTTCAGCGCCATTTGACATTAATGCCGCGGCGGAGTGCTCGATTTTCTAACAATTCCGCTGGAAACTTGAGAGTAGCAAACAATATCTGCCTTTTCAAAACAATTTTTTATATCTTATCACAATGCCCGAAGCATTTCTTATTTTTGACGAGTTGCTGTAATCAGCACAAATAAAATGATAAAACACGCACATTTTTGTATTTTTGTCGCTCACGCATGTAGCTTCGCTTGACTCATGTAAGCTCGTAAATTCCACTCTTCAGGTGCTTAACCCAAATGTCTGCTCGCGGCTCTGGTGGGCCGCTGCAAAGGAAGCAATGGCCGTTTCGCTATTGAAACGGGGAAGCGTTGTGTAAAACGAAAGAGAAAAAAATTGTAATAAATTATGAAAATGTGCAGTGCTGCTTTCCACGGCCGTAGGTGTAGCCACGCTGCATTTCGTAATCGAAGCAGCGATCGAGCATAATTAATGCAGACGAAAATTCACAGCAAATACTCATGGAAATCGTATGGGAAATGCAGCGCACAGTGGGCGCGAACCGCCCAAACTTGGCTGTGATTTTAATGACCCATATCACGTGCTCGTCTCCCTTGCTCGCCGCAAGCGTTCCGCACTGAAAGTGAAACTGCTTCCCGCTTGCTTGATGCTTTTTGGCCGTTTCTGCTTCTGGCGGCCGCTACCATTTGATTACAATGCAAACGACTTTAGCACAGCATCGGTGCGCGGCTGCGTTGCTGCAGTGACGCTCTTTGCAGTTGGCATTGTTTCAATGTGGCCGTTATTAGCAACCGGTTGCCAGTTGCTCACTCGGTGGCCTCACTTCCCCATTGCCCGATAGCGGTAAGCGTTGTCAGCAGTAAAACAAGAAACGCACATCATGATTGATTGACTTCAATTGCTAAATGCCTGTTTTATAATCTTTGATTTTGCTGTTTTATTTCTCGTTGTTGTTGTTGTTTTAATGTGGGGCGTGCACCTGAAATGTTATGCTGACTGCTAAATAAGATAAATAAAAATGTTGACTACCATAAAGTTGTTTGCTTGTCTGTTTTATTTTTAATTTAGTTTTTTATTTGATCAGCAGTATGAAATTTGAAGCCAAAGGTTAAACGTTCTGCAGCGAGTAATTAGTTGTCGATGTGTTGTGGTGTTATGCGGCCCTACAGTTGGTCGATTGGCGATGTGCCTAGTAGGAGCTTCTATTATTCTCTATGTTGTGAAGCTCTTTTTGAGAAAAAAGGTTTATGTGTAGGTAAAGAAAGCTTTAGGTTTCAAAACTACGATTCAGCTAGGGTTCACTTCCAGAAGAATGTGAATATATGTCTCTACAGATCACTTCCAGAATCATTTGGGCAAATTTTTGATATATTTTCGGGTCATGAAATCAGTAGAAAAAAATATGAAAAATCTATCATCACGTTGTAAATAAGTGTAATTTTTTATAAAAATAATAACAACAACAACATATTCATTGTTCATACATATTTAGTTTGTGAATTCCTTAACCCTCTACTGCCCCATACGGCCTTAAGGCAGGGTCCACAAAAACCTAGAAAAGTCCACATAAATTTAAATAAAATTAGAAATAATTATTTCGCGAAAAGTAAAGAAAAGAAAATATTATTAAAAATACTTTTCGTTAAAAGATTAAAACAAGAAAATTATGAGTGAGTACCTTGTAATGTAATTTATTGATTTGAAGTGTTTTATAATGAAAAAAAAAGGATTTACAGTTACTTTTTCGGCTTGGG
The DNA here is from genome assembly GCA_964056695.1 of Melieria picta. Taxonomy (NCBI): domain Eukaryota; kingdom Metazoa; phylum Arthropoda; class Insecta; order Diptera; family Ulidiidae; genus Melieria; species Melieria picta. Next base: position 4,451,081 of record OZ057398.1, read on the forward strand.
AAAGCAGACTGCCTTTAGGCTGCATCAGGCACCAAAGCGGAAAGATTTAATGCATTTGGTCACTAGTATGTGGTTTCCGTTTTATAGACAATCGGCATTTAAAAAAAAAAATTGTCGGTTTTATGGGACAAAGAAGTACAGGAAGTTTTAGAAAACTTGGATTCCGATGTTTTCGAAGAAACTGATGAAGAAACCGTTAATGAAGTGTTAGCTATGTTAGATTCAAAGTTCAAAATAGGAAATTTAGTTAAAAGGAGAAATTTGTTCTCTTTCATTTGATACCCATATCTTCATCATTGCACAACGGCAAATATTTAAAAAAATATTTGAAATATGTATGTCCTTAAAATTTAAAAAGGACTTTGGGTCAGAAAATGAAAAACTGACTATGCCAGGATATTATAAATGACCTCTAGTTTCACGTCTATATCAACAATTGGATGGGTCTCGGCAAAAATGTTTTTTTTTTTGTCGCACGGTGTAATAAATGTATGTATGTATGAATGTCACTGCTTCATAACTTTGTCATTTTTCTTTCGATTCTATTGATGTTAGGCTTAATATTTGCTCAAATAATATATAATTCATCATAAATTTTGAAACCAGAGCAGATAATTTATTTTATCCATAAAAAAATCATTCAAAAATTTATGATTTTGAAAATGGTCGAAAAATTCACAACTTTTTACAACTTTCACCGTCAGTAACTTCCCCAAATCTTATCTGATTTGGACAATCTATATATCGTTGGAAAGGCTAAGGTATTATCTTCTGACCGCCGGACAGCTTGTGTTAGTCGGATGATTCGTTTACGAGATATGTGCTCATAACTGAAACAATTGGGGAAAAACTGGTTTTTCGAAGATTTTTCGAAAACGCTTCTTAAAAAAATTTTGGGATTTTCAGTTTCGTGTTTAGCGGCCCGAAGTTAGTCTAGAAAACACTTTTATTTTTAGGTGCATTTTTCGTATCGAGTAGTGTAATCAATAAAACGTGAAACTGTTCATCAGTTAAATTGTTTAGCTTATGTGCCCAGTACGGCCTTAAGGCACGCAAATTTACATAGGTTTCACGCCCACACAGAAGCAAATTTTTTTAGTTTAAAAATTTCCCCTTCTTATGATTCTAAAATTACATGGTGAACAATTTTGCGACTTAAACAAAATTGGGGCAGTAGAGGGTTAAGTTGTGCAAAGTCGGTTTGGTCCCATGAAACACTATTACTTGATGCGTAGTGTCTTTACTGTAATAACTATGTTGATGATTGTTTTCCTTCGACCAACGATTTGACAATGTCCCACTCTACAACATGAGATGATTTAAAGTGCCGCCCCTAAGTGTTCCATGTTCTGTACCCCAAACCGATGACAAAGTTCTATCGATATAAATTTCAGTATCGCAAAACTTCTACTAGTTTCTGTATTTACTTATTTCTGATTTGCGTGTAAGCTATGTAAATGAGTTACCTGTGTTAAAAATGCTGATGATGAGATAGTAACGAATCTTGTTATTCTCACACCTATTATTAAACGCTTTTGTGTGCTTGTCTGACGTCATGCTGCTGTCAAGTGTGGCCGTTAAAGCTGTACCTGCAACTGCTCTGAGCATGGCGCTGCAGTTTATGATTTAGCAATTACACAATCAATGGCCGAGTAATGGCTGCTAGCCAGTAATTACGATAGAAGCAATAATGAGCAGATTTTGCTCACTAACGGCAAACACATCTGCCGTGTCTGAGTTGGGTCTGAATTGGCTGGCAGCTGCATGCTGCATGTTGCATGTGTGCTGTGCGCCTTTGCGTGCTTATCCGATAGCGCTGCGCACATTTCACCACCGACTCGCTTATTACTTTCCACCGATTTCTACCCTCGCCGGCTGCGCGTTATTGGCAATTTCGATGCTGCAGCTTGCCAATAACTTTTGGACTGTGTTTGATTTGTCCGTCTGGCGGCAGTGTGCCGTGCACGTGCCGCAGCAGCGCCGGCATATGATTCTGCGCTCCAATCAATAAATTTATACGCATAAATATTGCAATCTGTGCGTTGCTGCGCTGCGCTTTCGATGGCCCACGAATGCGTTTGTTTTGCTATCTGGCTGTGTATTGTCCATGTTCTGGGCCACTTGGGTGCATTGGCCTTTGTGTGTGTGTGTTGTGTTTTTCTGCTCACGTCATCCAACCAACTGTTTGTCCTTTTCATTTGAGTTTGATTTCGTTATTTTGGGCACAAATCGGCTTTTAGGGTAAGAACGATGTGGTTTTTTTACCTGCCCAGCTGTTGTGAGTCATGCGCTGGGGTGCGTATGTCACAGACGCAGGCGCAACTTTTTACTATACAAACAGTTGTTGTTGGTTTTATTTAGAAGTTGTGCTTGTCTTTCAGCCGTTATTCCCTCAATAGCCACATTTCTACTTACCGCTGCGGCATTTGTCGTTTGCGTTATGCGCGCACACGTTTTCGCGTTGGGTTTCCTTGCTTCTTTCGAATGCCTCTGCTTATCAAAATGTCGTTCCGTTTATTTGATGCTGAAGCGGCTGGTTGTCCTTTTGTTGTGCGCCCTGACACGTTCCGAACCCAGTGCGCCGGTCCACTCGAGCGTTTGGCGCTTGCAGCATTTCTGTGGCTATGTGAATGCGGCAGCTGCGGCGGTGGATCAGCTGTGCTGCTCACCCTTGCGGCTGTTTTGCCTGCTCGCTGTGCTACGCGCAGGCGCGCGGGTTCTTTGCCACACCAACCAGCCAGCGTCATGGCGTTGTGAGTTCCATTTGAATTTCTAGTTTTCGCTGGGACGGCAGTAGCCGCGCAACAGTGCGTAAAGTCGACGTTTTCGAAAAGTTTTCTTTTTATTTTTCTATTGCTTTGTGTTGCTTTAAAGTTTATCAATTTGAAATTTAACGCTGAAAAATTAATGCAATTTACTTGTGCACATAAAAATTTTTGTTCAACACTTGAACATTATTTCCCAAACTGACCATTTCTCAGCCAACAACGTTTGCATACAATCACGTAATAGCCATTCGACTGGTCTGTACATTTCGTTCATTTTGTGCGTCCATCTGGCTGCCGTTTGTAATGTGCCCGGAGTGTTTGTGTTGTGTTGTGTAATGAAGTGAAATTAAATTCGGTTGCAACCTGCAGTCTGCGCAGTTGGCGTGCGAGCCGCGGCACACTGCACGTCGGCCGTTGCGTGCAACAATTAATTTGTGCATTAAACACATTTACAAAATGTTGCCAAAATATCATTTACGTATATTTACTTGAATGCATAAATCGGCTTGGCCAGTGAAAGAGAATGGGTTGGGCAGACAGCCAGTTGGCCAGGTGAGCTGGCAGCAGGCAGGCACAATTTAATAGGAAAAGTAAACAAACAGTTACGAGGAATTGTGCAACATGCGACATTCGTGCCTTATAAAATCGTACTGAGACGATCGAAAGGACAATGAAATCATTCTCCACTTGTCCTGCTCTTTGTATAAGACGAAAAAATAGATTAACCCTTTCGGAACGGAGTTTATTTTGAAAACTGCAAGTTGCAATTTGGGGATAAACAATTAAAAATAAACAATTAATAATTCGAATAAAAATTTTGCTTGGGTCATAAGATCTGAATAATTGTTTTAAGGGGTATTGAAAACTTGGTGGGAGGTATTATTCCAGTAGATAGATAGATAGATTGATTCTTTATTCAATTGTTTAACAAATATTACAGAAATAATTATGGATTAACAAAAGATAACAGTTATAATAAAGAATTTACGACAATGACTTTTAAGTCGTCTGTCGAAAAAAAAGAAAATACATTACTTTAACCTTCACACTGTCACTATTAACATATGTTAATATTTCAATTTTGATTTTGCTATAACTTTTTAGTTTTAAGTCCGATTTTCATGCGGCTTCGGCTCGGTGGCCAATTTATCGAGCTCTTTCTAAATATGTAATCAGAAAACTAAAAATTTTATTTTTTCCATCTTTTTTTGAGCTAAGTTGGTAAGCAAAAACATAAAATGGACTGTGCTAAAGAGATTTTAGGTTCAAATGTGGAAGGGGGAAAAGGGAGGAATGGGGTTTCAGCCCCCACAAAGTGGGCGAATTTGTTGCTTTTTTTAAAGAAATGCCATAAAAAGTGCATTTTCAAAGATATTCTCACAAAATTTTGAATTTAAGATTTTTAGATAATTCCACATCACATATCCACATATCCGAACAAGATCGGGCAACTATAACATATAGCTGCCATAGAAACGATCGCTCAAAAATGTGTTGCATTGCGATTTGTACAAAAGGGCTAAACTATGTAACTATGGTTACAGATTTGCCACAGGAATTATAAACTGCGATGGTAAAAATTTCGTTTTTTGAAACTTTTGAACGTATCGGTTGACAATTGTCATAGTTGAAGTGTAAATGGCAGATGAAAAAAAAGAATTCAAAGTTCTAAGTGCATCGTCGTTATGTCGGTAAGCGTTTTTTATTATTATTATTTTATTATTTATTATTCTTTTGTACTGCAGGAAGCTACAAAGAATTTAACGCAGTAATTAAGGAATTAAGAATCCATTTTATTAAAAATTTGCTTAAAAATTATTAGTTATTTGAACATTTATTACATTTGGTTTGCACCATGCTGTGCTCATCGCATACTGGTTTCTAGCTTTCTAGCTGGTTGGTAGCTTTTTATATATCTCCTTTTCAAAATTGTACACCTACCCAGAAAATGTGTTATATTTTCTAACTCGTTCAAATCACAAAGATTGCAGTTTAGATTTCTGTGTATTATTCCAGCAGTCCCGAAAGGGTTAGGGGTTTTACCATATACAATTTGGCTGATATTTTTTTGGTAATTGATTCAGCTTATCACTGGTTCCGGTTCGAGATCAAACGGAAGGGACGAGATACTGTAGTTCCAACCCATCCCATCTTTCCAGTACAATAACCACAAATTATGTACAGATCTATTTAAAATAATCTGATTTGTTCTAGTAATAATTAAAATTTTTCCAAAATTATAACTGAAATTCTCCCTCTTCTTCTTCTCTCTCTTGCAGATGTCACTAACGAAGAAGGATCCGTCGTTACGTGTGGCTGCCAATGATCCGCATCTGGTTAGCCTGGGTGGCGGACGTTTGAGCACGGCAGTCACCATACATTACATACCCATCGGTAAGTGCTTCAATAGCTGTGATTTATTTTGTCACGAATTTTTAAATGCCACACACAACATGCGTTGAAGCTCTTCAAACTTCGCATTTGGAATGTTGATGAGCTCACAAAAGCGATAAACTCAAAAGTAAACAAACAAACAAATGGCAAGAAAACCTGATATAAGCCCAACGCACTGAGAGCTAAATACCATTGATCTCAAGGTCATATGTAAAGTGATAACACCGAAAAAGCTCTTCGCAAAACTCGCAATTGAGTTCACATGTTTCGAGCGGCCATTCTTAGTGATAAATTTGCCCTTTATAGCCTATTTTTGTTGCTGTTTTTTGAAAGAAAAAACAGTCGCATGACTCGAATGAGCACATTTCTAACATTATCTGTCTGTTTATTGATACAAGACACAGACAAAGACTCTCAATTCAGCCATTACGAGCAGTGAGTCGCTGGCCATTTTCCTCGTACTTCTCGCAGTCAAAAGCTCAGTTTTGTTTTGCGACATGTGTTTTCTACTGTTGTTGTTTTTCTTTTGTATACATTCCCAGAAAAGTACACAATCGTGTTTAGGAGTAATGCGTGTATGACTTCATTCTCTTGCGGCCTGACATATGGGTAAAGATTTCAAAAAAGTTTTGCTATGCATTTGAGAAATCAGTGGTTTTTGTGTAGCCGGTAACATTCATCGTTTGATGCCTTGGAACAAGTCAGTTCGCAAGCCATATTGAGCGCAAAGTCAGAACTCTTACTTCTTAAACCTTAACAAAACACTAAATTCGCTGTTTTATTGCAGGTGAAATGACCATCGGCTCATCGTTCAATTGCAGCATCAGTCTGAACGGTACCGGCGTACGGCCCACGCATTGCACCATCTATCGCAGCGAAGAGAACGAGGTAACCCTTGTGCCCGAGCAGGATGCGCGGGTGCTCATCGATGGTACCAAAGTAACACGCGATACGAATCTGACGCAGGGCGCTATGATCACCATCGGCAATTCGAACTACTTGCGTTTCAACAATCCAGCCGAGGCCGAGATGATGCGTTCCGCCATGGGCTCCAACGAGCGCATCTCAATGCCACAGATCGACTTTACACAGGTGCCGCAGCGCGACTCGTCCAAGAGCACCGGTTCGAGTAATGGCAGTGCCGACCCGCGTCAGTCGCTCACCATCGACACGTTTTACGAGGAATACATCAGTCCGGGACCCAACTCACAGATGACCATGTCGATGGGTAGGGAGCCCATGAAGAACGTGTCGTTGGCCAGCAAGTCGTTGTTCAACAATGTGGCGCCCATCGACATCAACGGATTGCAGTGCCCGAAGGTGTTCACCGCCGATTTGGTGACGGTGAATATGCCGGCGAAGGACGTATTGGGTCAGAAGTACGCAAACTTTGCCAAGAACTTGGCAGAGAACCTGCGCAGCGATAAGAACGTGAATGCTTTACGCAATAATCAGCTCAGTAACAATCTGAAGCCGAATGCGAGTAGTCAAAATGTGCCTGGCAATTACGTGAACATTCCCAGCACTTCCAACTTCATTCAGAACAGCAACAGCTCCACTGCCAGTGCGCCCGTAAATTTTGGCGGCACTGAATACTTGACCAAAGTGAACAATACCACACCGCTGCGTGGCACCACGAATCACCACAACATCAGCGCCTACGACCGGTACCCGAAGCCAGGCACCTACGGCGGCCTGCAGATCTTTCCAATGAATGGCGTCAATACGGAAATCAACAACGGCTCCACGAACGCTTCGCCTTTGCACAAGTCCATTGCGTACGAGATGAGTTCGCCGAGCATGCAGCGTCGCAACTTATCGAATCTGAGCAGCTCCGAAAGCGAGCGCCTCGAGGATATGCTGAAGATATGCACCGAGTACGCCGATCGGCAGAACCAGAGCTGCAGCAGTGTCACCTCATCGCCTATAGTACAAAATCGCATCAAGACAAACGGTTCACTGCCACGCGACAAGAAGTCGCCCTTTTACCACGACCTCTCCGGCACACAGCTGCAGCAATCATTTTCGGGCAGCAACAGCAACTTGCAAACAAAAACGCAAAACGGTCCGGTGTCCACCTCGACTGGCTATGAGAACGTGCGTTTGGGCAGTCAAAACCGCGTCGAAGTGGGCGGTCAGGTGCTGGGTCCCAGCTCACCCAAAACCGGGTATGAAAATGTCATTGGGAAATATGTGCCGCAGAGTCCACGCACCAAGATTCGCACCACTTGCATGTCGCCCAAGAAGGAGCAGTCCTTCAGCAACGCTTACGGTCAGCCGCCAGCTGGCCAAACTAAACCGCCACTACTGCCAAAGCCGACCAAGCAGAGCGAGTACGAGCAGCTGATCAAAACGTTCGAGGAGAAGCTGAAGTTGGAAATGTTGGCCATCGAGGAGAGCAGCCGCTATCGGCCACAGTCGAGCAACGGACCCGCGTCGGCGGAGCACTCACCCAGCAAGCGGCTAAACAAAAACATTAACAATTTAACGTTGAATCTGCAGGAGCCGAGCTCGTTGCAAAACTCGCCTAAATTAAATAAGAAGCCAGCACCAGCGCCCAGGATACGAAATAAAACGGCGGGAGCGGTGTCCATAGAAAGTGCCAGAAGTATGCTGCGACCACCAACTGCAGCTGCGTACAATCACGTGACAATTGCGCAGGCGCAAACCATCAGCGTTAAGACGGCGGAAAGTGGCAACGATTTGGATCAGCTAAATCAGACACGCAAGGAGCTATTGGTGCGCGTGCTTGCGCTGAAGAATGAAATTTCGGAATTGCAAAAGCAGGAAGATGAGGTGCTGAGGGAGGTGAGTTGATGCAAAATTAGTAGAGGCAAATAAATGTTGTTTTTCAAATGTTTTTGTATTACTTAAAGCTGGATATGGAAAAGGCGCTCGTAACGGCTGAGGTGAATTCGGTAGGCGACTCTGTGGGCGAATTGGAGAATCAACTGGATGCTTTGCGCAACAAAATTCATCGCCTGGAAGCACAACGGAATGCCACACGTGTTATGGAGGAAAATCAACAGGCCAAGCTGAAGCAGTCCATAGAAATGAAGCAGGATCAAGTGAGAAAGTGGGTATCATTGACTTAAATGATCTCACTTCTACTCTAATACTAATGATTTTTCTTGTTTAATTCGCAGGTTGAAGTCCATGTTGCAGCAGAAACCGAATAATGACTGCCTTAAGGAGGAGCTGCACAATGTCAGCGATTCGTTGGAAAATGATCGGAAAACCTTTGAAGACTTGGAGTTTCAGTATCTGGAAGAGGAGTCCGAGTGGCACGCTTACCGTGAAGATCTGCACGCTGAGGAGACAGCGTTAACGCTAAAAGCGGAGGAGAAACGCATTGAACTGCAGCATCTTGAAAAGCAAGAACTTGTGAATCAGTCCATGGATGCAAAATCGCTGAAAAATAAATTAATTAGCACCTACAATGAATTGAAGTGCCACCAAGAGCGCCTTAAAGCAGTTGAAAGTCATATATGTGACATAACCGGCCAATTGCAAGTGAACTCTTCCGACGACGATGACAGCGTGGACGACAAGTTGTCTGCATCCACCGCGTCACCACCACTGCACAGCAATCTCGGTTCGGGCGTGATGTCGCAGTCACTTTTCGGGTCTGCGGAGCTGCTTTGCCCGAAACGCAGCAGCGAGGACATCATGTCGAAGAGCGTGAACGAGAACATGTTCTTTAACAACAAAATTGAACTGCCGGTTGCTCAAGCGACCAGCACACCAAAACGGTCGCACCTGAAAGCGGTGACCATCGACGATGCTGAACTGCAAAACAGCAGCATTCAGTTCGCAGATGACACCCAACTGCGTCCAAAGTGTAAACTGAATGGCGACGATGCGGCGGCGGAAAATGAACGAGTAAAATTCAATTTATCGTTGGGTAGCGATGATTTCGAAGTGAATCCACTGGAAAGGCGTGTGCCATCGCAGGACGACATCGATCGAATTTGCAAAGTAACAACAAACGCACCCATATCGACGAAAGGAGCCAGCACAAAAATCTTCGACAGCATTAAGGAAATCGAACGAAATCGCCAGTTATTGTTGGCGCAGCAAGGTATAAATCCGCAGGTTATTGGCTGTCGTGTTTGTGTTGTGATTGATGGAAAGTTTATATTTTTAGGACATCACGTTATCGAGCATGAGCGGCAGAAGATAAATGACTTGAAGAAGAAATGTCACGATGAAGCACGCGCTCAATATTTATCGATGCTGAGCAGCGGCAGTGCAGAGTAAGTAGGGGTGGAAACAATACAATTTTCTAATGAGTGCCGGCGGAAAGGTGCTTTTACGTGTGGCTTATGTTTGATTGATTTGGGGTTTATTTTTTTACATATGCCAATGGAACTTTCCCGCGAGCACCCAGATGAAAAATTCATAAATTGTGGTGGTGTTACTGGGCGGCGCTTAATTTGCTGGGGTGCAATAACCTGCAGAGTGAATTAATGCAGTGCCTCGCTGCAATGCGCGGACGACGTAGGCACAACGCACGCTGCATTTTGTAGACAATTGAATTTATTCATTAAATTGAATTAGCTGCGTTTGTGCATATATGTACATAAATGTACGAGTACTATATGTGTAGTAGATGCTGGTCGTTGCCCATTCAGACGTGCCCATTCCGCAGCATGCGTGAACTAAATGACACTATTGCTGCTACTGCACATTTGACTTCTTCAATAGCGCCAATTGAAGCACAATACGAATGCTGCAGTTGGATGCGAGCGATGCATATGTGCGGTCGAAATAATAGCGCAGTTATAAGCCTTCTTTTTTTTATTAAGTGCTAAATATTTTCATAGTGAAGTAACCAATTAACGATATGCTTTATGTAGAAAGTGAATTTGTTTGCTACTATGTCAGCATGTCAGAGCTTTCAATTTGTCAAAGCTACTAAATGAGGAACACACGTGATAAGCCACAGAGAGAAGCAACGGAAGTGGTCGCAAGAGATCTAACTAATTTTAAGTAGTCGACCCAAACCGAATCGCAGAGCAGCTAAAAGTAAAGTTGTTGCATGTATTGCATACAGCAAGCAAGAACTGCTGCAATATATTTGACAACAATATATTCAATATTCAACGATTCAATATATTTTACTTCCACACATTCATAATAACTAGTAAATTGAGTGCATAGATTTATTGAATATTTTAAAACATGTTTATACTGTCTTTAGATATGTTCATAAATTTTTCTTTGTGCAACTTAACTTTTCTCAAAACTCATTTAATTTCACCCAATTTTATGCGTTCTGAACGTAGCGCTCCTCAATGTCGATTTAGTGGAAAATGCTTTCGATTTCTTAGTTTCACGTTACTCTCTGCTCCCGTCGCCTTATCACTGTGCTTCGTAGAGCATTTCTCATCTGCGCTAACGGAAAAATTTCGGCGCATTCGCCCTCAATGTGTGTCGATGGGGTTTGCCGTCGCTCCGACGTTGGATTTGGCTTCGGCTTTGCAGTCACAATACAAATTAATAACAAATAAAGTCTGGCATTCGGCGTACTTTGCATTTGCTTTACAAATCTGCCTTCCTATTCAAAAGCGGCAAGTGAAACCGGTTCGAGAACTACTCACGCGAGCATAAGCCATTCGTAATTTTGAAAATTGCCGCGACAAAATTCAACTGGTGGCTTACTTATTGTGGCGACCGTTGAGTGCGTTCGCACTCCATGCACAGCGTGCGGGAAAGTGTAAGCGACGGCAAAAGCTACAGTGACACAGTGGAATGTGTGTGCATGCAGCGGCGATCGGAGTGGCGCTGAGTGAGCGCATGATTCAGTCTGCAATTTTCAAGTCGTCGAACTGGTGGAGGATCGCCTCGAGAAGCGCGCTTTGCAATCGAAATCGGGTTCGAGCCGGTTAACGAGGCCGCATTGTGTATAAGAAAAGTAACATCTCTTAATGACGACAAATCAAACGACAGCAACAAATAAAAGGCTACATAGCAATTTGTTTGCATTAGAGCAAACGATGCCACTGTTAGGAGTTTGTGCTGAAAATTTGCATAGTTAATTTGCACCGCCGAAAGCGCACAAAAACTGAAAGATTTGTGTTAATTTATTTTTAAAATCCATTGTGCACACATTCGTCATCGTACAGTGGAACTGCAAAAATATCATATAATAAAAATGTTTTGTTGTTCTATGCGACTGTTTTCGGTGCGCATGGCAGCGCAGCTCGACGTCTAGCGATGGTGTCGGCAGATTAGCGCCGGCCTCCGGCGCAGCGTTGAGCACAGCGCATGAGTTCATTTCTACCTTTGCGTGTTTCAATTAAAGCTTTTATCATTTTGTTGCTTTGCTTTGAGCTTTCCACTGCTGTGCGCTGAGAGTGAGTGTGAGCGGTTTGATGTTTGTGTGCCTGTGTTTGTGTGTTGGTTTGCAGTTTGATAAGATTTGCTTATCAGTCGAAAATTCTTCGATTACACACGCATTTATTTGTCGTGTTGTTGTAGCCGCCACCACCTCCGCGCCGCCAGTCATTAGCGCCTGCAGTGCAGCGGCGTGCATTACTCATAGCAAACGCCTCGAGCAGGCACTCGGCGTACGAAAATATCTCTATTTGTACTATACATATTTTAATTAAATCGAAAATGGAAAGAATTTGCGACTTGATTTGCTGGTGAGATATCATGAGTTCTATTGATTTGCTACGATTCGATGCGTATACTTATTTTCTGCAAGTTTGGTAATATATTAAAATATTTGCTTTCATTCTTTGATCAACAGCAGCGGCAGCAACAGCAATCACTCTCCGACCAATTCGAGTCAAACGCAAATGCGCGAGATGCAGAGAATGGAGAGCGAGGAGAGCGCACGCTTGACCGGCAAGAAGAAGGAGAGCCAACAGCTGGCGGGGCAGCGCAGTTCAGCGAGCGGAAACGGAAAGGATACCGGCGACGGCGTGCGGAGCAGTGTCACCGAGGAGAATAGTCAGGTGGGTGCGCCGCATTCGAGTCAGTCAATGAATGAGCACTGGGTGCTCCGGTGATCAGTTGGCGCGAGTATCACTGCTGTCGAATTTCATGCGTTGGCCATGACAATTCGCCGGCATTGAACTACTTTGCGCTGCGTACTGCTTACATGTGGATTATTTGAACTTATTGAAATTATGGCATGCAGCTATCAGCACTTGCGTTCGTTTGCAGGATTACAGTCTGACCATTGGCCACGTTCCAAATTTGCCAAAATCGCACGTAATCGAAATCGAATGTTTTGCATAGATTATGCTATTTTGGTTATAAATATTGAAAACAGCAAGCCAAATTTTGTACCAAAGATGAAGTGAAAATTGCTATACAGAGGGTCGTCAGTATTTGTACAAAGATATTTTGAAAACAATTATTAATTAATTTCGATTATCAAAGCAGTAAGCTCATGTTTCGTAAGTAAGAAAAAAGCTTGGATTTGGCGCGTTCACTCAGGACTAAGACAGAAATAAAAAAGAATTACAAAGATTGACATTTAAAATCTGTACGAAAATGTTTGTTGTTTAAATGGCAAATTCGCCTAATGCGTTTCGAACACAAACGTATGCAGATAACTAGCACAATAGCTCTATAAGATCTAAAGCTCAGTTGGCTGCAAATATCTAAAGCAGGTGATACTTTAAAGGAATGGCATTTTATGCCGATTCCGTTTAGCGAATTTGAAGTTTGCATAACAAAATTGTTTTTACTTTACCAGGTATGTTAATGCCTGCTGAGAGGTAGCGGCTGGTAGGCGGTAGGACATAGAGAGTTAACTGGCTATCGAAAGAAAAACATTTTGTATTTAGAGCTGAGGCGTAATTCAATCATACGATTTATTTTACTTCTTATCTAATACACTAACCACTAAGCCAGGGCCGTTGATATTTCCAGAATAATGCTCCCAATGAACTCACAAAGGTGTTCGATATAGAAACTTGTGCAATCAAGCCGTATTCAATAGACCTGGCCAATCCACAAAGGTTGTATTGTTGTGACGGAAAACATTAAATTGCTTCTCTGTTATTGTTAATCTTAAAACATTTGAGGGAAAGTTATACTTTTATGAACATAGTATACACGGCTACAAGTAAATAGTTTCTAGTTTCGTTCCGTAGTTGTAATTCTTCCTATGAGAAGTGATCTCTCTACTGGTGAAAAATGTCTCAAATCGATTTAGAAATAGAGGCGTCTAAGGAAGAAAAAAGGTGTTCAATGTACTGATATACAAATGCTTTGAACTGTATACACCAAATTTTCTTTCTTACTACGAAATTCCCTACATTCCCTAAATGGTAATTTTGATAGCTTTACATTAGTAAAACGTTCAAAGTTTTACAAATACTTCTCACATTTTATTCAAGTACTGACTTTAGTAATTTAAGACTTTTATGAAATCTCTTTGATCGTTTGTCCCTACTCGTGACTCATGGTGATATCAAATGGAATAATAATAAGTAAACAATCCCTGATGAGACAATGTTCAAAGTAGATCTGAAAGACAAAATTAAAATATTTCGCATCAAATTTGGATGTGTCGATGCGTTAAATGCACTAAATTTTATCAACAACTATGAGTCATTGGTTTATTTGCTGGTTGGACTATGTAGCGAAGATTGAAAAATTGCTTTCAATTTAAAAATAGCTTGCAAGAAATTTAATTATACTTTTTCATAATCTTATTTGCATTGGTTTATTCTAAAAATACACCAATGTTTATTACGTGCGCGCACCTTTCGCGTACGCAACCGCTGACGTTGTACCGCATGTGAGCGTTTTACGCAATGTTTTCTACGCGAACATTGCACACACGTTCCGGCTTCTTCTTTTCAACTCGCACTTGGACATAAACAATTTTTGAAAACTTCCCCAAAAATACCGACGATTCATTCATGATTTGCGTGCGCGTCAAAACGCGGAAGCACTGCCAACCGCGGCTGCACGGCACCTAAATATTTACTTCCGCCGGCCGGCCCACTGGACGAAAATTCCGGGGAAATTACTTGTTTGTCGTTTGGCAGCTCAGTATTTTGATTCAATAGAATCGCGCCCTCTCATCGAATATATTTACATCTTGCACTCTGCCGCAACCGGGAAAACTGTTTACACAAACCACGGCAACGAGGCCCCTCACGTTAATAACGCTTAATCTCCTGCTGTAAAATTTTAATTAAAGCATAATTTATCACCTGGCACGAAACGAAGCAACGGCCGCCATAAAAACCCCATTAAAAAGCGCCAAATCTCTGCGAATTCTCGTTTACATCTCAATTTGCTCGCATTTATTTGTTTTGACTTCGGCGCTCGGCACAACGTGACGCGACTGGTTGTGCTCGTGCGGCCTAACGCCCCTCGGCTGATAATTAGCTTTCACTGTTTTCAACACAGCTTTCAAATGGATTTGTGTTATAGTTTGCGAATTTGTGTATTTGTTGTCGTTGGTGCCACACTCAGCGGCCACTTGATGGGAGAGCGCAATTTATTTGGCGCACGGTACGAACATGAACCAGGAAACAATCAAAATATTTTCTTCTAATGCTCATCGATAGGTGGTCGATCGCACTGTGAGACTTGCCCGCACGTCCAGTGTCTGCCCACGTATGTTTTTTGTTGTGACTTCCCGTATTTGTGCGCGTCATTTGACGCAGCCATTTCCCAGTAGGCATGGGGTGCATCATTCCGCACCACTGTGTGTGCTACTTTTTATTCGCGCCCCAGTATTTGTGTGATTTTCACCTCTAATATTCCACATTCCTGTGGCTGCGTGGTTGGTTAGTCACGAGCTGAATGGTGGGAAATTCGCCAACAGTCCGAGTTCTGCTTCAAGTTTTGCTCGTTAATTTTGTGCGTATGCGTTTTAATTTTTTTAGCCAATTTATTCATTCTCAAATTTTCGTGTTGTTTTCCTCATAATTCACTATTAAACGTACAACAACAATAGCAACAACCACAACAAGCGTGTGTAAACACAGCAAAATTGTGGGCCGGGAGGGCGCAATGCTGTGGACGGGAGGGCTGCTGTCTCTGGACAATAACCGCTTCGCGCAGCTGGCTTGTGGGCCGGGCTGCGCATTATTCATTCCCATATTTCATGTTGATTTGCGCAGATTGTGTGGCGCGCTCCGTTGTTCGACAATAGCCGAAAATTGGCCGCGAGACCATTAGCCCAACTGGCGAAAAACGTTCTTCAGTCGCACTCCAAAGTTCTGCGCGAAACGTTTATAGCTGTGCTAACGAAAGCATAAGATTCGAAAAAGAATTTCGCCATTTTTCGCGAAAGTGTTCAAATATTCTTTAAAAAATTCGGGCAGTGAATTGTGTCAAACTGAAAAGTGCAGAGAAAGTGCGAGCAAAATGTCTGTGTGGATGAATTATGTTAAACGTCGAAGTGCGGACGCAAATCAGCGCCACAAGACCGAATATTATCATCAAGTGAGTTGAGATTTAACGCTAAAGACTCGTTGGTTTTTAAGTCATAACTTAAAATCGATCATAAGTAACCTGAAGTGGCGCGTGGTACCAGTTTAGTGTTGAATTGTTTCAAGTTCATTTGGCAAAGAATTTAAAAGGCCACATGCGAGAGATAAAGGAAAAATTTGTCAAACATGTCAGAAAAAGTTGAAGAATACGAATCACCAGAAGCAAGCTATTTCTGTTTTGACGCAGGTCCGTTGGATGTGAAATTTTCAAAGCAACGTAAACGAGAAAAGGCTAAATATAAAAATATTGAAACAAAATGAACATAAATAAAGATTAAATAAACGTAATGTTGATATTTTATTGTAATATACCGGAATAGAATATAGAAGCTTCCGTGTTACAGAGTTTAATTACTAATAATTACTTCAAAATTGAAAGTAATTAAATATAAAAATTCCGGTTGACTATATATTTGTCATAATCGTATGTTCTTATTTGAATCAGTTTTTGTCAATAAAGGGCAACTAACTATCGGTCAGATCGGAATCTGTACTTTCCCTGCTTCTTACTACCACTATTCCGAATAGGATGGCTTCTCGAGTAAGGGGCCTATAGAGGCTTCAGATGAAGTAAGACTGTACTCATACTCGATAATGAAACATAGGACGACTAGTTTTTCGCAATCATCCGTGTTGTGCTTGTGATTTTTTAAGCGGTTGGCAGTGTTTTCCAGCATTGAAGTTGTTGGCTGTGATCTATTCTAAGCAACTTGGACTTTGACTTTTTGTTTATCCAGGAATTATTGTGACTTATTCACCAATCAGAGAATACTGTAATCAGAGGATACTAAAGTGAAAATACTAATATATAATGAACGTCCTCTGAGAATCTGAGAATCGAATACTGCGCAAAAAAAAATATGAAAACGCCATTATTTTTTACCATAAACTTCTACCTAACTTTAACTTGATATAGTGATCAGGGGATATTGATGACTTCGGCCACTCACCCTTTTCCTAAAGGAAACGTAAAAGGGGCCGAATACGTGGCTTGTTTCATTCAATATTCTTCACCAGCTATTTCTCAGCCACGTACACAAAATCTTTTGTTTTTATCACCATACAAATGTCTGCTATATATATATGTGTACTATATATATTCTAACTTTATACCAACATTTTCCTTAGCCAAAATTCTTCAGTCACGTTGACATTATCATCGCTGACGAATGTCATTTGTTATGAAATATCCTCGTACTTATTTGCTGCTTTGCAGTTAATTTCTTCACTTGTTTTTTATGCTACACCCAACAACAACAACATCCAACAGCAATCTTTATGAAATTCACTTTATTGTCGCGTAAATATCTGGACACATTATTTGGTTGCAAATTTTTCGCTAATTTTCGCTAATGATGCGTGAAAATTGGTACGTGTCAGTGTCGTCTTTTTATATGATTCATTATAAGATGTGATTTGTTTAGCTGGCGCTGGACACTTGCCAAGCGTTAAGAACCGACGACGGTGTCCCGCCTCTTATGCGTTCTGGTAGTCAACATCGGTTGATTTGGTATGCGTGCTTTTTATTTTTAATAGCAAATGGCAACAACAAATGTGAGCAAAGCACAAAGCATTTGCATGTAGGAGGCGACAATCCCCCATTAGTGCGCCATATAATGTGTTAGTGTCTTGTTTTGATCCGTTTTTCCCATACTTTATTACTCGTTAAATTGTTTTGGCCAATTTTATTCGACTTGTCAATATTTGCAAATGTTGTATGTAACGCCGAGTTCTTTGGTTTCTTACAGCAGCGTCACTCGCAGCCCGAGTTCGAGACGCAGCAGCGGCTGCAGCATTCCCGCTCCAGTCCGCGGCCGCTGTCGGAGGCCAACTCGGAGCTGAGCTACGACTTGCTTGCCGAGCGCAACAGCAACTGCAAGTCGAACATGGAGCTGTCCAGCAGCGTCGCGGCGAGCAACCGCTACTCGGCGGATCACACGCCGAACGGCGAGGATGCGGCCGCCAAGCGCTGCAGCGTCAATTCCAATGAAACAACATCCGGCGGCAGCGGCAGTGGCAGTGGCAGCGGTAGCCACAGCGAGCGGAAGCGGGCTTTGCCCAAACATCAGCGTCCGCTGACGCGTTACCTGCCAATCTTCTCGCCCGATCTTAATTTGCGGCATCACATCGAGTCGGCGGGCCATCAGATTGCACTGTGCCCGCACGTCTTCGTGGACGCCTACAGCTGTCGCGGGTGAGTGTCTCTGAGTGCGACCACTGGGCGCAACCTTCCACTGACTTCTGTGTGTGTCTACTTGCAGCTATTTACACAAGTTGGGCGCCACTTTCCACGGCTGGGCGCGGCGTTGGTTCGTGCTGGATCGCCAGCGCAATGCCTTCATTTACTATGCGGATAAATCGGAACGCAAGCCAAGAGGAGGCGCTTACTTTTCGGTGAGTGTGCGAATGCAAATATTTATGTAAAATGTCCCAAATCACAGTCGGTGAAGCCGGGCTGAAAATGAAAGGAATGTGGTCTGCCACTTTGCAAGGAAAAGCAAATCTGCGTCTTGTTTGGTTTGTTTTCACGCTCTAATTCGTACACAAATTTGGCAAAATGTCCACAAATACACACTTACAAAATACAAGGCCCGCTGCGGCCTAAGCTGAAAGACAAAATTCAAAACACTCGTGCCTGCGCGCACTTAACGTCCGTACTTCTGGTAGTCCCACTCCTTGTTGTCCAACGGGCACACCTGCCGTGTCTTGAGCCAGCGTGAGATGCAGTGAAAGTGGAAGGCGTGGTTGCATGCGCCCCAGGCCACGGTGCACTCCTCCTTGGTGCTGGAGCAGAGCGGGTTGGCCTGGCACTCGATGCACAGGTCCATGATTTGGTTGCGGCAAATGGCGCAGTTGTCGACGGCGACATCCCAGGACCACAGCGCCTGCGCCTGCCACTTCTTGACGACGAAGCGCTTCGACTGCAGCTGATTGGTGCTGCAGGACGGTATCTCGTCGGAGAACTCCTCCATGTCTTGAAACTCCTCGGCATCGGTATCGTCCACTTCCATTTGGGTGGCCATAGTTTCGGGCGGTACGGTCCTCTTTTTGTGCTTTTCTACACCAAAGCTTATTGGCGAAAAAGAAAATAATTGGAAAGCTCAACGCTGTGTTGAAAGTATTTGGAATTTTATATGTTTTGAAAGCCGAGCTAAAGTCACACGCGCCAACAAGTGAAACTAGTCATTTGAAAAGTTGTTGTTGGGCTATTTGTCGGCAAAAAGGCTGGCAGAGCTGCAGTAGAAGGGCGTGAGATTTATAGCCTAATATCTATTTGTTTGTTTGCGTGAATTTCCAGACAATCGATGAAGTCTATCTGGACCATTTGAATGCGTCGAAGAGCGGCCGACCCCACTGCACGCTCATCGTGAAGACCAAGAAGCGCAGCTATCACCTGCAAGCGGCTTCCGATGCGGCGGCCAGAATATGGATCGATGCCATCATAACTGGAGCTCAAGGAAACTTAGATTACTAAGCGCAACAGCAACTGAAATACCTATTTGCGGTAGCTACGATACGTAAGAAAGAAATGTAATGTAGACTTCTTAGCTCATGTAATTAGTAGATCTAAGTTTAAGCTAATGTGCGCACTTATAAACCTATTTAAATTCATTGGCAAATACCGGACATCAAACAATTTTACGCTGGACCAAAGTGTAAACATTTTGAATGCAAAACGAATGCCTGGAATTGCTCACATGTACATTTAGATTTAGCTTTTATTACTGAACTTTTATTGTGAATTTGCGAAATATTTTTACAATAGTGCGTTAATAATAGTGCGAAGCCAACTATACATACACACATAGCTAGACTTTAGTTAACGTTAAGACTTGATGGAGAACAATTGCTCAAATGCGAAACAACTGAATCAAAAGCAAGCGTTGACTGTTAAAAGAATGCTTTATCGCACTTTATTGACCTTGAATATCTGACAACAAATGAGTTTCTACTTCCATGTGCCTTTTATTATTGATTTGCAAATGTTTTTTCGGTATGTTTGTAAGTTGAAATACACAAATCGGCAGCGAAAACTACATAGTGAACTGAACTGAAAGGAACGTAACGAACATTTGGCACTGAATTGAAGCGTGACTTCAAAGCGTGCACGAACAACAATGGTTCAAGTATTTTATGTACTCTTATGGAACTTAGTTATAGCTTCATTTGCTAAGTTTAATATCTACATTCACAATGTATACCTTATTTATTGATGTAATAGCTTAAGTTATGAAAAGGACTATTTTAAAATAGAAATGTACATTTTTACAAAAAACATAAACATTGTCTTTTTCTGCTTGGACTACTTCCCTACTCTTTGTCATGGAATTTTTCAATATATTTACGCAGCCACTTTTGAAAGTTGGTCAGATGCTCATCAACAGAGCCAACAAAGTTATGCGATTCGAATGTGGGTGGGGAGTTTTCGTTGGCGCCATAAATGCTGTGTATGAAGCGTTCGCACATAAAGATCGCAGCAACGGCGTCGATTTGCAGCACTTCGTGACGAAAAGCCAACTTGGCGAACGACTCGGCAAACTGTTTCAGTATAACAAAGGCCTGCTTTGTCAAGCACTCTGCGGGGAAAATAAATAGCAGATTGATAAAGGCTGAGCAGATATTATTCGATACCAACGCACCTGGGCGCTCAACGCGCGACGCCACAAAGTACTTTTGCAGCAGCTGCGACGCCTCTGGTGTCAGGTCAACACTGCGCCTGCAGACGGCTTTTAAGAAGTCGCGCATATCAGCGCTGCTGATGGACAACTGATCGACGGTAGACTCGAAAATGCGCGTCGAGGACTGCTCCAGGATGTAGTTCACCAGCACGTCGTGGTTATCGTCGTCCATGCAAATGGGTATGCCGAAAATTCTGAAAGAAAAGCCACATTAAACCAGTCAGTTGTGATGAATTGCCAATGCCACGCATGCGCACTTGACGATTTTGTTGAAGGTTTGCTGGTCTTTGGCGTTCGACTTGAAGGAGCGCCAGTGTGTCCAAATGGCCGCCTCAAGTGGATAGGACTGCGCACAGCGTTCGATGGCAATGCGCGAGCACTCAATCACCCTGAACAGCTCGTCGGCGCGTGCCAGTTTGATGCGCGACCAGTCTCCCACAAAGAAGACACCGCCTTTGGCCAGCAATATCGGGTCCGCTTCGATCCAGGTGTGATTACGATAGCCCGCGCTCGACGGCGGCTTGACGCTGCCGACGGGCCCCACGAAGCGCGGCGCCAACTGGCCAATATTAGTGAGCATGTAGTTGGCCAGGCATGTGTCGTTACCCATGGCAATAATGGGTATGGGTGGGCGATCGGGATTAGGCTAAAGACGCACAAAAATTAACGTTGAGTGAGTGACAAACTCATCTAACGAGTGTCGATGGAAGTGCTTTACCCCAATGGAGGCCAGACTCAGTAGCAGACCCATCTTCAAATTAACGAAACAGTCCATGGGCACTCGTTCCTGGCACAGTTGCGCGCTGAGCGCATAAATGAAAGCAAAGTCTGAGTACTGTGCCTTGATCAGATCGTACAGCTGTTTCACCGACGATGGCACTAAGGTCGCATCTGCTACAAAGCTGCCAACCGGAGTCGATGGCGCGCTGACAATGCTTGTGGCATTGTGTGGGACAGCATCTTCACTGCCAGCCGCATTGTGTGCGTCATCGGCTGACGTCTGGCGGCGCGAGTAGTCCAAAGGAGCCACAGTATTGGCTTGTGCGTGTTTTCCATTGGATACTTGCATTTGATTATATCCGCTGGCAGCTGCCGACTGAGAGGAGTTGCTGATGCTCAGCGTTAGATAATTCATGGGATCATCTTCTACTTCGTCAGCCAAGATGGGACTGATGGTTGTATTGCGTGCCACTCGAGCAGGCAAGGGACAGGAGGTGGAAATGTTGTGGGCAGTTGCTTCGCGCTGTTTATCGACCTCTACCTGAGTTTTGTGCTGCAAGGGAGAGCATAGCACTAAATCGCAAAAATAAAATTAGCTACATACCAAACGTTCTTGCAGTTTTATTTGAATGGGTGACTGCGATTGGCAAGTGTCATTGTGCATGTTGATTCTGCGCTCAAACTCCTCTAATTCAGCAAAATCAATATCACTCAGCGGCGACAGCTTAAGTTCAAAGTCCTGGAAGTCCATGAATTCGGGCTCACCTTTGGAATCCATGTTTTTCTTCGTCGTCGCTACAGCTGGTTGCTCGGTTTCGTCCAGCGTAATCGGCTCCGCTGTTTGTGTGCTCATTATAACCGAAGCCTCGGAGCAGGAAGACGGCGCACATGTGAAGTTCAGTGACACATCCAGCTGGTCCGTATTGAAATTAGGCGGCACCTCATTATGAAGCTGTGAATTTATTTGCGATGGGAATGGTTCGCGGTTAAAATGCAGCAAACTGCAATCATTGTCCTCTGCAGCGGCTGCATTTTGGTTCCGCTGTGACTGTGAGGTCCTGGCATGTTCACGGGACTGCAGCGACAACGGTGGACTGTCGAAGTGTAGCAATGCGTCCAGATCGGAGTCGGAAATATTGCGCAGCATCGCCCACGCATTTTCTAGTGTTCGCTCAGGTTCCATGCTCGGAACTCTTGCGCGTTGTTGTAGTAGTCGTAGTAACCGGTGACTAGGTAGCGCTGGCCCAAGCGCAACTCACAGTCGTGCGTGTGATCTAAAGTGGGCAAGCAGAGAGTAATTCATAGATTTATGCAGCTAGTCGATGAATTTGTGCTCACCACTGACGCGCACTGTTAACGCGCGAAAAATCTTGTTGAGTACCCGCGGTGTTTCCACACAGGCTGGGGCGAGCAGGCGTAGTAGGCGGTAATGCTGTACGACGCGCAGTTTGCTGTATTCGCTCATGGGACGTGCGCAGCTATTGCACGTGGGAGCTATGGCGGAAGTCAATATAAATTATTAATATTAGTATCAACAACTTTTAACAAATCAGGAGCACAAGAAACGACTCACCATCGCTGGATTCGGATTTTATTTTATTTCTGGTGCAACCAGTGGAACAGAACCACACCGACTGAATGCTGAAAGCAGTTGGATAGTATATACTAAAAGTGTTTTACTAGTCTAAAGGGTCGCTTACATCGCCACAAGCGGCTCTGTGAGCGCAGACAAAATGCCCACAAACACCGATAGTCCAGTGCGCCAAAGGCCGTATGGAGGACCAAAGAGGAGCGACGATTGCAGTGGCAATCCAACGAAACGTAGCTGCACGTTTACCTGATCGATGTCGATGGACTTCAGTCCAGCTGTTCCGTCTGCCGACTGCTTGACTATGTCGCGCACCAGTCCGTAGACACAATACTTGGCGGCGTTTGCGAACTGCACCGGCTCCTCGATGGCCAAGTGCAACAGTTCGATGGCGGAGAAGTCTATGAAGTGAGCGTACTCGAAGTGCAGCGGCACCAGCACAGCGGCTAAAGCGTCCTCCGGCAATTTGGTCTCGTTGTACTTCTTCAGGTATTGGTCGGTGATGCCTTCGACAATCTTCAGAAGTTTGCTGCGGCGTATAAATGACTCGATTTGCTTTTGATCGCGAAAGCTGTTTGATGATAGCGGAGCGAATTAAAGATTGTAACAAATTGTTGTCCAATGTCTTCAATGGCTTACGACTGTGTAATGCGGGAGTTATTGCTTTTATCTGGTTCTGCTGTGGCACGCGCTGATGGCTCCGAAGCTTCGCTGGTCATTTTACGCTTTCCAGGACCGTTGGTTTATTTCTGTAATCTATTTGCCGCCAAAGTCAATTTCCAAATTCAAAATCATGAATGACAACACCTATCAGCTGTTGGAAACAGGGTTGTTAGTGATAAGGTGGCCCTGGCCTTGTTGGCAGTGTCGGAGCATGATGCAATTATAAAGGTGAGATCTTTATAATTTCATCATGGTGTCGGAGCAAATAAAAAACGAAATTTGTTGCTGTCAAAATTAAACATAGCAAATGGACTTGGATCGGCCGATGAAAAGGTTTGTGGTGTGGCATTAAATTTAATGAAATATACGTTTTCTGAGGTGCCGAAATTCCGTATAAAATGAACGCGTTGTTGGCTGTAAACCAGTTTTTAATGAATTTCGTTTGTCGCAAAAATTATTGTCGATTTTGTCTCAAGTTAGGTAATTAATTTTGAACCATACTGTTTGAAAATGCCACTTAGCCTATGTACCCCATGAACGTCAAAAACTCTGCAATAAGTTTGAATACCAGAAATTGTTACATTAAATTCTTTCCTGTGTTTATTCAATATATCATCAAATCTTTATTTGTTTAATTAGTGTAAAAAATGTACACAAAAACGAATGTGTAGTGTTTATCGGTTGGACTTGGCAACACGTTCCAATTCGTCCTTCTTCTTGATAGCATACGAGTTGGATGAACCCTGCAATGGAGAAAAAACAAATTATTAATAAACATGTTTATAAATATTTATTTCAGTGACGTCGTAAATTGACGTAAATTGTAGTGATACGTTTCTCGAGCACAATGAAATGTCTCAGACTTCTTCAAGCGCTAGGATAATAAAACCAATATTGATCTCGTCCACAAGCGAGGCAACGCAAATTTGGCAATTCATTACGCAGCATTAGAGTGGACTTAATGTGACTAGAAAATTCATAAATTGTAGTGATACGTTTCTCGAGCACAATGAAATGTCTCAGACTTCTTCAAGCGCTAGGATAATAAAACCAATATTGATCTCGTCCACAAGCGAGGCAACGCAAATTTGGCAATTCATTACGCAGCATTAGAGTGGACTTAATGTGACTAGAAAATTCTTAAATTGTAGTGATACGTTTCTCGAGCACAATGAAATGTCTCAGACTTCTTCAAGCGCTAGGATAATAAAACCAATATTTATCTCGTCCACAAGCGAGGCAACGCAAATTGGGCAATTCATTACGTAGCATTAGAGTGGACTTAATGTAACTAGAAAATTCATAAATTGTAGTTCTACGTTTCTCGAGTGCTATAAAATGCGGACTACTTCAGACGCTAGGATAATAGAAATGACGGCGTGCGTCTTCATCTGGTCTACAAGCGAGGCAACGTAAATACAAAACAGCATTACGCTGCATTAGAGTAGACTGGAACCAATTAACTTTAGTTATGACAGATTTCACATATCAAATTACCTTAGCAGCGTTGATTAACTCATCGGCCAAACATTCAGCGATGGTTTTAATATTTCTGAAAGCAGCCTCGCGGGCACCTGTGCACAGCAACCAGATTGCCTGAAATTAACAGATACAAATTTTAAGTATACCTAAAAATGTTTCGACTGCTACTTTCATAAGTTTTCAAAATCCTGCTAGACTCCAAAATTGCAATTTTGCATGTACCTTTAGTTTGTACGGCACAAGCGGGTGAATACTTGGTGCCGCTACGGATATTTAAAGGTACGTTATTATAGCCAAGCGTTATAGTCTTCCAAACAAGGTGAGTATTCGTTTTGGAAGGTATTGTCCGAGGCATGAGAGTACCTAATAATGTTTCGACTGCTGTTTCATGTTTTTAAAATTCTGCTCCACTCCAAAATTGCAATTTTGCATGTACCTTTAGTTTGTACGGCACAAGCGGGTAAATACTTGGTGCCGCTACGGATATTTAAAAGTTCGTTGTTATAGCCAAGTGTTATAGTCTTCCAAACACACTACGTTTCCGTTTTGGAAGGTATTGTCCGAGGCATGAGAGAGCAGAATACGTGTGCTGTCACACTTACCTGGTTAACACGACGCAGTGGTGACACATCAACTGCCTGACGGCGCACAGTACCAGCACGTCCAATACGTGTGGAGTCTTCACGTGGACCAGAGTTGATAATGGCGCTAACAAGAATCTGTAACCAAAAAGGGGCATAGAGATTAAATTATTAGCTGATGTGTGCTTTATAAAAATTCCGAATTGCTTAGTTTACGATGTAAAATTACTCCGCCCGGAAAAGCACACACAAGCGTGTATTAGCTTAAATTTAAGCGGCGAAATTTATTGATCTGTGTCCACATTCTACCTGCGTACCGAGTAGTTGAATTAGTTCTCAGCAACAGTTTAGCATGGGACACCAGTTAGCGTCTTATGCACAACCTGCGTGAAGAGCATTACACCTACCTGCAGTGGGTTTTCACCGGTCAGCAAGTGAATGATCTCGAACGAGTGCTTCACGATGCGGCAGGCCATCAGCTTCTTGCCATTGTTGCGGCCCTTCATCATCAGAGAGTTGGTCAGACGCTCCACAATGGGGCATTGCGCTTTGCGGAAACGCTTCGCCGCATAACGACCAGCCGAATGCGGCAGGTAGCGTGCGAACTTCTCCTTGACGGAGATGTAATCTTGCAGCGAGATATCATTTACGGTAACATCATCGCAAGACCAACGACCGAAAAGCTTGATTTCGGGCAACTCCGTGGTGGCCGGAATATTGGTGTCCAAAATCAATTCTGTACCTTCCGTCTCAATTGGAGGCTGCTCCTCGAAGGTTTCAACGGCGCCCTCTTCAACTTCAGCCATACTGTAATGCAGAGGAAACAGTTTTTCTTGATTACTACATGAAATCAGAAACTTTACGCAAATACAATGAAGTAGCGTTGCTGTTGATTATTAACTTTATTAAGGAGCTTATCTTTTAGCCGATATCCTTAAGAGGAATAGTAAATCATGGAATTCAATGTAGTCCAATTGAATGCCATAATCGTCATCGTTTTTGACGTGTACGGTTTTAGGTTTGGACATGTTGCACAAATGGCCTTTACTTTTCTACAATTCTTCCACACTCCTAGTTCTTTTTATATTAATTTTACTATTTAGGCGCAAATTTAATTACAATTCCATTAGAGAACCACAATCTAAAGGAGAAAGTTCCGTTTGATTAGTAGATGAAATCTGCAACTTCACACAAATGGAATGAAGTAGCGTTGCTGTTGATTATTAACTTTATTAAGGAGCTTATCTTTTAGCCGATATCCTTAAGAGGAATAGTAAATCATGGGTTATAATGTAGTCCAATTGAATGCCATAATCGCCATCGTTTTTGACGTGTACGGTTTTAGTTTTGGACATGTTCGACACATGTTTTACACTTTATAACAATTCTTACACCGTCCTGGTGCTTTCTACGTAAAATTTTAATATTTAAGCGCAAATTTAATCACAATTCCAAAGGAGCACCACGTGCACAAGAAAACTTCATTCCGGGCGCTCCATGCACTTCCAAAAAATGAGTTTAACCTCAATTTTTACGCGACCGCTGTGAAGTGTGAATTTCGTTAAATTGAATGTGTTGAATTGTTCTCCTCTGTGAAAAACATGCGGCAGTGATTCTAACGTGCTTTCGAGCATTTTTAATGCAAACAGCGACGAGTTTTCGATGAAAATCCTTACTTTTATGCTTAGAAAATCCGTGCCCGATGCAAACAGAAATGGCGTTCGCCGGAAAAAGAACATTTTCGATCAATGGTGCCAAGTGCGTGGCTAATATGTGTTTCCGGTTGTCAAATGATGTGCAGCTGGAATTTCTTTTTCATGGGCTTGTGGTTGGCAATGACGTGTTGAAGGGTTGCACAGATAGTCCTACAGAAAAGCAATTTGTGAAGAAAAGTTACTAGCGTGTGGTTCGGAATTTATTTATAGAAGGTAGGTTCTCTCAGGCATATCCGATAAGTATACACAAATTGTTGCCGGGAGTTTTAACAACCACAGTGTGCATGTAAAAAGTGAATGTAGTTGTCTAGTTTGAGTTTAAGTTTTAAGTTAGCAGCGACACCTGGCGTCTCCATAAGAAGGCAAAGTGGATGGCTACATTAACTAGACTTGGCAGCACTTTTGTATTCAATGAAAACAATCCAACCGGCCGCGAATCCTTTTAAATCCTGTAGAATAAAACCACCGGCAGAAGCCACGTTTTTGGCCTTAACTGCTGCTTGCGCAAGTGTAGCTCAAACTAGTCCAAATGGATAGCAAGTTGACGCGTTACGAGAAAATCGATTTCTTGGGTGAGGGTCAGGTAAGGCATTGTCCAGTTCTCGCACTCGTTCTGGCCGCTTTTCACTTTTCAAACCAACGCACTTCTAGTTCGCCACGGTTTACAAGGCACGCGATGTGCTCACTGAGCAAATTGTCGCCGTGAAAAAGATTAAGATCGGCAGCCGCGAGGAGGCACAGGATGGCATCAATCGCACGGCGCTGCGCGAAATTAAGCTGCTGCACGAGCTGCAGCACGAGAACATCATCGGCCTGGTGGACGTATTCGGGCACAAGTCGAACGTGTCGCTGGTGTTTGACTTCATGGACACCGACCTGGAAATCATCATCAAAGACCCGAAAATCATTCTGACGCAAGC
The DNA here is from genome assembly GCA_964056695.1 of Melieria picta. Lineage (NCBI taxonomy): Eukaryota > Metazoa > Arthropoda > Insecta > Diptera > Ulidiidae > Melieria > Melieria picta. The sequence goes on from OZ057398.1 coordinate 4,479,066, forward strand.
CAACATCAAAGCGTACATGATCATGACGCTGCGCGGCCTGGAGTACCTGCACATGAACTGGATACTGCATCGCGATTTGAAGCCGAACAATTTGCTGGTGAACACGGAGGGCGTGCTGAAAATCGGCGATTTCGGCCTGGCCAAGTTCTTCGGCTCGCCCAATCGCATCTACACGCATCAGGTGGTGACGCGCTGGTATCGGGCGCCCGAGCTGCTGTTCGGCGCGCGGCAGTACGGCACCGGCATCGACATGTGGGCGGTCGGTTGCATACTGGCGGAGCTGCTGCTGCGCGTGCCGTTTCTGCCGGGCGACTCTGATCTGGATCAGCTGACGAAGATCTTCCAGGCGCTGGGCACGCCCACTGAAGAGACATGGGCCGGCCTGTGCAAGCTGCCCGACTATATGCAATTCAAGCCGTTCCCGGCCATACCGTTGCAGCACATCTTCACGGCGGCGCCGGACGACATGATTGCGCTGGCCGAGAAGCTTTTGGCTCTGAATCCCTCACAGCGCTGCACCTGCACGGAGGCGCTCAGCATGAAGTATTTCTCGAATAAGCCGGCGCCGACGGTCGGCCACAAGCTGCCCATGCCCACCAACAACAAGCAGAACGTGGACGAGAAGCCGAATCTGAAGCGAAAGCTGATCGATGCCCTGGAGGGCAGCACGCTGCCCAAGAAGCTCTTCTGAAGCGTGTGTTGTGCAGTGTTCGAGCTAAAGTGTAGCATCTAATGCCAGCGCTGAGAAAAGTCAGACCAAACGCTTTCCATTTAATGTTAAATATGTAAAATATGTTTTGTTACTTGCAAAAAATACAATGTTTCTTTATTTCAATTAACTTACGAATTGTTTGTAAATGTTCAGCTTCACTTTAAAAAATAAACATGACTTTTATACGTATGAAACTCGCAGGTGTCTCTTACAGTATATGAGAATCGGCTTAAAGTTACGCATCGCTCTGTTAATGCTAACGTGTGTGTGTGTGTGTGTGACGATTTGCTGCTACAACAACTGATGTTTTAGAGACCTGCAATTATTTGTCAATAACAGCAACAACAAATCGAACGCCATTCAGCTGACGTTCAAGAAATCATTTTTAATTATTTGGATTTAAGTACACTTTTAGTAATTTTTTGTTTTGCTAAAATTTAGGCTGACAAAATTTACATTGAAAATAAGGTGCCGAAATGTAATTTGTGTGGCGTTGTAATACATTTAAAACTTTCTGAAATTCATTTTTATTTGAAAAAATTCGGCTGGAAAAATTTGCAAATATTGAAAAGCATAATTAGGAATTGATAGCAAGAATTATTATTTTTGATTTGTTCATTTTAGACAATTTTTGGAATTTAGAAAGCCCAACGATCTACATTTGAAATTTTGTAAGCTCAACTAAGTTTTAGCCATTAAAAACATTTGTTAGTTCATGAGTTGGAATTTATGTTGTTAAAGCTCTGTGTAAAATATTAAGACCAGAAGTCAGATTGGAAATATTAATTTATACTGAATGTTTGATACTTGAATACTTATTACGTATTTTCGTTTTCTTCAATTAATTGATACGGAAACTGAAAGTGAGAAATGGCTATATCAAAGAGATTTTCTACTTGCCGCTGACTACTGCGGTTCTCCACTTTTTAATGAAGGCTTCAAGCATTCACTCAGTGAAAATACTGAAATTTTTTTAACTCAATTGAGGGTTTGAATCCAATTTTCTGGAAGTTTACATACAAAATTTAGTCATAGTAAGTGCTACTTAGAACAGCAAGTTTGTGTGTGCATTTTTCGATTTACAAAGTTTTTTATAGCACCTCTACAAGTCGCTCTCTATGCTTTACTTTGATGAAGCTGCGCTTGAATGAAAAGCGGTCACTCCAGAAGGACCAAACGTTTTACATGCCTCCAAGTAAGGCTTAGCCTAGACATATGCTAAGTGAAATGAATATTATGGCATTTATTTAGGCATATGTTGCCGAAATATGCAAGCAAAAATTAATACAAATTTGATATTGGAAATCCCTACACTTTTCCACACACAGCAACTCAGGACTTGATATCATCCATGCAACCAACTCCACGTGACAGCAGGGGGAAAAATTAGTATTTCTTGTTTAAATCGATTAGAAGAGGTAAAATATTTGTTTAACTACTCGCCGAACAAGTTTTTTAACTGGATTTGTGAAGAGGTAAAATATTTATATTCCTCGAGCATTTCATTTGACAGGATTTGAGAGTTTGAAAACAATGAATTTTTTGTTTACACAGTGTTTTATGAATGAAAAGCAATAGTTTCAGAATGTATTTATAGACATTTTACTAAGATCACAAAATTTTGGAATATCTTTCAAGTACTTTTATATTTTATATATATATTAGTGCTGCATATATATATATTTCTATATATTTATTGACCATTGGCATTGACTAATGCAGACGAATATAGAATTCTACCTAGTATTGCCATGAATATAATTGTTCTTTGTGTAGTCATTAAGCCAGCTGGTCTGACCTAACCTAATACAACTTTTCAAACCTTATTTTCTTGTTGCGTAAACTATATTGAATTGCCAAATTTGCCGAATTATTATGATATAGCGCAGAGATGTCTCTCACGCTACCAACGTTCGCTATATTCTGCCCAGTTGCAGAACTTGACTAAGAAGCTGCTTTTGTGACCAAAGGTTAGGTTAGGGTCAGAGGCGGGAAAGCCCGTACTGCCAATCAGCGGCGCTACTGCCCATTGTAAGTGCCCTCTGAGTGTGCCAGGAGTAGGCACATCCCTCTAACATGATTTTCTGTCAGTAGTTAAGACCATAAAACAATTAAAAAATCATTTTGTTTTGGCCATGGAAAAATAGGGAAATACTCACAAATACATAACATGACAATTTTATAGCATATTTTTCATAACTTTTTCTTTTGACAAATTTTTATTAAAATATTCAAATATAATATTTCGCATATTTCATTTGCTAATTTTCTCTTTAAACTTTTACTGTGTGGAAATATTACCAAGAATACAAAGTATATATATATTGATCCTTTCAAAATGTTCAAATCCTGCCAAAAAACGCCGAGCACATGACTAAACAGTGACAACGCAGTTTTGCCATATTTAACCTCTTCTACGATGTCGGCATTGCTTAATTGAGGTAACCCGCCGCGAGATGTTGGCTGTTTGCCGAAAAAGAAAAATTCTATACACTTCAGTTGGAAATCATAATTGGAGATTTTAATTTCGTTAATGTTTGTATGAAAAATTTGCAACACAAAAAGCGTAAATTTTCGCCTACTACTTAAGAGAAACTTAAAAATTAAATCACAAAAGTTGCTTACGATTAGATGTTAACGGCTACGTATCAAAGACGCGACGCGCGCGCACTCCACTTCGAGTGGCGCCCGACACGCGCACCATACAAATAAATATTTCTATACTCAGGACTACGTAGCAAAATTACGCCTTCAACTAATTAAATTCATAGCGTTCATTAAGTAGAGACTAAGACGGTTTGTATTGTTGCTGCTGCAGTGTACGACCTAAGCAATTCTCCTATGGCCAACTGCAGCAACACGTTGAGATTTCGGTTCCTCTTCTGCGCTGCAGCAAAGCAGATTCATGCATGCAGCCGCTAATATGCTAAAGTAACATTATTTAAAGCCTACGTCCACTGAGTGCTCTGTCGGTTGTTTGGTTTCCCCTCTTATTGTTTCGGTTAATTGTTGCTGGCCAACTTACAGCCTAAAGCCACTAGCTAACGTTATCCTTTGTAGATGTATAAAGCCCCTTGCACTTATCATAGTTTGGTATCGAATTCTACGCAATTCCTGCCAACAGACTAAATTCAAAATTGCTTTCCTACATTACTTCGTAATATACTCGTAGTAGTTAAATTAGGTTTCAGTTTAAAGCTAATTGCATTTCGCATTTAGGTATTTATCAAAAATTAACAATGCAACACCAACGTGATACACCTATGACTACAAACGTTCGTCGCCTCATTTCCCCTCATTTGCTACTTGTGTCCGCATGTCTGGCCCGGTGGCTATTCGCTTTGCGTTCGCCGGCGTTCTCAGAGGTTGATGGTGTCCAAGTCTTGGCAGGGCGCACGCGGACTGGCGTTCTCTGAGCTGATGCCGTGTGCACCGCCGCCACCGGCGCCACCCTCAGCGTCGTTCTCGTTCAGGTACCCCGTGGACGAGTTCTTGTTGTTCTTGGTGCTGTTGTTATTGTTCTGATTGGGTTTGCCGTCGCTGGAGTCGGGCGCGGTGCCCTGAACCTTTTTGCTGCCCAGACCGAGCGGAAAGGCCAGCTCCTGCGGCAGTTTGCGCATAATCTTGCCGGAGGTGATGAGGCGGCCGAAACCTTCCTGCAAACAAACACAATGAATCACAAGTTAGGAGTGTTGAAAAAGTGCATTGGTATGCCGATCTAACCTGATGGGCAAACGCATAGCCGGAGCGCAGCGAACGACGCGCTTTGCGCGCCGACGGCGTACGCAACACCACATTGCTCTGGCGCGAGCGCAGGCTGGCCTCGCGCCGTTTCAGTCGAATCTGCAAAGTGCAATTGAAGTGAATTGAAGGTGTGAAAGTGTTTCGAAGCACGACAAAACGCCGTAAGCGGCTTACCTTATCCTCCAGGCTTGGATGCACGTCAATCAGGTAGAATTTGTAGGCCAAAACCGGAGCCATTATCACAGTGACTGTGATGAGCATAGTCGTCCAAAAGGTCAGGTCCTTCATGGCCATGGACAGCGAACCGACGTAGGGCCCACCAAAGACGTAATTGTAGAAGTAGTCCAGCACAATGTAGCACACCAGACTGCCCCAGATGGTGATGTGATTGAATATGGTCCAGTAGGAGGTGTAGAGGGCGATCTGTGGCGGAGCATGAGAGCATGAAACGACACAACAACACAAACGCCGGCGCTCTACGTACCTGTGCGGTATTGTCAATGATCAGAATGGTGGCCACCACAGCGCCCAAAGTCATGTGATCGCTGAGTATGAGACCGTTCGGCGATACGCCCTCCTTGTAAGTGCCTGAAATGGAGATGCAAAATACGAAATATTGAATTGGCCGATCAGCAGTCATCGTCCTCTGGCTTTACGATATGTACCGTAAGGTATGAGGAACAATATCAGCGAACTGAAGGCACCGTGCAGCACGCTGTACACGAACTCGCGCGTATTGAACAGTTGACTCTTCAGGCCGGGCGTGTACAGCTTGGGGAACTCAACGCTGTGTTTGTCGGAGACGTCTTGCTCGAAGACGCCCAGCGCCAGCACCGGTAGTGAGGTGTAGAAGAGATTGTAGACAGATATGAACATCGGATCGAAAACCGTCTGCAAGTCGAGCGCATGAAGTTTGATTCTATAGCATTGCCATTAGGCGGCACTCACCTGTGCGCTGAAGCCGCAAAAGAACGAGTACCAGCAGTGGCAGAGCGTAAATGCAAAATTCTTATAGAAGAAGTACCGTAAGAATTTACACATGCGGTAGTACGACCAGCGGCCGTGCACCAGCAGCAGCCGCTCGAGGTAGCGGAACTGCGCAATGGAGTAGTCGCTGGCGAGCACCGCTTGCAGACCCTCCTGCCCGGAAATGCCAACGCCGATATGGGCCGCTGCGGGGAGTATGAGAGCATTAGAGTGAGAGCAGCTGCAGTGTCTCGTGACTCGTACCTTTGATCATGGAAACGTCGTTGGCGCCGTCGCCAATGGCCAGCGTGACTGCATTCTTTGCTCGTTTGATAAGCTCGACCACGAGCGCCTTCTGCAGCGGCGTCACACGGCAGCAGATGACGGACTTGCACTGGGACGCAATGTCCAGAAACCTGATTGACGAGGGAACACTTTATTGGAGGGGAAACGAAACAAAGCAAAGAACGCTTTTCATACCTGGACTCCAGCTCGGGCGACAGACAGTGCACCAGCGAGTGCCCGTTGATGACAATGGCGAAGCCGGTGTTCTCTTCCAAGATTTCATCATCGGGCAGCGCGGTCGCGCCTTCAGGGTCCTTTTCGAGACTGTCGTATAGTTCGTTGCACTCGGCGCTGTCATGGAGCATAAAGCGAGAACTCAATTAGCACACTTAGTGTTCGATCTGATGTCGACGACATGGAGATGAGCAAAAAGTTGATGAGTCTTTGCACAGCACACGTGCAAATAGCAATGAAGTACAATATTAGGTTATGAATTACAAAAGCACAGTTACAGGACAAAGGACACAAATTTCAGGAGGATAAACAGAAAACGAAAGTTTGCTCAATGAAATGATCTCAATGCACAATTTGGAAGCAGCAATGCGCGACAACAGTCACTACTGGAGATATTTGATTAAGAACTTCACATAGAGCAGTCGAAAAGCGGATCTCTCGAATGCATAGAAGGACAGTTACGTTATAACGACAACAACAACTACGGCGGACGATGCATAGATGATTTGTAGATGCGATGATCGTGGCTCGAGTCTCAATGCAAATGCACGATTACACAAATATGTGCTATATATACAAATATATAAACTCTAAAAGAATGAACGTTTAAATATATGAATTTTACTTTCCGGGCGGAACAAGTACCAATAGAGGGGATCATCCTTGTACAATAAATAAAATGATGTAAAAGTATTTGGTTTTGTCTCGTTAAATATCAAATCAAACAATGTTTGGGTTTAAGTAAAACAAAAACATAAATTGAATCAACTAAATATTTACTCAAAAGTACTGTAAATTCGAAACGCGAAAATATCGCAGGTTGCACCAACTGGTTACACCTCAGCTCAACATTGGCTCCTGAGAGCTGAGGGTGCGATTGTTACAAAACAAAATCGAGTGTACATAATGCATTAATCTGAGGAAATCAATTTGAAAATAGTGTGAACAAAAACACAGGTCTGCAGAATACAACTCGTTGAAAAGCGTTTCGTCCAAAGCCAAATTTTCGCCTCATTTTAAAACGCTAACTATAATTTCGTGATGGTGTGCAACGATGTCCAAACGTGTAATTAGCGCACTAAAAGTCGAGTGAAAAATCGGCCGAGACTTGTGCAATAAAGTACATAGTGTTCAGTTCTGCTTCGCCTGGTCGATGGCGGATCTACTGGTAGTAGCCAACTTCTGTTTGTTCTTTGCTCTGGTGCAAAATGAAACTCAACACTACGCTACACTCCTACATCCACTGCTGGCCAGTTCGCATTATTAGCACCACAACGACAAAATTAAAAGTGTAACCAACTACAGAAGAACACAAATTATTTACGTAAAGAACCGAAAAGGAGTTTGATTTTGTTTGGTAAGAAAAAAACTCAAAAGTTTATATTAAGAAGTGTCGAAATCAAGAAATTAGGAAAAACAAAGAAGTATTCTTCAAAGTGTAGGCATTTGATAGATAGAGAGTGTGTTGGATGTGACATTTGTTATGGAGCTCCCTCTACCTGTCCGGTTCGCCCTTATTATGCTTAATTTTGTCTTCATCCCACCTAAACGTAACCACTGATATCGCTGGCGGCGGTGGTGGCGACACTTGCGCGCGAAATGCCGAGCTGCCCATCACCGACGACGCATTGTGCCGATCGATATTGTTCGATCCGTTCAAATTCAGATTGACATTGGGTTCGAGTGCTGCAAAACCAAACAAACAATTTATATCAGTCAAATAAGTACACAGTGGATCGCTTACGTGTGGGCCTAAATCTATTGACGATCCGTACGGATTCCCTAAATTGACGCAACTGCTTGTCGACCTCCTCCAACGAGCTGCCATCCACGATAAAGACATCGGCCAGTTCGTCGGTTAGTAATTGACATGAGTATCCAATGTTAATGGCAGTTTCTGAAAAGAGTCATTGGCCGCTGAATGAAGTCGTGCGCTGTTGTTGGCGATGGTGGCGCAATGTTACCCTGCTTATCACCGGTTAGCACCCAAATTTTTATACCGGCCATCTGTAGGTTTGCTATCGTCTGGGGCACCCCGTCCTGCAGCTTATCCTCGATGGCAGTCACACCCACAAGTGTCAGTTCGCTCTCGATTTCCTCGTAGATGGCGCTCAGCTTGTCTTCGCGCCCGTCCATCGACACGGAGGCCTCCTGCTGGCGCTGGCGCCAGTCGTTGTAGTAGGCCTCGTCGAGTCGTCGCTCCGCCAACACCAGCGTGCGCAGTCCTTCGCCAGCGAATTTCTGGTTTCGACAAAAACATTATCCAATCGATAAATGAATTGTCAGGGGGTTTGAGGGAGAGTTGGTTTGCTTACGTTTAAATGCTCCTGAGTACGCGCCTTAATATCGTTTTGACTAGAGCCTAACCTATCGTAGATCACATTGTCAGCACCCTTAGAGTACAGTACTATATTGTCGCCGCGCCGCAATATCACCGACATGCGTTTGCGTATGTTGTTAAAGTCCAAAATGTTGAGGAGCTCGTATTCCTGCGAAAGCGCAAACCGATAAATTGGTTGTTATGGGAATATTTAAGAATATGAAGTCTATAAGACGACTTTGTCGAATGACAGTCCCACAACTTACCTCCTTCCTTCCCATCACCTCGATGGTGATGCTACTCGGTGTGCGCGAACGAAAGACGAAACCGAAATTTCGCGCCGCCGACACTAACGCCGATTCGTCCGGACTTTGCGCCTGATATTCCAGATGACCTTCGACATATTCCGGCATGACGGTGTGACACAAGGCGAGGAGGCGAAAGAAGTTATGCGCATGTTCCTCGTCGGAGCGTACCGCGTCCAGCAGCGTTTTATCGTACCAACGAAATTCGGGCTCGTACTCGGGATTGGCGGAGAAGTCCACCGGTTCCAGAGCCTTCAAGAGAGTAAAGAGCAAAGTTGACAAACATGTGAATGAAGATGGGAATTTTCCAATTGGGTTTCAAATGTTGTAATTTAAATTGTTGTAGCGGTATAAGAGTATTCAAGCGTATTTTATAGATAGTAGATTGTGGGTATTGAAGGCCGTTTTTAGCGATGTCATGCATTATTTAGGTTGATCGGACTATTGATCAGTGGAATATCGGAGAGGAGAGGTGATAAAGAGAAAGGTCTGGGTGAGAGTAAGCTTAATGGTGATGACTGGTTTTTAAGAAATATTGAATAAATAAGGAATTAAATATATTTATATATACATTATAAGGATATTATATAATAGAATGAAAGCTGAGGCATAGCATTACTTAGTTGGTATAGAACCTAATTAATTTCGAGCTGATTTTAAAGCTTGTACGGTTAAAGCTCAGAAAAGTTCGCAAAGCTTAGAGTAAGTTACATTACAAGAATAAATAGAACCAAAGTGGGGAAAATGAAAATACTGCGTTTGGGTGCATTTGGTGGTTCGGTCATTTACACGGGCGTCTACAAGCCAATGGGTTAATCGACACGGTTTCGGGGCATGGTCAAGCTCAGGAAGGCGCACCAAAAGCGGTGTAGCAGTTAGTCAATAGACACACAAGTACAGAAAACTCATGCATACGTGCACTTTGTGGTGAGACGCGCTCCAATTGGTGGCGTAATTGTTAGTGTTAAGCAGATTGTCGGTGGTGCGAGTGGTGGGGTTGGTGGTATTATTGGTGCTAGTATTTGTGTGGGTGCGCGCGGTGCGTGTGGTTGTGTCGATGCAGTCAGCGGTGAATTTCAATTTGGGCTTCGCGTACTGGTCGTGGCGGTTGCAGGTACAGAGCGTCTTGGCGCACTTCTTGCCGGTCGGTGACTTTAGAGATTTTTTCGACTTTTTTCTGTGAAATGAGCGTTTTCGAGTGAATTGTGTGGTCAGTTGCGCTGCTGCTGTTGGTGAGCATGGTGACGAAGGTGTCGAGGGTGTTGATGGTTGCGATGGCGGTGCTGATGAGGGCGATGACAATGCCGCTGTCTCGAGATCAGCGTCGACATCGTCGTCCGTGTCGGCATCGGCATCCGCATCGGCTACTATGGTGCAGGTGCTGTAGGTCGTGGTGGCAATGGTGGGTGTGGGGGTGGTAGTGGTGTTGGTGCTGGTGGCGATGGCGGTGAGTACTTTACTGCTGTTGCTGTTGTTGTTTTTGGCATGGGACACAATGAGTGTCTTTTGTGGCAAATCATTGAGTATCATTACTTTATCGCTGGCATTGGACAGCGTGGAACACTGGCGTCGGACGCGTCGACTGGGCGGCGATGTGGACGACGACCTGGAGCGCCACACCGTGGAGCTGAGCGACGGCGACTGCTTGTCGTCCCGATAGTAGACGCGACGCTCGCTGTCGCGGCGGCTCCTCGAACTGCTGGCTGGCGTCGCCGCTTCGGTCGCGAACGCACCGCCAACTGTGGGCGGCGGCTCTTTGTGGACGGGCGATGTGACGGCCATTTGTGCGGCACTGACAGCGGCGGCGGTGGCGGTGGCGGCGCTGGTTGCGGCCGATTTCAGCTTGATTGCCGCCGCACCGCCCTCGTTGAGCGTGGACACGACAATTGTGCTTTTCGGATGCACCTCGGCGGCATGCAACAGTATGGTTGGTGGTGGTGGTGGAGTGCATTTGCTGTTGTTGCCGTTGCTGCTGTTGCTACTTTGTACATATTTTTGCTTCTACAACGAGGAATGATTTTTAAGGTATTTTATTTGAAAAAAACACAAAATTTTAACAAAGGAAACAAACAAACAGAACGACTGATGGGGAAAGTCGGCTGTCGAGTGATCACTGAGTGTGCTAGGGTTTCGGTGCAACAGATTTGGTGAGTGCGGCTGGGACGGTAAATCAAAATTTTCCCTTTGAACACTGTGCAGTGGGCCATATTTACACATAATTTTGCTGCAAACAAATCCAAGCGCTGGAATGTTGGGGTTTTTTTTTAATGGACAAAAATTAACTAAAGTTGCTTGAAAAATAAAATTGTGCGCATGAGTCGAAACTGAAGCGGCCACATTGCTGGAAGATCGCCGATCTCTGAGTTGTCAGTTTCATCGGATGTATTTGTGTGTTTTCGAATCGTCGTACTACAGCTACCCTCACAGTTGAAATTAATGAATTTAATTGCTTATTTTTAAAAGTATTAATTATGCATTAACTATAACCAATTCCTCATGCACTTAGAATGTATGATTAGGAGTCGTTAATAGTATTAAAATATGCTGTTGTATTTCGTTAAATTCGCGATTTTGTTGTATGTAATTAGAGGAGCATTATATAGGACTGCGCTGGACCCGGAATATGCTGCTGTCAGATGAGTGGAAATATTTTTGGGCAAATTAGGGAATAAATTAGTTTGACTACTTACGTCTGTCACCTCGATCACTTCGCCCGTGCGCAAGTCGAAGACATCCCCGTAGGAACGGCCATTAATACTGCATTTATTAAAGGTCATAATATTTTGTGTTAGTGTGCCGGTCTTATCCGAAAATATGTATTGTATTTGTCCTAACTCCTCGTTGAGGGTGGTGGTACGTGCTTTGGCATGTGTTTTCGTTTGTTCGTAGTACATTTTCTCATCCCAGTTGATGAGAAATGATTGGGCGAAACGTATTACCTGCAGCGAAAGAGAAAAACAGTTTTAGTAAATGGATAAATATTTTAAAAAAATGTCCACCAAGCCAAGTAGTATATGTAAGGCGAAAGGGCTAAGCCAAAACATATTCAAATAAGTGAACATTTTCAAAGACACAACACGAATTGTATTTCTCGACACACAATGAGGAAGAGCTTTCATTATTTGAGCCCATTTCGGAGTAACTAAAAGGATCCAATTCACATAAACGCAAAAAAAATACATTTCACGATGTCGTTTTGGAGTTAACATAGTCACACTTCTCTCTAGAGAAAACTACAGAAATGGTTTTTTCAATAGTTTTTAACACTTTTATTTTGCTTCCCCAACCAAATCATGCAATTTAAAAAAGCAAACACAATAGATAAGATGTTCCTGTTGTCAAAATTGTTAGTGATGGGCCTTTTTCCTTTATGTTTTTCTTTTTCTGTTCGTATTTTCAACTTTTGAGGTTCTCTTAAATGTGATTTATTTTCTCGACATAATGTTTTATTAATATGAACTGGATCAGTAAATTGGTTGAGTTTCTATTTTTTCAATTATCATTTGAAAAGCTTTTGTCAACATGGTCTTGAACTCTTTGAAACTCTTTTTCATTGCAGGTCGAGATTTCAACTGTCGTCTGGCACTTACCTCTACTGAAACGTAGAGAGATATTGGCACAACAGTATTTAAAACAATTGCATAGGAAAAGAATACTAAGAGACCAATGACAGTGGCACCCTGTGCGACCTCCTTCGGTATGATATTCTCCCAGGGTAAGTACACCTGAAATGTACAAAAGCACATTAGTTCCTTCCTTAGTTCACGATTTTCAATTTTACTAAAGTTTCAGTTATCATTACCTGAAAATACTGTCCAATGAAACCTTCCCAAATGGCGCAGGCCAGCGTAAAGAATGCGCAAATGGAAAGCAGAAAGAGCACAATCTGCAATGGTAGATGGTTAGGTTTGGCTCGACTTTAGGTTTGGGGCACACACTCACTCCAATTATTATGAAATTTAATAGCCTATCGACGCCGGTGCTCTTGAACTGCGTCTTGCCCGAATTCTGCATCAGTTTGGTGTCCTTGCCGGCGAATATCACAACGCCGTAGCACCATTGCGTGTTGCGCAGCACACAGCCGCGCAGCAGCACCTTCTCGTTGTCCAGCCCGAATCGCTGATTGCGCCAGATCAGCGTGCCCTCGAACTTGTTCAGCAGATTGTTGGGCCGCTCGCAGATGATCTCGCCGTTGAAGTGCCACAGCAGATCGTGTCGCTGGCCCAGTTCCGTTGTCTCGGGCAGGCATTGCTTGCACTTCAGATTCGTCTCGCCGTCCAGTTCGGCCGTCTCGATGAAACACAAACCATTCGGCTCGGACGTGGTGAGCAGCAAAATATCGGCGGCCACAAACTGATTATTCTCCAGACGTATCACATCGCCGACCTTCACGGTAAGGAAAGCGCGACGTTATTGTTGGATGGGAGGTGTGAAAAGTATATTTGCACATTGCACGCATATCTTTTTTGCCTACACATATTTAATATTTCTCGAAGGCTATTGATTTTTCGTTTGCATTCATAGAAAAAACAAAAGTTCGCTAGAACGAATGGCGCCTTAGAAATGTAAATATGCATGTATGTTTGTATGTGTGGTTTACACGCGTTCAATGGCTTTGTTATTCAGCGTACGTATGCATGCAGATACTCACTTGAACACCTGACCACTTCTCATCGACTAATTTGCCATTTCTTAGAGCTTTCGATCGTCTATTATTCACCTGCGAATCTGACAGGTGGCGTTGCTGTAACGAGAAGGCACAACAGTTGAATGTGATTCTAGAATATAACAAGTGGCGTTTTCAAGGTAAGTGGGACAATAACTATTCACTAGTGGGTAAGGTTCAGTGACGGAAGCGGACTATACATTCTGCATTTGGATTTGATGGGAAAGTTTGTGGGAACACATGTTTGAGTTCCGTAAGGAACAAACTAGAGTAAATTGTGGCATATGAAAATAGTAGTTTCTGGTTTAAAACGAGTCCAAGTTTAAATGAGTTTAGTTTAAATGTGTCTGAAACAAAACATTCCTTCTTAAATTATGCAAAAACTATGAAGCACCTTTCCTTATCTAAAGTTGTGAAGATTTTTTTTTTATCAACATATTTACATATTTTCATTATATTCAATTATTAATTATTCAAAAAAGTCTTATCGACTCTTAAAATGGCCAACAATTTGTTCAACAACAACAATATATTGTTCATTTTTTGTTTTTTATTTTTATATTACACCGTGCGACAGCATTTTTCACACCGGGAAAAATCCATATGTGCGTGAAACTAGAGACCAAATATAGTAATACTGCGTACTCAGTTTTTCATTTCTACATCCATTGTCATTTTAAAAGGACTTCAAAATTTTGAAGGGGATAAAAATAAAAAAATATAAAAAAATACTTAACCTCGTTAGAATATGGCGATATGTATATCAAATGAAAGAGGAAAGGCTCAAGAATTTAAATAAAATTAATTTTTTATCTATTTGTAAAAATAGGATATGAAAAAGGTCCTTTGAAAATTTTAATCCTTTATATCTTTGAAAATTTATAAAGAATTTTCTTGAAAAGTAAGTGTGTTAAAACCCAAAATCTTCTTGATCACGTGTAAAATTTTTAATTTTTGTCGCACGGTGTTATATATTTACATATTCATTTATTTCGTCTCAACATCTGTTCTCACACAACCGCCATGGCGCACCTCATCTGCCATAAATTAGTGCAAGAAAACGTTTTTACAATATTTTGAAAGCATTTCGCATGTGCTCGCTTCATGTCACCAAAGCACGCTGAAGCTCGTATCTAACAAGAAATGTCAATGTCAAGCGTGCGTGCTCCATGAAGAGCAGTCGAGAGAGCGTACACAAGCGCACTAGGCGGCTTACGAACGCAGACAGTACGTGTGGGCCGCTAAAGGGCCGCACAGTTGGCGCCAGGGGACGGGTAAGCGTTGCGGTTGAAAGACCTCTTCAATGGTCGTTAGTTAGTCGAAAAATGACAGCAACCAGCAATGATGGTAATCACTATAAACATGTCCACCTATGCGTATTTATGTGTAGTCATAAATTTATGTGAAAAACGCGTAGAAAAGTGTGTGCATTCTGTCACGGAAAACTTATTCCAACTAAGTACTTAGTAAATGGTGTTAATTAAATGTGTTTTTATTGAAATGAATTGCAGCCACTTACAATGTCATCGTAGGCATCCTTAACTGCCGTTAGAGTCAACACGCCAATTAGCGGTATGGCTGTGGTGACTGGCGTCAGTGAGGATATGGCCGGTATTAGCTGCAGCACCAGCAGGCAGAGGAAATAGAAATTGGCAAGGCGTTGAAACTGCTCGAGAAGATTGAACGGCAAAAATGTCAGCATCGAATATTTGGACGTCTTAATGTAGTTATCCTGCAAATACAAAACACATAACTAATCATTCACGAGCTAATGTTATAGCTTTTTACATAATTGTGCAAATTGTGAGCGGGATTGTATGATTTATGAGCGTAAACAATGAATTTGCAAAGCGGTGACGCGCGACACGAAAACCGGTATTTTAATTGAAACAGTTGTGGACTTTAGGCGTAAAGTGTTTTGATATTCAACTACGTGTGGCACATGGCAAATTTACACGTCTGTCTATTGAATTATTCACAAAAACTGCACGATTTTAATCAATTAATTCCAAGCGATTGCAATTAAGGCGCACGAAGCTTGGCATACGTGACGTATGAGTGAAGTTTAAAAAGCTGCATTGCGCGCCTTCGGGTCGTTGTAGAATCTAGAATTATGAATGCGTTAATATATTTAGCTTTCATACTGCCACACATTTCTGCAGTCGTGAAATCGAGGCGCTGCGCCATCATCGCGAAGCCATTGACCGTAAGAAATATGCCAATACTTGAGGCGACCAAAGGCAACAAGCCAGCGCTCGAAGCAATTTGCTCGCCCAATTAATTATTTATGATGTATAAATATTTTTCTTTTTCGGTCTGTTGTTGTGGATAGCAGACGTCAGCCAGCAGCAGCCAATGCAGCGCAGACTGCGGAGCAGCGCGAACAAAAGCGAAATGTCAATGCAATTTTAATCCCGCCATCAACGTGAGGCACTCTTTTGTCCCAGCGGAATGACTGTAGCTGTCGTGTTGCTGCGGCACAACTCTTTCGCTACTGCGTCAGTGCTAATTGAGTTTTCATAATGCATGGAGATTTTGTTGCTGCGGCGGTTCAGTTCGGACGCATCCAGCGCAACATATGCGCAAATAATTAATGCCGATTACAAGTTCCATTTCATCGCGATAACAAGGCAAATCCTCATCAATTGTGCTGTGATCAATGGAAACGTGTCGCTGCCGCCACTGCCGCTATTATCTCAGCCAAAAATCGGACCACAGTTCATGGGGACATGTCGTCATTGTTTTGGCTCCATTCATTGCGCTTCCCACGTTTCTTCGATCGATAGAATGACAGCGAACAGGCTGCAAAGGCGTTTATAGTAGTGCCGTCTAAGCGAGACAGACCCAAGTTGGACGCGACTGGCTCATCGTCTACTATTCGGTTATTAATTACACTCACGTGCAGCTAAGCTTGGCGCGTACCGGCTGGCGTGGTGCGACAGGAAAACTTAATTCAGCAAATAAACTAAGGAAAATGAAAGCAACTTAGTGAGAGGCCACTGCTCAGCTACTTACGGCGTATTTAAATTGTGCATTAAACGCTCTGTCATTAGCACGAATTCTGCGTTCGTTGTCTGCAAGAAAATCAAGTAAACATTATACAAATTATTTTATATAGCTAAAAAAAATATTTGCAAAAGATATTGTTTTGAATTTTAGGCCCATTTTACCGAATATGAATGTGCGAATAATAAAACTGACAATTTCATTCATGTTCGATACAAAACAGAAGCTCGAAATGAACTGAAACTTTTGTAAAGTTCTGACTGACAAACCAGTGTAATTGTTGAACCTTCGAACTGCAAATGTGTAAAAGAGTTGAAAAATATAAAACAAATATGACTTTAAGAAACTAGTGGACAGAGTCACTCAACTCAGATTGACATCAGTACTATTGAAAATTTCTATTAAAACCCAGTTAAATTAACTGCAAAAACCTTCAGCTGCCCACACTCTTCTTTACTTAACTCCAGCTTCCTTTTGAACAGCGAAAGTGAATTAAAAAAATTCTCTCGAAACCAAATGTGTTCATCAATGTGTTGCAATTACCGGAAAAGTAGTATGAGCTGCGTCGGCGACGAATCTGCGACAGCCGGCGGATGCCCTTTTCCTTGGCGCTGGCGAAGACGCCGCTGCCGCCCGGAGTCGTTGTTGCCGTCGAGAATTGCTCAAAGTCTGCACTGACATTGAGACTCTTTCGGCCGCTGAAACCGTCAGAGCCACCGCCGCCGGCCAACGTGCTGTGGCTAGAGCGCGATTGCCGTCGACGGCAGTTGCTGTGCTTCCAGATCGCCAACTTTCCCAGTACCGACATCAGGCTTGCTCGCAAGCCTCCCGTTGGCGGCGTCGCGCCGTCGATCACATCCTCCTCGACAGTTGCCAGTTCCGATGTCAGCAGCACCTGCTCGCGTTCGTGCAGCGTGTGCGCCGCTCTTTCGCATTGACTATTGACGGCCGCTTCTGTTTTCTCCTCTTTGCCGCGAGCGGCGCTTGAGGAGGGCAGCGTCGGCTCGGCGGTGCGCGCCCGGGCCGCTTCTTCGGCCACTGGCGCAAGCTCGGCTGCATGAACATTGGGTTCGGAGCGCGGCTGCAGCTGTATCTCACCCGATTGCGCGAGTGTCGCTAAGCTGTAGAGGCTTTCCGTTTGCGCTTTACTGCGGCGTTTCTTCGAGCTGCTGCGCGGCTGAACGGCGGCCACGTCCGGTATTGTTTGGCTAGTGGGCAGCGGCGCGACAATGGTGGTCGTTGAGTTATCAATGGCTGTGGTCTCCGGCAGGGCTAGGGTGGCGGCGCCGACGCTGGTGCCGGCGCTGGTGGCAGTGCTTGTGTTGGTATGGGTGCCCGATTGCGGCGCAGCGGCACTGGCTGCAGCTGCAGTTGGACAGCGGCGTGAGTGGCGGCGCAACTGAAACCAGCGGCGACGTGGCGGCGGTTCGGCAGCCAGCGACACCTCGGCATCGGATATGGTTGGAGCATTTTTCGGTTTGGTCGACTGTTGTAGTTGCTGTTGCTGTTGTTGTTTTTGTTGATATTTTTTGTGAGTTGCGGTGGCACAATCATCATCGGAAGACTCAATTCGCCGCGCACCGAGCACTTCTAGTTCAAGCGTATCCGGTCGCTTCCTACTTCCGCTGGGCATTTCACACTCGCGCACACTTCCATACAAAAGGAGGTTTTTCGGTACTGCTTCCTCTGGTACGTTCTGCTCGCTGAAACCTATTTGGGGTCATGTGTGTGAGGCGCATTATAAGGACTTCATTTTCCACTTGAGTCGCACTTTTTGTTGTTTCCGTTTAACTGTTAAATTGTTTGCAATTTTTGGATATCTCATGGAGTCTTTGCTGAACAAAACTTTTCCTACGCTGCCGGAAACTTACGTTTTTGTTTACGACATGATGCTTGGATGAGCAATGTTGGGTTTTTTAAATATCGTAATTTTCACTGCAATAAAATGTTCACGTTTCGTTGGTATAATAAAAACAAACACGCGCCATTGTTTGTTTGCACGGCTTTTATTCGAGTCGAAATTCCACGAATTCGTGTGGCAGCAACACGCGGGAGTTTGAAGCCAACTGGAAGCGATTATTTTGTGCGTTGCTGACTGGTCGTTTGGTGCGCGTCGCTGAACCCTCCCACTTTCTCGCCCAAGCGCCAAATGATAAAATGAGTGGAAAGCATTTTTCGTTGCTTTGATTGATAAATGGACATTTCTTTAATGCTAATGTTTGCACTTTTTGATGTGTTTTTGCATTTCTGAAACGCTGCACGTGCTTTGTGCTGCGATTGGTAAATATTAAAACTTGAAGTGGAAAACTTTCTGACGGCAGTAGGCGAAAGCAATAAAATGCAAATTCATATAAAATAACGCCAACCTTGAAAAAGTTGACCTTTGCGATAGCTGAAGCCCAAGTCGTAGCCACATTTCTCCTGTTAATCATATTTGAAAATGTTTGTCATTAGCAAAAGCGAATATTCGCGGCAATAAGATCACATGATATCAAAGTCAAATGCAAACAACTCATTGCGATTTCTGCAATTTCGTTCTCAACAAACAGACCAAAAGAGGGTGTTTCTTTTTTATGATTTTCAAGATCCCACTGTTTATTTATGAAATTATTTATAATTATAATCAATTGAAATAGGCAAAACACTCAATGAAAAAATACAATAGCTACCAACTTTAAAGTGAATCAGTGATAAGCACAATTCATCAACTCAACTCGTTTTGGCTAAATTGCAGTTTGTTGTGGCTCAGTAATCGATATTCTTAAAGCAAAAAGCAATCAAACCAGACAGACTTTCAGTCACCAAATAATAGATTAAAAACAATAAAAAATCTACAGCACTCGTACAATTTGTTGCTTCGTTTGCTGTACAAGTTTTGAACCGCAGTTCATTTTACTGCGACAAATTTTGCACCAAAACAAATCCTGAACACGTGTTTTCTGTTCACAAGTGTGCAAAGGTTGTTGTTTCGTTGGCCGGTTGCCAGTTTATTGGCGGGTCAACAAACGCTTGACGATTGCACTGGGGCGTATGAGTAATATTTGAGGCATTTGTTGCTTCTGGCAAAACAAACTCAACTGTTTATTGCTTTGGGCAGCTTTTTGAAGTCTGAAGAAATTAAACATTTTGCAAATCTTGCTCAGATTGTGCTGAAAACAATGTCAGTTAATGAAGTAAACCATTTGCGTTGTTGTTTGGTGTGAAGGAAACTGTTGGTTGCTGGCCAGAAGACAATCTTTGCAAGTGCGATTCACATATAAATAAAATTAATTTCCATTGAAATGATGCAAATAGAAAAAAGAGATCTGTTAATGGTTTAAAAACATACACATACAATTTTTTTTTTAATTGAAATGACTGCAATGAAAATCTCAATGAATTACACTGAATGAGAACTGCACAAGTAAAATTCTCTTCGATTTTAAATGATTGGTATACTAGAAATGGACCCAATGTCTGATTAAACGGTCACCTTAGAATTGAAAATTACATGTTAAATTCTCTTCGAAATTTGAGTGATTTTAGTACTATTTAAAGATGAGGCCAGACGAAGTGGAGACTCCCGAAAAACATGACTAAGCTACAATAGGATTGAGGAATGATAATAAAAAGCATGACTTCATACTTTACGAACCTTTCGTACAACATGTACGGTTAGCTTTGATTAAACTTATTCAAGCCACACTGAAATTTGTATTTTTCCCATTGTGTTATTTTTTGTTTGAATTTCTTTTGCGTTTTTCGCTGACTGCCATTGGCGCGCAACTCATTTCACAGACTTTTGCACATTCTCAACATGTTTTGTTTGATTTATTTTCCAATCGCCAATACACAAATTCATTTGCTTAAATGTTCAAATGGAATTTAAGTGCACCATTCGGCTGCCATTAAGCAGTGCACACAGCCACACCGTCACAGCACGGCGCCAAGCGTGCAGAGCGTGCAATGTGCCAAACAAAATATTGTATACAGTTGTAGACAAGTGGTGTGGTTTTCTGTTTTTGTTGTGCACTTGTCAGTGCTTACGTTTGGTATGAAAGTTGGGTGCGGACAGAAAACATGAGTGCAATATTCACGCCATCAGTTTCAAAAATTCGACAAAAAGTTGAGAAATATTTCAGTGCAATCAATACAGCTAGAATTTCAAATTGTTTTGGGCTTTTTAAACAAATGGTTCTTAGTGCAAATATTCAATGAAATTCGAAACTCAGCATAGCAAGTTAGGAGCAATTTTGATATTCATTGACGAGTTCCCTGTGGTTTTGAATGAGTCGTAAAAGTAAAGCAAGCAATTATTTCACCCAACTCGGCTAGCTCTGCATTTCGTCATGACGAGCGACCCATATTTACAGGAAAACTCGCAACTCATCAGCGCATAACTTCACATCAACACTATACGCAAATCAAAACAGATCGATAACCTTCAAATTGTGCTCTGCGTACACAAGCCATGCTATAAATAACGCGGCCGCAGCAACGCATCATCAGTATTTTAACAATTCAGCGCAATTTTTGAGCAATCCGTAACTTAGAGCCAATCAATTTCAGGTGTTGGAAGGTGGAACGAAATTTCAACAACGCAAATAAATGAAATACGGAAAATATGAAAAGCTTAAAGTGTTTATGTCGAGGTGAATGTAAGCTAAGTGCAATGCGTTCGGATCTTAGGCCATGGGTGTAGGTCAGAGTCTTGAGTGAATGATCTTTTTATTACTCGTGTGTTCATATAATTTCGTTCATAATAAATGTTTTAGAATTTTACTTCTCCACTTTATTGCCATATTAGCGAATGCCGATGACATTGATTACACTGCACAACAGCATGTCTGCTGCATGGAGTTTTTTACATGAATCTGAATCGTTTTTCCACGCTGTTTTCAAAACCATACTCCGTTTTTATGTAATAGCTCTAGTTTTCGCAAAAAATGGGCGTGTCACTTTTTCGAATTTTCCTCGGCTTTTTTCTCGTTTTCGACTGTAATTTCTGAACCAATAATCCTATCGACACGATTTTATAGTTGCACTAACAACATTTCACGCCATCTTTTCTGACATTAATCAATTTTATGCGTTCTAAATTGGCGTTGTAATAAGGTTTCAAAGTAGGAAAATATTGAATTTCAAGGCGTTTTTTCTGATGGCGAAAATTGTACAGATGTTTCATAAATCAAGTTTCGAAGTATATGAATATCTTAAGAAGAAACATCAAGCAATACAACACAGCCAAATTATTTGGCGGAATACACATTCGCATCGAAATAATAGCAAAAATATACCATTGCCAGTTTCATCACTTTTCATACTTTTTCCTTAAAAAATTAGGTGCCTCAAAATATGCAAAGGTTTTAATTTTTTTGTTTCGAGTAATTCCAAATTTTTATTTTTTTTTGCTTGTATTTCAGACTATAAATGGAACATGTAAAAGTGCATATTTTGAGGCACCTCATTTTTAAGGAAAAAGTATGAAAAATGATGAAAATGGCTATGGTACATTTTTGTTATTATTTCGATGCGAATGTGTATTCCGCCAAAAAATTTGGCTGTGTTGTATTGCTTGATGTGTAACACGTTAATTGATTTACAAAAAATGTGTATGTTTTTGACCATTAAAGAAAACGCCTTAAAATTCCATATTTTCCGAATTTGAGGAATTTTAAAACTTATAAAAATAAGTTGCATCGGAAAAGAAGCCGTGCAGTGTTGTTAATGCGATAAGGTGAAAATCATGTCAGTCGGTTTTTTGGTTTAGAAATTACGATAAAAAATATGGAAAAAGTAGAGGAAAAACTGAAAAAATGACACGGTACCTATATCTCACTAACTAGAACTGCTAGACAAAATCTGAGGATAGATTCGAAATCAACGCACCCAAATTAGTAAGAAACAGTAGAAAAACTCCATGCAACAGAAAAAAAGTGTTTTTTGTTGTGCTGTGTTATTAATAAATGCTGTCCAATTCATTTACAGTTCAATGACCTGTATGTCAACAAATCCCTCAGGATGTGTATGCCTAAGTATGTCCTGGAATGCGAGATAAGACGTTATTGATTTTCGGCCGAAAGATGCCAAGCACAAAGTACGTGGGCGGCAAATACAAATAAGGCAACTACACAGATTTACATGAAAACATTTCATTGCTTTAATTTGTGCATACATTGTAGAAACATTGCCGAAAGCTCAACGTGCGAACCGGCAACGCTAAATTCAGCTAACAAAGTACATAATTAAAACGAGGCACTGCTATGGTAGCAGCAAAAACAAGAACAGCAATAGCACAGAACAACCTCTGGGAATAGTAATTGAAAGCGGCGACGCGACACACTGACGCATAGAGTTTGGTAATTTAGTGTAGCATAATTTAGGGCGTTTCTGGCAGCAATGCCGTTTTACGACTTCAATTGCCGGCCGCCCATCGGGCCGGTTGGCGCAGTACGCAATCGCCATCGCGCACAGTAGGGTGGGTCGATTCCGGACTTTTTTCGATTCGAGATTTCTAATAGTGCGGAAAAGTTGCCTTAGTACTTCCTGATTCCAATGCAATTTTTTGTTTTGAGATCGGACTGCACCTTCAACCCCAACTCCGGCCTTGAAATTTCGGAAATTTGCCTAAAATCGTGAAATTGCCTACCTAGCGCCTGAAATACGCCTCTCATGGCAAAATGTATAAAAGAAAAGTTGTTTGTCGCATCATTAGCTACCGAAATGGTATTATGATCATGGCCGTAGGACGAACCGTTCCCGAGATACGAGCGAAAAGGCGGCGCGCCGCAGCGCAAGGTGAAAATTGTTGCAGCTCTCAGCTAACCTGTGTTGGTTACCCAGAACCCACCACGTGGGTGAACCCAACCAACCAACCATATGTCAGGCTTGTTTTAGTCTGAATCTGTATCAAATTTATTGATAAAATCAGATTTTGTACTAAACTTTGGCAGTTGTTGCCTAGATTTCAGTGTAGAGCGTATAAAACGATCACGAGACTGGGGGCCAATAACTTTAGAAGATGCCTCTGTCACCAGTTTGACGGTTCTCTCGACTGCCACGGTGTGAGAGGGGAATTCACTAAATTTCCATATCTCTGCAGTGTCTCCCGACAACCCTTTTATGAGCTCTTCGTTAGAAACTGAAACAAGAACTGGTGGAACAGTCAAGGTAATAGTCTTCCAGTTAATCATATCGTAATAATTATTAGCTTTGAAATTCAGCCTTGGCACTTTATTACATCTAACCCATCCATTTACAGTGTCAGTCTCTGCTTCTCTGGCTGCCAGAAGACGGTCAAGGACCAACTTTCTGACTTCTACCTGTTCGTCAGTCATCATACTAAGGAGAATGTTTTCTGGAAGAGCAAAGAAAGCATTCTGTTGAATGGATGAATCGACAACCTTGCGCAGTTTGGCAGGTAAGTATCTCGACCTTTGGATTGCAGCAAAGAGATGGCGCTAGCCATCTTTGATTGAACTGTGGAATCTTATTGAGAACCACAAAGGTGAGTAAACTGTAAGTATGTACTTGACCAAAATCTTTATTTCCTTTGTTGGTTTGTCTGTAGAAATGTATAATCTCAGAATTCTGTTTCCACAGGTGAGCCAGCGAGATTTGCACATGTTACCTGGATGCATCGACGCTAATTGTAAGTCTGAAGAGCATTGACCGGAAATAACAGCTTCTGATATTTTGTAGAGGTAAGCTTGGTTTGTGCTAAGTTGGGTCGGATTAATAACCTCAGAAGGTAATTGGCATGATGGAAAACTTTCAAATTTGACGACAGGCAACTTCTCACAATCAGGGAGCAGTTTACCTATGTCGCCAGAGAATGTATTTGGACTCTTTGAGACACCATCTATGTGTTCGAAAAGAGCACGAAATGGAAGTTCGTTGAAATGTAGAAGACAAACAATCCACTGTAATGGCCTACCTATTTTTTCTTCTAGTTTCCGAATGATTCCACCTTTCCAACCTGTGTTCGTGTTGGTGCCATCAGCACCGACAACTTCTAGATGTTCCACATCTACTGAATTGTCTTGTAAATGTTGCCATATAGCTTGCATCTCATCCTCAGCTGACCCGGAAGGAGAGGTGACGTGGCCAAAGTAATGAGACCCAGGTTCCGCTACAAGAGAAATATGTTCCTCTTTGACAGTGTCGCGGTAGTACTTTTCACCTTCGCGGACTTGTGTGAGTGTATTGTCTTTGCGGCCGTCAAAATACAGCCCATATACAGAGTCAATACTTTCGGTGTTTTGGAGCTTAATTCCAACACTTTTTTTTGCTCGACTAATCTTGCATTTGTCAGTGACAAAGCTAGCCTGATCCTCTGTTATCAAAGCTGCTTTTTTGGCATCCAGAAAGGCAGATGAAACCATCAAGGCCGCTGCTCTGTCACTTAATCCGAATCTTTGGGCAGCTAAAGCAGTGTGTTCTAATAATAGTGTGTTTTGTTTGATTTTAGAGGATGGAAGAGAAAATTCAGCATCAGCATCGTTTTTGGAAAAATGTATGTGCGACGCACCGACATTGTTGTCGTCTGTGTGAGTGTCTGGTTGATCTGAATGGTCACGTGTTGTAGCTGATACTTTTCTGGTAAGTGTTGATGTTGAATGACGTTTTGAAAGCTTTTCTTTACGTTCATTTCTCTTTGCAATCTTTTTTGTTTCAGGTAGATAAACACTTCCAATGCGACCAATTCTTCTGGTTCTCTGGTCCAAGAGAAATGGTTGTTCAATGATAGGAACTTTCCTTTCCTTTGGACAATTGCATGAAGAAAAAGAAATGCATTTACAAGCAGCGATGTCAAATAATTCTGCGGCAGAAGAGACAAAGTCGTCTCTTTTAGAGCGCAAACCTATTTGGTTCCTTAAAAACATTTGTTTAAGTGTCAGAAATTTCTTATGGTATGTGGTGAGCATTTGTAGAACTCTGGTGTGTGCGACTATCGGAATAGATGACATTTTGAAAATATTTTCAACCATTTTTGCAACTATTTCTGAAACCTCTTTACTCCTAGGTTCATAGTTGTCACCTCGGAGTCGCCCTATACGAAATCTTTCAAACTGATAATACAAAAGAACATCCTGGTAACTGGGTAGCTGGGACTCAGTGAGATCGTACGGATATATGCCAAACACAGGACATTTCTGTCTAAATTTAAATTTAGATACAGACATGTTGAGTTTTGTGTTCTGTTCAGAGAATGTAAGTGATAGCACTCGGCGAAATCAACGACAAGAGTGAAAGAACTCGATGAAAGAATATTTGTGAGGGGACCTGTCCGAACGTGTCGTATGGCGCAGGGGAATACACGACGGAGCAAGCTGGTGGCGCCCGGCGCGCAGCGGGAGTCTAGTCTAGTGTCTGGCGGGGAGGGGAGAGGGATGGGGGAAGAGCGAGACGGGACGGGGGGAGCGGCCCGGCCGGTCCGACCCGACGCGTGAAGCACAGAACACATCTCCGCAGCGCCGGCGTCATTGTTGGCGCATTCAGGGAGAAGTGTGGCCGCAAGCCGATTTTTACCTTGCGCTGCGGCGCGCCGCCTTTTCGCTCGTATCTCGGGAACGGTTCGTCCTACGGCCATGATCATAATACCATTTCGGTAGCTAATGATGCGACAAACAACTTTTCTTTTATACATTTTGCCATGAGAGGCGTATTTCAGGCGCTAGGTAGGCAATTTCACGATTTTAGGCAAATTTCCGAAATTTCAAGGCCGGAGTTGGGGTTGAAGGTGCAGTCCGATCTCAAAACAAAAAATTGCATTGGAATCAGGAAGTACTAAGGCAACTTTTCCGCACTATTAGAAATCTCGAATCGAAAAAAGTCCGGAATCGACCCACCCTAGCGCACAGTATGCGTTCGGCTCCAATGGGCGCTTGACTAATGGGTTTTTAGGCTGACGCTCTACCTTCGCACATGCAAATAATTACAAATGTGCGTACGTACTTATGTAGGGCTTAGGGTAAGGCGGGAAGGTCAGACACGCACTGAGGCGGTGTGCGTGCGATTTGTAGCTGATAAGGTTTTCAGTAGCAATGCGCTAATTTTTCTAATGGCGTCCGCTGTTTGTTGGCTAATGGCATTTCGTATAAATTTAATTTAAAGCTGCTTTTATGGTCATCCATCCATGTGGTCGCCATCCATCATGGCATCGAATCGTTTGATGCGCTGTTGACATTTTAATGCGCGTTTAATTTGCCGTTTATTGCTCGCCCACGCTGTGGCACGACGCACTCGTAACCTCCAACCTTTGTCGCGCACCTGAATTTACACATCAATCCGACGTCGTCGTTTACACACCTTCGTCGCCCTTCCAAGGTGAATTGTGCGAAAGGTGACGAGCGGCCGACACATGGAACAATAAAAATGCACAAGAAACGAGCCCAATTCACTTAGTGTCGTGTCGCTGCGTCATCTTGTTCCGGTCGTATTTGCTGTCGTGTTTACTGACGTTAGTCTGATGTGAAATTAACTAACAAGTCGGCGCTGGGCACCAATGCAAGCACAAGTCCCACTTTACCCGCGCAACGCAGCGCCGACGCTGGGGTCAAAAGTGCCCAGTGTTTATTTTACCAATTCGCCTAATCGTCCGCATGGACAAATGTTTGCGCTGCCGTTTCATGCTCTCCGTTTCCTTTTCACTTGGTTGGTCGTCGGCGTTCTGGTTGGCGTTCCGCTTTAGTCGTTTGTTGCTGCTGCTGTTGCTGTTAGTGGTATTTCAGCTTTGTTGTGCCTTAACGTTTGCATTCGGCGTTTTGTTGTGTTTCGTCGCCGTACAGCGCATGGCTACCACCAACGAGCACAACAACAGTAACAACAACAATAACCATAATAACAACGATAACAACAAAAGTAGCAACGCGAATGCTTTTCAGTTTCTTTCTGATGGCGAAGACACCTTCTGTTTTGCTGTGCGCCTATTGTTGTTGCTGCTGCTGCTGTTGTTGCTGGCACTGCTGTCGTTGCTGCAGCTGGCGCTCGGAGCTGAGCTGAGCTGAGCTGTGTTGCTGTTGCTGCTGCTGTTGCTGTTATTATTGTGCACACAGTCAACAGTGTCGAGTGCTGTTGGTGGATTTTTCGCTTGCGGTACTCTATGCTTGGCAGTTTTTTTGTTGTTCTTGTTTCTGTTGGTGCTGTTGTTGCCACTAATTTTAGAGACGCAAACGCTTGGGTACGTTTTGAGCGCGAAAGATTGTTTTTGCAATTTAAATATCTTTAAATAAGAGGAAAATTGGGCTGGAAATTAAAGTACTAAAGAAAATTGATTCTTTAAAGCTACTCCAAATTTAGTAAAGAAAAAGGTGTGGGGTGGTTTAAAAGAGCAGAAAGTGTCTTTGATTTTATGAAACAGATTTTTCATAAAATCCAATTTTTATGAAACAGATCTTGGATTTTATGTTAACAATGGTCTTTGATAGAAGGCAAATGTTCAGAATTAGTGTAGCAAAATTTACTAGCACCAAATTTAGCGGCCGTCGTGGCTTAGAGGAAGTTGGACTTAAGTTTTATCGAATTTTTGTGCCTGTTATGTGTGTACGCAGATACATACTATATGTACTATTTGTATGCGTTATGAACCTTCTGTCAAGATCCGCATTCGTAAAAAAGTTGCTGTAAAAACAGCAAAGTTTTTAAATTGCATTTGGAAACATTTTTGTTTTTCTTATTTAGTTGTTTTTTGTCAGTCGTTGGTTTTCGTTTATTTGAATAATATTATTGTTGTGGTTAACTTCTGAAAACTTACTGTTGCGAAATTGAAGATCGACACTTTAAGTATCGATATTAATAAATGATTGAAAACGGGGCTAATTTCTGAAAACTAGCTACTGAAAAATTGAAAATCAGCAATTCACTATTCCATAAGAGTTAATCCGTCATTGTGAAAACGGTCTTAAAACATTTTTCAGGTTCAAGTTCATGAGTTTGTAAGCAATCGTCATACCATTCCAAATCAACTAATAAAGATTTTGAGACTCAGACAGGCATCCTTACAGCTCATATCATCTTCTTATTCATTTACAGTCATATTCCGTAGTTGACTGCCGTAGTTAGACGCCAATTAAAAGTTTTGGTTTTGGTTTACAGATTACAGTCGTGTCTGGATATAGTGAACTAATTATTGCAAGGCCTGTTCACAGTATTGAGGTTGTTTACTATATCAAGGTTAGCATTTTTGTTCAAAAACTCGTTTTATTTGCTCAAAATAAACTTTTTGCTTTTTGGTTGAAATTGCTTTCAAAATTTTGTTCATGATTTAGAGGCTCCATATCAATCAAAATTTGAGTGTTCACTATATCGAGGTGTTCACTATGTAGGGGTGATCACTATAGGGGCATTCAATTTATTTATTCATACCGCTTGTCAGGAAGTGTCTGTTGTAACTTTTTTACTGTCACTATTTATATGCAATCGGTATATGAGACCAATAGTCGATGCGACTGTAGTAACTAATCCATATGTACAGAAACAGAGGCCACACAACAGTGTGACGGGCAGACGGCTAAACCAAAGCGTGCACAAAACTGTGCGACACATTCAAGTGTCATTGCGAGTGCAGCGGCGGTATGAATACGAGCTCACATGAGTGTAAGTAGGTGTGTCTGTCTGTGGAATATATGTTAGTAGGAGTACATGAGACTTAGTAAAATTACATAAGGCTGCATTGCGCACGCGTAAGCCAGGCTACTTATAAATGTCGTCATAGTATTGAGTGAAAATATGCAAATAAACTGAGCGACAGCACAAACGGACTACGCAAAGGCCACAATGAAGCGGCATGAAGGGCGGATTGGAACAAAAGGAACTCGTGGCCGTGTAGAATACAATGCTCCTTGGACGTTCTTTCGCGTACTGCCGTTTCAGTTGACCATTGATAACACCAACACACGCTAATGCTCAGCGTATGAACGCCATAGAAAAGCGTAGCAGTAAATTTACTACGAACAGGCACGGCGGGCACAACACGCGGCCATGCCTTGCCCTGTTGCCGCACCGCACCGCGCCTCGCCGCGTTGTTCGCTATTGTGCTGTGTTGTGTTGCAAGTGGTGGCTGGTGTGCGACGTCTGGTGTGCGGTTTGCAGGGTGGCGCTGGCAGGACACACATCCAGCTGGCGCTGGCAATGAGTCACGTCGACTTTTTAATTTGATCGCAACTGTGCAAAGTGCTTTTCACTTTTCACATTTTCCACGAACTGCAGACACTGGCTGCATTAAAATTAAATTATTAACACAGCACACAGCGAATTCGAAACAGGGACAAACGGCACGCACGACACTTTCACTGCCCGCCGCTGCTGCCAGCAAAATCGATGAAAATTCAATAAAAGCACCAAACAGTGCAGGGCTGAGGCCAGCACAAATCGCTTTTGCACACAATATTTGGCTTGAATTTATGCCACTTTTACGCTTTTACAACCGACGTAATCCCGTAAAGAACGAGGAAATCGGAAGGTGGCCACCAACATTGACTTGCACACCACCGACGACGTCGCCGATATTGGGCGCTCTAGCAGCGCTGACGTAGTCGTTGTTGTATTTTTAGCAGTGCATTTGCAAAGAAAAAAGCAACTATTACAAACTTGTAATGTGGGATTTAGCGTTGGTGATTTCTGCACTTTTTACTTTTTCGTCTGTTGTTAATCAGCGCGAGTATTTTTAACACACTTTTCAGCTTCGGCTTCCGCGCGCATCATTCGCACCGCTAACCACTATTAAGTCATCACATAAAATGCAGATTTTCCGCCTGACAGGCCATCAAATGTGTTTGCACATTTTCAGTGCACTCGCCAAATCGACAATTGAATATTTATTTATTTTTTGGTATTCTTTGGTTGGGTGATTTTGTGGGTTTTTCTTAAGGCAATGCACGGCGATCACCACGGCAACGACGGCCAGCCAATTTCAACAACCAACAAACGGCACGACGAACGCAAGACTAAAATGAAAAGTCGGAAAAGTGCCTCGACTCGGCGCTGAAGCTTGCAGCATAAGAAGGTAAAGCAGCCAGCGCTGCTCGCGCTCACTTGTGCCTTGTACCCCGGTTGCGGCTGACGGTGGCGGCTGACGGCGGTGGCGATGGCGCCCATCTCCCATCAAGTCTGCCGCTCAGAGGCTGTTGGGTCGTGGCAGCGGCGGACCAGCGCCAACGCCAACGCCAGCGCCAGCGACAGCTGCAGCAGCTGAGCAGTAGAGCAGTGAAGCATTGGAGCAGCTGAGCGCGAATTTGGCATGCGAAGCCCAAAGCAAAATAGGAGCAAAACAGAAAACACGTAAACGCCAGTACGAGTGTAGGGAAAACACTTTGTCAGCACACTTAATACAAGTTCAAGCGTTCGCAGCGCATGTTTTTGCTATTCGCTTGACGTTGTTGTTGCGGTTTTATGTCTGCACTTTTTTCGTTGCCTCTCGTGAATGAAACGGCCATAACATTGGCTTAAGGGTGAAACATTGGCTGCAAGTGACACCGAAAACGGTCACTCGGAAAATAAAACAAAAAAAAAACAACATCAATTACAGACCGTTTGCTGTCGCATTTGGCGGTTAAACCGAGCGTTCAAGGGGTGCAAAGCGATGGAAAGAAGGGAATCGACTGCGAAGGAGGTGTTTGAACAGTGTTTCCTAACCAGCTTTTAATAATAGTTAATGCCTTTTGCTATACCATACCGATTGTGCAATATTAACTTAAATCGAGATATACAATTTCTGACTTTTATTTATTTTCGGCACAAAAGGAAATTATTTTTGGATTTTTATTTTTTCGGCCTGCAAATATGTTTACAAATATTTTAAAATGTTTTGCTTTACATATATTTGAATTGTTTCTCTCTTCTCTCAAAATGATGTTGCAGCTAATATTGCAATCAACCGACCGAAACATCTTTTTTGGGCCGAAACCGAAACATTCTAGTTGAAATAAAAATCACCATATCAAGCATTTTTTTTCAACAAATTTCGAATTTGGTTTTTTTTTAATATTCGGCCGAAACCGAAACATTCTAGTTGAAATAAAAATCACCATATCAAGCATTTTTTTCAACAAACGAATTTTACATTAAGAAAATAAAGAACAAACAGACAAACATACCATAAATAAATAAATACTTATTAATAAAAACAATTTATTAAGTTTTGTTTACCTAACTCGCTAATATTCAAAATTAAATCATTTAATATTATGTGCTAAAAAAAGTTTATTTACATTGGTGGCTTCTAAATTACTCCTCCTTTCACTATATATCTGCTACACAATAAAATGTAAAAAAAATATTCTAGAAAGTTTCGGTTTCGGCCGTTCGGCCATTTTTTGGCCGAAACTGAAACCGAAACCACTTATTTGGGCCGAAACCGAATATTCGGTCGAACACTAGTTTTAAGATATAGAAAAAATGGATCCAGATGAAATATGGTTCCAACAAGATGACGCTACAGCCGTATAAATATTTATTTCGATTTGGAGCAGTAAATTATCTTTCAGAATCGTGTGATCTAACACCGCTCGAATATTTCTCATCGGTTATTGGTAGCAATCCACAAACAATCTTTGAAATTCAACAAAATTTAGCGAGCCACAGCAGATAAACAGATGTGCTTGAAAATGGCGTGTAAAATTTGGCTCAGCAGATTACAATAAGTCAGAAATAGCCGAACATTTGCCACAAATAATAATAAATATTATTAGTTGATAATAGCAGGTAATGAATTTCAAATTAAAATAGTTTTTGAATAAATTTAATCATTTGGTGTTATTTTCTAAAGTACTCACCCTCTTCAAAAAAAACGGTATATTCACCAAAAATATCGGAATCAAGATACTTCTCACTGTTATGTACAAAATAATCTTTTAAAAAATCTCGTGATTGCTTGTATCTATTTCAAATATTCATGTGCAAAGTCAGGAAAGTAGATAACAGACGAAAACTGTTGAATAATTTTCGCCGCCACTGTACTCACTTGCATGACACATGCACAATTCCCAAAATTGTTTAGTAATATTGTAACAACAACAAAACATGCCTGCCATAACAACGAATGCGATAGGTACGTATGTATTCACCAAATTTATTTTAGCATTCAGTTTTATTGTTTGTTACACTTTATGCTGACATTCCGAACGATTTTGCGCACTGCAACCACAACGAAAACCAGCTGATTTTTGTTAGTCGAAAAAAAAGGGGAGCAAACAAACGCCAAGTGGAGAGCATTGAGAGCGCAAAGAGAGTGTATTGAAAGCGACTGCAAAGCAATTGGCGGGGGGAGTAAACAACAAGTGGGAGTGGAGCTGACTCTTTACAGCGGCTGTTGAGAAAAAACCGCCAAAACTGAAATTCCCAAACATATCCCAAGTAAACAACTGTTGTCATTGTAACTAAAAGCTGAAACCAACACAATGTTTCGCAATTCGACCTACGCTTTAAAATTTGTTTTCCTTATTAAAAAAAAATTTATCTTATTGCATTGTGCATTGTGGGTCGTTCTGGCACAATGAATTGCACAATTTTTTTAATATATATTAAATATTTTGTTCAAAATAAATATAAAACCGTTCATAATTTTTAATGGCTGATTGCCCATAACTGTCATCAAAAATACGGAAATATTCAACGGTGATTACACATAAATTACACACATGAACAGTACGAGTATGTAAAGATTTTTGTTGCTGTTGACTGCACACGCTTTCGTTACGTTAGAGAAAATAAATAGAGCGAAAAAACTGATTACTGGAGGTTTTCTGAAATCAAAATTCAATTACATCAATTATGTTTGTAATTTATAGTTTACTGTCAAGCAAGCAAAGATGAAAATTTACACAATTAAAATCGAAAAAGCTTAACAAAAAGCTGAATACAGTTTGAATCATATTAAAAATTCATGCTTGTCTCTAAAGTTCATTGTGCTTTCTAAGAAATCAAATGTAAGCGTGTTTTGCAATGATTAGCAGCCAGTTTGTGGCTTTTCTAGCAAAAATGTGAATAATCAAAGCAATAAGTGAGTAAATTTACTATACAGTAGACGCTCACAAATTCGAATCTTCCAAAAATTCGAACCTATTATTTTGTTTACACAAATTAAATGAAAATGGGGAATTACCAAATTGGCAATGTTTGGCTGCACGTTCGTTAATGATTATTTGGCTCAGTGTCGATTAAAAAGTACAAATAATTATTAAAGTGTCGAATAAACGTAAAAAAAATTTTTTCACTGTGGACGTTAAAATTAAAATCTTAAAAAAGTTTGATGAAATTATTCAGGCAAATCGCTTAGCTGTGGATTATATGGAAATTTTAAGCGACTATTCAAAAGAGATTTGTATGCGAATAAAACGTATTACATTTTAATGTGATGAAAAAAAATGGCATCACATTCATGTTGCTAGATGTCGTTTCAATATTTTTTGGATTTTTGACGTGAATTAAAAAAGTCCAGAAATTGGAACATTTCGGAAATTCGAACAACCCTTTGTACAAAGTGGTTCAAATTTGTGAGCGTCTACTGTATAGTGATTTATTTAAGGCGCTAATTACAGAGTGTGAAAAATCCCAACGGTTTCCGGTTCTGATATGTAGCTGGTTGCGATAGAAGAACGAAAAAAAACCTGTGTGGGCGTTTCGAACTCAACATATATTTTTGAATTTTTTAATATAATTATTTCACAAAAGTTGACACAAGTTGACGGGTATGCTTACAAAAATGTTTATTGTAAACTAAAAGCCTAAACTCTGTTAAAAAAATAAAGTATTTTCTGGTTTTTAACCCTCTTTGATTCTGAGATGTTTTGAAAACTTTATAAATAATAGTTGTCTCTGACCTTTTTGACGTGACGATTTTTTATTTTTATTCAAAGTATAAGATTAGCAATTTAATACTATAATGTTCGCCAAATGACTGTATGGCTTTTCTTACAAATGGTTCATCTTTCTATGAAATATTTTTTATCACATTTTCATACAATAACAATTTTTATATTGTCTTTGAGAACTTGGACAGTACTGGGAGGGTGGACTTTACGAACCCTTTTCGCGTTATTTTCAGAATTTTTATAATGATTTTTACTCTTTCAAATGCCGTCGCAATGACAGTTGTATCTGAAATTTAGTATGAAACTACTCGTTGAAAGATCTTTTACTTCAAAGGGCTAAACATTTGTTTGACTACGGAACAAAATTTCAAGTAAATATATTCAAAAACTTTTCACAAAATTCTAAATTAGTCTATGAAAATCAAATGACATAAATCAATCAGGATAAAGGTATTTCGCTAAAAAATATTTATTAAAAACTTTCACATGAATAATTTTTTTAAGAAGACACGTAACAATCAACACTGATGTGATATTGAACCAAAACAATTTCCAAAAAGTTTCAATACAAAGAAAAGAAAAACATACATACCTACATATTTACGCTAAAACAACAGTAACAAAATATTTCGAAAAAGATATTTTCAAAAAGCCTCAGTAATGGTCAGCGAATGAACAAAATTTCAAGAGCCGCATCAGAATAACTTACAATGTATTCATAATTTTTTTCAGTGTTGCATACATTTTTTATTATGTTTATGAAATATGCAAAAATATCCACTTTTCGGCAGTGTGGGTTTTTTTCCGATATTTACACTACATTTCAAAAGTTCAACATTTTTTGTAATGGCTCCGGACCAAAAATTAAATTATATTAATTTAAAAAAAACAACTTCAATAATGGTCAGCAAATAAAACAAAATTTCAAGAGGTCTACCAGACTAATTCATAATTAATCCAGAATTTTTTCAGTGTTGCATACATTTTTCATTGTGTTTATGAAATATGCAAAAATATCCACTTTCTAAACTGAGGAGATAAGCAATAACAACGTTTCCGGTAATGTGGGTTTTTTTGTCGATATTTAGCCGATCACATACCCGCCAAATTGATTAGTCAACGCGACAAAACCGAATCAAGAAAGCTGTGCGCAATGTGGTCTTTGAGTGAAACATGAGCTCGCTTTTTGCGTCTGTATGGAAACAAATATGTGGACATGACTCACGGTTGGCGGTGCTACGTTTGCGCGAATCATTCACGCACTCGCACAGAGCACACAAACATTTGACGCGCAGCTCTGGGCGCCAGAAATGCTGAAAGGCCGTTGGTGTTAAAATTTTGAGTGACGATTCGTATTGTTAAAAGTCTCATATATTTAGTGGTTTTTCTCATTAACAGCAAGAAGCATTGAACTTGCGCCGCACAACACCGACTTGGCGTAATTTTGTTTCAAATCAATGCATGCGCACTTTGGTTTTGGTCGCACGCGTACAACTTGACGACTAATCATGCGAAGTGATGGCAGCGTGTG
Organism: Melieria picta; assembly: GCA_964056695.1. Classification (NCBI taxonomy): domain Eukaryota; kingdom Metazoa; phylum Arthropoda; class Insecta; order Diptera; family Ulidiidae; genus Melieria; species Melieria picta. The sequence continues at coordinate 4,514,624 of OZ057398.1, forward strand.
GAATTTCGACACCCTTGACATGATTTGACCGCTGGTGCTTGTGTTGCGCTCGTCGCTGCTGCCCTCTGGCCCCCACCAGACGCCGGCTGCATTAGACTAATGATGTCGTAGAGAGTTGCTTTCCTCCCTCTCACGTAATGGAGTGGTTTGCATGACGCTTCGGATTTACTGGATTATGCTATTTGTGTGCTGCTCCTCGCCCACAGAACACACGACAGTTTGTTTTGGTTGGCTGTGGACGCACACGTACGACACCATAAAGAAAATATTTGATACGGCTGCCAATGCAGCTGAGTGCTGAGCGCGCTTCTGATTGACATATTGTGGGAAATCAGTTATCGCTTGCTAACAACAACAACAACAACAAAGCTCCTGTTGCTACAATAAACGTCATAATCGCTAATGAAAGTCAACTGATTGCATTGAATGTCAACATTTACAACTGAAGTGTGGATGGTTTAAAAAAAAAATTATAATTATACTTTTTAGCATGGAATGTGTAATGAGTTTGATTTTATAAATACAAAATTTTTTCTATTTCAAAAGTATTGATTTCGAAGCATGGCGTCAAGTAATTTTAGCCTTTTGACAATACTCATAGGTGTCATTTCAAATCAATAGAAAAACTCGATACATATAAATAAAGAGTTTACTTTAGTCCAAAGTACAAACGTTGAGACTTCCAGGGGAGACTATGTAATTACGAGTATAGTGAAGTGTCATTTTAAGGTTTCCTCATATGGGTAATGAGAAAGCTGACACTGTCAACACTGGCTCACGGAAAGTGTGGAACAAGTGGAATTCAATAGAGTGCGGTTAGGCAAGGGAATAGTTTCGGCATTTAAAACCCACAAATATTTGTTTGTTAGACTAATTTTAGGCAAATATGGTTTCCAGTGATATGGGACTCAAAAGTTATGCATTGACTCCCCCGAAATCGATTTGGTCGACTTACCATAGCAATAGTACTATTTACTTGCTATTGATTTGGGCAGCTATAGTCGAGTTAACTGTGTTACACGCCGATAAATTAATGTCTATAATTCCTAAGTTGGAGTTGCAAGGATGAGGGTGAAATATATATTGTTCAGCTGTCCAGTTATTGTATTGGAAAAACCTTTTGAACCTCTGAGTGAGCTCGATGGCATTGCGCCCCGAAAAATTGATTAATTCCAAAGAGCACGAAATATTTTACCACCATCCGTTTAGGTTAATTCTAGAACGTTAATGGTGTTTAGCTAATTGATTAGAAACACTTTATCACTTTAATTAACTAACGTAATAAATTCTGAGCTCATTAATGGAATTCAATGTTTGATAGGAAACTGAAGCAATTTCTCATTACGTTTTCGCTCAATAGCGGATGTATTACGCCAAAAACAACTCTGATATAGTTTTTGAGTTCTCAATTCGTTGCAGTACGAACTTTATGAACTGTCTCCACGATATTATTATACATTTTGTAATGAATTTTCATTATTTCAGAGTTAGTTTTTAGCGGTCAAATGCCATCGCAATGACAGTTGACAGATCAAAAGTGGTGCCAGATTATGCTGACACCTCTTGTTGAAAGACTAAAGAAGTAAATAACCTTAATCTTCTCAAGACTCTGAGACACATATATGAGCAGGAGTGTTATATCTGTTTGTTGCAACAATTTTTTAGCGGAAAATATGATTTCCAATGGTATTGGACTCAAAAGTTGAGTTGAGCTAAGTTTGCGTGTGGAACATAAATTCTCGTACAATATGAATACGGAACTAACACCGTAAAACAAATTAATATGTCCTATTGGTATTGAAAGGGCCAAGCTTCAGATCATAAATAAATCGGCTTCTGTTTTGTTAAAAATTTCAATTCATGTTTGTTTTTATTTTTTAATAATAGACGCCTCAACAAACAAATGTCTTATGTTTCATTGGGTTAAGTAGAACATACGACATCTGTTTTCTCAAGTGGCGTGCTATTGTAATTTTTTTCAAATAGTTAAGACCAAACATTTTTGAAAATTTAATATTGTATGACTCACCTCTACTGCTCGGCTGTGGTTGAGTTTTTGTTCCCATCATGAATGCAATCGATCGAAAGTGTAGTCCACAGTGGGTAATCCACTTTCAAGGCACAAGATTCTCTTATCAAAATATATAGATATATATATAGATGTATGTAACAAATGTTGCTCCCACGTTGTTGTTTCTCAAAATAAGTGCACTTTGTTTTTACTTAGTAAAACGATTTTCTAAATCTTATCTTATTTTTTACTAATATGATTGCTTAGTTTTCTATATATTTTTTGGTTTAATACTTTTTCTTTGCAATTAATATTTTAGCACTTTTCTACATATTTACTAGTCACTTAGTTGATAGTAAATTGAATTATGTGTTCCTTGTTTGTCACCACAAAAGGGTTTTTATTTTGTGTAATTTGTGTATTTTTACGAGGTTTTTTCATTAAAACTTGTTGTGACTTTTGCGGGCAATGCTTTGCAGTTGATTGGCTGTTGTTGATTTTCGTTGCTGCACTGGAAGCAACACCCCAGGTGGTCGCGGCTTAAGCGGTGGCGCTCTTCTGCGTTTCAAAGTAATCGTTGGGGCCCGGCGTTGACGCAACTCGCAGTAACAATCCATGTGATTGGCTAAAGGACGAATGCCGTCTGCAACGAAATGTGGAAAAGCCAAATTGAAATATTTTTTATGCTCAACTTTAGAATTCGAAATGCGTGTCTAGTGGACAACTAAAACGAAAGTTCCAACCGTGAATAAATTATGAGAAGTTCATGCGTTCGAGAGGCGAGAACATGCGTTGGCCGGCCGCCGAAAAGGAGGAGCTCCGGAGCGGCGCTGACACATCTGTGACAGCTCTGGCGGTTTCCACGCTAAATATGCAAGAAGATCCACGAAATATTGATCAGGTTTAAAAATTAAAATCCCACGCACACCTTAAAGTGCGTCGTCGTGTACGGCCGTCTGCCTGCGCATCACATAATTCAATTCAATTCAATTCCAATTATTGGGGCCGTACTATCGGGAAGTGGATGAAAATAGTGGCATTGAAACAAATGTGAACTAGCGTGATACCACGCGATATATCGAATATATTTTCGTGGAATCAAAAAACTTTCAACCACTTTTGAGCGCGTTGAGATGAATTTAATATAGTAATTGAAAAGTAATTGCAGTGAAGACGTTTAATGTAATTTCTTAGCCGTTCATGTCTCACGTCTCAGGTCTACACATACATACATATACATATACAGTACTTTTCGTTTATAACGAACCCGTTTAAAATGATTTTCCGCCTAAAATGAACCAATTTCAAAAGTACGCGCTTTATGTGTTCGCTTATTATGGACCTTTTTTAAAGCGAACTTTCGGTTAGAACGAACCAGTTTGCCCAGCCCCTCGAAGTTCGCTTTAGGCGAAAAGTACTGTATGTGTATACATATTAATTGACTGCACAGCTTAACCAATAACAAAGAATCTAAGCTGAATAGTTTTCATTTAAAAATAACACAATAACACCAGACCATCATTAGGTGAAGTTTCAAAAATACATCGAATTTTCTGGACTATTTTCAACATGCTTACAAAAGACCATACAAAGCTATAGTTAAGTGACAGCTCTGCGTTGAGTTATTGAAGGTTAAAAAGCACGTAAACTTAACATAACATTTGTATCCACATTTTATCATTTTAGTTAGGTGAATATGTAAAAATAAAAAGTTTTTATATTTACAGCTATCGTTTGAATTTTTTCGATGCATAACTTATATGGTCGCCAAAGTAGACCTAACACCATGTTAGTGCATTTGTCTCGGTAATCTGTTCCATTTTAGGAATTTTTTATTGCCACACTAAAGTGTTGTGAAAGTCTACCAGCTTCTATGAAGATTTTTCCCGTGGACTAAAAAGCCACTTGTTTGTACATATTTCACATCATAATCGCGAGTAATTTTTCTATCTGTCTTTAATTGAACCTATTTGCAAAGCAAAAATCGATACTTAATTAGATATAAAAGACAATTTTCTCACGGAAAAAGTGAACTGAAAAATGGTTATAAGCAACCCAAACGCCAAATTAAGGTTCGTTTAATTGGTTTTATTAAAATGGGACTAAATCGCTTATTGATCGATGGTTTATAAATCAAACCCGAATTTTGTATTACTGCGTTAACCAACTTAAAGAAATGTATTGAACACCTTTACTTCGCATACCACGCCCTCTAAAAACTTCATCGAACTGGCTATCGAGCCTCTAGTTTCAGTGGACTGAAGGATACTTGGGTTGGGTTGGGTGGGGCACTTCTACTCTACTTTAGTCTCATTCTGGACTTAACCACTTGCCTCTCTTAGATTCGGAATTTCGATTTTAAGGAGTCCTCCCGGAGCTGTGGAGATGAGATCCGAAGTACCGCTCCTTAGTAGTGACATGCGTTTTGTATCGTTTCGACTTTTTCATCAACTCCACAGCTCCTGCAGACATTAAAAGACGTCATTTTATAACGTAATTTTATTACCCCGATAAGCTACCATATTGAGGAACAGAATGAATCAAAATTTCTTCATAAAAAGAGCGGAGCATAGTGTCCGAAAGGTTACAATCCGTTTTACTCCACCGTGAAGATTCTATCTTCTTGCTTATTGCCTGTCAGCATGGACTGATATTAATAGGCAAATGTATGGATGGATGGATATATACAACTGGTTGATTCCCTGCCACCCCGGAATGAACAGGAACCAAGTATACATTAACTCTGAGCTGTTCTAAGCTCTAACGAGTGGCACATTGCAGACATCTCACCAACATTATTCCACGTTGTAAAACTAATTATTCTGTTAATGCCCAAATTTTGCGAGCTTTGACTGAGGCTAACTTATTCTCAAATTTATTAGATTTTTCACTATCTAAAAATGTATTTGAGAATTTGCTGAAAAGGCTTATAGTATAAGAATTTAATTTCTACATTATCTTACTGTTGTTATTCTGGTAGTCTGTATGAATTGTTACCTAACTCTAGGCAATTTTTTAAAATAATAAATATATAAAAAAATAAATAAATAAATAAACATTGGCTACCTCTGGTTGATCTACAATTTACGAAATTAAAAAAGAAGTCAAATCATCATCGGGGCAAATATTTTCACTATTTATTCTATTTATGCAATTATGGCGTCGAAAAAAATTTATAAAAAATCAACTTATATAAAGATAAAAGGCTAAATGGCAAAAAAATGATAGAAGAAAATTGAGTTCCAGAATTTGAGCCTTGAAAATCCCGTAATCCCGTTTCCCGTTTGGAAAACCCAAACGGTTCGTGCTTAACATTCGCCGTAAGCATTGAAGTGGCTCAGAAGCAAAGTTAGCTCAGAAGCGCCAACCTTGCTGCACTCGATTCGTTGGAAAAAGGTCAAGCGATTGCAAATAGACCAGACGATAATGCCACAGCAACATATTTATGTATGTAACCCACTATGTGTGCTTTGCAAAATATGCTGATTTATTAAAAATTATTCACCTGGCATATTTACGCACGTTAGACGTGTTTGCTGTAATAAAAAAAATAATAACAAAATACAATTGTGAATGGCTTCAGGTTTCATTGCCAATAAAGCAACAACAACACTTGTAATGATCATTCGAAAAGCAAGTTTGCACGTGTGTGTGTGTGTGTGTGTGTGTGAGTGTGTTTCGGTGTGCGTAGCTGTTGGCCCAGTGCAGCCATAATCAAATAGAAATATCAACGGAACACCAATGTTGAGTAAATGTGTGCAATTAAAATTAATGCTAAAATAATAATAAACCGTTGTACTAATAAAAATACAAGTAAAACAACAATAAAGCCAAAGGCAACACAATGCGTGGATTTAAGCGATTGTGAGCAAGTTTGACTGCGTGTGAGTGCAATTGACGCGTAAGTATTATTTCGCTGTTTGCGGAAACGGTGCGCAATCAGAGCGCTGCAGCGACCGGACAGACTTAAGACGAAACTTAATTTGTCGCTGACGAGTTGCTGTGTATTTGTAAGTTTGTGTTTTGGGAATAACCCGATTGCCCGGGTTGATTCGACAGCAATTCGACACCTGAACCCAAACAAACACATACAAACCTAGCCAAACATATGCAAACACAAGCACCGCCTTGTGGCTCGCCCGCAACTGGCGCCTCCTTTGCATTTGTTATTATTTCTTGTCGGCTCGCACTCAGATAGGGGCAAGTGTAATGTAATGTTTTATGCATTCGAGTGGTGCTGCAGCACAAAAAAAAACAAAAAAAAAACAAAAAAAAAACAACAAAATTTACGTGCTATTAGCTGCTCGTGTTTGAAGGCGCCACAGCAGTTGGAGCAATCGAAATGGCGCCGCGGGTGTGCTGCGTCGTTTATGTGTCTGACAAGTAGTGATTTTCGCTTGAGGAATACGTATTGTGCTGTTGTTGTTGTGTTTTTTATTGAACCATTTTGGCGTAGTTGCGGAAATATTAGTGCAAACTCTATTAATTCCTGTGCGTCATTCAAATTTGATTTGAATCAAATTGATTTTGTTTTTATTTATGAATATTTATTAGGGATTAATTACATTTTAATAATGCAAATTAATCTCCAATTTCCACGTGTCCTTTATGTCGGATTATATACGAGTCGAGTTATGATGTGCAATTAAGTGTAGTTGTAGAAGTCATTGGATTTAACAGACTTAAAGGCTAACTTCAAGATACTTTCGATTCATTGGTTCACTTATATTCTGTGTCAAAAGTATGAGGAAATTTTGATTTGCAGCACTTTAGTAAAACTGTAATGCATTTTTTTTACTAAAGTACCATTTCTACAATTTTCGGTTTAATTGTATTATTTATTGACTACACTTTTCAGCAATTGAACCATTGAAAACACTAGTTCAACCTCACGTCTAATTGACTTCTCCTACTTAAGTCAAAGACGCTTTGACCATCATTTGTGTGTTTTGTTTTTCTTAGCTAAAGCATAACACAACACACAACAGCATCATTTTGTTGGCCTTGCTTGCGCAAACTTAATTTGAACTTAATCAAGTAACAAAGTGACAGAAAAGCAGCAACACACCAATTGTAGAGTCTGCATTGTAATTATGCGCGTAAAATCCTCAACCTGCCTTGAACTTGCGATCCGTGGGCCCATTCATGGACTCGTGTAAATGCGCCGCTTTATCCATGCATACACACAAACAAACACACGTACATAAATGCGCGTCGGTAATGAGCCCTAGTCCGAAACTAATAATGAGCTCCATTTATCAAATCGCACCACTTATGTGCTGGCATTGTTGGGATTTTTTTTTGTGTTTCTCCCATTTGGTATTTTAGTTCGTTGGCAGCAATTAAAAACGAGCTGAAGCGATTTGTAAAACGCCGCAAAACTAAACTACTTATTTAATAAACTTACTAGACATACTCGTATCTACATCAACATGCCGGCAAGTGCCATCAAGTTATTATATAATTTCTCATGTATTGTATAATAAAAGCTAAAAAGTCAAGTCGTGGAATCGTTTAATAGGTGCGCGGAGCAGTGCACAAATGCTAATTACACTTTAAGGTCCAGTCGTGCTATTAGCAAAACAAACGCCAAACAAAAAGCAAAAGCGGCAATGACAATGACATCGACACCAACGCCAACACTGACGGCAATGCTTACAGCCGCAGCAACAACAATAACAACACTAATGCCAATCAAAGAAGCAACAATACAAATGAGCAGAATTGAAAATTAAATAAAAAACGAAAATCGAAAGCAGCCGGATATGAAAAGGTGGGCACACCATTAAAACATTGGTGCCGGTGCCGTTGCCGGTGCCGGTGCCCGGGATCAGTGGCTGTGACGGTGGCTGTAACTGTGGCTGCGGCGGTGTGCGTGCGCGAGTGGTTGTGCTTTTTTAGGTGCGAACTGTGCTATTTCCATTCGTGTATGCAAATTCAACTCAAACCATATCAGGTTTTGAGCTGGAACCGCTTTTGTGACCTACATTACAGGCCATGCGATTTGGCTTGTTGGAGCGGGAGGTGGCGGGTGTTGTTCGCTCTCGCTATGCAGGTCAGAGCTGTTGAGACGGCACAACTGATAAGGCGGCCGTGTGCGGCTGTACTGGCACAGAAGAATTGTTGAGCGTCCTCATGCGACATGATATCCTTTTTCAAAATTCGAGACAGCACTTTTCTTTGAATATTGAAATCTTCTTTGCTTTGCTAAAGATGGAAAACTCAACTCTTACTTCATATTGATTTAATGTACTCGCGCCCAATCACACCAACAGTTGTCAGCTGGTTTCCGTTCAAAACGTTTAACATGCTTTGGCTCCAAGTCGGTGGCTCTCCGATGTCTCGCCAACTGATTCGACTAGTCCACTTGCGCACCAAGTCAATACAATTCGCGCGACTGACTCACAACCTTGTAAATTGCAATTTGAAGTCTTTTTTGACTTGTTTTCACAGTGTCGCAAATCGCTTGGGGCACTCAGGCAACTGTCGTCAATCAGTTGGTGACATTTGCTAATTTTCGCACATAACATTGCAATGACAAACTCAGTTATAGCGGCAAATGTCGGCGATGATAAAGAAGCAGTGCAATTTAATTAGCAAAACAAATCGTAGCGCGAGTGCCGTCTCGAGCAGCGCGCTGCAGCTGAGGCGGCCGGTTTCCGTTAAATCCCATCATTTGACTTTATGACCAACGCGATTGAGTAAACAACGATTTCTATTTTTTGTATTTATATGCACACGTCACCAACATTGTTACACATCGACGTGCAGGCATAATGTTCAGCGACATTCCATTGCCGCCAACGCCAGCTGACATCATGCGACTCCATCACTTCGCCCAGCACTTGGCCCGAGGCCTGAGCCCTTCGCAAGCCATACCCACTTCCTGTGTGGCACTAAAAAAACAACTAACCTATTTTTACACATATTTGTAAATATGTTAGTGTGCGAATATGTCAGGGCGTGCTGTGTCACAAACCTAATGTCGATAAAAAGTAAATAGTTTATTTTTACAATTTACACGACTTTATAATTAGTGCTAATGATATTTTCCTATACCCAGAGTGTAATTGTTGCCTTCTCAGCAAACAGTTAATGAAGTTTGCCGATATCAGCATTGTGAAATGTTTTGCTAAACTGTGACAATGTGTCACAAATTATGATTTGTGACATGTAACGCGAATGCCGCCTGTAGTGCACTGCGAGGAAATCGAGTGGCACGCGCGAAAAAGATCCCTCAACACTCGCACAGGACAGAAATAAAGTAGACACCGCGGAAAGCCGCAATTTCTGCTCAGTTGGGCCCTATTCATGTTCATGTGTTGTACATTGTCCGCCTACGAGCTAAGCGGAGGGGGCAATCGTAATAAAAAAATAACAACAAAACCGATTTACCACACGCCAACCTAACATTCCGCACGATGTGGGGCTATGTGTGTGGGTGTGTGTGTGCGTTTGAGAGTTCAATGTAGTGCGGCAGTAAGGGAAGGAGGGGTGCTGGTAGGCGCTGTTGCTTTCGTTAGCGGCGAAAGTGAAAATCGACCAGGACGCGACCGTCCAACCCGACTGACCAACCGACCGATGAACCGACTGACCGCGAACTTTAAACATGCAAGCGGTGGCCTGACATTGGCAGTTGGCTGGCCAATGAAATTAAACTTAATTGACGGTCAGGTAACATATTTTGATGGATGGTAGGCTGCGCGAGGGGCGCAGTCCACGTGGATTATTTGTACATTCGACTTTACGCTGCGGCGTGGGATTATTCAAATCGTTTTAAATTTTACAAACCATACAAATTATTCCGCGTCGGACAATAAATGAGGAGAACAGCGCGGCAACGTTTACAGCTGTTTTGTTAAGGGAAATGTTAAGGGAAATCAGCTCGTACGTACGGCACCTTTCGTTCAATGACGACTGCTATAGAGTTAAGACAAGAAAAGAAGGAAGAAGAATGTCTAGGTTTCTGACAAGACTGGCAAATGCAGTAGAAGTTGTAATGCCGATTCTGCTGGATCAGATAGGCAACGTGATTTTGGTTTACTCAAATTTCATTTGCTGCTAATTGGTTCACCTAAACTTCGAATTGGTTCAGATACAGAAATATATAGTCCTCAACAAAGTCTCATTCACATCAATAGTGGGCTCTTTTTTTATTATTGCATGCTTTGTTAACTAGAATATCTCGAATTATCATCGTCTTTCCGGTATTAATCCAGATAAGCTCGCGAACCGTTGCACTACTCAATAGGATCATAATCTCACGTCTGAAGAAGACATCTACAAACGGACTATGTGTGCTAAGTATTTTCTGTGATGAAGCCCATAAAACTCGGCAGATAATAATCGAGAGTCTCAGTTTTTAAATTTTTTGTTTTTGGCTCTTGGAGACAGGAATCGACACAGTATCGTGTACGTTTCTCTATGGAATCATAATCTCACGACTACAGAAGACATCTATAAACGGACCATATGTGCTATCTTCTGTGACGAAGCCCATAAAACTTAGCAGATAATAATCGAGAGCCTCAGTTTTTAAAATGTTTTTGGTTCTTGGAGACAGGTACAGTATAGTGTACGTTTCTCTCTCGGTGTAAATGGTCTTAGAGGAACTCTTCTGTAATGCCTTGGATGACTTTTAATCAGTTTCGATAAGAGACAACTCAATTTGGCTTGTGAAGGCTCCCCACAGATCTAGAAGGAAGTACATATTGGTCCCTAAATGCAATCGATTCGAGCTTTCCTAACGCAACCCAAGGAACTATTGAGTACAGGAAATGCTGATTATGAATGCATTCACAATCGTTTCAATCTATTCATACCCTTCTCAGTCTGATCAGTGAATATTGGCGCTGAGAGACTAGAAGCTGTTGAACACTTCAAATCAGAGGTTTGTGTACATTTGGGCCACTTTACTGTTGCACTACTTTTAGTCAATCTTAACCCACAGTCAGTATCTGCTACTCGAACATTAACACCGCTTATGACCAGCTGACAACTGTGAACTTATTGTACATTAATCTACAATGCTATGTGGTGTCATTGCCTGTGTTCCATGTGCCAAACAAACGCAGTTGGAGGAAAACGCAAACCAATATTTCTGTGCCATGTTACATGTAACATTTTCAATGAATTAAGAGCAATTGAAACTTTTACAGACCGACTCGTCATGTTGACTAGACGTACGCACCTACGGACATATAAAGTTCGGCACACGCGTCACGTAAATCGCTCGTTCGCACATATCGACATTGGGTGTATGGGCTTTTTTGTTAACGGTACACTGTACGGCAAGCGGAAATATGCGGCCACGTATTTCGTTTCAAATGCGCCAATAGTTCATCGATTTCCTTCTCAAAGTTTCATCAGTTATTAAATTTTTCATTTGTGGTAATTACAGGCATTGATACAGTTCCCAGGCCTACCGGACTGACGACCGAAGCAGCGCGCTGAACTTGAGTTTTCCCCACCGAAATGACTAATGCCACTTAAAGATGGGAATTGACCTTTGCGGCACAGCTGAACAACTGAAACGTACAGCGATCCCTACTTAAAAATTCATATGCAGCTGAGCGTTCCTAGAACGGTTTAACTTTACAATTTGTTGTGGATGACACAGTCGCAGAAAGTATGAATAAGGAAAGTATAAGAAATTTAGTAATCGAGATATATATATGTAGATTCATATATAATTGACACTAAAGGACTATGAGTGTTTATTTATTTATTTATTTAATAAGCCAATGAACATAAAGAACTTACTGACCATAGGAAAAAAAAAACATATACATATTTATGAAGAAAAGTAATTCAAAATTGTATGCCGGCTCCGAAACGTGACGTGAGACTTTTCAGGGCAATACAACTAAAGGGCTAATTTGCTTGTATAAGTTATAGTGTTTAACTCTATGAGCTATTCTCCAATAAATCACAGTAACTACATTAAAATATATTAACAAAGTTCTTGCGTTAATATAAGAAATAATACATTGGAAAATAATGCGTGGGGTTCGGAAGTGGAATTTCATAGAGCACTTAATATTTTGAAGAACTTTCCCCTACGATTAAATAAAGTTTGCTGTAGAACTGTGGAAAAGCTATGCACCTGGCATTGAAACAAAGTCAGCCACAATGTGTTATTAAAATCTAATAGGTGGTTAGTTAACTGGCTGAAGTTAAGTTAAGTTGGTGATTTGTTTATAAGTTATGGTAGAGATCCCTTAGAATACGAATGCTTTTGGCGAACCTTAGTTGAGGCCTGAATTCTAGAAACGAGACTTTTTATAATCAGGCCCCCAGGGTGACCAAACATTGACCCGAGTTAGCAGCACAGAGGCAGATAATGTGATCTAAGATTTCTGCTCCTCGCACATTCCGCACTTGTTAAATAGCTTTTATTAATTTTTAAATAATTTTCACAAAGACCTGCTGAAAGTTGTTTGTACTGTTAATCTTGCAAACCTGCTTTCTTTAATTTCGCAGTAATCGTATTTACATAAAAATATTTATACATGCGCACAGTGTTTATAAACCAATTGGCATTTAAATTGTCTCTCAAGTGTTATTTAACTCAAGCCACGACAATGGCAATGCGTTGATATTTCTCTACCAACATAAAGCCCAATGGATTAAGTTATATCGACAACAACAACAACAACCAGAAGCAACGCAAAGCAAAAAATCAATTGACGCCAAATGGGACAATCAATTTTATTTCACTCGATACGATTGTAACGATAAAATTGAACTGCGGGCCAAATGGTGAGTAAAAACGTAATGCACGCTAATATCGAGGAAGCAGAGACTCTGCATAAAACGGATAAAGAACGCCTGGGTGTTTGCCCCGTTTTATGAATGAACCGGCTTTGATGCATGGAAAACCAAGCAAAAACAGAGAGCTATAAAAGTAGGAAAACGAAGTGGCGCAATTTCGCATAAGGCCACGAAATGCCTATTAAGTCGTTGCGCATTAACGCATTATTTGCATACAACAATCAATGTGCCCCACAAGGATATAACTTCGCCTGCCAGGAGCCCTTCAGTATAATTTGCATGACTTGGCATGTCTTGTGCGTGCTGGTAATTTTTTATTTGCTTATAGTATTTAATGATAATAAAGGGAACAAAGGTAGAATTCTTGGCGTTATCTGCGTGAAGACGTACTTCCATGTCGCGCATTCTTACGTATTGTTGAAAATTTTTTATAGAGATAAGAAAAAGCGATAAGCTCATTGCTTGTTGGGACACTTTTTATCTCGCTCGACGGAGTCAAGTCAAAGTGATATTTCTACCTTCACCGGAGGCGTCCAAATATTCTGCGAAACAAAACGCCATTTGGTGATTCAGCTATAATGATTCTGAAAATCTCTCAATACGTAAGTGATTGTTTTTTCTCAAGTCCAAGTAACTGACAGATGTATAGTACACATAAATTGCATTCATTACTAGATGTCGCGTTTGTTTAAAGGGGAACGGAAGAGAATATTTAAGTACAAGCTTTTCCATTTTTATGTAAGCATTATTCTGGGAATAAATTTCTTCTAATAAGTTTAACAACTGAGAAACCAACACTTCCCGTAGTGTGTTGTGCGCTGGATATTAACAACAAAGATAAGTTGATCAAAGTGATAAGTTGTTTAAATTTATCGAATAGATGACTTTAAGGATTAACATATACATTGTCTGGGGGTCCAGTAGCGATATCTGGGCTTACTGCATACCATTCATAGTCGAAGGTTTGCTAAACTGAGAATAAATGAGACCAGCAATGTCAACGCTGTTTAGTCTTTTAGTATTTTAAAGCTTTCATGACCAAAGAGACTTGTAAAAGTTTCCTATATGAAGTTTTTATTAACTTAGTTTCACTGGTTCGCCCAGAAAGGAAAACGGAGACCCTACAAATCTAAGTGTGCCCACTTCTAAAGAATCCACTCAACCTAACATAACCTAATTCAATTTTAATTGCCAACTATCTAAACAAGTATCTAACAAATTTATATCGATCATGAAAGAGTTCAATAGAAGTCGGGGTGGTGGTCCGCTTTGGTACTCACGTTATAATAGTTCTGACGAAAAAATATTGTATTTTAATTATAGAAGCTGTCAGAACTAGAAGAACGATCTTGTTTCTTCCCTGCTTTATAATGTATAACTGGAAGGAACTTACGCAGCTTTCGAACCACGTATTGGTTTCTTCTTTGTAGGCTTTTCGCTTACTTTGAATGATTTTCTATTAGCTGGTAGTGAGAACAGTTCATAAACACTCTATGTTTAATGTATGGTCTTGATTTAAGTCCACGATACACTTTTGGGCAGAGAAAAATAAATACATTATAAAAACTAACTTATTTCCGACCACCTCGTGGAAATGCACCTCGTCATTTACCCTCTCCGGAATTAGCCTTCCTGTACATCGTCTTGAACATTTTCCAACCATTCTTTCCACTACGGACCACTCTACAGTAATCTTGCAAATTATAGAACTTTAACCCAAATTCCCAGAATTTTAAAAGTAACGTAAACCCAGACGTGAGACTGTCAGGCTTATATGAGCTAAATTACTGAAAACATTTGTTTAAAAAGTACAAAAACTGTCTAAAATGTTAAATGTATAATTCTAACATTCCATTAGAGGATTACATAAAATAATAGAATCGAAAATCTTTTGGATTTATCACCATTAGAAATCTTTAGTGAGACTGTGAGGCTCACTTCTGGGAATTAGGGTTAATGTTATTTTTTAACAAATTACTTTTTAAGAAAAATTCTACTGATTTGACTATTAAAGATCTTTCGATACCAACTCAATGGTCTGAAAGAGTTAAAAGTTGGCCTCTGTTGGCCAAACATTTTTGCAACTCCTCTTTTTTTTTAGCCCCTAAACCCTTTACGAGCCAAACAGTAAATATTTGATTAGTAATTACATTTCTCTATACATTTTGCAATATTTCTCTGAAATTCTACGAATTACTCTTTTCGTGCTCCCAATAAAACAGAAAGACGGCTTTGTGAGGTGTTTTTACACCAACAACTCTGCGAGTGCGAGGTGGTGCCTGCCTATTCGAAAATATGATAATTACGCAGCTCAAATAGTAAACAAAGAAATCACATTAAGTACACAAACGTACTAAATGTGACACAAAAATAGCAACAACAAAATAAATAAATATATAATTCAAGAGAAACGAGCCACCGGCTCACTCTCCCGACCGTGGGAAACGCTTAACAATGTACGTTGTTTGTCTATGGAAGCCACCCACCAAATTGCCCAAACCACGCTGAAGCGAATGCGCGTACAATGAATGAAATACGAAGGCAGTACATTAGTCTAAAAGTGTAATAAACGCACGACAGGACCTCGATAAATACCACAGAACTGGGTGATTTCGTACAGAAATCTGTTTGCTGATTTCGGTTTTTTACTTTCCACCAACTTGTTGCCAGCTGGCGTCTGGATGCGATTTCATTTCTTTGCTTTGAATACACACACAATTTCCATCAAAAGCTGTGAAAATTATGCACTTCATGCACTCAAATTGGCAACAAAAGTCGGCGCGTGAGCATTGTTTACGCTGCGTAAACATGCACTCGGCGCAGTTGTGCTCTCGCGCGCTGAATGCGAACTGCACGACAGACAGTAGCGGCCAGAAGCAAAAACAATGGTGCCTGAAAATTGAATACATGTGAGTGCGCATCAATGAAAGCAATCGTGACGGCGCGCTGACAGGCGATGACGCCAAGAGTCAAGGGTTAATGGCTTGCAAGTGCCAGCGATGCAGCGGACGAAACGGTTTGGCATCTTTTGTCATCTGCACCGCTGGTAATGACATCATTGCTGTGCGGTGTGGGAAACGAACCTCGGCGGCGACGAGCGAGTTAACGGTGCAGGAACAGCGTGAGATATGTGTGTGCGGGCAAATTGAAAGCAAATAATGCCAAAAATGGAGCTAAAATAAAGAGTGACTGAATGCGAATGGTAGCAAAACAGCCCAACCAAGGAATGGGGAGAGCGAAAAAGAAGTCGCAAAACTTGCTCACCAAGGCGAAGGCGTCTGCGCGGCGAAACATTTGGCAAATTCCAACTCATTGAGTGCTGTCAAAGTTGTTTCAAATAACACTGACTTGACTTGTTAACGAAATGAGATCAGTTGCTGCAACCAGTAAACTATACATTCATGAATTCTCGCACTCTTACTGCTCGTTGTGACTGGTTGTGGCGTCCATCGTGCGGCGTGCGGCAATGTGGTGCGAATATTCTCAAATCGGTTGGAGAGAAGCAATGTCAGTAGCGTATAATTAAAAATTAACATAAATTACATGAAATTGCTCAAGGTTGGCTGCATTCGTTGCAGCTTCTGACTGCACCTGAGCGCGTTTTGATTACTAGACTTTGCACTGGAACTGAAGTATTTTTGAAATTCAAATTTATGAACTGTTTATTAGTCGCTAATATTCCAAATTATTCAATTGCTTGTAAAGTAAAATGATATGATGATGAAATGCTTTTTTAACCCAACAGTTCCCAAGAGGGTTCACAGATGTTGTAATTATTAAATAATAACTACACACTGGAGGGTTAATAATATTAAGAAAATATTGTTTTTAGTTGTGTAGATAGAAATGTTACAGCAGTAAAACTCGTCCACTGAATATTGACAGAAACGAAAGAATTGCTTGACATTTCTTTCGTTTCTTTACAGATAGAAAATATTAAATTTTGAAGAATCGAGTGTACATTTTTTTTAATTTTTTATATATTTTTTTTTAATGTTTCACATTTTTTAAAAATTTTTTTTTGAAGATCATTCCATGTGAATGTGCAACAAAGTTTAATCAACAATAGTAAAATTCTAAAGGCATTGGTTTAACAACTCCTTTCGACAATTTGGGTTATAAAGTGCTCGATTGTGTTTAAGTGAATATTTGAAGTAGAAAATGTTATTATAATTTGGTTAAGACTGAAATCTAGGCAAACGGTCTAGATTCAACGTAGGCCATCCGAACAGTGGTAGCTGTGCTCACTGGTTACTAATCAATGGGTAAATATACTGAAAGACTAGGATTGCTTTACCAAATCTGTTGTTGTAGTTCTAAAAAAGAAGCAGAAACCGCCTTAGATTTCATCAAAGTTCCTCACTGGCCAGGCGACCCGTTCTTCACTAACTTCACTACTTCCTACTCCTACACTACTTTACTGTTTCACGACTTCCATCGCTTTGTGATTAACTCTTTCGCTACGACTTTTGCAGGGCTTTTGCACAATCTTTATTTGCTACTTTTTGAAGACACTTTTTGGTTTGAGTTTAAAATACAAATTACGAGTTTTTACACCAACGTCCCTGCAGTAGCGAAAGGGATATGAAAAATAATTTTAACCACTTTAAATGCAGGTTTTCATTTCAAACTTATGCACTCTCACATAAAACAGATTTTAGATCAAATCTATTTAGTTTATGTAAAGCTCCCCCCTCGCTTTTGTTTACTTATTACAACTTTAAATAAAATAAATAGTTTCAAATGCAATGCAATGCGCTCAAACATCTTCGACATTCTCTCGCAGCAAATTCCAATGACAATGTCTGACTACTACACCCACAGTTAGTTGATTAATAACATATTTCCGCCAATAGAAAAGCGTCGCCACAAATCCAGACATTTCATTAAAATCACACAAATTACAACAATCAATTGAAGATGTCAAGACGAAAGAGCTTGCAAGTAAATGCACCGCTGGCGGCAGCGACTGGTTCATTACCTTGTAATAGATTCGTTGTGGCGGAGAAGCATGCAGGCGGCATAGGTTCGTTGCGGCGGTGGCGGTTGCTGCTGATGTTGCTGTTGCCAATACAACGCGATAGCTGCGATATTGCCAAGTGGCGCTTGCAATTTTTGGGCTTGTCAAAGCCATCCAAACGAACGCCGTTGCCAGCAACCAGTTGCGTCTGGTCGTTTTGTTTTTGCACTGCCAACACCACTGTTCACCGATGGCGTGCAAATCAGAAAACAGGGTCAACGCAATTCCAACTAATTGATTAAATTAATCGAAATTAATTAGGATGTCTCTCAGTGATGAAATATGCGAGCAACTGTCAAGGGGTGGTTTTGTCTCCGATTTTAAAGTTCGTTTTCGTCTCCTCATAATTCCACCGTCAGAGCCATTAGACTGTGACCTTGCGGTGTACACAACAACAACAACACTTGTGAAACTGTCACAATTTTCATTGTTTTCGCAGCCACACTAATCTGGCCAAATAGTGCGTACAGCTGCGGAGATTCGAGCTTTCGTGAATTTCGGCCGTGGGCTTAAACGTCGTCGGTTGGTCGGTTGGCTTTGATATGACGTGAGTTTTGGCCGCGTCTGTCGCGCCGGGTTGCCGCACTTGGGCTGGCTGCACGGCCACAACAAGTGGCGCTTCTCATTAACAAAACAAAAACCGAAACAGAAAAGAAACAAACCGCGAATCGCAAACTGCGCACCGCGAAATCCACCACGTCCACACGTCCAAACGCTCTGAAACTTCGGCGGCAACTAAAACTTCTTCCAATTCGCTAAACAAAAAAACGCAACAAAAAATAATAATAACCAAACGAATAGAGAGAAAAAACACTGGCCAACCGACTGTATGTAGAAAACAATAAAGGCAGCTCATGCAATACGAAAATACAGCAGAAAATGCGATACTTACAGGGTGATGATGATGATTCATGTCGGGCGCTCGAGCAGCAGTCCGGTTGCTCGGCCAGTCAGTCGCAATTAGCTACACATTCAAGATGGCAGCGACATGACCGTACAACTTTAAGTTCTCTCTTTCTTAAGTTAAGCTTCGACCGTCGGTGTGTAAATAACTACGCAGCGGCAACGTCATCGCAATCACAGTTTTGAGCTCCTAGACACAAACTTTAAAGTGCTTGCTTACCATACCAATTTTAATGTTGTACAATCTGCTTAAAACAAATGACAATACGTAGTTATTTTTAGAACTAGTAAATTTTAACTGAAATACTAACAAATTGCAAAGTACACTGAAAAAGTAAGAAAACCATTAAAATAAAATTGTGTATCTGTTTTGAAGCAAAAATGCCCATTGCGAAATAGAGAATAGTTCTATGTTTGGCATCAGCCACAACTGTGGTCGGTGGTGGTGTAGCACTGCAGTCATCAAAATAATCGTCTCCATTCGAACGTTCTGATTCTATATTTTCTCAAATGCCGTAGTCTATGTGTTCGAGTACCAATGAAGCTTCTAACTACGAGTAGCATATTTTTTTAAGTGAAACTTCTTTACGCACGCTTGACTTGGGGAGTAAGCTGGCGAACGCGTTACGAAAAGTGTGATCGGGCGAGGCGAACGGGAGTTGAGTGGTTAACGCACGCTTGACTTGGGGAGTAAGCTGGCGAACGCGTGACGTAAGCGTTACATGAAAACATAAAATAAATTTAAATATTTGTAGAAAATTAATATATGTACAGTGAGTAACATTAATATTCGGTTTTTTGTTTCGTGATACTTCAAATGCAATTATATCCATTACCATCAACAACAAATGAAAAATTTCAGTTCGATTTGAAAATTATATATATTTTATGCATATATTTATAGTTTTTTCTCAAAAAAAATCGAAGAGCACAGTGGTTTACTGTAAAAAACAAAAAAATGTACATATATTCATGCAACATTAATATTCGGTTTTCCCCAATTGTAAAAAGAAAGCCCGATGAAAAATCTGTCAATAACTTTAAACTTACGAATGTAGCAGTTGGCCATGCCTGTTACCGTTATTGTAGTAGTTGGCCATGCCTGGTAGCGTTATGCGTACTTATGTACTATGTATATAACTAGAATCACATGTAATCGCTGTCTTCCTCGAAACACAAGTTTGGAGCTGAGAGGATTAGTGTTAAAATACCACCTGCAAGGTCAAACCTACAAGCAAATTGGTGATGCTTTGAGTATGAAGCCTAATACAGTTGGCGACATTGTGAGAAGATACCGCAACGAAGGCAGGATTACGCCAATCAAGCAGAAAGGGCGTCCCAACATACTGACACGAAGGGAAAAGTCCCCCATTATTCGTAAAATTAAAGTGAATCCTAGACTAAGTGCTCCAAAATTGGCCAATGAGATTAAGATCGAATATGGAAAGGAGGTATCTGCACAAACTGTTCGTCGTATTTTGAAAAGTGAGGGGCACAATGGCAGAGTGGCGAGGAAAAAACCTTGGATAAATCAGCGTTCCCGGAAGCTTAGGCAAGAATTCGCGAAAGACTACGTAGGCAAGGAGCAGAACTGGTGGGAAGATGTTATATTTCTTGACGAAAGTAAATTTAACTTATTTGGAAGTGATGGACGAGTTATGGTGTGGCGAAAGGCGAACCAGGAACTCAACCCAAAAAATCTTACAGCAACAGTTAAACATGGTGGGGGTCATGTCATGGTTTGGGGCTGTATTTCAGCTAAGGGTGTCGGAAATTTGGTCGTTATCGATGGTATAATGAACAAAGAGTCTTACCTGAATATTTTAAGAACAAATTTAAAACAATCGGCGGAAAAAATGGGCATTGGCCAAACATTTAAATTATACCAGGATAACGACCCCAAACATAAAGCGTATATTGTGAGAGAATGGTTGCTTTAAAATTGTCCTAAAGTGTTGAATACACCACCCCAATCACCTGACATGAACCCCATTGAAAATGTTTGAGATGAATTGGACCGCCGTGTCCGCCAGCAGCCAATACACTCAATCGAGCAATTGAAAACTCGACTAATCGAAGAATGGACAAAAATTGGTAGCAATTACTTAAAAAAAATTGTTTCTAGCATGCCCAAACGACTTGGCGAAGTAATTAAAAACAAAGGTTATTCAACGAAATATTAATTTGTTGCGAAACCCTACAATTTTAATACATTATTTTCATGTTAACTTAAAAAACCGAATATTAATGTTGTATGAATATATGTCATTTCTTTTGTTTCTTACTGTTAACCGTTGTGCTCTTTGATTTTTTTGAAAAAAAACTTTAAATAAAAACATAAAATATATATAATTTTCAAATCGAACTGCCATTTTTCATTTGTGGCTGATGGTGTTGGACATAATTGCATTTGAAGTATCACGAAACAAAAAACCGAATATTAATGTTACTCACTGTATATGTACATACATGTATATATTGTACACATACATATATATATATACATACAGATGGAGCGAAAGAAGTTTCACTTCAGTCGTGTGGTCATAAGCACACTCGTTTTTTTTTTATTTTTTACACTGTTTTCGCGTATCAAATAGACATTACTATTAATCAATATCTTAAAAAAATTTCAAAATATTGCAATTTCTGTTATATTTATAAGCTTTTCAAAATAATGTTTCTACCTTTTTTAAGTTTGCAAACATTTACTTGACAAACTGTGTTTGTACACAAATATCTGGGCCCCTTCTCTTAAGGTTCCTCTGATATAAATTATAAAAAATCATTGACACAAAGATAAAATTTATGTTTTCAAAAACTCCGAGCCAGAGCAAAACCCGCTCTCGAACTCACCTTCTCTAGTCAAAACTAAGTTCAATTCATCATTATTTTGTATTTTAAACTGTTTTTACCCACAAACTTTTTATTTTTCATTAACTACAAAATCGCTGAGGTGGTTTAATTATCCGCACCCTGTATTATCTAAACAATCACAATCCCCTGCGTTTTAACTTAACCACCCGACAACGCACTAAACTGCGGTGAGTAAATACACAACAACGATTACATCGTGGTTCGATTGAAGGCGTAACGTGGCGACCGAGTCGGGCCGGCGTCAATCTCTGGGCCTGGCTGTGTGGCGCGAGTACGCGAGCACTTGTGGCCCGGCCAATCGCATGTGCGGTGCGGTGCGGTGCGGTGCGGCAGCGACCAGCGGTTTCTTGGCCAGCAGCGAATTTTTGCCACTACGAGTCATAAACGTGTATTTGTCGCATTCTTGTTGTCATTTTTATGTTGTTGGCTGTCGCTGCAGCGGTTTCGTTTCATTGTTGCCTTTGCACTGAGCGGGTTCGCTGTGCACGGCTCGGTGTCGCTCGTTTTTGAGCGAATTGGTGTTATCAAATGAAAACCAAGTCACACCAACCAAATGTGCTTTGGTTGACGGAAAATGTTGTCTACGGTATGGCGGAAAATAAAAATATTTATTTTTAAGTACATATATATGATTTGGCCAGTTTGTTCTTGTGTGCGTAAATGTCAGTGAGCCGACATCCGCTTCCGTGCAATTTTTGCACTCGCTCGCACCGATTCAGCTGCAATTTGTGGTTTTCCCATTGAATATGTGAGCATTTCCAGCCGAGCACCAAGTCGCTTGTTGCCCGCATGTGTGCAACTGTTGCGTCACAGCCATTGCAGTTGCATTAATTTTCCCATTAAACTGGTTTTGCGCCACGCTTCTTATTAGCTATCAACTTGTTGGGCCCCCTCGCCAACACGCCTTGCTATACACGAGCGCAACGCTGATTTGTGACGTTGCGACTGTGCGACATTGCTTTGTGGGTCAAACGAAATCTGCGGCAGAAAATTGTTATTGATCCTGAAATATGCGAGCTGTGCAATGGCGATTAGTTGCGATTGCTTTGCCTTAACTCTTGTGTGGGTGTGTGTGTGTGTGCAGATATGCGACTAGAAGCGTTTATCTGTTTTGACATTTTCCTATTCCGAGAACAAGAAGGCAATCTGATATAATTTTGCAAACCAAAAGTGTCAATTTTGCATTTTATCAAAAACAAAAAAAAATTCACAAGAGCTGCACCAACAAAAAAAACTCATTGCATGCTGCACTGAATTTAATGCTGAGGTGGTTTCCCGTTCCAATTACATCATTCCAACTCGAATGGTCTTCCAATGAACAGCACTCACTCAGTACTGCACTCAGCCCTGCGAGTTCAGCAACATTTGTGGCTCATTCGCTTCAGTTACAAGTCAGATTCAGCAGAACGAATCAACAAATTGAGATGCAAAACTTTAAAAGTTTTCTTTTTCAAACGGTATTTCGATTTAAATCGAATGACTTGTGTTCAGCTCTAACCGGAATCACCATCAAATTTAATTAAAACGCTCTTTTTTCGGTCCAAAAGACCGGCTTTTGAGTGTACTCAAGCTGAGAAATTATTATTTTTTTTTTGTTTAATTTTATAAATTTTTTTGCAATAAATTTCTTTGCACCAATCGTATTCTAAAGTGGAATATATTTTTCACTGAATAAATACAATTAAAATGAATACTTTCCAGTTTCTATTCCAGTTGCTACTTACTTCTATTTTACTTACTTTACTTCGAACTTCTTTCATACATTACTTTTGTTGAAGTTTTGCTAGCTTTGGCAGTTTTTTGCAATACTGTTGTCACAAATATTCTATTCATTTTATTACAATACATAAACGAAAATAAACAAAGCTTATACTTCAATTGAAATTTCATTGGAGTTGAAATTTGCGCCAATCAGTTGTTCAAAATCTGGCAATATTTCAAGTATTCAAGTCAACAGTTACAAAATCGGTGCAATGACTTAGTCACGCACGTACTGATTCGCATAACGACCGCATGTGTCGTGACGACGGTGTAATAGTGCCTATGACGCATCTCAGGCGATCACATGAAATATTTGCTCACATCAGTGGAATAACATTTGCGCTTATCAGAGCAAATTTCTACATCTTCTGCAGTTCGATGGAGATGTTAGACTGGTCTCTGCATTCAAGTGAGCGTTGGATACCCTGCCCAATGCATCCAACATATATATATCATATATAAAGTACATACGGTCTGAAACTCAAAGCGAAATCTGAGTATCAAAAAACAGCTGCGTTGACGTTATACAGAAATTTGTACAGTCGCAATTTAAATGTTTTTCCTTGGGTCTTGTAGTACTTAATGTGCGCCAGCGCTTGTTAATTTATGTACAGGTTAAAATTGTTGACTTGTGCGGCGTATTCGTTGCGTTCAACATGCAAATGAGCCGGTGAGGTCTTGATTTCGTTATAGGTTTGCGTGTTAAAGATTGTCTTCAGATTTAATTTACCTGGGTAATTGAGTAATTCATTGGAGCTACAACAAAACATGTACCGATATTGAAGTCGATATGCATTTGGAAATGTGGTTGTTACCTCTGGATTGAGGTTACGATGACTGTGAAGGCTTACAGCTAAGGATTATGAAGTCCTTTGAATTATACATCTTTAGATACGACTGTGGCTGTGGAATTTAGTTTGGAGCTCCAAAAACATATATACTGATATATGAACATTGGAAAATGTTGTTAAGCCTGGATTGAGGTTATGATGGTAGTGAAGGATTGAAGCAAACCAAATATGTCTTCTCAGTGTTATGTTGGAAGTCTGTATTTTTTTTCAAATAATGAGCTACAGATCAACACATGACCACATGGGGAAATAAGGCCTTAAGTCAACAACAAAAATTTCTAAGCAAATGGCAAAATTGAAAGCAAACCACATAGTTAGGAGATCAATCGGATTCTCTTCGTCGGCGGTCTCAACGGTATGCATGTACTGAAGTACATATCGACTGTTAGTTTGCACTACTCCTTCACTAGTTACTCCAAATTTTACATACAAATACATTATGTACGTGGGAATGTGTGGCGCCATTGCAACGGACACCCATTAACCCAGAGTCGTGCGATATTTGCTAAGCCTCGAACGCATATAAGTGCAGCGATACGCCAAAAAATGAAAGAGGAAGACAAACTAAATGGAACGAAAAAAAACCGGTCGACATAAACGTTTCATGATGACACTTTGATTGACCAACCAGTAAATAAACCGGTGCCGATAATGCTTTGGGCTTGGCTTATATTGCGCTGATTTGGCTCTCCTTGTTCGTTGCCGTTCGTGAGCCGTTTGCACCACATCCTGTCTATTTTTATGCAATGCGGCGGCAGGAGGCGAAGGACATTAAAAGCTTGTCAGTGCTGCGAGCTGGCTGGATAGTGGCCGAACGAAAGTAATTCACTTTTAATTGATTTCGATAAACGAAATTAAAAGAAATCAGTTTGAATGAGTTGCTGCCGTTTTCATTTCATGGTTTGAAATTAGTATTGTATTTTGTTTTTATAGCCATGATATGTGATGCGGCAGTTAAAAGAAAGCGAAAAGATTTATTGCCAAGGTGTGAACGCACCTTTCATTTATAAAAAGCATGGCATATGTTGCAGAATATTGAAGAAAGTCGAATCAGAGCGATCGTTCTGCAATGATAAGAACTGGTGAATGGTTTTTAAATGAGAGTTAAATGTTTGTTAAAATGTAAACTATAAAACTCTATAAACTAAGTATATTTTATAGTATAAGTTGAAGCAGATTTAGTGCATTAAGTTTAAGGTTATGTGTGGAAATGAATTACAAATATTTTGCAGGAAGAAAATATTATAGAAAAAGTGTTTCATTGTCGTTTTATCATTTTCACATATCTTTGTAACTGTTTACGTAGTTTAAGACAATGATAGCCGACTTAGGTGAGTGGTTTAAGCGTTGCTTCTCGCATCAAAGGGTCATTGTTTAAATGCAATTTAACAAACGCCGAACAAAAACCATTTTTTGGCGCCTTTTTATCTCACTTGGGCCGTTGGGCCGCTTTTTTGTAATTTGGGTCTTTTTTTATACAAAAGTGTGTAAGCAAAAAATAAAGAAGACTAACTCTTTAACCGTAGACCTACGTTGTGGTGGTTTTCGACCAAATTTATTTTTGTACTTCTAATATTTTTGAAATTTGTTATTATTTTTAGCTGTTTTTTCATGACTTTCTTACTTGGAATCCTTATCTATCGAAATCATACTTTTTTATATTTAAATAAACGTTAATTTTTGTACTAACTCCCATGATAATGTATATGAGGGTCGAAAACGACCCTAGCGTAAGATTAGCCTTTTTTTGAACTTAGGTCTACGGTTAAGGGCAATCGAAAGAATTTTGTTATAAAAGTTGTTTTGCTTTTGTCGAAAACAAAAAATGGGCCTCTCTTTCCCATTTTTGGGCCATTTTAGGCAAATTTTGGTACATGCGATTTTAGTTGAGTGGCCACCGTGGTTGGAAGTACAAGTAATATACCTATGAAGGCGTTTCTGAAAATCAACATACAAATTCAGTTCTCTTCGATTCAAATTTAAGCCACTCAAGATGAAATTCATTACCAAACCTTTCGGAATCTACATGTGCTTAAAGTTGTTCGTGTCTCCGAGCAAAGTTGAAGATGATTCTTATTAAACCACGATATCTTATAGAAATTAGGGAACATTTTGTAATAGTTTTTCCACTGCCATAGTCAATTTTCGATTTCATCAAACGCATCGGCGATAGTCCATTTCAAGATAGTCCTAAACGACTTAAAACTTTATCTTACTTTACTTAAGTGAATGGCTTTATATTCTACATGAATCGTCCAAATAATTCTCGGGGCAGAGTAACCAATACAAAAGCCGAAAAGCGAACAATCAGTGTTCTTTTAGCCGAATTAGATGTCATTGATGTGGATGTTGGACTCTAACTGTGTAAAAAGTTATCAAATCTTTTAAAAGGAAATTTCAACATTTGTAAATGTGGCACAACTACATATTTACGTCTTCCTGATCATAATTCCAACAATTCCATCCATTATACGAACTCGGCAAGCCTGACACGCAAACAAATTCCCGCGTGAGAAGAACTGTCAACAAATGCTTTTTCGTTTTCGGTCAGAGTTTCGTTGCAGTTGCAATGCGCAGCGTACTTTCGTATTTTGTGTGCTCACAATATGCCGCAACCGTCACATAGTGTACAACCATTAAAATGTAATTCAATTGAACTATGGTCGAAGACGGTTGAAGCAGCGCTGTCACAGTTTATGAGGCTGAATACCAGGAAATAATTAGCAGCCACTGCGCACTGCCATGCGGTCTGCTACGCTGCGAAGCAACACTGCTTGGTGTACATGTGTGTGTGTTGGGGGAAATTTCTTTTGCCGTCTGGTCTGACTTTTCCGTCAAATAATGGCAGAAGTCGGCTGCGAAGTGAGCGAATTAAATTGCTTTTTGCGTATGAAATCCGAAAGAGGAAATTCGTTGCACAGCATATTGCCGAGACTATCAACTTGATAAGAAAAGTTTCGTACGAGTCCCAGCAATTGGTTTGAAAAACTTCATCGTGAAGCGAAACGGCAGAGGGCAAAGGAAGATCGGTGAAAATTGCCAAGCGAAAGAATTTGTAGTGAACGCAAAAATAGAAAAAAAGAAAAAGCAAAGACTGTGTGGCGCTGCACTAGGGCCGAGCGGAAGCGTGGCAACGACTTACGGACGGGAGTAACGAGACGATCGACGTGGTTGCGGTTTTACGCAAGGGAACGAACCAAGGAGAACGCGGCGCACCGTGCACGGGAAATAACCGAAAGACAAAGAAGCGCGCTAGCGGAGACAAACGTGCGCCATGAGTGTGGACGCGTACGGGCCCAGCTCGCAGACCTTGACCTTTCTGGATACGGAGGAGAACGACTTGATCGGCGCGGACACGCAGGCGTCCGACTTTGACTTCCATGACTACACGTTACCGTCGCAGTCGCAGACCCAGGCGTCACAGCTGGAGGGTATCGGCGCCGCCAGCACTCAGGTAAGAGCTGCAAGCTGTACACACCACAAGCCTCGTGTTTAATGGCGTTGTTGTTTTCATTGCTTTTGTTCAGAGCAAAATCAACTCGATCACCAACAATTTCGGCGATCTGCAATTTGAGGAGGAGGACGATGACACGTCGCTGATGGCCGTGAAGGAGCTGCCGTCGCACGCGTGCAAGTATTGCGGCATTCATGATCCGGGCACGGTGATCATGTGCAACAATTGCAAGAAGTGGTTCTGCAATGGTCGCGGCAGCACCTCCGGCTCGCACATAGTCAACCATCTGGTGCGTGCCAAGCACCGCGAGGTGACACTGCACTCGGACGGACCGCTCGGCGAAACGGTGTTGGAGTGTTACTCATGCGGCGTGCGCAATGTATTTGTGTTGGGCTTCATTCCGGCCAAGGCGGATTCAGTAGTGGTGCTGTTGTGTCGGTAAGTGTTGGGCGTGACAGTCAGTTTACGACATGTATAATGCATCTGCGATCACCTCTGTAGGCAACCGTGCGCGGCACAGAACTCGCTGAAGGACATGAACTGGGACCAGGAGCAGTGGAAGCCGCTTATTACTGATCGCTCGTTTTTGCCGTGGCTGGTGAAAGTGCCAACTGAGCAGGAGCAGCTGCGCGCGCGCCAAATATCAGCTGCGCAAATCAATAAATTGGAGGAGCTTTGGAAGGAAAACATCGATGCTACATTTCAGGATCTCGAGAAGCCGGGCATCGACACTGAACCGTCGCAGGTGCTGCTGCGCTACGAGGACGGCTATCAGTACGAGAAAGTGTTTGGGCCACTTGTGCGCCTGGAGGCCGAATACGATAAAAAGCTGAAGGAATCGCAGACGCAAGAAGGTATCGAGGTGCGCTGGGACGTTGGTCTGAACAAGAAGACCATTGCCTACTTTACATTGGCCAAGACCGACTCGGACATGAAGCTAATGCACGGCGACGAGCTGCGACTGCGCTACGTGGGCGAGCTGTATAAGCCGTGGAGCGAGATCGGGCACGTGATCAAGGTGCCCGACAACTACGGCGAGGATGTGGGCTTGGAGCTGAAGTCATCGGCTGGCGCGCCGGTCAAGTGCACCTCGAACTTCGCGGTGGACTTCATCTGGAAGTGCACCTCGTTCGACCGCATGACGCGTGCTCTGAAGGTGTTTGCAATGGATCGCAACTCGGTGTCCAACTACATATACTCGCGTCTGTTGGGCCATGGGCGGCACGATGGCAGCGACGAGGCTTTGCTGCGCGGCCCCACCCTCAAGCTTTTTAGCGCGCCCAACTTGCCGGATCTGAATCGGTCGCAAGTGTACGCAGTTCGACATGCCATCCAGCGTCCGCTGAGTCTCATTCAAGGTAAATATTGTATGAGCCATCACCAAGACAGCTGTTTCTACGTGAAATGATTTCCTTTACTTGCCTTAGGTCCGCCTGGCACCGGCAAGACGGTCACGTCGGCCACTATCGTCTACCAGTTGGTGAAGCAGCATGGAGGCACGGTTCTGGTGTGCGCGCCCAGCAACACTGCCGTCGATCAACTTACCGAGAAGATACATCGCACGAATCTGAAGGTGGTGCGCGTGTGCGCCAAGTCGCGTGAGGCCATCGACAGCCCGGTGAGCTTTCTGGCGCTGCACAACCAAATACGCAATATGGACACCAACATCGAGCTGAAGAAGCTGCAGCAGCTGAAGGACGAGACCGGCGAGCTGAGCTCGGCTGATGAGAAGCGCTACCGAACGCTGAAGCGTGGCGCCGAGCATCAGTTGCTCGAGGCAGCCGATGTGATTTGCTGCACGTGCGTGAGTGCGGGCGATGTGCGACTGGCGCGAATCAAGTTCACGTCCATACTAATCGATGAGTCCATGCAGTCTACGGAGCCGGAGTGCATGGTGCCGGTGGTTTTGGGCGCCAAGCAGCTGATATTGGTTGGCGACCATTGTCAGTTGGGGCCGGTGGTGATGTGCAAGAAGGCAGCCCGCGCAGGCTTGTCACAAAGTCTGTTCGAGCGGCTGGTAGTGTTGGGCATACGACCGTTCCGCCTGGAGGTGCAGTACCGCATGCACCCCGAGCTGTCGCAATTTCCGTCCAATTTCTTTTACGAGGGGTCGCTGCAAAATGGCGTGTGCGCCGAGGATCGCAAGCTAAAGATTGACTTCCCCTGGCCGCAACCGGATCGACCTATGTTTTTCCTGGTGACCCAGGGCCAGGAGGAGATTGCCGGTTCGGGCACGTCATACTTAAACCGCACTGAGGCGGCAAATGTGGAGAAGATAACGACGCGCTTCCTGAAGGCGGGAGTGAAGCCGGAACAAATCGGCATCATAACGCCGTACGAGGGTCAGCGCGCCTACTTGGTGCAGTACATGCAGTACCAGGGCAGCCTGCACTCAAAGCTGTATCAGGAGATTGAGATTGCCAGTGTGGACGCGTTCCAGGGGCGCGAGAAGGACATCATCATCATGTCGTGTGTGCGTTCCAATGAACGACAAGGTAAGCAAAGGTCTTTAGCCTCCCGTGTGCTCGACTACTAACTTCTCGCTTTATAGGCATTGGCTTCCTGAATGATCCGCGCCGCCTGAACGTGGCACTTACGCGCTCCAAGTACGGCACCATCATTGTGGGCAATCCAAAGGTGTTGTCCAAGCAGCCGCTGTGGAACCACTTGCTCAACTTTTACAAGGACCGCAAAGTGCTGGTCGAAGGTTCGCTCAACAATCTGAAAGAGTCGCTCATCCAGTTCCAGAAGCCGAAAAAGATCATCAATGCAATGAACATGGGCGCCCACTTCATGACCACCATGATGGCCGACGCCAAGGAGGCCATGATCCCTGGCTCTATTTATGATCGTTCCGGCAACTATGGCTTTTCGGGTGCGACCGCCGCCAATTACGGCAACACCGGTATGGGCTTGGGCTTTGGCGGCAACAACAACATGGGCTACGGTGGCGGGCCAACTGCTGCACAAATGCAGGCCGCTGCGGCGCACAACATGAATAATTTTATGAGCGGCGGCGGCGGTGCTTACGGAGCGATAGGCGCTCGCAGCAATGGCGCCGCGAACGCACAATCGGCGATGGGTGCGCACGCATGGAATCACCACCACGACTCGATCAGCTACATTTCGCCGGAGCGCGCACAGGCCTCCATGAACAATATGCCGGTGCCGGTGGGAATGTTCATGAATATGAGCAACATGCCGCCGCGCTTCTACAACCAGCACCAGCAGGCCATACAGGCGGCTGCCAAGCAGGGACGGCGCGTCGGGGCTGGCCTCGGCGCTGGAAGCAGTGGCGGCAAGTTTGGCGGCAACTTCAGTGCCGCGCCCGCAGCACCCATCAAGGCCCAGACTAAGCCGCGCAACCTTGTTGGACCAATAGGTGCGAGCAACATGGCCATTGGCGGCAACAACGTCGGTGTCGGTGCAACGACTGCATCGCAGGGCAGCGCCATGCCGCTGACGCAGCAGAATATGTCGCAGCAGATGAGTCAGCCGGGCGGTTTCACGTTGTCGCAGCAACCCGAACTGTCGCAGGACTTTGGGCAGATTTCGCAAATGGATGGAATACTCTCGCAAGATGTGGCATTCACAGCGGTAAGTTTCGCATTACGCACAACGGCGCGCTGCCAGACTGCTTGGCCATAGTTTTTCATGATTTGATTTTGTTTTCGTTTGCTCTTTCAGGGAAATCTCAATACTGATCGCCTCAATCTGGGCCTGAGTAACCAGAGCCAATTTTCGCAGCCCTATTGATACAAAGGTTGATTCCAACAACATAAAGCAACAGCAGCAGCAGCAAGTAAACAAACAATTCAAATCAAACAAACAAAAACTTTTTGAAGAAACGAAAATAAAGAAGACAACCGCGCACACAATAACCCGCAGAAGCAGCAGCCACAGATCGCTGAGCGAATCGATGGAATGCTATAGGAAGAGACGAAGGAAAAGCAAAGAGGATTTCCGCGAGAATCAAACCGAATGGTGCAACGTATGGCAGCTGGAGGACTTTAGCAGGGATTCCATAGAGGGTACATTCGAATGCGAGTACGCAGCGACGCAGTGATCTGGGCGCAATCTGCACAAACGTGTGCCAAACGGGAACAAACAAAGAGAAACTGGAAACGACGACAACGACCAAAATAAAAGCAAGAAAAAACTTAAAAAAAAATAAGAACCAAACGGCAGAGAACAAGAACACAAAGATGAAAAAGAAAAATCACTAAAACTAGACGAGACCATCGGAGAGCAGTTGAAATGTTTAAGAACTAGCGACACAAACGGCGAAACTGATGAGTTGAAGTTGGTGCGGCGCAGGCCAATTCGGCAGAGCGATGGCGCACAATCTCAATGCGCGAAGGAAATAAATTGAAGCAGATCAGCGGCAAATCTAGCTAATCTTACTGAATCGGACAATGTGGGCAGAAAGCGTAGCATGTCTACAGTGCAAGAACTAAATGAAATGCGAGCAGAACGCAAACGTTCGTTGGGCGAAGCCTGCACACGTTTTGTTGGAGCGCAGCAAATCGTTTCGTCAGCAGGCGGTGGCGCAGTAGGCGGCGCGGCTGACCGGCCGCTGTTGCAGCGGCAGCAATCCGAAATGCCAGCAATAGCAGCAACAGCATACGAAGCCGCACTAATCGACAACTGCGACGATGAGAACAGTTGAACTCAGGAGCGGTGCGAAGACTGGTTCGGTCGTTTCTCAGAGCCTTTCGGCAAGCCAAAGCTGTAGCAAACTACAGTGCCTGAGGTGGTTTCCTTCTGAGCGAGACGCTGCCGGCATCGACTGCGACCCAACTGAAATTCTGCTACTCGAGGCATTTTCACAATTTTGTTTTGCAGAAAATTCATTTTCCTACTATTTAAATTGTAATTGTTTGCATTTTCAACGAATGCTCCCTAAAAAGCCATTCTCGGATTTTCCATTTTCAATTTCAATTTCCAATTTCCAACTTCCGATTTCAATTCAAATATGATTTATGAATTATGGCATTGCTTTGGCATCACTTTGGCAGAGAGGTGGTGAGGAAGCAGCGTGTGCTCGTCGCATTTCCTTTCGAAGATACGCTTTGCTTTGCAAACCTTTGCATGTGGAATCGCAATGATTTCTCATAAATAATCAAATTAAAAGAAAACAAAACAAAAAAAATAAATAAAAATTTTAACAATTATGTTCACAACTTTTGTGTTTTAAAAATAAATAAATGAAGATTAATTAAACAAGAAATACACGAATTGATGGCTTTTTGTTTTTGGTTGGTCATCAGGTACGTAAGAAAATATAAAGAAAAGAAAGCAAAATACACAAAGTTCTGTTTAGACACAAGCAAAATTAACTTACCGACGGTTTCAGTCAGCTGTTAGAGTTAAAAGTAAAACGGCACTGTTTGGTTTTTCGTTTCCTTGTTTTGTAGCTGGAATGCTGCATTTTATTTGTATACTGTTTTTCCTTTTTCTCTTGTTTTCTCTGTGGGTTTCATCAGTGATTACAACAACAAAATTTATAACATGATATGCATCAGAGCATTTGTTGTGTGTTTGTGAGCAATTTCCATCATTTTGAATGGCAGAAGGAAGATGGGCGAGAGAGTGTCGGAGTGTGGGTGTGTGTGAATGTAAGGAAATTAGTGTGCAGTGGTGTAGGTGACTGTGAAAAACTGAGCTGGAGAATGGGGTCTGTGGAAATGTATGGATAGCTGGTGTGTGGATGAGGTGGGTAATGGGTTGTGGGGGCACAATTGAGATTGCATGCTGTCTTAAGATTACATTCACAATGATTACAATGATTTCAGTTGCGGTTTGGTTAGACTTAACAATTTCATTACTGATCGTAAACATAATTTTCGCCCCGGGGGCGTGCTGATTCGATTTGGATTCTACCTACTCGTTTGATGACTGTTGATGACACAATAATAATGTTGATAGTAATACATAATAATGGGATTCGTACAATAAATGGGCGTTGAACACAAATAAAAGATGTGCAGCAAAATAGAATTTAGGCTCTTGCTGCGCGCACAAGTTCGCGCTCGCCATGCACAATCACAACCACCCGCTGGCGACTGCTGTGCTCGCGGTCGATGCAATCGCCGCCGTAGAAAGGCTCAATTTCTTGCTAACAAATACAAATTACGCTCTTACAGTATTCACAAAAATCGGCAAATGGCAAAATTTTACAAAATATATACATTATGTATATACGCGCAAATGTTCGTATATGAAGTGCAATGCTTTGCTTTGGCTGGTTTAATAAATTAATAAACGGCTGTGTATGGACTGTGGCTGTGTGTGTGTTCGTGTCGCTGTGGGTGTTGGGGATACTCAGCATGTTGGCTGCTTGAAATTTGGCTGCAGGTCGAGTGTGGTGCGTGCGTGTGTGTGGGTGTGTGAGTGAGTGGGTTTCGCGTATTTTCATCAATAACTATTGTGCGCATTGCTGTACTCTAGATTCTATCAACATGATGGACTGCACATCCTTTTCACAAATTCTTGTAGCTGCTGTCTAGTTGCGTTTGCTTTAGTCTTTTTGTTCGCGTTTACATTGTTCTCTCGATGAAGAAGACATTAAGGCTACAATGTGTTGTGGCATAAACTATAAACTAACCTTCATGGAAGGTGTACACAGTATTCGAAACGGTTCACTAACTCGCTCCTTGCCAGCGCTGCTGCCTGCGCCCGCCGCTGCCGCATGCCGCCCCCTTCGGGCTGTGCCGCGCGTGAGCGCTCGGGACAGGCACAGGGGCCCGGACACGCACGCGCACGCTCGCAGCGCGGACCGGTTGGCAGGCAGCGCCAGCATTACAAATGTTACTTTAATTTTTAACCTATTTTGTTTTGTTTTTCCTTTGTAAATACATTTTTTTGCGGCAGTTTTCACATTTTAATACAAAAATACTTCAACTTACTTCTCTCTTCTATTTTTTTGTTTGCACAATTCTTGCGTTTTCTTTTTTATACTAAATTTTCTCATTCTTTTAAGTATATTTTTTTGTGGTTTTTTGATTTTGTTGTTCTTTTTAAAATTAAGATCCTTAACATTACATAGACAAAATACACAGCACAATAATGTTTGCGCCGTCCCTCCGACCGACCGACGACGAGCTGCCCACAATTCGTGCCGACATGCGCGACAGTTGGGCCGCGCTTCCGAGCATCCAATGCGGACGCCCGCGCTCGCACACAAATCGAGGCTCCGCGTGCGGTGCGGCCGAGGGGTGCGGCGGTAGGTGGATGAGCAATCGTTTCAATTTCTCTTGTTCCCTCTTGCAGACCTCGTTTTTCAACAGTTGCATACAATGTTCTCATTCTCATTGGCGTTATATGTTTGTGATTGTAATTTTTTCGTGATTTTAATATTTTTTTGTTAGTATTTTGATTTTATTTTTTAACTTTTTATGTGTTTTTTTTATCGTTTTCAAAAGAAAATTGAACAAACTCAAGCGGCGTATTAATTTGCTGATTTTCGATTTAATATTTCAATGGTTGTGACGATGGTGGTTGTTGTGGTGGTGGTTGTTGTTGTTTTCTTACGCATAGTCTACATTAAACGTTTATTTAATTCTGCAAGAAACACATACACACATACGTAAGCTTTCATTTTCGTTTCTTGTCGCTCTGCGAAGGCGTCCGAGCGCAATTTTGAGGTATTTTTGCAGTTGAGCAGACTACATCATCATCGTTCCGAACAGTGTCATAAAAAACTAGCAAAGCTCAAGAAATTAAGTGTTAGTCGAATAAATATGCTAGAGATGGAAGGATTATCTATTATCTGCAGCCGCTGAATTGCGATAACTACTTTCGAAATAAAAAAGGCATTCGCGGACTGGTCAAGGACAAGGAAAACATTTCAATCATGTGAATAAAGAAACTTGTACTAATTGCTTCTATAGGAACTAATATGTATCAGCCGCAATGGGAAACATCCGGCTGGTTCAATTTGATCATCTACAAGGACATCAGATCCTCTTATATACAATCAAATACAAATTTAAAGGGTGCAGATCCGACCTTTCTACGCTATAAGAACGAAGACGCGGCAAACAGTGCACGATAAAATATAAAGTTGGTGTGCCATAGACATGGGAAGAAAAATCGGGTACTTTATCGACATTGCAATACAAACAACACAGTTCAACTCAACGATTGTGGTGCGGTTGCGCATATCTAATTTAAGGTTCTTTTCCTAGAAGAAACAATTCTATAATATATAATGTTTTGAAACAAAGCCCAAGAGGGATCGAAAATTTGGCTCCTGCATGCCTTGTCATAAAACGATGTTGAAATTCATCTACAATAAATATTACTATATGAATATTTCGATATCGAACACGGTCCGAATTTTCCGACATAAAATGAAAAGAAATAAAAAGAAAAAACCCGTGACCAAAAAGTTCAGAAGTGGGATAAAACTTTGGATTACGGACAAGTGTCTGACAGTAATTTAGGACTTGGGAAAAAATAACAGACGGCTGCGTTAAAAGCTTTACTGCAAATATTAGTGTAATGATACCCCAAGGTCCCAAGTCCATGAATTGAAAGAAATAACTTACTCCAGCAAGGTCAATTCAACATTCAGCCCAGACATACCAGTCGACAAAGCCAACAAATCCGAAGTCGAAGACAAGTATACAAACTTTTTACAAGTTAAATTGACAAACTTTTAGCATAATTGGATATGGTAGGACGAAATTTTAAACAAAGGTGCTCTTGCCGATGTGGTCGGTCCACAAATTATTCAGGATGTGATTGTTTTTCCACCAAACATAAGTCAAAGTTTTATGAGGCAATCAAATAGCTTTGGCACGATGAGAACATGTTTTGTTAACCAGTTCTCATCGTTATGCGTAGTAAAGATTTGTGCTGAGCACATTGCATTATATTGAAATAAAAAAACTTGTATCTAATGTAGCCCAAGGACTAAAAATGAAAGGCCTCACCAGTAGTTTTCACACCAATGACACGAGCGTCATTTTTGGCTCACGAGACTTCTTAGTGAGAGACTCCTAAGTGTGAAAGAAGTTTAAAAAAATCGCAGATATCTGTCATTTCGATATCTATTTATATAATACAATTAACTTTTTTAAGGATTGTTGACAATTCTCCTATATTTGAAGCAGGGTATAACGAATCTCTCTAGGCAAAGGTCGAAAACTCTCGTGTGCTCGCCTTTTCCAACATTTGAATGATTTCAGATCAGTCAATGTCGGAAAGCTGTTGAAGTGCGGATAACACTAACAGCAAATTAGACATAGGAGAAACAACCCCCGTTTTATCGTACTATAAAAATTGGCCTTTGCATGGCCAAAGTGCATCTTTGGTTATTCTGTGCCTTAGACAGTCACCTCGTCCTACCTTCAAGTAGTGTTGCATACAAAAATTCTAAAAATCATGTAGGTATATACCTCCTACGGCTTGTCAATGGAAATTGCCGCTGAGCAAGACTACGGTTTTGCAAGATATTTTCAATATCTTGAATTTTTTTTAGAAAATTTAAAATCGAGCTACATACAAATTTAAAATCGAGTTGCAAAAAATAATCATAAAGACGCTTATGAAGATTTTTTTCTGCTGACATGAATAACTCACAGTCGCAACGATGATGATGTAGTTGTCGTTTTTTCTTTTGCCATAGTCAGACAAAATGCTAGATAAAATTAAAAAATACAATTTGTGATTGTACTCACAGCCTTTCGAAATGATAATTGCAATCGATAGCCACAAATTTATACGTTAATTGTTAAGGCAGGAAAAGCACGACACCGTACCGATTTATGTTGGGTCGAACTTTCTCCTTCACGACAATGGAATGCATTTATTTGCATTTATTTATCCAGAGTTGCATTCCTAATTCCGAAATTGGACAGTCTTTTTATTTGAGTGATTTATTTCCATAAAATCACGACTTCCTTACAATCATCGCACGTACGATTCAACTTTTGCGTTGAAAGTGTTCGGCCATGCCACATTCGGATCGACCAGGACGCAAACAACGCGGTTATCGCATGCGATGCCCAAAACAGTCCCATATCGGTACGGCGATGGTATCGTGTTTTTCCAGTCTAACTTGAAATGCGATTCGATTTTGCGCAACACGTGCGACTTGTCACGTACTGCTAATTTACAACTGGGATTATAATTTATATACCTAAATGTTGTTGTTGGAATTGTTGTACTTGTAGCATTGCTTACTGCATTTACTTCCGCTGTTACCGTTGATGCGATATTGATTGCAGTTGGTTTTGTTGGTTGGTCGCCCGTTGTGGCGCCTATGTCCTCATACTGCTGTGCAGCTGCATTCGTTGTGCCCAGCGCCGGATTGGTGGCACTTGGCGGTGGTATGATGATCGGTGTGAAAATCGAATTCAAATCCAGCGTTTCTTGTAAAATTCGCCATGAAGCAACAAAAACAGCCTTAACGCGTTCAAAAGTTTCAAAATCATACACTGAACGAGCGGTATTTGTGAGATCAAAAGGCTCTATAACACAAATAAACAAGAATTGGATTAACTTGGTGCAAAAGCGTAATTAGAATCAATAAAAAAATCAGTATATAAAAAGAGCATTTCCAATAATATTCAGCGTAAGATTCACCTTCGATACACAGCTCCTTCCACTGGTGAATGTCATTCTTCAGCGACTTTGCTTGGCGGCACTGATTGATGGGCAATAGTCCACCCGTTCGTATTGAAATTGCAAATTGTGTGTAGCTGGTTCGTATACGAGAATATCAATGATAACATGAGTTTATGCAATCTTTTTTAAAAATACAAGTGCAACTCACTCGAAACAGCTGTAGTACTCCAGAAAGTATAAAAACAGCTCACCGAGCGTTTGTGTATTTTTCGACTCGTATGGGCCAATCGTTTCGGTCATGTCCACATAACCAAAATCATTCGAACGCAGCTAAAGTTTTATGTGTTCAGTGACATAGGTGGAAACTACAATGGGTACACTTACTAGTGGAAATTTCTCGGGAAACATGCCGTGCAAGCATGGCAGCACGGCGGGACTCACAGCATACTGCAGAAAGTGTATCACCATCAGCACGAGCGAGTAGCTCGAAATTGTCATGTTTTTCGCATTGTTGATGTTGTGATACTGTGCCCACAGCTTCGTGACCAGCACCAACGGCCGTAAACGCCAATCAACTGTTCACAAATAAATAAAATATTCAATTAATAAGGCGCTGAACCTCACTTTCAGGGAAACCAACAGTTGTGCCATTAGTTCTTACAACGAACAAATGGGTGATGGGTTTCCCCAGTGCCTTGTAAAAAGTTTCTAAAGTAGCACTTCTCATGCAGTGGTTTGTTCTTGAAGTTCCTCGAAAAACATTTATCAGCATGCCGCCTATTCCGGCACATTTTTGAGGTTAGAAATACACAAAGTGCAGCCCAAAGCGACGCTCTCAATGTGAGTCAAATTGTTTGCTGCGGGGAAAAATTAGATTCAAAATGTTGCTTACGTTGCGAGTAGCAGTAAAGTAAATGGGTGTTCTTGATGCCGACGCAGTTGTTAAAGTTCAAGTCGACTTCCAGCTGGTGAATGCGGTCTCTGAAGCGTAGAATTGGCACTTTCGCTTCGATTAAATTGAAGTTCTCGAATTCGGCTGCAAGTATGTAAACAACAACAACAATATTAACATGATAACACAGACAGAATGTAGAAAACAACAAAGTGCCTTTTGCGCCCAACTTACTTGGAAGGAAAATGTTTATATTCACGCTAAACAAAACATAATGCGCCCCCGAAAGTGTATGCACATACATACATATATGTAGAGATAATGATCGCGGTTGCAAGACTGCCAAAAACATATGCAAAAGACAATTAAGTCAGCAGGGTTGCATAGAGATTGCAAAAGCCACGAACGTTTAATAATGGGACTTTTCATCTTCCGTGAATCCTATGCAATCTTTGCAGTGATATAACGTTTAAACTATAAGTTCGGAAGCATTGAAATTTGACGCCTAGTCTTACAGACTTTTTTTTTAGAAATGTGCTGTTTAACTACAAGTCAGACAACACCTAATTATTTTTTAAATCATTCGTGTTGGTTCTTGTGTGTTTGGAGTAATTGCTCGGTATTTTCATGCTTCCAAACCTTTCACATAACGTCTTTGGGAGATTTTTCCCACGTGACTGAAGCCGCGGATAACAGCTGGTAGATTATACAATTATAAAGATTGACATATATCCCGAAAAACCCTTCATGCTGTGTTTTTAAACACTTACCCGATTTACTAAGACAGTCACGTAAGATAGTCAAGTTGAAGAGCGCCTCCATGCGCGGATCAATGTTGGACGTACTACGCGAAACCAAACACATGTCAACATCCGATGTATCTGCCCCGAATCCAGAGATTGTAGAACCAAC
The DNA here is from genome assembly GCA_964056695.1 of Melieria picta. Lineage (NCBI taxonomy): Eukaryota > Metazoa > Arthropoda > Insecta > Diptera > Ulidiidae > Melieria > Melieria picta. The sequence continues at coordinate 4,554,653 of OZ057398.1, forward strand.
CAAATACAAACCGTAACGGGGATAGGCATTCTATCGAATAGATAAGAAACAGTACTCTTAACTACTCAATATACGAGTCACGGATCACGGCTGCTGACCTTAATAATTATGTACAGATATCGCCACAAACGCATTTTCTGTTTAAAGGTCTCCTCGGTTTGCTGTGAGCTTATGAATTTATTCCAGATGCCCTGCGATAGGTTGTCCCACTTTGTGTTGTTCAGCAGCGCAGCGGGCGCTTCCTTCGCTTCAATGAGATGTGCGCGCGCCAGGAATCGGTCAGGCGGTGTGTGCGCAAAAAAATCATGCGTCGACGGCGTCGAAGGTCGCAGATGTGGTTGCGCGCCGCCATACAGCAGATTATGTTGCTGATAGGCGTGCGCCACAGGTGGAGGCGGTGGTGGGGCGGCCATTGGTTGGTGATGCGTTTGCGGCTGCGGTTGACCACGATTGCGTGCACGCAGCGCAGCCACAGCGGCGACATTCGCTCCGGTCGCTCCGGGTGTGCCCGGCTGGGCGAGGCGTTGTGTGTGTGCCGGCTGTGAAAGGGTGACATTACCTATCTGCTGCGAGGGACTGCAAGTATATATGGTAGGTTATAGTAACTTGTTTACACATATTAATACAAGCTTTAAGAGAGGCGGCCTCACCTGCGTTTAAGATGGCTCAGCGGTAGTAGCTGCTGTTCCGCTGCATTGACGTTGCTATTGCATGGTGACACCGAACTCTGATGCTGTTGCTCATCGCGTTCTTGCAGGCGCGGTGAGAGCGATGCTGTTGCCTGCGTTGTGGAGCATGATGGCGCCGCCAATATGTTCGTGGCCGCTGCTGCTTGAGAGTACAGAAAACTTGAGTGCTGCAGCGGACTCCAATAGCCTCCATTGGCAACGCCTGCTGGCAGGGCGGCGGCGTTCAGATGTTCTCCCGATGCGAAGTAGAAATGTTGCGCCTGCGCTTGGTGGTGCATATGCGGTGCCTGCGACTGCTGTTTCAGCGCGCTCAAGTCCTCGTCGGAAAAGTTGTTGTTTAGCGGTAAATTAAGCAGCGATATGACGCCGTTACTGCGATAGTGAGTCGGTTGATGTTGCTGCGGCTGCGGTGAGGTTATGTGTGGCTGCGCCGGCTGTTGATAGTGTTGATTGTAGGCGAACTCGATAGGCGGATTGGGATTAGGGCTGTGCAACTGCGGCATGGCTGTGGCGCTGGACGACTGCTGCGCGGCAATACAGTTGTGTATGGCCGTCGACGAACTTGACGACGTCGACGATGAAGCGGACAGTGGCATAGACTTCAGCTGTTGGTACTTGTGCTGAACCGGGCCCTGTGGCAAAACCGCCGAATGCGTCGACGATGAATCAGAGTCGTCGTAGTCGTTGCTCGATGGTGTAGCGGATGGCGTAGGCGTGGACGGATGACCGGAGTCGGTCGATAGCGATGTGACCGAAATGGCGGCGGCTACAGCGCTACTCTCGGGGACTTGCTGGCAAAACACCGCAGCATTAGTAGGCATGGGCGAATTCGTCGGTGTGGGCATGGTCATCGGCAATGGTGCCAGCAACTTTTTGTTGGAGACAAAATTCTGTTGGGACTGCTGCTGTTGGTAGTGGTTATGGGCTTCGTAGCCCAGCAGCATAGTGGCCGTGTCCGGCTGTGGGCTGGGCGTGCCTGCGGATGAAGGCAGCGATGTCGGACTGCAGCCACGCGACGCTGCCGCAGAAGACACCACAACAGCGGGTGGTGGCAGGGTGGCGAGCGCGTCTGTGTTCACATAGGTGAGGTTAAAGATGTTCTGGTGCAGTTGGGGTGTGGTTGGTGTCGCCGTGTGTTGCTGATGATGGTGATTTGGCTGCAAATGGTTATTGTGTTGATGGCTGTTGTTGTTGTGATGGTGACCATGTTGCTGACGATGCGATGATCGGTGTGCCGCAGGCATGTTGGACTTGGTGGACAGTGTCTCGATTACCAGATTGAGGTGAGAGGCCGACTTCGTCTTTTGCTGCCGATAGGATGTTTGCGACGACACGGACGATACCGATGACGATGAGGACGACGAGGACGAACACGACGAAGCCGAGCTTGAGGTGTAGTTCGACTTTTTCGCCGTTGCCAGCTGCTGTGGCTGCTTCGAGTGTTGCACGCTGCTGTTACCGCTGGCTGCGTTGCTGCTCTCTTGATGGTGCGGATTGTGTGGCTGGTTGCGTGCGTGCTGTTGCATGGCGCCCGCAGACTGATTACCGGCATTGCTGTGGTAGTTCTGGTACAAGTGCTGTCGCTGTGTGTTCGAGTTGCTGCCTCCGCTTCCTCCAACCATGCGTGTCACGTTCTCTCCCGAGAGCGAGCTGTGGTAGCTGTGCTGCAGCGAGGCGTAGCCATGCTGCGTGGGCGAGGGCGGCTGCTGTTGCTGAGCGGACTGGTAATGCGGTTGATAGTAATTGTGGTAGCGCTGCTGGTTGTGGTAGGATTGCTGACTGACATAGTCATTGCCGCCGTTGCCGCTACCACCAGCGCTGCCGCCGCCATTATTGTTGCCCGTTCTGTTACCTGTGCTGACAAAATTGTCGCTGAGCAGCTCCTTCTGTATGAACGAGCCGATTGTCAGCTGCTGCGGCTGCGGCTGGTGATGAGGATGATGTTGGTGGTGGTGGTTGTGATGGTGTTGCTGGTAGTGATGACTGTGTGGTTGCCCACCAACTGAACCCCCACCGCCACTACTAGCACCGCCGTTGCCGCCTCCGCTGAAGCGCTGAGTGGCGTGTGTCCGTTGCGTTGCAATGTTGGGAAAATTGTATGCGTTGCGCGCCGGCGATGCGCCGGCACTGTGATTGCTATAGTTCGCTGTGGAGCGCATGTTACCCAAGTTCGTCTTGGGTGCGGTCAGGTTGGCGCCGCCTGTCATTTTAACGCCTACTGAATGTAAGAAGTCCAGAGTGTAGGAGTTGGGGGACGAAGGTCCCGATGATGTTGCCGTCGATGCGCGAGACGCTGCAGCCAAGCTCGAAGGCGAATTAACGGGTGATGGAGTTGTGGACGTCGATACCGATGCGGTTGACGTTTCTGTTGCCGGATCGACTATTGCTGTTTTTGTGGTTGCTGCTTTTACCGGTGGTGGTGGTAGTGACGACGACGACGTTGGTGGAACTACATTTGTGGCCGTTGCTGGAGTCGTTGTCGACGACTTAGTTGACGTTGTGTCAGTGGTGGTTGTGGTTGGGATGGCAGTCGTGGTGGCGGTTGCTGTAGCGTTGGCGGTAGTAGTGGCTGCTGTGGCTGAGACTGTACCGGCCGCTAATGCAGTGGTCATCGCTGGTGTATTCGCAATTGCGCCTCCAGCAATGTGCTCTGGGTAATCGTTACTGGGGCCGCTATCGTTACTAACAGAATTTGGTAGGTTTCCAGCGCGATCTCCCGATGGCTGGCGAGAAAGTACAAGTTACAATTTATATTCACAGAGTATGGAAGAGTTGTAGAGTATTGGTGAAAATTGTAGAAACAACATTTAACAATACTGGGTTAAATCGAATTATTGTTTTGACTTACTTTGCCGTTCTGATTGCCTGGCACTGTGACTGGTTTTGGTGTTATCGGCACTACAGCCCCCGCCGCCACACCCTCCACTTGCCGCCCTGCCGACTGTTGCAGCTGCCTTGGCGACGCAGCACTGTTCTGCGGTTTTGTACTATTGCCGTTGCAATTTGCGAAACTGTTGTTGGTATTGCTTGCAGCGTTGAATGATTTCCAGTACGATTTTTTGCTTTTGCCAGAACCGTTGTGTTTGCTTTTAACAATGATAAATTCGCGCGACAAATCGCCACTACTCCCCGTCAAAGAGCTCGCCGATGACAGTGACGAGGTAGAATTAGTTGATGCAGTGGAGCTGATTGAACACCTGTTAGCTCGGCTGCCGCTACTGACCGATAGCGCTGCTGCTGCTAGCGCCGCCTTCGGCGAATCGGCTGATGGGCGCCCACCAACGAGGCGGTTGCTGTTGCTCTTGTGGCAGTTGGAGGCTAGCGGGAGCGACGACGATGATGACAAGTCACTGACTGCTTTCAAAAGATCTCCGTTGACGATGGCTGCAGCCGTTGCAGCCGTATCAGTGCTAGATGGAGAGGGAGAGGTGCTGACAACTTTATAGCAACAATTAGAAACGTTTGGAGGGTATGTGTCGCCTCGGCTGGTGCTCAGAGTCTTATTGTTGTTTGCAGTGTTGTAGTTGTTATTGTTGTCGCTAGCGTTTTGCAGCGTTTGTGTGGCTGCGACGTTAACCAAGTCACCGCCGTTCATTATAGTACAATTCGAGAAGTTTTGATTCTTTACGGCCTTATTGTTGTTATTGTTGTGGTGAGTGTTTTGAGTAAATGAGTTTTTGTTTCTACCATTTTGGTTAAAGTGATGATGCTGATGATGTTGGTGGTGATGGTAGAATTTCTTGCGATTCAGCGTACCGTTCGCTGTTGTTGTCGGAATGTTGTAGTACTGTTGTGTGTATTGTTGCTGCTGTTTCTTGGCGTTCTTGTTGTGGCCAGCATTATTGTTATTACTGTTGAACTTCGATGCGCGTTGTGGTGTGTGGGTTCTGTTACTGTTGTGGGAATTGCCGTTGCAATTCGATAATTTCACTTTAGGTGAATTATTATTTATGCCATTGTTGTTATTGTATTGTGGCTGCTGTTGCTGCCCTTTGGCAGTTGCGTTGATTAGTGTGAGAATCTTCACGTCGGCGGCCAACATTTTGCACTTTTAAACTCAAAAACTCGTGGGTAGCGTTCGATGGCGCTAAGAATGGTCGTTTTATGTGCTGTTTGCTGGTCTTTTCGTTGTCACGCGGTTGTTGTTAGTGTTTGGTGTTTGTAAAAAGATATACAACAAAAGTTCGTTCGACCCAGCCTGAACTTATGACATGCATTTAAGTGCTATTGTTGTGACTGTTGTAATAAAAACTTTACAAATACTAAATGACGCTTCCCCCTGGACTTCAGTAGTTAATCGCGAATAGCTTTCGTTTCGTTTTTTTGGCATAGTCTTAGAAGCCAGTTTACACCTTTCCGGCCAGCGAGACGTTACTTTTCTCTCGGTTAAGGGAGGGGAAGGTCAGATGCAGAAGGAAAACATGTTTCTTCTGGTTTGGTTGGCTCCGATCTGGGCTATTATACCTTGACTTCCGCTTCGCACTTAGCCTGGAGCTTACAAATACGTTAGCCTTGAATTGCAGCGGAGACTGAATAGCATTTTCACTGTGGGAAAGCTCAATCCACAGGTTGAAGTGGTCCCGATTATCCCTCCTCTTGTTACTAACGAAGTCACACACTGGCGAAATCACAAACTACGGCGGGCACTGTTGGTATGCTAAATTTCTGGAAAATATAGAAAACGTTATCCGAGGACTCAAAAAAATAAGTAAGACATTCTCAAGAATATTATAAGATCACGCGACTACTCAAATCTCGGTATTTTAACAATCTAAAGGTGGTGAAATGGAGGTACAAAATCGTAAACATACTTTAAGCGGATACTGGACCATACCTCAGTCGGGTCCGTCTTAAGATGACAGAAGCACTCACCGTTTGCCACCATAGAATTTGTGACAACCTTAAGCCTGGAGATGAAAATGTTATCCCTGTGAATGCTAGTTCCGCAAAAATGGCGGCTCCACATAGACGCAACACCATCGAGCTCTAATATCTAGAAGCTGCAAGTACTTTTTCAATAAATGCAAACTATGCCATAACCATAAATTCCATCCGCACCCCCAACCCCACTGTGAGAGAAACACGTCTAAAGACCTACGTCGTCATTAGCAATCGGTTTTGTGAGGTTAGACAAATTAGCACTTTGCATTTCGCAACGCGCCTAAAATCAAGAAGAAAGCTGCCAAAAGATTATACATAAATAAGAAATGAGTGGACAATAATAATAAAAGCGGGAAATCGTCAGCAAAAATGCCGGCAGCAGGCGCCACAATGAGTTATACTCGCCGTATAACTGTTGCTATTACAGTAAATTAACGGGACTCGATTTCGGAGGGTAATTACCAAAAGACAAATCCGATGCTCAGCCTTCTGCCACTTGACATGACCGGCGCACACCCCTTGCACTTACCTCGTGTTTAGTACAGTGGCACTGCTCCACAGTGGCTGCTCCGCTTGGTCGAGTTGCTATCGCTTATAATCCTCGAAAGTTGCCTGCACAAAATTTCAGCTTCTTTCTTTGCACGCGTATGTCCGCTTCCAACTACTTTGTTCACCTTTAATTTTTTGCTTATTTGCTCAACGACCATTTAGCTATTGGCTTACTGGCTCCATGTCCGTGTCATAGAGCAGTACATGTCCACTTTAAAACACAATCGCGGCGGTTGCGACTCCAATTGCCTCCTTTCTGCTTCGCAACCAACAAAAACGGGGAAAAGAACGGAAACTTTTTTCGCTTGGCGACAAATCACTTTCGTTTCGTCTACGCGCTTTTGAATTTTTGTGACTCCTATTCTGGTTTTCCTTTCGCGACTAGGAATGCGGCAAAAGATATGCCACTCTTTTTTTATTGTTCGTAGAAGCAGAAGAAAATTGTGAGTGCCTGTCAGAGCAGTGACGACCGGCTGGCTGTTCCGTTAGGCAATGACCGACATTTCGGAACGCATCAACAATCGCCACTGACAATCGCCGCTTGACACCTGACAGTTGCTGTTTGGCAGTTGACAGCTGTCGGCGAACAGCTGATGTCTTATAACCTCTATATTTGCCTGCGGATTGCGTGCGGATTGGCTCTTCGTCTTGCTGATGCGAAAATTGGAAGAATTGGTCTGGCTTTTGTGTGAAAATAGTGTGAAACTGACAAGACAATCATTCAAGTGAGATGCTGAAGGCGCGCTGCAGTGAGCAGCTGAAGTCGCGACTGTTTGCAACATGCCGCAGGTATCTGGCCGCACAGCACGCAACAGCGGCAGCGATCAGGGCGGCACCGTCGAACGCCGAGCACACAGAGCAACCTGAGTATCCGGAAATCGAGGATCTGTCGTTCAAGTCGCGCAAAGACCGCGAAAGAATCAGTTGGCATGAAGAAATACGTCAGGTGCCGACTGTGGAGGAGAAGCAGATAAAAATCAACATGCCGCGCTACTACGGCTATCAGGTGATCGACCTCGGCGACAGCAAAGTGCCGTACAACTGTCTGCCCGCCATGCAGCACTACACCCGCACGGTGTACGAAGATGTGGCGAGCGTAAAGGGTACAGATCAGGGAGAGGAGGCGGCGAACCAGGCACCTAGCCAGTTGGATAAGCATGTGCAGGCGCTCAGAACAGAACTGACGGAGACCATAGAGTATGCGCACGATTATTTTAGGTAAGTTTTCGCATCTGAAAGCAGTGCAATGCAATACTGAACCTTTCTTCTTTAGCATTGCATATGCGAATACGTCGGATATGGACGCGCAGAAGCGAGAGCGTCTCTTCTCCCAGCTCATGGTAGAGCAAGTAAACCGTGCTCTCATCAATGTACTGGCCGCTGATTATCCTCACTTGCATGAGGTGGAGATCGACTACACTCCTCGGCATGAAGCTTCGTGGGTGGTAGGTGGCATCAACCCGCCTAAGAATGTAGTGAAGAGCAAAAAGGGACGCGAGTGGCAAAAAGAAATGGCCAACGATCCCTATGATCGCTGGATGCAGTACGTGGCCACTCCCTACCTGGCTGTGCGCCATCGGCAACAGCTGGTGCCGTGGAAGAGTGAAACAGAATCGGAGAATCTAGAGCTGGCGAAGCAGATTCCGCGCTACAATTACGATCCACGTACACTGGGCTTCGCGACTAGCCACAAACATGTCACCAACATACCAGGTTTGTACTCGAACAACTATTCCTAGAAAAATATGTACACAACGTTTTATTCGCTGCATTGGCAGGCTTCTGGCCGGGCAGTCCGAGCGGTTTTGGCTGCATCTCGTATCAGTCGCGTGACTTTATGCTTATCCGACCTGAGGCTTACGGCGCCGAGGACTTCAAGCAGGCGCTGCACGCGCACGGCATACAATCGAGCTATGCGTGGTTGCTGGCGCTCGCCAACTACAACGGGTTCAACACGTTCAACGACCTTACCTACCCCATGAATACGCAAACGATCATAACGAACGGTCGCCTTTGGTCGTTCTACGACTATCAGCTGAACACGTTGTTGCTGAATGCGCACCACGTGGACGAAAATCCTCGCGTGAACTTCTGCCGCGGCACTGCCGAACTGCCGCTCTACCATGAAATCAGCGACAGCGGCAAATGCGTTGGCCTGAACGATGAAGTGCTGCAGCAGTTGGTGCGCGTCTATGCCAACGTGCCGTCCGTGAAGCGTGCCACTGCCGAATTGCAGCCATATCTGGGTGAAGATGTCAAGCGCATTGCTGACTACTCGAACGTGGAGCAGCGCGAGTTTCTTGAGCAGACCTACAAACATTTGGTTTCGAACCGACCGCGTCATTTGGCGCTGCCCGAAATCTACTTGTGGGAGAAGATCTACAAAATCGACAACAACACACGTCCCATGGAGGCGAAGCGGCGCTTCTTCGAGCTCGGCATTAATCCGTGGAAACGAACCTTGGACCAGCATCAAAAGGAGTACATACCGAAAGTGGTTCGCCCCGAGGGACCCAAAAGCCGCAAAAAGTGGAAGAAAACATATTATCCATGAAATTCAATGCTGCGAAATCCAATGTTGACGCAGCAATAAAGTTGATTGTTAAAACGAACGTGCAAATTGTTTGAATTCACCCTTCCCAAAGCAAACCAACATTGTTGCCACCGTTTTTGTTCTCTTTTTTGTTTTATTGTTGACTTCTTGTCGCAATTGCATTTACGTTTTTACTCTAATTTAACATCTCAATCATAATTTCGATCATTTGATTTCGGCGTGTTTTCTGATACCGAGACTCGCACCATGCGCTCGCTATATACTCGTATGTACGTCATACAATATCTGTGTTTTTGTGTTTGCTTCTCTTGGCGTAATTTTAGTGTGTTTTTGTGTTTACGCTTGTTTAAATATTTACTGTTTTTACAACCATATTTCTTAATGAATGCTTTCAAGTTTAAACTATGCGTCGATTTATTGCCTCGTTCAATTAAATTAAACGTTAGTTCACTATCTGCTCTCGATTTATGCATAATTTCTTGTCTTGTTCGTGTTTACGTTTGGTTTTGTTGTATGTAATTTGTTGTTTTTGTTTTAGTTTTGAGTATAGTATGTTTGCAAAAGTATGCGTAGAATCGTTTAATTATCTGGTAGTGTGAATATGTAAATTAACGTTCTAGATATTTCGTCATTAGTTGTGTTTAATTGCATTACGGTTTTTATTTGTTGTAATTATTGTTTGGTATTGTATTTTGTATAGGTTGTTCAGTTAGATTTCGTGTTTGCTAGAATTGTTGTGTGTAGAGCAGCTGCCGCTGCTGCTGCGCAGTTGGTGTTATGGGCTCAATTGAGTTTGTAACTTGTCTTTGTCGTCTTCTGTATGACTCTTGCTTTGCTTGGGGGCCTTTTAGTTGTGGTTTTTAGGATTTTACTTTTAGCATTTGTTTTATTAAACTATTTTCAATTAACGTTTCGTTCGTTTATTATGGTAACTTGTTAAATTTTAATTTGACCTTTAGTTAGTGTCTGTGTTTATATTTAAATTTGGGTATAAACGCAGCCAACGCGAATTAGTTACAATTTTAGTTAATTACAGTTTCAAGTTTTAATTTGCAATTTAACTATGTTGAGAGGGCCAGTGATTGCTAGCAGTCAGGGAATATGTTATGCCAAATGAGATATCAAGAGTTAGAGTTGCAGAAACTCAAATGGGCTGACAGACGAAGTCGAGTAGAAGAATATAATGGCTTAAAATTGATTAAAAACGAAATGAAATAATATTAAAAAGAAGTCGTGAACAACTTGACGGAAATTACAATTCGAATGAATCAAGTCACATGACATATAGTATGGAAAAATAAAGTAAATTGATGTTTAGTTAATTCAAAATAAAAGAACAGAAATTAATAAACTGAATAAAATTTATATTTTCGAAATGATTTAAATTGAATAATTAGAAAAAGTTGTATTCATGTACTTTATGTATGGTTTAATTGTTCGTATTCTATGTGTGTATGTATGATCGCATGCATGTATGTTAACTATACACAGGCTCACATAAGTAGGAAGATGTACGTAGGATGCAAAATGATCTGTAGACTCTGCGGAACAGCAGAGGAGACTCCTGAGCATGTCGCAGTAGAAGGCTATACCTGGGCCAGTACTGGCTTGCAGAAGCGAACATCAAACACCTAAACCCCCGTGAGTAAATTTTATTAGGACGTTGCGATTAGGAGATGTTCTCTACAACTTGAAACTGACCTCTATTAAATCTATATATTTATCTATGTCAAATCTTGATGACACTCAAGTTAGTAAAACATTTGTTAACACGAAGACAAATTCGAAACAGGTGCTGCAATTTTTTTAATTTTTTAGTTGTCAAACTTTAAAAGTTTGAGTTCCATGCATTTCATATAAAGTTGATGGCAACTTTGTGTTCAATTGTTTTAAATAAAACTATGAACTATGTAAACTATAAACAGGCATTTAGGAATTGTTCAAATTAGACTAGTATCAGTTAATCATAAAATAATAAATTAATAAAAATAGTAAAATAATGAGACGTAATTGCAATCAGAGCTACGACAAATCTAAATGATATTAGGATTTGGCGATAGTGAAATTTAAAAAATCTGTGCAAAATATGAAAACGGTGTCTTGGGCACAAAATTTAAAATATACAAAACATAATATAGACACAAAATACAAGGAAGGAAATAATAAGCACAATGAGTCGAGCCTTTGTGTAGGTAATATACAAAGTAGAAAGAGAAGGTGTGGGATTCGAAGAGATTTAAAACAGGGACCGTAAAAATTATAAGCTAAAAATAAAAATCAAAATATAAAACTTATTTTTCGATTTTTATTTTCCGCTCACCGAATAATAATTATTTATTGATTTTTTTTTCGATCAGAAAATAAAAATGGTTTGTTGAGTTTTATTTTTTTGAGGAAAAATAAAAATTATGCGGTGAGTTTTATTTTTCACTTGCAGAATAAGAATTTATTTTCCAGTCTATGAATTATATACTTTTTCCATAAAGGAATGAACTCAAGAATGCGATTTTTCCTCGATACCCACCCAATGTTATGAATGTGTGTACTCTAGATCTCGCTCTGAAAAGTTCTCTCATTACGTTTGATGATCAGGACTTGATAGACATTGCGCCTGACTGAAGGAAATAGCCAGATTTGTTTGCATTTCAAGCTGGTTTTGACCAACACCGAACATATAAGGACTGCTTCACTGCCGAACAATCGGTAAGCTGCTTCTCTCAACCTTACCTAACCCAAATCGCATGTACCTGTACTTATGTGAGCATGTGTACGCTGCATTTGATATTTTGTTAGAATCATGTGAAATTGTGTCTGCTTGTATGTTCTTTGCTATTATTTTTATGCTTGGTTTTATGGTAATAATTCTTCTATGCGTATCAAATTTACTAAAATGTCGCGTAATTGTCGTAAGATTGATTCGATAATGCTTCAACTTCAACTGCGCGCCCTCGCATCCTGGCTGTTGCATTTTTGTATTTTTGTAATTTGTATTTTTTGTTTGTTTTTGTTGCTATTTCTGCCAAGGTTGCCGTTGCTATAAAATTGCTTAGTTGTACATTATTAAAATTATGCCTAGGTTTCTTATTTGTTTGTTTGTATCTTAAGTGATTATGCACCATTCAAAAAATGTTTTTGTTGTTCTTGTTGCTATTTCTATGTATGTAGTATTCGAAATGGCGCCGAATGCATTTCGCGCTGCACACACACGCGCGTGTGTGTGTGTGTGTTGCAGCTTGAGCTGTTGCGAATTTTCGAAATAAACTCGACTTGTAATTGTGACATTTGCAACTCTAAACTAGTGGCGACCACTTCGATCGGCCATTTTCTTTTGTCTTCGTTTTTAAATACTATTATTTTTTTTGTTTTGTCTGAAATTTTATTACGTCTATTTTTGTTGTTGGTTGTTGATTCTATTTGGGTTGCTCGCAAGTGTTTCGCTTGCTTTGCGCTTACAGAATTAATTTAGATATTTGCTTTACACAATTTTCCTGTCGTAGTTTCTTCGTCGTAGTCAAACTACAGCGATTGTTGTTGTTGTTTTTGTTACTGCCTATTGATGCTACATAAGTACATTTGGTTAATCTAAGCAAATTAGCTGCATTCTTGAATGTGGTGTATGTGTGTGTGTGTGTGAAGGTTCTTGAAAACTTCTTTATAACGAGTATGTCGTTGTTGTTGTTGTTCGCTTTGATGTGGTGGCATTGCGTGCGCAACATGGCGGGTAGAGAAGTGTGTCAGTGAGTGAGGAAAACCTAATGCTAAGTAATGCCATTAAATTCATAAATTTTCAGTTGAACCATTTTTGTTGTTGTTGTTGTTATTGTAGCTGCTGGTTTTTGCGCGCTTCTTTGTCTTTAGTGCATTTGAGCTCAGCAATTTTCGACTTTCTACCAAATTTCTTTACATAAAGAAGAAACCGAATGTTTTTGAGGTTTTCGTTACGTTGCGTATGTTTTTCACCAGTTATTCTTATTCTTGTTTACAGTTATTGTATTTAAAAATGAGTTGCAATACGTAAAAAGTGTTTGCTTGGTTTTTGTTTTTTTTTGTGGAAAAAATTGCTATTGTCCCCAAAAAATGATATTGTTTTGTAGGTATCAGTAAAATCAGTAAAAGCGAATGGTAATTGTGTAGAAATTGCTGTCTTTTCGGTTGCTTCAACTGAGAGATTGTCTTGGAATGAATCAAAACCGTATCGTTTTCGTGTACAGTTCTAGAATTACGTTGCGCTGACTTTCGTTCGACTTTTCAGCTGTCAATCGAAAAGCGAATTCGCTAAATTCTATCTAAATCCAATTTCGCTGGAGATTTCTCGAAAAATTCGTAAACAACAAACAATGCAATAAATCATCATGCAGTGAAACCATGAAATGCTGGTTGATTTTCTCTATTTCGTGCCGTTGCACAATCGAGAACAGAGCTGAGCGTGTCTTGAGGTGAAGAGAAAATTACCCTTTTCGTTTACGAAGTTGGCGCTGTTGTGTTGCTGCAATATTGCCCGGGATCGGCTGGAGGGCAGGAGGTATACGGGTGTCATTATTGGCTCTATGCATTCCATCAACTTGTCTTATGTGCTGGAGTTTATACTACAAACTATCAGCGACAGGAGCGAGTGCGCTAAAAAGCGGTTCTATGTACATTTGGCATTGAATGGAAAAGCGGTTAGCAATAACCGATACTAGAGTGTTTGTGAAGAAGGTTCTTTTGCGTTTCTAACTGTGAAAAGATTTTTATGGTAAAGTGGGAGACGAGTTGTAGTCGAGCTATGGTAGTAAATAGTTAGTTTTTTCTTACTACCTGCGGATTAAACGCTACTTATATGCAATAACAATTTACAATGAATCAAGCATGTGGTGGCATGTGAGCAATTACTTGCAATATGACTGCTTAGTGCTTGCAAAAAATTAAATAAAAAAGGGCAGCGGATATGTCTAGTCTAGTCTAGTCTAGTCTAGTCTAGTCTAGTCTAGTCTAGTCTAGTCTAGTCTAGTCTAGTCTAGTCTAGTCTAGTCTAGTCTAGTCTAGTCTAGTCTAGTCTAGTCTAGTCTAGTCTAGTCTAGTCTAGTCTAGTCTAGTCTAGTCTAGTCTAGTCTAGTCTAGTCTAGTCTAGTCTAGTCTAGTCTAGTCTAGTCTAGTCTAGTCTAGTCTAGTCTAGTCTAGTCTAGTCTAGTCTAGTCTAGTCTAGTCTAGTCTAGTCTAGTCTAGTCTAGTCTAGTCTAGTCTAGTCTAGTCTAGTCTAGTCTAGTCTAGTCTAGTCTAGTCTAGTCTAGTCTAGTCTAGTCTAGTCTAGTCTAGTCTAGTCTAGTCTAGTCTAGTCTAGTCTAGTCTAGTCTAGTCTAGTCTAGTCTAGTCTAGTCTAGTCTAGTCTAGTCTAGTCTAGTCTAGTCTAGTCTAGTCTAGTCTAGTCTAGTCTAGTCTAGTCTAGTCTAGTCTAGTCTAGTCTAGTCTAGTCTAGTCTGCTGGAAATACTTGAGCCTGTCTAACTGAAAAATCTTCAGTAATTCATAGCGAGTTAGCTTCTCGTTAAAATTAAAAAAAAAATGTAGTACCTAGAACAATAAGAGACTAGAGACTGCTTGGTTATTCTATCTTCTAAAGAGAATACTAGAGACTCTTTTAGCTGGTTCGCAAAAATGAGATTAAATATAACAAAAAACTGTTTAGCCGATATGTTTGTGTTCAATTATAGTCATTCGCATCCTGTCAGCATTCTAAAATAGTTTTAAAAGGGAAAAGCGAAGACTTAGAAAATCTGTAGTCTGTGTTTGCCAACATTTTGTCTCCAGACGAAAACAATATTTTAAATTGGTATTGAAACAGAATAACCACACTTAAAACAATTCAAATAAGACTTGTTGATGTGGCTGTGAACATTGTGTTTCCAGACAAGAACAAAAATGCATTGAAATTGAGTAGTTAGTGATGAGAGACTCCTTATCTGGTCTGCCTATAGGTAGTTGTCAACATTTTGCTATAATACAAATACAACAATAGTCATAAATTTAATAAAAATAGACCAGTGACTCCTTAGCTGATTGTTTGTTTGACATAACAGTTTCAGCAGCATTGTTCACGCAGACTGGAAGTTTCAAGTTCAGTGGTAACAGTGAAAGCAATACAGAATCGACTCAACCATCGACCCCACTCACCGCTTAGACTTTCTTTGTGCGATCTACATTTAGGTAGTTGAAAGTGATTAGGAAACAAGCTTTTAATTCGCATACTGCCAGCATTGCTCACACGCCATTGCAATGCATTGTCGCTGCGCTATTTTACACTTTTGCCACTACTTAATTATCTCTAACATTATTACTTGTATTGTAATTACCTATGTAAGGAAGACCATTGTTTTTCAATTTTCAAAAATTGTCTGTAACCTACGAACGTCGCAACGTACTTAATGCCTAACTTAGCTATTTGTTCAGTGGTTCGGGGAGGGAGTTGGATGTTGGCGTATTTACACTGCGCTACTGCGGCGTGGAGGAGATGGGGACAGGGAGGAGAAGGGGCGACACGGGCGCAGATTGCTACAGTTAACATTTCGACGTAGTGTTTGCGTATCTGCGGGTTGTTTGATTATGTTAAAAATCTGCTTCCATTCAATGTGTTTCTTCAATTTATTGCTGCTGTTGGCTTTTTCACATGATTTGTTTATGTTTTTTCGCTTCTCTGTTTGACAATTTTCTAGTTGTGGTATTAAAAATAACTACGTTTTTTAATGTAATTCGTAAGCTACAATTTTGCAATTGCGACTTGGCTCATCAGTTGAGAGTTGTTGCTGTTGTTATTGTGGTTGTGGTTGTTGTTGTTGATGCTGTGTTTGTGGTTGTTGACTGCTCATGATTAATGTCGCAGACTAATTCATATATATATATATATATATATATATATATGTATATATAGATTTATTGTTGTCATTTTACTCATTTGCCCAATACAAAAAGCCATGTCAATGTGACACAAATCAATTTAACTACTGTAATTGTATTGCTGCGCCTATAACTATGCTAAGGTTAATTGAATTTATTGTTTATCGTTTGCGTTAATTCAAATGCAAAATGCTCTATTGTTTGCTTTGCTATTGTTATCATAATTTTTTGCAATTTTTATTTTAACTTCCTGTGGTGAACATTTGGTTTTGTCGCTCTGTTCATATGTATGTGTGTGTCTGTGTTGTGGGTTTGCTGTTTTAGTTTGTATGGCATGAGAACGCAACTCTAAGTGAATGCAATGCAACGAAATACAGACTTACGTGTGTGTGTTATTTTTTAGAATTTTTTTCTGGTTAGTTTATTTGTGTTTTTTTTGTTTTAGTAAATTTTACGCCTACGCACGAATTTTGTTAACTTTTTGCTGTTTAAATTGCATCAAAACGTTTGTAATTTACAAGAGCTACGCATTTAGTTAAACGAACTTAAATCTAAACTTGTTTGAATTTGTTTTTGTTTTTATCTGTGTTTTTGGCATGTGATTTTTGTTTTTGCTTTAATTCTTACTATCGTCAGCATTATTCGTATTATTATTGTTTTGGCCTTACAATTTCACTAGACTTAATTGTATGTATGTATTGTTTCTTATTTGTTTGTTGTTGCTATTTGCTTTTGTTGATTTTTCTTCTGGTTAGTTTTCGTTATAAAATAGTTAACTTTATACTCTCTTTTCAATTCGTCCGCGACGACAACAATTTGAGTTCAAGTTTGTGTGTGTACTGTAACTGTAACTGTGGCGTTAAAGAGAGGGGAGGGGGAAGTTGGGCAAGGGGATGCAACGTAACATTTCAATGGGCAACAAACGAAAGCAGTGAAAAGCGGTTTATGCGGGGAAATGAGCGGAAAGTTGGATTGCAACGGCTTCTGGCTTTGTGACTCTACGCGTTCATGTCTGCTAAGCTATAACCTCGATGCTCTACTAAAACTACCAAACGTTTGCTTAATCCTTGCTTAACATTTTACGGCTGTTCTTCGGTTATTTGTCATTTGCTTTAAATGCTTCGCTGACGCCTGCCAATTTTACATGCTTTCCTATCACATTTCTTGGTAATTCATTCAATTCTGATTTATTTTTCACGTATTATATTTCTGAAAATGTTCATTTGATAATTTTTATAATCCAAGTCGACCTTGCCGCCTCTCTGCTTCTTTCTCTTTCGATTTCATTGCTTCTCTGTTTGATTTCGTTTGCTTTGTTTTCCTATAGTTTATAGATATTGATATTTAAACTTTTTTAATGCTCACTTAATTTGCCCGTTTGTTGCTTCCTATTTTATGCTTTTCAATAGTTATCATCTTCTTCTTCTTCCTGCTTTTCCTATTATTGTAGTTTCATTAGGTTTTCGTAAACTTTCACTTATCACAGCGACAAATATAACTTGCATTGTTGCGTGCAATCAAAAGTCCGAGCTGCAGGGGAGTTAGACATAGAGTGGAGGACAGTTGTAGGTGCGGTGCTGTGTGCGGTGTTGATTTTGTGTGTGAGTGGCTTGATTTGGCAGCGGAACTCAAAGGCTTGTGTCGTTTTCTTTTATTGCGTTAAATTTAAAATAACCAACATCGTCTTCGTTGAATGAGGCACATGTTTCATTACTATAACAGAAACTATCGTAATTATTACAAATCAAGTACAATATACGATTTTAATGACTATTTTAGTTACTCAAATTTACTATACAGTGAATTTTTAATGTAAAATTAATGCGTCGTTCCACGGAGTTTTGCAGCTTCAGGATTCCACTCCAGGGTGCAGACTTGCGTGGTGGCGTTTGAGAAAATAGCAGCCGTAAGAGCAGTTATGGGAACTGTCAATGATAAAAACGAGAATGTTAGAGTTTTGTGAGTAGTGATTAGTGCTAAATCTAAGGTTCTTGGGTTCGAATCCCCACTAAGCACAGCACTTCTTTGTATATGTGAAATACTTTTTTGTATCGATGTCTGATAGGCGGCTAAGTGAGGTTTAGATGGCAGGATATATCCTATCCTACACATAGGCGGAGAAACTGGCCCGTTCATCAGAAACTAATGAATACAACGTGCGACAGCATTTTTCACACCGGAAAAATCCATATGTGCGTGAAACTAGGGACCAAATATTGTAATATTGCGTAATCAGTTTTTTATTTCTTTGTCCTTTATCCTTTGTCCTTTTAAAAGGAATTCAAAATTTTGAAGGGGATAAAAAATAAAAAATATATAAAAAATACTTAACCTCGTTAGAATATGGCGACATGTATATCAAATAAAAGAGGAAAGGCTCAAGAATTTAAATAAAATTTATTTTTTATCTATTTGTAAAAAAAAGAAATGAAAAAGGTCCTTTCAAAATTTTAATCCTTTATATCCTTGAAACTTTACATAGAATTTTCTTGAAAAGTGTGTTAAAACCCCAAATCTCCCTGATCACGTGTCAAAATTTCATTACTCTAACTTTATTAGTTCGAAAGTTATTAAAAAAAAGGCGGAAGCTGCAATTCTAATGAAGTACAAAAATTCGAATTTATTTGAGTATCGGTATTTTAAATAATAAAAAGATACAAAATCAATGAAGCGAGAATAATGAAATTTTGACACGTGATCAAGGAAATTTTGGGTTTTAACATACCTAATTTTCAAGAAAATTCTATATAAATTTTCAAGGATATAAAGGATTAAAATTTTCAAAGGACGTTTTTCATATCCTTTTTTTACAAATAGATGAAAAATTAATTTTATTTAAATTTTTGAGCCTTTCCTCTTCAATTTGATATAAATATCGCCATATTCTAACGAGGTTAAGTATTTTTTATATTTTTTTTAATTTTGTATCCCCTTCAAAATTTTGAAGTCCTTTTAAAAGGACAAAGGATGTAGAAATAAAAAAAAATGAGTACGCAGTATTACTATATTTGGTCTCTAGTTTCACGCCCATATGGATTTTTTCCGGTGTGAACAATTTTTTTAATTTTTGTCGCACGGTGATATCAGTCTTTCTGTTCTTTGCAAAATCTGAGCTCTTTAGTGAGCAACATTTTTTTTTTTTACACTTATTCAGATCTCCCAAAGTCCATGTTCATGATTTTCTGATCATCAGTTATTGTTGTTTTACTTTTATCTGTAATTCGACTTACAATGAAGTGTGGCGCCGAAAAGAGCACAGCTAGCGTGGCGATTATTGTGAAGAGCGTGAAAATTATAAGGCACAAGCGATCGACTACCATCGCGGCGAATTTCCAATCGCGTGTTACATCGCCCGTCTCATCCTCCTTTTTCAGCTGCAAATAAAACAATGCATTAACCACACCGCATGGAATATGTTTGAGCATCGATCAAATATTAAACATTCTGCACAAACATTTCGCTTTGACTTTTCGCGGTTGGATCACATTTAATTTAAGGTTAATGTAATTTTAATGTGTTATAATTTGTTGAAAATCGGCTTTTGATGTGTTTATTTATAGACGCTCACATATGCGCACAACCGCACACCAAAACACACACAGATACACGCACGCACACTCACACGCTCACCAAAAGCAAACCGCTCGCAGTCAGCTTCGATGCGATTTAATGGGAACATTTTGGCAAATGGAATTCGGTGCTGCATTATTTGCAATAAATCACAGTGTTAGCAACGTGCAGCTACATACATATGCAAACGATACATAAACAATGGCACACACACACACAAACACAGGTGGGCAATTGGCAATTTGGCTGTTTGGTTGCGGTAAGTGGATTGCCGCGTAATGTCTTTGAAATACTGAAATATTCATGACTTGGCGCAAACACACACACACAAACACATACACAAGTGTACAAACAAAACAAAACATTGTTATGGAACAAAATGTTTGCACAAAATTGTATAAAATGTTTGCGTGTGGCTGCAATTTTCAGCCAACAAACATTGAAAAGTTTCGATTGAAAAGTTTAATTGAGGCAATTCGACAATTGCATTGCACTCACCTGATCTGTGATCCATCGCAGTTCCTTTAGTATGAGCGCCAATTCATATTCAGCCGATGAACTGAGGCAGGTGTGCGAAATTGCTTCGTGCATTCGGGTATCGCCGACAGGACCCACAGGACCAACGCTGCCATCATCGCCTTGTCTGCAACGAAATGACGCTCGCATTTCGAATTGCACAAACATATGCCACATATGTATGTGTATATGTGCAACACACACACACACACAAACGAGCGCATATTACTACCAAATATACTAAAAGTGCATAGGGAATCGTGTCATCGATGCGGGCGCGATAATGTCAAATTCACTTTGAATGTCAGCGCATAAGTTGCGCTGTGAATCGACTATGATGATTATAAGTAGAAGGGAAAGTAGGCGAAAGAGTAGAATTAAGTATTACTAAGTGATACTCGTTTAGGCTTTAGCGGATTTCGTGAGTTCTTTTTTATGTTACTCATACGCCCCGTTAAACGTCAATCTGTCAGTAGAATTTTAAATATAATTAGTTCTGTATATTTTAATACTGTTCTGCAATTCCAATTAATGTTACAAAAGATCAAAATAAGTTTTTCTAACTGTGTTAGATAAAGTTTTCTCAGTTTTAGGTGTGTTTTTCTCACTTTTGCTACACTTTGCTGCAAAGCAATGTGCTTTCCGCTAATGATTTTCCTTATCGGCTGCAAATCTCTTTGCTCGGCTTAGTGCCTGTCATTTGTTGCGTATAATTTTACGCCTGCTTACAGCAAAAAGTGTCACACATTTCACTTCGCACCTTTGTGCGTGGCGCTTGGCATTTGATAAAACACGATAAAACTTGACATGCAGCCTTCAGTACGTCTTCGCCGTGTGCGATGTGTGTCCCTTCAGTTTTTCAGTTTTCGCATTGCTGCGCAGCTGTCGTCTTTGTGCTTATCTGCTCAGCCAAGCGTGCGTTTCATGCTATCGCAGCATCTGTGTGCGTTGCTTTGTTTTGTGCTCGTCGGCTGCTTGGCTGTGCGAAGCGGTCGGCTGCTGGCGCGCCTGCCGTATCTGTCTTGTGAGTGATTTTCGTCAATTGTGCAGGTGGCTTTTGTGTGGGCGGCAGCGCCAGCAAAGCGTTAGTGCAACACAAACGAATTTATTGGTTGAAATTTCGAAATTGATTTCATTGTAACGTCACGTTACGGCAGATGATCGCTTCCTTTGTTGCTGTTGCTGCTGCTGCTGCTGGCGCGTCAGGTGGCTGATACAGGTTTTAGTGCGTTTTTATATGTGTTTGTATACGTGTATGTGTGTGTTAGTTTCTTTAAGTGTGTGTGTGTGTGTATGTATGGCTGTCTTTTGTTACCGCTTCCAACTGGATTGGGCTTGTTGTTGTTATTGTAACTGACAAAGTCATAACAAGGGGTGGAAGAAATCAATCCGTTTGACTGTTGTGATAACGGGGAATCGTTATGGAAAATGAATGGCTTGTTGAGATTCGTAATGGCCAAACGATTGGGCGGCGACTGGCAACATGCAGCGACTGGTTGGGGGGGACAGAGGAGATGGAGGACACTTGGAGTAATGACAGATTGCAATGCACTAATTGACACATACAAAGACAACTTCATTAACAACAAATGATACTTTTCTGTGTGCGCTACACGCTGGCGATAATTTCTATTGATTCTAAAGCGCCCAAAAGGTCTGTAGATGTGTTAGTAAATTCCTACAAATTCCACTGTATGCCTTTTGAGTTCGTTTTCCTATGTTCGTAGATAGAGAAGTCTTGGTATGTTGCCAATTGTTATTCTAGTCAGACATTTTATTCACTAACAAGAGACTTGAATACTGGCACATGAAGTCATCAGAGAACCAATTTGCTGTTAGGGATCTGAAGGCGTTTCTAATAACATCAAAGACTGGTTTGAGTACCGTGTAATCTTTGAATAATTTGGTCAGTTGGTTTTTTAATAATCTAGAAAAGCTAGCTTACTTGGCTTCGTAAGACGTTCAAACTGTTTTTATGAACAAAAGGATCTAAACACGAATTCTTGTGGTGTTATAATGAACCTCTTTGGTTTAGACAAACTCCCTTTGAAGCAACCCCTTGAAAATAAAAATGAAAATAAATGTGTAATTTTAAGGACTCACCTGTACATGGCGCGATAGTACGTGGGTTGGTGCGGCAGCGTTGCGCTTGCACAACGATGATTGCAACGAAAATCATCGTCAATGTCCAGCACATTGGCAAGCAATGATTTCGATGATCTGTTTGCGTGGAATGGCAGCAGCACACGTTGGCAATAGTCAAAGAAGAATGTTAGTAATACAAAGAAAGTTGTATAGAATGGTCTGCGTTAGAATGCCAACAGTTTTTTGGGCTCGTCGGGACTTGTCATGAAATTCTCACACAAGCATTGCAATGATCAATTTTGTTAATTTTTTGTTTGACTGGATTAAAAAAATAAAAAATGAATAAATAAATAAATAAATAAATAAATAAATAAATAAATAAATAAATAAATGAATAAATAAATAAATAAATAAATAAATAAATAAATAAATAAATAAATAAATAAATAAATAAATAAATAAATAAATAAATAAATAAATAAATAAATAAATAAATAAATAAATAAATAAATAAATAAATAAATAAATAAATAAATAAATAAATAAATAAATAAATAAATATATAAATAAATAAATAAATAAATACATACATTAATAAATAAAAAATAAATAAGTAAAAAAATAAAACAAGAAATAAATAAATAAATAAAAAAATAAAAAAAGAAATAAATAAATAAATATAGACACAATTAAAAATCTTTCTAGCAGTGATGACCATTCGGCTACTACTGAGCTACGTATAGGAATACACGGCGGCGTCAGTATTGCTGCTAATCGATAGTAAAAAAAATATAATAAAAATAATAAAAAATATTTAAGTTTTGATTCAAAAAGAGCCGTAAATTGGTATCAGTAGTAGTAATAAAGTTCTAGTGGTGTCAGCCCTTTCGAGTACCCGCCCATTGTTTTGACCGCATAAGCCATGAAATTCGACCCTCAGGTGTTGGCATTCCAGTGCAAACCACACGACAGATATATTTTGCTTTGTACAAGTTTGCATATAAACGAATAGCGAGCGAATAATGCGTCAAATTTTAATAAGCAATTCAACACTCGAATACAATTAAACATTTAGAAGCATGCAAGTGGAATTTTGTGTTTGTTTGAGAGCGTTTCGCTTTCGCATTTACCTTTCTTTTAGTTCGACATTTTGTATTTGCTGCTTCTTATCGCCAGCATTGGATGAGCTGGACGACGAGGGCGGCGGTGGGCATTCGTAGCCGACCTGTCCCGGCCTTTGCATGCGCAATATGCAAGGTAACCAATAAAGGAATATTACTCGTATCTGTGGCGATTTGCGGTAGAGAGACACAGACACACACACACGCACACACACAGAGAGTGAGTGGGTGGTGGGTGGTTGAGTGTGTGGTGATTGAGTGATTGACAGAGGCAGATAGAGCGAGAGTTACAGAGGTGGAAGCAAATTGTGTGTTCAATTATTGTTGTTGTTTTAGTTTTTGTATACAATTTAAAAAATTGTAAATTTTATTGTTGTTAAAATATTACAAATTATTATTTATTTTAGTAAATTGTTAATTTAAAAAATTGTAAATTTGATTGTTGTTAAAATATTTCAAATTATTATTTATTTTAGTAAATTGTTTGTTAAATTTTTCATGTTAACATTTTTTAAAATTTTTGTTAAACATGACATTGTAGTTGTATTGGTAGTAGTAGTAGTTGTTGTTGTTGTAGTTTTTTACCCACAGAAGGAGAGTAGTTATGATTGTTGTTGTTGTTGTTTAATTTTTTGGTATTTGTTGTTGATAATTTTAGTTTGTTTTTTGTTGGCAGAAATGCAATACACGCACACACACATGTTCATACATACAGCAATGTAGTATTTATGTGTATGCATGTCGTTGGTTGTGGCACGCAGTTGTCATGTCGACGGCCGAGCGGCCAAAAAACGATGGCGGCAGCAGTTGGAGCATTTGGCGTCACGTGTAGCGGCAGCAGTTGTCAGTTGGCGATTGTAAATTTGCGAAAAATTAATTTGAGGTTAGGTTGCAGTTTTTCATTTTATTTTATATATAAAATACTAGCAAATCAAATATGAATAAAATATTTCCTTTTCAAATACAAAGTCGAATAAAATGAGAAAATGGAATGATGAACGAAAAACTATGCGTCTGTAGTTAAAAAGCCTGAACATCAGCCTGAAAGTATGCTATTATGTTCTATATATTTCAAGTCAGCTTCTGACATTGTGGCACTTTGAATTGGAAACATACTTTTAGGCTAAAGTATTTTTTAATATTTTTATTATTCTTTAAAAACACATTGGATTTTATGCAATTCATGTGAAAAGTGTTGAAGCGTAAAATATTTATAACAATTTTGTTTTTTAGCAAGCAATTTAAATATTATTATTTTTTGTGTCTTGACAGCACCATTGTGTGTTTGTATAAAACAGTAAATTTCTGGTATGCAGCTGTATGTGTGCGAATTATTTGTCTGTATGTCTGCGCTGCTGCTTTTCTGTTTTTTTGTGTTCATTATTTAAATGCATGCACTTTTGTTGTTCTTTTATCAATAGCGAAATATTTAATGATCTGCTGGACTGATTTCAGTAACAAATAAAGCCAAAAAATATCAACATAAAACAAGAACTTATGTGAGTGTGAAGCGCAGATTAATTGGCTCCTGGATAAAAAGCTCAAATGAAAAGCGAGCGCAGTTCTATGTGTAACCAAAGATATTGAATTGAAAATAAACATGTCTGTATTTTTTTGTTTTTAATTTGAGTTTAAATAAATGTTTAAAAGTGATTTATTGCAGTGTGCATTATTGCTGAGTTCAATAAGCTTGGCAGATGTGGGCTGCATAGATTGTGTTGATATGTTATCGGTATTTTGATGTACTGTATGTATATATATAAATAGCGTTATGTGTTAAGTGGCTTAAAATTTGAGTAGAAAATTTGTTGTTGTTGTTGTTTTTTTATAATATTACCCATTCACTCATTTCATGCGTATCTGGATTTCTATGATGATAATTGAGGATAAGTATGGTTGACACAACTGATGAGGCCACCATAAACATAATGCAATTGAAATAAGTTCCTAGAAGGACACAAAAATTACACAAATATTGTACGTACATAAACATACACACAAATCTCTTCTTCTTGTTTTTTCATTGTGTGGTTTTTATTGATTTATTACTATCCATATTTTGAATTTCATTTGAATTTCATATTAAAAAGTTGAGTGTACAGCTGCCGGCGATTTTGTTTTTTTTTAAAGAAATCGTGGTGAAAAACAATCAAGTTTATTCAGAGTTTAAAGTGTATGTACACAAAGCTACACAAATCTTCTCGAAAGTAATTGCAATCGTAAATTTTATAACTTTCCTGATTGTGTGAGAATGTGAGTTCAGTCAAGACTACTGTCGATCTCTGACTTGAGTGCATTTGGTGGTTCAAAAGGATGCTTTAAAGAAGAGTTCATTCTAAATAATTAAAAAAAAATGTATTCAAATAGAAATCAATGTTTTGACTACCAAATTTTTATATATTTTTTGTTTATTTAACATGAGACAATTAACTAATTTTGTTGACTGTGTTGCTTTGGTTGTGAATAACTTGGAAAGAAAGTTACACGGAGAGAAGCAGAAATCTACGCATTTTGAAGAGCAGCTGAATTAGAACACAGAGTTGTTAATATTCTCAAATATTACGATTTTCAAAAACTGTTCTTAAGGCACTTAAGCAGTTGCTGTGGAATCTTAATTCTATGAAGATATGGGGGCTTTATGTGGATTTTCCGGATACTGGAACACCCATTGGTACATTGAGTCTTCCTGGGTTAATAAAGTCGAAGACTGGTCTCTACTTCCGACCAGTGATATCTACAAAGGTAGAAAAAACACCGACGAAAGAACTTTCCAGCTCTACAGCAATGTTTTAGTGACTTTTTGGTGTCTAAGAGTCTTTCTTTTCAGTTTGAACAACGCCACAGAAGCTGAACGAATGGATCTGCTAAACTTTTTTAGGAAGTCAAATTGTTTTGTTGACCGAAACCACATTATTGTGAAGGCACAGGAAAAAGTTCATTCGATCAATTGAAAGCTGACACAAGGTTGAGGCTACTAAAGTCAGCAGAGATTATTTCATTGGTCCAGTTTGGTGTAAAAAGTCTCTTGAGGCAATGCGAGAGTTGAAAAACTTTGCAATAAATCTAAAGTCCTCATGTTTGTTTTTAGCAAAAACCACACTTTCTCAATTTCTCACACAATCAGTAAGAACGATTGTTATTTTTTTAAATATTTATTTTTGCATAATTACTTCTCGTAAAGTGTTTTGGTATTAGTGAAAAAGAAGTAAAACGTTGAAAACTTTGCATAAAATTATATTTTACACACTTTGAATTCATATTTAGCGATATTAGTGAAAGTTGAAGCATTAGTAAAAGAAAATATATACTTTATCTTACAATAAATTAAGTGTTTATATTAAAAGTACGGCAAGACTTGATTCAACCCACTAAACAGTTAGCTGCGCTGTACATGGAAACCTGCTAGGAACCCGCAGACACCATAACCTACAGGACTCGTCAAGTAGCTGGAGCCGGCACCATTTGCGGCTCAGTTCAAGCAACAAAACGTGAAATTGTTGTTAGTGATGATAGAGTTTGTCATACTTAGGAGACTTGACATACTTAAGAGACAACAATGTGAAGTTTTGTGTTGATCTGAACCGCGCATCGAGCCGCTGTGTTGCCGCTTCCCCTTTTTTGTATTTCGGGCAAATTATTTTGTTTTTTGTTTTCATTTTTTGATTCTGTGCACAACCAATTATCCGCAATCATCATAATATGGGCTAAAAATCGAGATAAGAATTTGTGGCACCTGAAAAATTTGTGAAAATTTCTTCTTTTCTTTCTTATGTAATTTTGTTGGTTTTTGTGGGGAGGGATTTAAGAGCAGAAAGGGACAGCAAAGTGTTTAGAAGTTGTTGAGAGTTTGGCTTAAAACAGGGTTGGGGAGTGTTAGAGAGAGAGAGAGTTAGAGAGATAGCGGGCAAACGATGGAGATAGTTAGAGAGTTTTTTGTCGAGGGCAAAGAGGCAAAGAGTGAGTGTTGACTTTACTTATGTTTGGAAGTGAGACGCTCGGCGCTGTCTAAGTGGAACTGTACGTGAGCGCACCGGAGAGCGTTTCGTGTTTTGTGATGCTACGATTTTGTTTGAAACATTGATGGCAAACAATGGTTTTACTGCAATTCTCTAATGAAATCTGCTTTCTAAATATTTGTACTTAATCTTTGTTGGATTTGTGAATGCATTAAACAAGTTTAATATTTCTAGCAAACGCTTAAAACGCGCCGGTAATTGGTGGCGTTCAAGAGAGTGTTTTTTGTTTAGTGTTTTTTTATGGGGTTCATTGTTAATTTGGGGTGGGAAAACTACAGTTACAACATTAAGATTACGTGAATTTTGCACTAAATATTGCTATGGCTGCTATATTTTATTATAGTTTAATTTTGGTTATTTTTATATAGAAACGCGCTAATGTGATTTTTTTGGTTAACTGCACCCCAGAAACTATTTAAATCGAACGAATCAAGAAATCATTAAAAACTAAAAAGTAATGTGACAGTCTATTTACAAATAACAATGCGAACTCATTTACGGCCAACTGGTAGTATACGAAATTAGGCGGGCGACACACTGCTTGCAATGCAAATGTTTATAGTAGACATACACAATTTTCGTAAAGGAAAGAATGCTAAATTGAGAGTTGGTTTTTTTGGATATAAGTTTTATATTTTATTATGTTTGAAAGTTACGTTTATTACCTAAGGGCTGAACTAGACGCACCTAAAACCAGTTGTTGTTGCGAAGTAAAAAAATCGAAATTTATTGAATTATTTTCCAATTTATATTATTTGACCCAAGAAGAATGCGTTTTCTTGATTTATATTTTTAAGGATTTATAAATAAAAGTCACTGAATGATTTTTATTGATGACTTAAAAATTAAAGGTCTCTGACTGATTTTTATTGATGATTTTTATAAATAAATGCCACTGAATGATTTTTTTTGATGACTAAAAAAATAAAAGTCACCAATAATAAAATAAATAAAATAAAAATCGAAATAAATAAAATTTTTGTTTGTGGACTAATATAAAAAAAATCAAAAATAATTGTGAATAAAGGATTTTTAAAATATAAATAAAAAATAATTCTTATTTTTTTAATTTTTCTATAAAAATTACAAAAATGTATTGTTATATTTCATTCAATTGTATGACCTTTCCTTCATAGTAATTTTTTCAAATATAATTTTTATAAATAACTGTTATTTCCGGTCTCCGGTTTTAGTTCTAAAAAAGCATCATAAAGAGTTATGTATGGCTTATGGACTAAAGCTTCGAGTATTACAACGAACCAAGTTGGTCTTTATGCGTCATCGTGTCTTCTACTTGCTTCTACTCGTTGATATCTCAAATGTCGATAACAATTTTCTGTTTAAAAGTTCCTTATACATGGTTCTAAAAATACATCATTATAAGTTCTGTATGGTTCGAGTTTTGACTCAAATTAAGTCCTGGATTATCACAATGGACCAAATTTGCCTCTTTCACCTCCTCCTTCATCCACTAATCTCTCAAACAAACCGACATAATCAAATGAGTTCTTCAAAATTTCGTATGGGTGGCATTTTTCATTGAATTTTTTAAAAAATAATTTTCGGTTTTTTGGTCACTACTCAAAACTAATTAGACCATAACCCTTTCACGACCCATGGGTCATACATATTTATCAAATAGATGACTTCAACTTTCAACCAGTTAAAACTTGATGTTGCATACACGAACTAAACATTGGTCGTGAAAGGATTAATTTGCGATTATTTACGATTCGATTTTCGATTTATTTACATTTAGAGTGGTTTTTTTACACTCTGTGTGGATTTGTACAGTTTCCTCCTTCGAAGTGCCCATCGAGTGTGGCACATCGAGTGTGAAGTTGTGGCTGGGCGCGGCTGTGGAACGACTGAGTGCTTCGCATGAGGTGCACAAGTGTATGATACAGGGTGACTGCATGAAATACTGAGCTGATGTCGTTGATGAGTGTTTGAGCAAATCCAAAATATAATTCAAGTGAAGCACAATAAAAGAATACTAGGAAAAAGCACAACAGAAGCTTGGCAATTTTTTTCGATTGAATAGAAATGCTTTTAAGCGGAAAAAAGTTATTAGAAAAGCTGTTAGTTGGAAAATTTTGTTTTGCATACTTTTGGCAAAATGGATCTGTACTGAAAGCGCGCCGAAAATGGCCCAGCAGAAACCCAACGATTGGGCGCCCAGTGTGAAAAGCGCCCAGTTGGCGCCGTTTTGCTGCTGGGCCATTGCGCCGCCTGCAGTGTCGCTTATGTACAATTAGAGACAACCAAAAAACGTTTAGATAAAATTGAAAATCGATTACGAAGCGATCGTATTCCGCATGACTGCGAGCAGCGGCCATCGTTGGACGGCGCACCAACACAACAGAAACCGAAACCGAAACGTTGGGCAAGCGAGAAAGCGAAAAGTGAGAGAGAGAGGAACGAAAAAGCATTGCAAAAACACTTTTATTTACATTAGTTGCGAGCAAAGGACAAACGAAAAAAACATAAAAATCAGACAGTACAAACGAGTTGCAAGAAACATTGGTAGCAGAAAGCGAGAGGAGGAAAAAAATCGTATTAAAGTCGTTGCCATTGGATGCAATGCGCCAGAGTCGCCAGTAAGCAAAACAAAATAGAACAGAACAGAAGAGAAGAGAACAAATTAGAAAGTCGTAGAAAAAAGGTGAAATGGTGGAGCACGCTGGCAAGCTTGTAGCTGTTCAGCTCTTCTATTATTTTCTTATTAGGTGAAATCTTTTCGTTTATGCATTTTTACTACACTTTTCATTTTGCTTGTTTGTTTGTTTGTTTGTCTCTTCGCATTTGTGTTGCTGTGCAGACCAACAAGAACGTTTTTTCTTTTACATTATGTCGAAGTGGTTGTGGCGCGCGGGTGCGGGCGCACTGAGCGACGCAGTCTGGCTGCCCAATTGTTGTCAGCGCTCTACGCTTTGGCCTTTCGTATTGTTTTTTGTTTTGGTGTTATTTTTATTTTGTGGTCTTAACACAAAAGAGCCAAGACCTCGTACTGCCCGCTGTGTGTCTTGGCGACGCTTCCGTTATTTATGCCTCGGAAGGCATTCCCCGGACGCCCGAATGTTGCCTGCTCGGGGCGTTCACTTTGAAGCGTCCCACTTAAATGTTGTGATTCTATGTTGTTTGTAATTGTGGCTATTGTTGTTGCTGTTGTTGTAAATAGAAGTTGGTTTTGTTGTTGTTGAAGCGTTCGCCATACCAGTCCTCGTTTTGTTTGTTGCCAAATTTATTGCATTTTGTTTGCTTAGTTTTAAGGTTATGTATCAGACTACGGCTAAAAATGCGCTACATGTGAGTGTGGGTGTGAGTGGGCATGTGTGTATGTATGTGTGTGGTTGGTGCAACTCTACATGTGCCTGTGTGTGGTTGCTTGGCTTTGGCTGTGTGTGTTTGTGTGCGTACCACAATAATACTTAAGTGTATTGTGTTGCCATCACCAAGGGACAAGAAGTATTAACAACAATAAAATGGAATGTACAACAACAAAAAACATATACAAAACATAAAACACAAGAAACGAAATCAAAAACAAAATAAAAACAAAGTCGGTACTGAAAAGAATTAAAATGTGAAAATATTTTCTACTCTACATTCAGTTGTTGTTGTTATTGTTGCCGTTTTGTTGTTTCGCTTGTTGTTGTTGTTGTGCAAAAACTGTTTCGAAGCATGCACTTAAAATATTGTAAATATGAGTGTTTCAAACATATATATCATACATACATACAAACAAACAAACGAACGCGTCGAGTTGTGGGCGGTCCCGGTGGTAAAAGCCAAACGCACACACACTACACACACACACACATATGTTTGTATAAACACGCACACAGGCAAAGTGAATCGAAAACAGCAATAAACAACCAAAAAACAAAAAAAAACCGCTACAATACTTAAAAATGCATTTATTTGAAAAAGATTGTTTTTGTTATTGTTGTTTTTGCAGTAGTAATTCTTGTCGCAGTTGATGTATATTTTTCGCTGTTTGATTTGGTTTTTGCCTTTTGTCTTACGGCTTTGCGTTCAGGCTGTTGCTGTTTCAGTTGTTGTTGTTGTTTTTGGTTGTGGTATTTTCTTTGTCGCGTTGTTAGCTGGTTGTTACCTTTTTTTTTGCAGAACAAATCTTTGTGCATTTTGCTTTGAGCAAAGCTCGTTTCTGTCATTGCGGCTGTGGGAAATGGTGACGTTTAAATGTCATTCGACTGTGTTGTTGGCTTTTTAAAGTGAGTTTCATTAAAGAGAAAAACATTCATTTGCGTTGCGTGGAATGGAAACTTTGTCCTGTCACAACAAATTGGAATAAAATGTAAGCTTTGTTCGAACAAAGCGTTGGACAGTCAAGAAGATGAGTGTCAGTGGAACTTCATAAGTTTTAAGTTGCATTTGAGAAAAAAAATCTTCTCTAAGTAATTTCAAAGGGTTAACTCTATTGTCAAAGGAAGTGAAAGAAAATGCCGCAAGTAGGGGACACGACGAATGGTGCTCGCATGTCTTAGCGGACTGGAAAATAAATTGAAATCTTTAGGGGAAAGAACATAGACAAAAAAGATCTTTGGATCCTCACACTGAGTGAAAATTTGTCTCCAGATGTGTTTTGAGATATATAAATTTGTGCATTTAATTGTTAAAAAAAGTGGAACAAATTTTTATTGGACGAAAGTAAACATTTTCGGAGAAGCCCTGGACTGGGATCAGTTGAATCATTGTCTAAATCATAAATGTAAAAAAAATTTCCCTAGATCTATTGTTAGTTTCAAAAAGGCTCAATTATTTATGTAGATAAAACAATGAAAGAAATGGAACTTCAAAGCAAGTGAGACAAATTTGAATTGAAACAAAACGAAAATTTTCTGTAAAGCACTGAGCAGAGACCAGAAGTACTCAATTCATCTTAATGATGAATTTGAAAAAATAAGTCTTTGATGTATCTTTTAGATTCAGAAAGGCTCAATTGTTACAGAAAGTTGGACAAATTTGAATTTGAAGAAAATTGAAGTTGTCAGAAAAAAGCTCGACTCAGAAGAGTCATGTGATCCCTACGAGAAATATGAAAACGTTGCCTCTAAATAAATTTTTAAACATAAAAAGAGACTCAGATGCCAAAGAAAGTAAGACACATTTGGACTGAAACACAATGAAAATTTCTAGGGAATTCTTAACAGGAAGATGAAGCGTCATTTGACTTTGGAATCTATATTTAGATTCAAAAAGATTCAGCTGTTACAGGAAGTGATGGAAGATCTCAGAAAAATGCTCAACAAGGACGAGACGAGTAATTTGATCTTTACGATGAATTTGAGAAACGATTTATTTGGATTCATTGTTAGATACAGAAAATTTAATCCATTTTCTGTATCCAACATTGGATCCAAAGAACTGCTCGATTATAGATCCATTTGTTTTGAGCGTGATGGCTGACCAGTAAAGAGATTTATTTGAAACTCATTCTTAATCCAGGAAAAACTTCGCAAATCATACTTTTGGGCTTCATAAGGGGTCTTTTTGCTGGCTGAGCGTATCTATTAATTAAATTTCTTATCAAAAATTACAGTTTGGCCTACGAGTTTCTTCTGGTTTTGCTCACAAACTTATTTCCTACATCCAAAGATAAGTACACACAGTATTGGTACACTTTTTAGCACCACAAAGGTTCAAAATGCAACAACTAATAAAAATTCCAAGTTCTTATCAGTTGAGTTATTGTCAATTGTTACGCGTGGGCAGACGTGCCGTTTTGTGCTCCGTGGTTTTTTATTGTTTCTGTCCGTCCCTCGCGTGTGTAATGTTCGTCCGCCTGATATGTCTCGTCGATGCTACGCCGCGTGTGCCTAATAAATAACTAATAATATTAATAATCACTAATAATCCTAAATAATTAATAATAACTAAACGCAAATATAAAACAAAATTATCAAATACAAATTGCCGTTATCCCGTTCTCGCTGTCCGCCGCATTGACCTCTGCTCGCGTTGTGTTTGTTGTGGTTCACTTTCCATGTCTCCCTCCTCCGTCCGTATTCAGTGGCGCTACATGCGGTCTTGTTCGACACTGAGAAATTGACTGTTCTGTGGTAAAGGCATAACACTTACCACAGAGCATAATCAATTTCTTAGTGCGTCAGATCGCATTCCCGGCTACTTTCCTTGTTCTTTAACCCACCCGGGTCATGGTGCTGGACAAATTTCGCATAGCCTTCTGCAACGTGCGCGGGCTCAGGGCGAACTTTTTCGCTGTATACGCGTTTGTTAATCTCCACAAACCCCATGTAATGGCACTAGGTGAGACCCAGGTGTGTGAGGATGCAGATCCACTGGATTTTCACATCCCGGGGTACCACTTACTGCCATTATTCTCTCCTCACAGGGGTCTTGCCCTTTATGTGTGCAGTAATGTTGCGTACCAGTGCCAGCAACAACTATACACGACGGATGCCGAATTTAGCTCCATGTGGGTTAAGTTCAATATCCAGTCGCACATTCTGCACTTTTGCTTTCTTTACAGAAGCCCGAATTCAGGGAGAGATTTTACTTATAACAAGTTTGATCTTCTCTCTGATTCTATTTCTCATATCTTGGAATCGTATCCGAATAGTGAAATTGTAGTTGCTGGTGATTTCAATATTCATAATTCCAATTGGCTACGCCATTCCAGCCACACAACTCCTGAAGGCTTATTTGTCGAGCTCTTTGCCGAGTCTAATAACTTGACTCAAATAGTGCATGAACCAACGCATATCCCCTGCGTTGCGGGGCAAGCTCTCAATACTCTAGACCTTTTTCTCACTTCACATCATGAAAAATATGATGTTGAAATGCACGCACCTCTTGGAAACTCGGACCATTGCACCATTTTGGCGTCTTTTTCATACTCTTCTATCCGCAATGCTTCGCCCTTAGCCCCGAAGCGCTTAATGTGGATGTATGATAAAGCTAACTGGAGTGGACTTAACGATTTTTTCGCCCACTTCAATTGGAAATTGTGTTTTCTTGATGGAAACATAAATGCCGCAGCCAAAATGGTTGAAGAAATTATATTATTGGGAATGCGGTCCTTCATCCCCAATAAGCAAATTTGCATTAAACCTAAGGACAATCTCTGGTTTAATGAGACATGCAGAATTGCTGTCAGGTCTAAAGAGGAAGCTTTCAGAGCATGGCAGGCAAATAAAAATGCCGCCACTGAACAGCTGCGTAAACAGGCTAGAAATCGATGCAATGCCATCCTAAGGCGCCAAAAGTTTCTGCACGAACAGCGCCAAAGGAAAAAAGTTCTTCAATGCCAGCGTGGTAGTAAGAACTTCTGGTCATTCGTTAAGAAGGTGAAGAACCAAACATCGTCTTCAATTCCAACTCTTCTTAACAATGATCAAATCATCACTCACTCGGTTGATAAAGCTAATTTGTTGGCTAAAATTTTCGCAGAGAATTCCTCTCTGCCCCCCAGCGATCAACCACTGCCCGTAGTCGAAAACGTATCTTGCTCTATGCCAGAAATTCATTTTCGGACACGGGTAGTTAAAAGAGTGCTTGCAAATCTCGATGTAAATAAGGCTTCAGGGCCGGACGGCATTCCAGCCCTTGTTTTGAAAAAGTGCGCTACTTCGCTGGCTTGTCCATTACGCAAACTTTTCAACATGTCATACACCACAGGTGTATTTCCGACATGTTGGAAGGTGGCAAATGTTCAACCAGTTCCCAAAAAAGGCAAGACTACTGACCCTGCGAACTACCGACCTATAGCAATTTGCTCGGTGCTTTCCAAAGCAATGGAAAGCATTGTAAACTTCAACCTTGTGAAATATCTGGAGCACAATAGACTGCTAAGTGACCGCCAATACGGCTTCCGAAGACAGCGATCGACGGGAGACCTTATGGCGGTCCTCACCGAGAAATGGAACCATAGCATTCTAAACCTCGGTGAAAGCAAGGTTGTTGCATTGGATATTTCCAAGGCTTTTGACCGGGTGTGGCATAAAGCACTCGTGTCAAAATTGATTGCCTATGGTGTCGGTAGCATCTTCTCTCGTTGGATAACGAGCTTCCTCCATGATCGCTCTATTCGTGTTGTGATAGACGGCATAGCCTCGGAAAAGCATTCCCTTAGCGCGGGAGTGCCGCAGGGTTCGGTCCTTTCTCCAACCCTTTTCCTGATCTTCATCAACGACCTATTGTCGTCGACGAAGAATCCCATCTACTCGTTTGCGGATGACAGCACCATTTGTCATTCATACTCCTTCACAAAGCGTCCCAGCTCTGTGGAGATTGAGAGAGGACGGCGCCGTATGAATGACACACTTAATAGCGACCTTCAAACAATCTCCAAGTGGGGTCAAGCGAACAGGGTCGATTTTAACCCCCGCAAGACCCAATGTTGCCTGTTATCCCACAAACGAGTCTCCCCACATCCCAACACATCCCTGGTTATGGGTGGTGTGGGTATTGCGGAATCGGCAGCTCTTGATGTTCTGGGCATGTCCATTAAGAACGATCTTCGTTGGAACGATCATATCTTCGGCGTGTCGAAAGAAGCAGCCAAGTGCCTCGGCTTCCTAAAGCGGTGCAAAAAATATTTCACTCCGTCTGATCTCCGCATTATTTACACTACCTATATCCGACCCAAAATGGAGTTTAACTCGCACCTCTGGGCGGGGGCTTCAAAAACCCATTTGGAGCTCCTCGATCGGGTGCAAAACCGTGCGATTAAACTTATAGGGGACAGTAGGGCATCCAGCTCTATTGACTCCTTGGAACATCGTCGAAACGTGGCATGTGTGGTGTTATTTTACCGATACTTTTTCGGTAATTGCTCAGTGGAGATGAGCAGCTTGATGCCATCACTCCGGGTATTCCCCCGGGCAACCCGTTTGAACACTGGCGCCCATGCATTCCACGTCGAAACGATGTTCCAGCGCACTACGCACTACAGAGAAAGTTCGTTTCTGGCCCGTACAGCGCGGTTGTGGAATGGTCTCCCTGCGGATATTTTCCCCAGCACTTATGATCTTGATGGGTTCAAGGCAAGAGTCCATAACCACTTCACTCATAACCCTATCTCCTAACCTTTTATATCCTTCCTGAACCAACGCAATGCTTCGCATTAATAGGGGTCATCCCCTGCGCGTTTGTTCCTGTTTAAAAAAAAAAAAAAAAAAAAAAGTTCTGGGACCTTTTTAAAAATGATTAGTCTTCTTCCAAGTACAAAAAAGTACATGAAAAAAATTCTTTAAATGAATATCGAAGTATGGGCACTGCAAGTATGGTATGCTGTGAGAATTTGTTATAAAGAGATTAAAAACCACTAAAAGTAGAACGTAAGGAAACTTCCTTGTTAGAGATTCCGAATTATTCTTGACTGTAGTTAGGAAGTCGGATCTTCTGGTCTATTGTATCATAGTTATATCCTGAAAAATTGGTCTGAATATTGTATCATTGGATATAAGAAATACTAACAGCAACTTTACATATTCGTTCACATTTGAAAAAAGTTATGGTGTATTTTAAGTGAACACTTTTTGCTTTCTATTTCGTCAATAGAGCAAAAGGTTCTCTGCACAAAGCAATGTAGCTTTTCTTAAAGCGTATAACAAGTATTTATAAAAAAAATGTTAAATGCTGTTAAAAGGTTTATTTGATAGCTTAAAGAGCGCAACAATGTTCAGCTAGAAAAATTGCTATAAAAATTTTTAAGAAAAACCCATAGCACAGACCGTTTGATATGTAAGAAAAGTCTGCTATGTTGATGAGTTTCACTGGCTGATTGACAATGACAGTCAGTAAATGATTGAATGAAGCATGACCAGGCGCGCGAGTACTAAAAAAAACACAAATAAACATGGCGGAATGTGGAGCGAGACTGTTGCAATGACTTGTGTAAGTATTTAGGCTGTGTTAGAGGAGATTTTACAATTTAATGGCCATTATTGTCGCTTTGAAGGCGAGTCTATTTGTAAGTCTTAGATGCGCTACACTATTGGAAGGAATCAATTCTGATCAAGTATTAAGAGTACTAAAAGTACTAATTTTCGCGAATATGGTACGTGGGGTTCTAGTTGGCAACTATTGGGGGTTCAACTACGCGTATAAGACACGCTACCGAAGCTGCAAACAAGCAAGTACGAGTACAACTATAATTTTCGTTTCAACTTGAATTTTTTAGTAGATTTTTGCAATTGTTGCTACATAAAATATTTCAAAAATTGCTATATAAGAACTGTTTGAATTGGTGGGAATTTAATATATTTTTGCATTTTATATAAATAACATTCAGCATTGAGCATAACGAGTTCATAACGCCAAAACCACACACCAAGTCATTCAAATAAACTCTACTCAAGTTATGTGTCGTGTCTACATTTACCTGTTACA
Organism: Melieria picta; assembly: GCA_964056695.1. Classification (NCBI taxonomy): domain Eukaryota; kingdom Metazoa; phylum Arthropoda; class Insecta; order Diptera; family Ulidiidae; genus Melieria; species Melieria picta. Next base: position 4,591,883 of record OZ057398.1, read on the forward strand.
CACTGCACCACGTCTGCTATAAGTTGACTAAATGTCTATTTTGTTGTTTGTTGTTGTATAAGTGTTAACATGTCTACATTTAAAATGTTTTCTTAATGCATTTTCATTGCTTTGCGATATCGATTGTTGTGTTGTATGTAAGTGATTTTAATTTGTGTGTATTGTAGCTGATCGCTTGAACGCCACACGTACAAGTCTAATCTCCAAGGCTTAACGAAAACTCCAAACAAAACATGTAAACAAACTTGACCTTACCTTGCATCGCTCGGACTTAACTCACATCAGCGGGGAATCGACGACTGACGGTCGTAATAAATAAATTTTGAACTTTAAGTTACACAAGTTCGGCGGCACAGCGTAAGTTTTTAAACGTGCGCTCGCCCAACTTCCGCTCGGGTCACACCAACACACACACACACACACACACAAACACATTGCACGTACTCGCGTGTGTGTGGCTGTTTATGTGTGAGTTGGTGGGCGTGTGTGCCAGCCAGCCAGCACCGCAACGAGCAGGTAATTTCGTACGTGTTTATTGGTTTCAATCTCGAAAACTAAATTTGAAATTAATAGGAAAAGTCTCCGAGGAGCTATTAGAGTGTTGCTGCTTGTTGTGCAGATTGCAGCGTAAAATGGTGGCGTTACAATAGAAACACACACACACGCACAAATATATGCGATATAAAATATATAGAAGCAAAAACACGGCGAGGTGTGCGCTGTGTGCCGCTCCTTGCTTCTGACACCTCCGGCAGATGTTATTGTTATGACCGTTGCTTGTTGTTGTTGTTGAGTTGGCCTGTTGCCGCGGCTGCCGATGTGTTCGGCAGGTGAAGACATAAAAGTGTCTGCTTGTATATAAAACAAGTGTGTGTGTGTGTTTGTATTGCAGCATTCGGTTACTTGATGGCGCGCGAAAGTTGGCAGTAATCAAGCGCGAATGTTCGGCAAGTTTTTGTGCCCTATTCGACGATGCTGCTGAGTGCTGCGTGCTGGTGTGTGATGTTGATGGCGTTTTAGTTATTTTTTATGAGCTCGGCGCGATTTTAGTTGAAGTTCCGGCATTTTGCGGAAATTGATTTCTGCAGTTCGGCATACAAATTGTTAGAAAAAATCCTATACGCCAAGTTATTGTTCGTGAATTGAGCGAGAAAAGTTTAAGTGAGAACTGCCTGAAGGTATGCAATCAACTAAGGAAGGCAGATTGCGTGGGGTTGCTAGCTGCATGGATTTTCTTTAATCTGACATATATTTTAGTTATACTTTTAGGCGCACAGTTTATTACAGAATAATCTGCTTGAATAGGAGCGTTGTTTGAAAATATTTGTTGAGCCGAAGTTAGCAAATGAAGAAGAATTTTATTAAAAACGTATTTTTTATTTATGTAGAATTTGTTTAGACAAATAACAAAAATTTTTTTACGAAATAAAAAGAAAAATAAATTATAATAATACGAAATAAAAAAAAAATAAATTAATACAAAAACCTTACACGATTTATTTTGTCTTAAAAGGAGTTTGCTTGATGCAAAAGTTAAGTGTTGAAAATGTAAAACTTGTTAAAATAAATATTTAGAATTTTTTCATTGAAATTAAAATATAATTAATATAAAAAAAATTACATGAACAAGTTTGTCTTAAAAGGGGTTTGCTGTATGCAAAACATGAAAATTACTTGAATAAAAATTGATAATTGAAATAAATAAAAAATATACTTAACAAATATCATAATTTATAAATTAAATAAAAAAGTACAAAAATTATTTTCTTGACTGAGTCGAAATTAGCAAACGAAGAAAATGTTTTTATTGAAAAGGTATTTTTCTTTATGTAGAACTTATTTAGAAAATTATTAAAAATTTTGTGAGCGAAATCAAAAACAAATTAAATTAATATAAAAAAATTACACGAATTATTTTGTTATTTAAGTATTGAAAATGAAAATTTTTTTAAAATAAATATTAAAAATTATTTGAGTGAAATTTAAATAAAAATATAATTTATAAAAAAAAACAATTACACGAACTACTTTGTGTTGGGGTTTTGCTTGATGCAAAAGCTAAATTTTATTTGAAATAAATTAGTTGTATAAAAATTATTTGAAATATGAAATTAAAAAGTGTAATTAAAAAATTAATTATAATTTAAATAAACAAAATTACAGATATTATTTCTTTTACTGAGCCGAAATTGGAAAATGAAGAAGAATGTAGAACTTGTTTGCATAAATATTAAAAATTGAAAATAATATAAAATAAAAATAAATAAAATAAACATAAATAAAAATAAAAATATAATTAATATAAAGAAATACGAATTATTTTGTTTTAAAAGGGTTTTGTTTGATGTAAAATCTAAATATTGAAAACTATTTGAAATAAATAAAACATAAAAAATATATTATAAATTAAATAAAAAAAATTAAGAAATTTATTTCTTTTAAAAACTTCTTATTTCTGTACTAAAAAGGTTTCACATACTCAAAACAAATATATATATATATATATAAATGTCTTTTAATTCTGCATGTTGCAACCACGAACTGATGGAACTAATTTTCGCCTAGAAGCTGCACAGATTTTAATAAATTTTTGTAAAATGTTCAAAAATCGAGTAACTGTTTTTTGAAGGCGTTGTGCTGTCCTAACTCACCTAGCAGCGGCACCGCATCCGAGGTCGCTGGCATCGTTTCGGCCACCATGTTGAGGAAGACTGTTAGCGATAGTAGAATTGTTACTCCTGCAAATAGATGAATGCCGTGTGCGCAGTTGACGAGACGAGAGAGATGGAAAGACGATTTACAATTACAAGCAACCAATTATTGTGTTAATGACAGTGAAGAGAGAGATAGAAAGAATGTAAGTGAACAATTTTGCTTATCACTAAAACTAGAACAAGAAATAACATAAATTGTCAACTATACGAATATGGTTTGGATACGCATTCACATTCAATTGCCCGGGGATTGGTGTTGTGTTTGTGTTGCTGTTCCCACAATGTGGCTGCTGCTGGTGTGTGACTCATGTGGTGCCCAGTCCGGCGCGCCAAACTTCTGCGCACTCGCTGCTCGTTGTTGCGCTGGAGTTGTTGGAGTTGGAGTTGTTGCTGCTGCTCTGGTTGCTCGTGTTGTTGTTGTTGTGGGTTGTCATAAATGTTGGTCAAATAAAAAACTACTACCATATTTTCTGCGCTGAACCTCGAACTCAACGTTAACCTCGACCTCAACGTCCGCGTCCGCGTCTGCGTTGGTGTCAGCGTTTTCTCACAATTCATGCTTTGTGTGTTGGTTTATTGCCTTTTTCGTGTGTCCGTCTGTTTGTCTATCTGTTTGTCTGCAAGCACATGCCAACGCTTAGATTTCTTGCATGACTGTGTGTGTGTGTGTAGCTGTGTTGGCAAAGTGTTAAAGCCCAACGCTGGCAGTTTGTTTGAGCTGTTAAGTTTTATGTATTTGTTGACTAGTGCTGTCAGCTTCGTGCGTCACATCAATCACATTTTTGCTATTTCTTTGGTTTCTTTGGGTATCGTATTCATTCCCCATTCCCTTGTCATATTTATTTACTGTTTCGCTGCGAGTTGTTTTGCTTGCTAATGTCTACGGGGGCGTTGGTGCGGCGCGCGCAGCTGTCAAGGCGTACTGCAGTGTGTGTGTGTGTGTGCGAGGGTGTTGGGTGGTATTTGCATACTTTTTGGTGCGATGACCATAATTTTTCGTTTATGATCTTCCCAATGCTTTTCGCATCAGCAGCGAGTAGCAGACGCCAATATGCTGCACTATTATTTCGCCATTTCGGCGCGGCAGCAGCAGCACAAAATATGATTTTCGCACAGCTTGAACTTTGATTCTGACTTTGGCTGTTGCCGTCTGGCTTTGGCTGCTTTACGGCGCGAAATTGTTGTTCTGCATTTTTATGCTGCAGTATGTCACACTCGGAAATTGTTGTCTGGCTTGGAAAAGTTTTGCCATTTTCATCGAAGTTGCGCCATTCGGCTCCGTTTCGTGCTTGCTTTCTGCTGCTGTCTCCGGCACGAAGTCAGCTTTGATGGCGAAATATTATGTTAGAATTGTTGGTGTTGGCTTTGTTATTGTTGTTGTGAGCGCGCTTGTTGTTTAGAAGTTGCATGCTGTGTATTTGTTTTAAAGTTGAAATAAAATTTTCATCGTCAAAAGTTTCGCGCATAATAATAATAAGCGTGAATGTGGTGGAGAAGAGAGCGGCGAGGCGGGGCGAAAAAATGCATTTTGCATTTTCACAGCGAGACGCAACTTTTAAAGACTTCAAAAGATGGAATAGGAAAAAAATCACTTTGTACTAATGTTTCCGGAAGTAGAGAATGTCAAACAAGTTCGGAGATTTGTCAATTTGAATGGGCCATAAATATAAAGGAAGATCTTAGGTCTTAGTGTGCAAAAAAGATGGTTACAGGAATCGCAGTCTTAGTCCTTTGACGGGGCTGTTCTATGTACAAAAACTTAGCTGGTTAAGCAGATCCAACTGTGTAGTATTTGATGATTTGAATGTTTTGCATCAAATCGTGGAACTATTCGATTCTTCAAACTGTCTGCAGCAGTTTATTCTAAAGTACTCAAAAGTACTCGGTCTTAAAAAAGTACTCACTGACCATATTTGTATTCTATATTTGTACTTGGAATCAAATATTACTCAGTACGGTATGCATTCACAATATACTCGGAATAGAACTTTTACTCGCTATTACAATGTACTCAGTAACGATAATTCAACTTGGTATCAAACTGTAATCAGTGCAACAAACACTCGGAATGGCATTTGGTATCGAAAAATACCCTGTATCGATACTTTTACTCAGTATCAGTCGTCAATTTTTGTACTCAGTATGAAAAATACTCGGTACCTACTTTTTGAACTTGGCATAAAAAAGTACGATATGTTGATATTTTTACTCAATGTCAAATATTACTTAGTAAAGTATTTATGTACTTTAGTAACGAAAAGTACTCAGTATCTGAACTCAGTATAAAAATGTACTCAGCACCAATAGTTGTATTCAGTTTAAAAAGTACTTAGAATCGTCAAGTACACAGTATCTATAAGTGAACTTAGTATCAAATAGTACTCAGTACGGTAAATACTCAAATTGGTATTTGGTATCGAAAAGTACCCAATATCGGTACTTGTTTTCAGTATCAGTTATCAATTTTTGTACTCAGTATCAAAAAGTACTATTTGTAATACTTGTACTCAGATTCGAATAGTACTCAGTAGAGTAAGTACTCACAGTATGTACTCAGAATTGTACCTCGCAATGAAAAGAACTAAGTATCAAAGCTTCTTTTGAGTATCAATAAGTGGTAAGGGTAAATGTTTGAACTTAGTATAAAAAAGTACTCAGTGCGTAAAGTATGCAGTATTGATAAGTAAACTCAGTTTCAAATAATACTTAGTGCAGTACGCACAGTATTTACTCAGAATAGTTTTAAGTATCGAAAAGTTCTCAGTACCGATATTTCTTCTTAATATCAACAAGTACTACTTAAACAGTATCAGTTTTTTGTACTCAGTATGAAAAAGTACTCAATACCGACATTTGTATTCGGTATAAAAAAGTACAGCAGGTGAATCAACTACGCTAACAGAAAAACACAACCCATTTACGAAATCAATACATTTATTGTGAAGGCCCTATGCTCCCGAGAGGAGTGAAAAAGAAAAAAGATGTACTTAGTGCAGTTTTTAGTTAGAATAGTACGAAAAAGTTATGCACATAATCCCAAACATCTTTCACGAGTCCATGTTTTTTCTGTCTATTAGAAGGCCTTGAGACCAGTTTGTTTCAAAAGAATAGAAATTCATTCGAATGCAGAAATGAGTGGATCGTAACTCTACTGATTTCACATTAAATCGAATGCATTACCACTGAAGACGAGACATGAACCTATGAGTTTGACTTGCAACCAACTTAGTCGTAAAAAACACTACAAAACCATTTAAGAATCAAAGTAATTGCGCATTGTTTTCTAAGATATTTAGATAAGATTTATTTGTGATTGAATTATTTGATCATGAACTCAATTCCAAGCCAGAGATAGGATTTGTATGTGAAGGAACATTGCAACAGCTGGTTACCGATAGTCAGTTAGGGCCCGTGCGACATCTCCTTTCTTGTAAAACTAAAATTAATGCTCTGAGGTATCGATTTTGTGTCGAAAAAATCAATCTAACAATATTGAAGACTATTTTAATCAGGAAGTGTTCATTAAAAAAGCAAACAAGTCTCTTCCCATCCAATCACTTTAAATACCACAAAAGTGCATTTTATTAAAATGGCAAAATAAAAGTTAAAGTGTGTTAAACATTTCCGGACTGTTTTTGATAGATCGCCGTAGAACTTTAACGCTGACCGCACATTGCTTGTCACATTGCTTTGAACGCTAAACTACAAAAAATACAACAAAAAATGCGTGACAGACGTTAAAAGCACATCTCATCCATTCAGCCAGCTGTAAATGCCATTTGCAGCCAAAGCGCTGCCAGCTGTCAGCTGTCCGTTCTTACGCGCCCGTCGTCTCGCTGCTTGTGTGTCGGTGTTGCAAACATGTAGAAAATGTTGCTGCCATACAAAATTCAAAAATCTGTTGCCATCGGTTCACCAGAAAGTTGTCGCCTGTCATCAAAATTCATTTAAATGTGACATTCTGCCCACGCAATATTCGAGCAGAGCGGCCAAGCGGCGCAAAAAGTGCAGCCACTCCCTCCCCCAAATGCGATGGCGTTGTTAAAACACACACACACACTTACACGTTAATGTTGTAAGCGCTAAAGTGAAAATGACTAATGATATGAAGCGTCATATTGTTTACTTTTGTTCCGTGTCCGTCTCACCTCTGTGTGCACCCTACAAACTGCACGTACTTTCGTCTTAAGATCATAACGTTGACTTACTGTTGGCGTGCTGAACAAAAATAAACAATTTCCGCCATATCGCGCAGATGAGTCGTTGTTGTTGGTCCGCCTGCGAAATGTTGTTTACATTAACAGCAGTCATTGCTGCATATTTTCTCGTTGGCCAGTTGCGTTGCCGCTGCTGGTTGTAAAGCAGTAATGTGTTTAACCTTTCAGTATTCAAGATGGACTGAAAATTGCTTCCAAGTACACCATAGCAGTACATTTTTGAACATCAACAAAACAAATTCTTTCAACTAGAAGGCTAAGCGTTCGCTACCTTCAACATCCCCAATTCGCTTCCTATTGACTTGAAATTAAAACCAAATTTACTTCCAAGTTCATTCTAAGTAGTGTCCGACCGAATATTCGGTTTCGGTTTCGGCCCAAATAAGTGGTTTCGGTTTCAAATGGCCGAATAGCCGAAACCGAAACTTTCTAGAATATTTTTTACATTTTATTGTGTAGCAGATATATAGTGAAAGGAGGAATAATTTAGATGCCACCAATGTAAATAAACTTTTTTTTAGCATATAATATTAAATTATTTAATTTTGAATATTAGCGAGTAAGGTACGAAAGGGTGATTTTTTCATGTTTACGTTTTAAAAAAATGAATAAATTGTTTTTTCTTAATAAGTATTTATTTATTTATGCTATGTTTGTTTGTTTGTTCTTTATTTACTTAATGTAAAATTCGTTTGTTGAAAAAAGTGCTTGATATGGTGATTTTTATTTCAACTAAAAAGTTTCGGTTTCGGCCGAATATTAAAAAAAAACCGAATATTCGGTTTCGGTTTCGGCCCAAAAAAGTGGTTTCGGTCGGACACTAATTCTAAGAAGCTCCTCAGTAACTTTTTGAACCAAACAACTTTTTGTGAACTAGAGGGTTAAACGTCCACTATCTTTTGTTGAGGGGTGTAACCTGCTTTCTACTTCCGTTTGTACCAAAAATTACGCGCACAGGTGGTCTGCAGTTCCATTGGCTGCTTTAACGCATTTACGCTTTGGCACTTTGGCGGTTCGCCACTGCCACGAATGCGCTGCCGCACAAATTTATGTTTGGCGTGCACGGCTCGCAAAGGCATTTCCGCTGCTGCACCGCGTCGCCACTTTCGCTTTGATTGCAAAGCGCCGGTTGGCGTGCTTCACGCTTTTCGCTTTTTAACGCTCGCTGGCTCACTGGTTGCCGCTTCATTTTCGCATTGTTGCTGTCGCTTGCTGCGCTTTTGCATTGTTATTATTATTTTTGGCCTCTGCGTGCAAAGTATTTTAAATATTTGCTGCAATTCTCTCTTTGTTGCTGCTGCGGCTTTGTGGGTCAAGGTTGTTGCGGCGCTTTGCGTGCGTCTGTTTGTGTATTCGTCGCGCTGAAAATGTTTCTGTGTCGGCATACCACTGTGTTTGTGTCTGTGTGTGTGTGTGCCAGTGAAAGTCCCACTTTTTGTGCTGCTGCTGCGGCGTGTCTTTTTTGCTTGGCCGTAGCCGCGTTTTCGCTTCACTGTTGTAGTTGCTGCTGTTGCTGTTGTTGACGTTGATTGCAAGTGATGACGCTTTACTGCCGCTGCCATCGTCGCGTGCTCGCAGTTTCGTTTACTGTTTGTGTCGCCCACCGCACGTTCGGCCGCCGCTTTCCGTTTTTCGCTTGTCGCATTCGGCTTCGGGCTCTTAAATTGAATTTAATGTTACATTTATCATAATTTTGTGACAACTGGCGCTCGTGACAGTGCGGCACTGGGCGGCATGTTTCCATTTGCGAAATGGCTGTGCGGATTTTCATGTCACGCCATCAGCTGCAATGCTATGGCCGCACTTGAGCGAACTCCTCTTTTCTCCCACTTAAAGCAAGTTCTGCCACGTTGTTCGATGGTCGGCGGGCCGGCGAAGCGGGTTAAAGGCGAAATTGATTGAGTTCCGACAGTTGTATTCGTTACTTGTCTCTACGCCTTGCAGACGCAAGCGGCACTGGCTTATGGCATCATTAATTTGCCATGAATTCGAGGCATGGTCGAGGGATATCCGAATGCGTTTCGAGAGGTGACAGCATTGGTTTGAGTTCGTTTTTCATTTCACTCAAAAGCACACAAAAATACATTGAAATACGCTTTGCACTGACGCTGCGCACCATAACGGCCACCGGCTACTTAAACATTGTAAATTCTAGTTAAGAATCATGGAAAAAAGTGCATGCATTGACAAAGGACTAGAAGTTAAGTTGGCTTTAGCAACGGCAGCTACCGTCTAGCAAGGCACCGAACCACCGAAACAGTGCACTCGCTAAGCAACTTGAGTGTCAAACGATCGAGTGTTGTACTAAGAGTTGAGAAACAGAGAGAGAGAGCGAGAGTGTTGTGCACTTACCGAGCGAGAGCTTCTCACCAGAATCTGGTGGCAGTGTGAACCCTAGCAATGCCATGGAGGCAATCAGTACGCACGGCACAATCAAGTTAAAAAAATAGTACAAAGTTTTGCGTCGTATTAAAATGGCGAACGTTATGTCAATATAAGGTTCTGGGCAGCAATTATAGTAGATTTCATTTCGTTTACCGGGCACGCCTAGAAAACAAAACAAAGTAAAACCAAACAACAAAATAGCAAAAAATCAAAAGAAAATTGAATTGAACAACAAAATATATGAAATGAAAAAATAAATTTCAAATAAATAACAATCGAAATAAAAATTTCAAAAGAAAATTTGCGAATTGTAAATGTTGGAAGAGAGAAATAGAAGAGAGTAAAACGTCATTAATCCGCTTCGCTGTTGAAATTTGCATAAGAAACTATAGTTTTATTATAGTTGAAACTGAAAGCTGCTGGCTAAAGTGAAAATTTCAAATTTCGTTTTGTTAGTATTAAAAGAAAGAGTTGCAGAAATGTTAGTTTCGAAAATAAGGTTTGGCAGTGTTGCAGGCTGTGGCTGTGGCTGTCAGCGAGAGCGGCTCCTACTCACCTAGCAGATCCCATTCGCCGTTCGTTATAAAACTCGAGATATCGCCGCCCGCCTCGTCCTGCAGCTGCAGGTCCAGCTGAAAAGAACAGGAAGAGTGCAATTAATTTAATGCATTTGTGTCGCAGCTGATCGCTCGGTTTGATTGCCACTGGTGGCGGCGCATGCAACTACTATCACTAATGCGGCGATTTGCTTTTATTGCTTGCCGTCAGTGGCGTAATTTGCATTTTTATGCTGAGGCTGCTTTGCGTTCTTTTTATGATTTTTATGATTTTTGTAATTTTCTTTTTGTACTTTCTTTGAATGCGAAGCGCAGACAAACGCAATGTCAGACCATTTCATGTACGTTGCCTCTACGCAAAATGACTGCAATTCTTACGATTATATTTTATGGCGCAATATAAATTCATTGGAATTGTCTGTTCAGATTTACCAAAGCCACTGATTCTATTTACATTTCGAGATAAATTATAATAAGTTCCATGTGCTTAAGTGAGCTTTCATAAAAAGGCCACTGCGACCTGACCTAATCTAACACAAAGTGAATTATGATAAATTTATGGTTTAGTTATTATACCGTACGACAGCATTTTTCACACCGGGAAAAATCCATATGTGCGTGAAACTAGAGACCAAATATAGTAATACTGCGTACTCAGTTTTTCATTTCTACATCCTTTGTCCTTTTAAAAGGACTTCAAAATTTTGAACGGGATAAAAAATAAAAACATATAACAAATACTTAACCTCGTTAGAATATGGCGATATGTATATCAAATGAAAGAGGAAAGGCTCAAGAATTTAAATAAAATTGATTTTTTATCCATTTGTAAAATAAAAATATGAAAAAGGTCCTTTCAAAATTTTAATCCTTTATATCCTTGAACATTTATATAGAATTTTCCTGAAAAGTAAGTATGTTAAAACCCCGAATCTCCCTGATCACGTGTCAAAATTTCATTACTCTAACTCTATTAGTTCGAAAGTTATTAAAAAAAGGCGGCAGTATTTTAAATAATAAAAAGATACAAAATCTATGAAGCGAGGATAATGAAATTTTGACATGTAATCAAGGAGATTCGGGGTTTTAACATACTTACTTTTCAAGAAAATGCGATGTAAATTTTCAAGGATATAAAGGATTAAAATTTTCAAAGGATCTTTTTTATATCCTTTTTTTACAAACAGATAAAAAATTAATTTTATTTAAATTCTTGAGCCTTTCCTCTTTCATGTGATATACATATCGCCATATTCTAACGAGATTAAGTATTTTGTATATTTTTTTTATTTTTTATCCCCTTCAAAATTTTAAAGCCCTTTTAAAAGGACAAAGGATGTATAAATAAAAAACTGAGTACGCAGTATTACTATAGGGTGTTTTTTTTAGAGGTTTGTTTTTCGAATAGAGATAAAACTGGCATTTTGTGGTCAAATCTGGCAACTCTAATGTCATTTATGTTCAGTTTGGTTTGCCATTTCATCATGAACAGGTTGACAAAAGAACAACGCTTGCAAATCGTGCAAATTTATTTCGAAAATAATGGTTCAGTTCGCGAAGTTTACCGCAAGCTCCGTCCATTTTATGGTCGACATAATCGTCCATCAGAGCAATTAATTCGGTTAACCATGGGTCGTTTTCGCACTACGTTTACTCTATGTGATAATACGCATCCGCAGAGACGTCGAACAGTGCGCACCGAAGAAACAATTGCCGCTGTAGAGCAAAATTTTGAAGAGGACCCGAATGAATCGATTCGCCACCGTGCACAGCAATTGGAGCTTTGTCCATCAACTTTATGGAAGATTTTGCGCAACATGAATGTGGATGGGTTGTGGTTCCAACAAGACGGCGCTACATGCCACACAGCGCACGTCACAATCGATTTATTGAAGGAAACATTCGATGAGCGCATAATTTCGCGGAATGGACCTGTCAATTGGCCACCAAGATCGTGTGATTTGACACCATTGGATTATTTTCTTTGGGGATATGTGAAGTCGCTCGTCTACGCCAACAAACCAGAAACGTTAGGGGACTTGGAAGCCAACATTCGTGGCGTTATTGCCGACATACGGCCCCAAATGCTCGAAAAAGTGGTTGAAAATTGGACCTGTAGAATTGGCTTTATTCGAGCCAGCCGCGGCGGCCACATGCCCGAAATCATATTTAAACATTAATGGCATAAAATTATCCTTCCAATAAAGCCAAATTGATGGACATTAAAACGATTTTCTTGTGTTTTATTTCAATTCGAAGTTCTATACCTCTAAAAAAAACACCCTATATGTTTGGTCTCTAGTTTCACGCCCATGTAGATTTTTTCCGGTGTGAACAAATTTTTTTTATTTTTGTCGCACGGTGAGACATGATGTATACCATGTCTGGGATGTGCTGAATGTGTTTGCTTAGTTTGAGCGATAATTTCGTTCAATTAGTTTCAGAGACGAGGAGAACAGACAGTCGAACATCTTGAGAGCTGCCAGAGTTGTCACTACATGGTTTACTTAGCTTTACTTAAAGCTTCAACTGATTTCGCGTAGCTCCATTCATTCGTTTATTCTTCTTGAAATTTATTCGATTTCTTTGCGATTTTTTTCACATGAGGAAACCATAGTTTTGGCTTTGGGAGATGACGTTCCACTTTTAGAACTCACAGTTTTTTTTTAATAAACAACTGAAATTTGCTTTGCAAATATTTAATAATAAAATTTCAAAGTCCTTAAAGAAATATGATTCAATTATCGTCAAAGTTATACAGAAGAATTTCTGCAAATTGAAATCGTTGCCACACACTCATGGCAAATGTTTCAATTGTGCAAAAGACAAGAAGAATTTCTGAAAATACTTTTCATTCAATTTAACAACTTTGTTGAGTGCAAACATTGCGGAGAATGTCAATGCTCCACCTGTCACTTAATTGTAAATGTCGCTGATACTCGATGTCAGTTTGGTTGTTTAATGAATTCGCTTTATCTGTAAATATTGCTTCGGTGTTTACATAATAAATCAAAGAAGAAGTAAATTGAGAGCCAATGTTGTGCACTTTTGGCTTTCGTATGTATGTAACTTTGCTTCGGCTCCTCGAGCGGCAGCCAAATAAACACACAAAAAGACGAAAGAAAGTTTGGAAAACTTTTGACTTTTCGTTTGTTGTGTGAAAATTTACTTCAAAAACGCCTATGATGACAATTTTACAATTTTACAACAATTGTGCCAAGATGAAATTACCAGCACTGTAGGCAAATAAGCACAGATACACAAGCAAAAACTTCTGCAATTAAAGAAACAAAATAAACGCATTGTTTGCATGCGTGTGTGTGTGTGTGTGTCTATGTGAGTAAATGTGTGTGTGCGTTGACAAAATCTGACGAACAAGTGAAATTTTTACAAACGCACAAGAAACATGGAAGAGAAATGTACACACAACTGGAAATGTTGTGCCAATGTGTGTGTGTGTGTGTGAGGTTTCATGTGAGCGCACGCAGCGCTCTTTGCTCTTTAGTCAAGTTGGCGCAAGTCAGTGTGTGTGAGTGTGTGTCGTAATGACACAATGTGACATCAAAAATGACAAGAATATTTTTGAGATCGAAATAAACACACACGCACAGATGGCTTTTGTTAATGAAAATATGAGATTTAATTAATTTGCTGAATTATGTTGTTTAGTTGTTGTTGTTGTTGCTTTTGCTTGTCATTATCAGAATGAAAGTGTAAAGGCAGCTTTAATCCTTTCGGTTGGTTGACAGTTAGGCTTGAAAATAATATAAAACAGCATTTTAGAAACAGAATGTATAACTTTTTAAAATTCATTAAAGTATATAAAATATAAATAATATATAAAAAAAGATATGAAATATAAAAAATATATAAAATATAAATATAATAAATTCTATATTTTTTAAAAATACAAAACTGTTTAATTTGTCTAATTAAAGAACAATGCATTACAGACGATTTGCTAGTTTGAGGTATCCAACGGAATCCGAACGGTTTAAAGGTTGTCCTGGCAAAATTGGCAGTGACAAGTAGCAAGTTTTGGGTTGCTTGTACTCTGGCCAGAGAAAAAATGACTGTGATTAGTCGCAGCAGCGTTGTGTCCTTTAAAAATCTCTACTAATTTAATAAGAAATGTGTTTTGCAACGCGCATTAATGACGTTGCTCCTGCCAAGGTTAGTTTGCCTCGCCTCGCTCCGCACTGCTTTCGCTTTCGCACATTTATTTATTACACAGCGAAGGCGCGTGTTGTAGTAAATTTAATTAGCTGCCGCACAGTGCAAAATATCAGTTAAGCGAGCGGCATCGGCAACCTTCCGCTCTACGTCGCAGTTACAGTTTTACATTTACTGTTTGCTGCTATTTCATAATTAGAAAATATTACGCATTATTTTGCAAGCAGGAAATGTGAAACTGAAAGCTTGCCTTCAACACCCCCGCCCTCCCCTTTTGCCTACTACTCCAATGTTAACCCCAACGCTGAGCGATGCCTCGCGCTCTGTGCGTGTGTTGGTTGGGCACTGGCATTGCCATGTTTTATGTTGCATTTTTGCCATTGTTTACTTTCTCCGCTCGCACATGTATCGTTGGCTTTGTATGTATGTATGTAGTTGCTGATTGTGCATTGCAGTCATTGCTGTGTACCCTACAGTGTGAAATTGACGTTAATTAAATTTGAGGTTACGAGTTCGCCCTGAAGTAGGCAACGACTTATGCAGCGCTTAGATGGAGACTAGTAAGCAATCGATGTTTAACTGCTTATTCGAACAATATATGTATGTAGATGTAACTGATTCTTGATGATAGATACGATAAATTGTTGTTTTACTATATCTATACTTAAAAATAAAAATTTCATTCAAAAGAACTTGTAATAAGAACATTGAGGAAAGTGGTTGGACGTATGAGTTGGTCAGAAGAAATTCCACTGTTGAAAAGCGGAAGCCGGGCGTCTCCGGCGGGAGGTTAATGGAATTTCGACAGTAAATTTTTATTTTTGCTTTGTAGAAACCCAAAAGTTGACAACGTCACAAGTCCGATCGTATGGGAGACGCCCTCTGGTGGTGAGTTCTTGAACTTGAATTTATTTTGTATTTTTTGCACTCAATGTTGTAGATCGCTAAATAAATCATTCAAATCGGTTCAGTAGTTTCCGAGATACGATGGTTTCTCGCCTACTTAACTACTACATTTACAAATGGGGAGCCAATTGCATAGAAAATGGCCAGTTTTGTATGGCAGCTCCCTTAAGACTTGGAGGTAGCGGGTAGGTATGTTTGGAAGAAACATTCGGAAGGAAAAAAAAATGGATGTCGGTCATACATTTGATACGCCTGGGGCAACCTGGGAGCGGTGGGAGCCTATTTTATAAAAACAACCATTTTGTATGGGAGCCCCATTAAGGGTTGGAGATGGGGTATAAATATGTTTGAAAGAAATGTTCAGTAGGGAAAACTAGTGGGGGTAAGTCATAGATTTTAACCCTCTAAGAGCAACTTCTAACTAGCTGTGGAGCAATTTGTCGAATTTCCCAGCTTTTTTGTGAACTTTGACCTCGATGCGACGCCATTTAGTCCCACTCTAGCCCCATAATTTTTTGGCTCATGCACTGTTTCACCAAACCGCATAAAATGAGAGGTTGCAGAGTATCGAAATCGAAAAATCGTGCAATAAATTATGTCTAATGACCATGGTGATCCGGCCAAATCCACAGCAGTCTTCATGAACTCATTGGTTTTTAGGAGAGCATTTAGACAAGACTCGCTACTTTCTCAATATTATTCAATATTAGCTGCTCCTGAAACCATTCAGTAATTGTACTCTATATGCCCGATCAGATCGAAAAGGGTGCAGAAAACTATTCTTGGAGCACAATAGGGTATCTGCGGTGATCTACTGGCCTTCATTAAACCTTGAAATAGCTTTAAAACATTCAACGTTCGAACGAAACCATTCAACACTTCTTCGGTATATCGCTGACTTTATGGAGAAGGAGGTAGAAAACGATAGGAAAACCATTCTTCCAAGAGGATCTTAAGCAAAATCGATGGCCACAAATTCATACAAATTGTTATAGTTAGAAAACAATTATTTACGAGCGATGAAAATTAATCCAAAAGTATTCAAAGTTTTTAAGCATCAAGAAGCATATTTGCTGCTAATTGCTGTTCACTGATTTTGTATGAAAAGCACAATGATCAAATTATGACAGTTGTCAAATTAATTGGCAAACAAAAGTCAAATCGGTAATACGTAATAATGCTTCTCATACTTGTCACAACAAGCAATTTAAAAAGCAATTTGAATACGAAAATTCTGCAAATTAAATTGACTATTACGATTTCATGAAGTCACCAAGAAGACAGTTAATTTTGACAGTTGACGAGTTCCCTCTGATATTTAATAAAAATTTAATATGCAGTCATTTTGTAATCGCCATGCCCACACACACACACACACACAGAAAATTCGCATACCACATAATTTGATTAAACGCGTACGGCACACAGAAGCCGTTGGCTGCCGGCTGCTGAACAGCGAAAAAAAACATAAGAAAAAATTAAAAAAAAAATCAAATCAAAATTGCCTTCACTTATTTTCATTTGACTGCCGGTTGTGGTTAAATTTAACATTGCGGCAACGCAACTGTGTGTAAATGTAATTGTGTGCAAGTTGCTTGAAGTGCGCACGTGTGTGTGTGCAGGTGCGTCGAACGCTGTGTGGGCGGACGGTTGGTCGGTGTGTTGTGGCAGCGCTGTTGTTCATTGTTTCCCAGAGGAATGTCGAGCATTTGCCAAGTTGCGCGCTGCCGTTGCTGCTGAAACATGACTGACGGCTGGCTGACTGACGGACAGACGAACGAATGTACAGCTAAACTGTTGGTTGTTGTTGCGCTGTGCGTTGGTTAAGTTGCTTAGTTGGCTTTGCTGGTTGGCCGGCAAGGACGCAGCTGGCAGGCGAAGCAAAGCGAAGCGAAGGTCGCACCGCACAAAAAGCGGAAGCAGCGCTGCACGAATACTTTAAAGTACTCTGCATTTTGAGTTGTTGTTGTTGTTTCTACGTACACTATTTGCAATATCTTTTCAAATTTTGTTGGCCAAAAGTTTTTCTTTGCTGAATTTTTTTCCAGCGGTACTTGGTATGCGGCGAAATTGCGTTATTCCTTTTAGAACAAGAAAATATCGTTGAAAATGCATCAGAAAAATAGTGAAAAAAATAAATTTTTTTTTTTAATTTAAGAAATGATTTATAAAAAGAAAAAACATAAAAGGTAGCAATTTATAAAAAAAATGTTTAATAATTATTTTTACTAACCACAGATCGTAAAATTCAGTTCCATAAACTGAAATTCAGGTCTGAATGTGTTTTCACATGGAAATGTGATTTCTTTGGGCGCAGCTCAACTTTCTGCGCTACAATGTTGACTGCTACCTTCATTGTGTTGTTGTTGTTATTTTTATTATTGTTGAATAGTCTTTGTGTGGGTGGCATCAAACTTTAACAATTGCAACATCAAGTTTCACTCATTTTAGGTGTGTCAGATTCTGCAAAATTTCCAGAAAATTTGACGAGCAAAAAACGCCGCCGAAAAGTTACACAAACTTTATGAAAAAGTAATTTTATTCAACTAATGTTGTAGTAAATTAACGAAAACCCGAAAACAACAACACGACTCGAAACTCAAAACTTGCAACAATAGTTGAAGCTTTGCGCAACGACACATCGGCAAGTGGCAACAATGAAAACCACATCGAAAAATATTTGTACGCAATGAGCTGCAATAATTTTGTAGTGAAAAAAGTCCTTTATTGTGTGTGTGTTGGTGTAAGTGGTCTATTGTTGGCGGACCTCGCCTCAATTGCGGATGGCTAAGTTAGAGCCTCAGTGAGCTTGCGGAAAAGAACACACGAGTTGTCTCTTGCACAAAAGCCGCTTTATTTCCGTGAAACAAGGTCTTATATACTAAAAAGATATAACTGTTATATTACTGGGCATTTCCAATGCTCCGCCCAAATTTCCAGTAGTTTCTCATCGCGCCAATCACAACGCGGGTCAAATCTGACAACGCGGCACTTTCCCAAAGTGGGCCAGCGCTCTGCGTTGACCTGCGGTAGGTCGGGTCGAGTTACATGCGCGATCGGTGCGAGTGCCCACATATGTGTCGCTTGTGCAAGTGCAGGCCACTTGTGCATGGGTCACTTGACACTTGCAAGTGTAAGCAAAGTGGCGCGCACCGCTCGATGCACGTCGGTCTCACCGATTGGCTTGTGCGCTATAGTGTTGGTATTAGTGGTCACGCGGTACCACTACACCCTTACCCTTAAGCGAAAAATTTTTCCTTGGAAAAATTTTTAGAATTTCGGGGGGCATTGGAATTGCTTTACAATGTTGTTATTAAAATGAGTTTACAATATGATATCTATCTTATAAAACGGTTATGTGGTTAGGTTGTGTTCTAATAATAATTGTATGTGTTCTTAAAATATGTTTTATTTTTGTTGAGTTAGATTAATGTCTATGTTTAGTTTTTACATTTATTGTTTATCTCCTAAGTACTTCTTTAGATTGTTGTTGTGTAGTTCTTTGAGTTTTCCACTAATATCTATTATTGTATTTACACCTTTTCGTTCTACTATTCTGTATGGTCCGTGGTATGGACTTTGTAATTTTTTATTTGTCTCTAAGCGTATAAAAACTAAATCTCCTATTTCGAATTGTGTTTTATTTGTGTTCTTATCATAATTAATTTGTCTCTTATGTTTAGCTATTTCTATCATATTCCTAGCCTTATCTATGGATGTTTGCAGCCTAACTTTTAGTTCGTTGGCGTAATTGTCAAAGTCATAAATTTGTTTGTTGTCAAATATTTTGTCACTTGGTAGTGACGGTAATTTTCCGAAGACTAACTCGTATGGGGAATACTGCGTTTCGACATGTGGTGTCGTATTATACGCGAAAGTGAAATATGGTACCCATTTGTCCCATTCGTGTTCGGTTGTAAATGCTAGTAAGTATTCATGCAGTGTTCTGTGGTTACGTTCGAGTGCTCCGATTGTTTGATGATGGTAGGGTGTCGAAAAAATTTGTCGCACGTCAAGTAATTGGCATATGTTGTGCATTAGCTCATTTGCGAACTCGGTGCCTCGGTCGGATTTCAACGTTTTGAAACAACCGTACTTGAGAATGAACTGTTCTACAAGAGTTTTTGCTGTCGTTCGTGCGTCCTTGGTTTCCATCGGGTGTGCAATAATAAATTTTGTTAAATCACATTGCATTGTGAGTATGTAGCGGAAGCCATTTGATATTCTCAATGGTCCGACTGTGTCAATGGTAATGGTTTCAAAGCTTTTTGCTGGCGTGTCGGTTTTGACCATTTCTTCTTTAGTGTGCCTAATTGTTTTATTCTTGCAGCAGGTCAGGCAATTGTTGACGAATTCTTTTACCATTTGTCTCATGTTCTTCCATGTGTATCGTTGTTTTAATTTTAGGATCGTCTTTCGAATTCCTAAGTGTCCGGCTGTGCTGGTGTTATGATATTCATCAATTAGTTTGTACTGTTGTAATTTGCTTTGAACATTTCGTGGAGCGTTGTATATAAGTATTTTTGTAGGCGAGCATTTGTTTTTATTTATTTCGTTATATCTCTCCTTGAATGCATTCATTGTTATATTTTCAAACTTAAAATTTTCTCTGCAAAGGGCTAGCTCCTTTATATGCAGGTTCTTTAGTGAACTGTGTAGTTTCTCCAACATTGAATCTAGATTCAAAGGGTCATCGCTACAAGTCACGTGCACTTCATAATTGTCAATATGTATCATCGGCCGATGCTTTTCTTTAATTTCAAATTTCAATTTTTTCATATTTTTCACGTCGTTCATAGAGGTACATTCCCATATGTAGAGTTGATCAGGCTCTTGAGATTTGTCCTTCCTATTGTCACGTGTATTGGTACCATTATTCTCAGTTTCAGTAATGCGCGCATCTTCAATGTTCCTTGTTTCATTTGCTCTTAGATTTGCTGCCTTGCTCCTTGTAATTGCTAGAATTTCTTTTCGTTTGCCGTCATGTACGTTATCTTCCTGTGTTGGAATCATTGCCTTCAGGGTGTCGCTGTCTATTTTTATGCGTGATAAAGCATCCGCGTTTGTGTTAATTTTTCCTTGTTTGTATATTATTTCGAAGTCATAATCAGATAAGTCTAATCTGATTCTTGTCATTTTCGACGATGGGTTTTTATGGGAAAATAGTGAAACTAGTGGTCTATGGTCAGTTACTACAATGAATTTTCTACCGAAGAGATATGATCTGAAATAATTTATTCCCCAGTGTATTGCTAAGAGTTCTTTTTCTATAATTGGTTTATTTATATCGTGTTTTTGTAGTGATTTGCTTGCATAAGAGATTGGTAAGTCATGTCCTATGTCACCTTGTGATAGTACCGCACCTAGGGCAAAGTCGGAGGCGTCTGTTGTTAGTATGAAGGGTTTGTTAAAATCTGGATATTGAAGTACTGGTGGATTGACTAATTTTTCTTTTAAATTTTTAAAGGCTTGTTCGCACTCGTCTGACCAAATGAAAGGTGTCCCTTTCTTGAGGAGAGAGTTCAAACATTTGACGATATTCGCAAAGTCAGGTATGAAACGTCTGTAGTAATTGCAGAAGGCAATGAATCTTCGTACGTCATCTGCGTTTTTTGGCTTGGGGTATCTCATAACTGCTTCGCACTTGGTTGGGTCTGTCTTAACGCCTTTGTTGGTGATTAGATGGCCTAAATAGATAACTTCTGGTCTAAGAAAGTGGCATTTGCTTGCGTTTAGCTTCAGGTTGTATTGTTGCAATCGGTCAAATACTTTGATTAAGTTTGCGTTGTGATGCTTTAGTGAGCATCCAAACACAATAATGTCATCAACGTATAAGAACGCTTCTGAGCTTAATCCGCTGAGAGCTATTGTTAACATTCTTTGGAAACTATTGGAGGATATTTTGAGTCCAAAAGGGAGTCTTTTGAATTGGTAGTGTCCATCTTGAGTTGAAAATGCTGTGGGTGGTCTTGAACTTGGTGCTAAAGGGATTTGGTGAAAGGAACTGGTCATGTCCAAAGTTGAAAAGTATTTTGCTCTTCCTAGGACGTCTAGAACGTCTTCTAGTCGGGTGAGAGGAAATTTGTCGTTAATTATTTTGTCATTGAGTTTTCTGTAGTCTACAACTAGTCGCCATTTCTTTGTGTTATCATCACTCTTTTTCGGTACTAGTAGCAAAGGTGCATTATAGGGGCTTGTTGAAGGTTCTATTATGTCGCTGTCTATTAGCTTCTGTACCTGTTGTTTTATCTCTTCTTGTTGTGTTTGTGGTAGCCTGTAATTTTTTATGTAAACTGGTGTTGTGTTTTCTAGATTTAAATGCTGTTCATAAAAATTGTTTGTAGTGAGTTCTTCTCCTTCCAAATGAAATATTGATTGGTACTGTTTAAAAATGTCCATTAGTTCTTGTTTTATTTGTGGATCAATGGTGTCTAGCTTTAGTGTAGTTATTAGTTTTTCAAATCTGCTATTGTTTGTGCACTTATTTCTGTGTTGTGTTTTTAACATTGTATAATTTGACAGTTTTTCCATTTGTGGTTCTACGTCTTTTATTGTGACTGTTTTGTTTGTTGTGTTAATGATTTTAATGTGACAGTTGCCTTTTGCTGGTGCAATGGAGTTGGCTAAGAATACTCCGTTTGTGAGTTCTTTATTTAAAATGACGGTGTCTTCTTCTAGGCTTAAATCTATCGGTACTATGATTTCACATCTGGGTGGAATTGTGTGTGTTTTGTTGTGTGGGGATTTTGTTGTAATGGGGAATACGTGTTCAACTTCATTTATAATAATTGTTAAAGTGAGGGTTTCGTAATCTACTTTGCACATGTATTTTAGTAGAAAATCTCTTCCTAAAATTCCATCTGTGGTAATTGGAAAATCGTCGTTGACCATTTGAAAAGTTAGTTCTGTTTTTGCGTCTCTTAGGAGAAATGTCAATTTTAATGTTCCTAGTGAGTTGATTTCCGCAGGTGATATTCCTGTTAATTTGCATCTGTTTTCTGTATTAATGTCGAAAGTGTCGTCGTTGTTTACTTTGCAAATTGATACGTCTGCTCCGGTGTCAATGAGAAATGTCATGGGTTTGCAAAATTGACTGCATTTGAAAGTGACATAATTGGTTAAGTTGTCTGTTATTAAATATATTCGTTTATTGTTTGTTCTTCCTCCCCCGGAGGAGTCGAATTCTGTTCCTCCGGGTCGCCCTCGTTTCCCTGTATGTAATTTATTCGAGTTGGGCGACCTTGTCGGTTAGCATTGTTATTGCTTTGGTAAGCAATTCGATTGCTGTTGGCATATGGCCGTGAATTGTTTCTGTTACTTTGGTTGTTGCTTTGGTAGTATTGGTTTCTGTCGTTCTGGTTTTGATTTCGGTTCAGTTGGTAGTGATTTGAGTGGTTCACGTTCCCGTTTCGCTGCTGGTTATTGGCATTGCGAAAATTGTTTTGGTTAACGTTTCTGTGTTGGTAATTGTTTCTGTTTTGGTTGTCGTTTCTGTTTTGGTAGTTGTTTCTGTTAGAATTATTCTGATTTCTGTAGTTGTTTGAGTTGTTTGGGTTTCTGTAGTTTTGCTGATTATTGTAGTAGATTCTGTTGTTGCCGTTGGAGTTGCTGTTCCTGTTGATAAACATTACTCTTGTTTGGTTTTGCTGGTTGTCTTTTTCAAGCTCTAGAGCCAATTCGACTGCTTGATTGAAAGTTTTTGGCATTGCGGCAAAAATCGTTTGTTTGTATTCGTCATTGAGTCCATTTTTGAATACTGTCAGGCTGTATTGCTCATTAATTTTTGTTATCAATGATTGCTCTTGGGTTGTTGTCGTTCCTGTCTGAGCTATCTGTAATTTGTTGAGCTCAGCAATCATGTTTAGTATCTTGTCCTTGTATGATGTAATGTTCGAGTTACGTTGTGTGAAACATGACAGTTGGTTTTGCAGCTGTGGGATCGTTATTGGGTTCTTGTACCTTTCTTTCAACACGGTTTTTAGTTCTTCTAGGGTGTTAATTGTGGTGTTGCCAATTGCTGTCCTCACTATAGAATTAAGTTTCGCATAGAATACAAATTCTATTAGTTCGTTCTTTCCGTTCGAGTCTAGATTTCTGTATATTATTTCAATGATCTTTAGAAAGGTGTCTACCTCTTTGTGGTTGCCCGTAAAGTTCGGGATGGCTTTCATCGCCGTTTCTATATTGAAAGTTGTCATGTCGGATAGTTGTTCTAGGTCTTGTCTTTCGGAGTGTAGTTCTCTTAGCTGTTCTTGTAATGTACGTTTGAGTATGTCGTATGTCTTGTTGAAGTGTATTTTTATTGCTATGGTTTCTTCTTGTTTTTGTGTTGACTCGAGGAGTGTGTCAAAGTCTTCTTTTAATTTGTTGATTGTTTCGACCTTTTGTATTATGGTCTGTTTTGTGTACTTTCGGGTTGGTGTTTTTCTCAAGTTCGTAAGAATTTTTGTTAGTTCGCTAAGAATGTCTTCCATCTAAAATCTTAGGTTTAGTTTGTTGAACAGTTTGATTAATTCTTCCTCACGTGTTGTGTTGGTCAGTACGTCTTCCATTGTTGGTTCTCGTGGCATTTCTATAGATGCCCATCGTTTTTGACGTATTCCAGTTTTTTCTCTGGGTTTATTTCGTCGTCGAAGTATATCTGTTTATTCTGTCTGTTTTTTTTTTTTATTTTCTGTCTGACATTTTGTGGTTTTGTTTTTTGTATACATATTTATTGGTTTTGATTTTATTGTAGCTTAAACTATGGTGCTAATTTTAATATTTTTTGATACTAATTTTTTCATGTAGTTCTTATAATGCTTATTTAATTCTATGAATATTAGTATAATGACTAATAGTGTTACTAAGTATAGTAGGTAAGTATTATTATTATTTTGGTTGGTGGTTGTGGCGCTGGAGCTGGCTGCGTTGTTGTTCGCGATTACTACTTCCTCCTTTGGAGTCCTGTTTCCCATTGCTGTTTTTGTCTTGCTGTTCTGATTTTTTGTACGATCTCCCGTTTGCGTTCTTTATTCGTTTCGTTTTGTGCCACGCGATGAAGTGCTGCGAGTTCTTGTCGTTGTTTAACTTTTTTCCCTGCTCGTGGTCTTCTGTTCGGTCGGGTTGATGGCTGGTGTGGAGTATAGATTTTTGGGGTTGTGTCCTTTGGTGATGTATTCTCCCGCTTCTGTCGGCGTCGGTATTCCTCGATCGTTAATGGCTTTGGGCCGACTGTGTGTGGGGTTGGTGTGTAGGTTGGGTAATCGTATGTTGTTGTCGTCGGGGCTGGTTGATATTCCTCGTGGTGCAGGTGCAGTTCGTTTTGGGTGATGGTCACCAGTTTGTCGAAGATGGAGTCGAACTTTTTGTGTTCTGACATTCCTCGTGTTCTGACGGTTGAGGTCGACAGGATCTGTTTTACAGTTGTTTCTTTATTGAGTTAGGGAATCTGGTCTGGGTTTCAGAAACAGAAGATGTGGGTAGAAAGTTGCAGGTGGGTCGAAAGTGGCAGGTGGGTCGAAAGTGGCAGGATCGCCATGTAGTGAAAAAAGTCCTTTATTGTGTGTGTGTTGGTGTAAGTGGTCTATTGTTGGCGGACCTCGCCTCAATTGCGGATGGCTAAGTTAGAGCCTCAGTGAGCTTGCGGAAAAGAACACACGAGTTGTCTCTTGCACAAAAGCCGCTTTATTTCCGTGAAACAAGGTCTTATATACTAAAAAGATATAACTGTTATATTACTGGGCATTTCCAATGCTCCGCCCAAATTTCCAGTAGTTTCTCATCGCGCCAATCACAACGCGGGTCAAATCTGACAACGCGGCACTTTCCCAAAGTGGGCCAGCGCTCTGCGTTGACCTGCGGTAGGTCGGGTCGAGTTACATGCGCGATCGGTGCGAGTGCCCACATATGTGTCGCTTGTGCAAGTGCAGGCCACTTGTGCATGGGTCACTTGACACTTGCAAGTGTAAGCAAAGTGGCGCGCACCGCTCGATGCACGTCGGTCTCACCGATTGGCTTGTGCGCTATAGTGTTGGTATTAGTGGTCACGCGGTACCACTACAATTTGTAATGCTTTGCCGTTAGCTATGCGAACGACAACAACAGCAATAACATCAATAACAACAATAGAAACAACAACAATAACAACAAAATTGGTGACATTGATGACAGTAGCTGCAGTCGACTTGGACAACAATAACAATTTTAAGGTTAAGGGTCCGAGCACAAACACGGCAACGCACAAAGACAGGCGACGAAGGGCATTTCGATAAAATGACTTCAAACTTTTCGCATCAGCATTAAGAAAAAACAAAAAGCAGACGAAGAGAAAGTAGAAAAGGCGATAAATGTGGAAAGCAGCAGCGGAACAGATCGGGCAGAAGTGAAACAAAGATAACTTTCAAGTTAAGCTGCTTCATGGCTAATGCCGGTTTGGCTGGTAGATTGTTTTATGGTGTTGTTGTTGGTTGTTGGTTGCCAAAGCAACAACTATTGTCGCACAACGATTTCAATTACATTCAGTTTGGGAAAATGCTCGAGTTTAAATAATTCGCCTAATACTTTAAGGCAATTTATTGGTGCATACTTTTGGGCATTGCTGGGAAATATTAAGAAGCGTTATGGAACATTTACGACAGTTAGAAACAGATACAGTAAGAGTGGATTGTATTTTGAATGGCTTTGAAAGGGTTAGGTTCTGTTTCATGGCATACTTTAAGGCGCAAAATGAGAAAAAGTTGGTTATCAGATGAAATTTTGTTAAGGAATGCAGAAAGTAGTAAACGGTGAAGATGTGGTGAAATGTTAAATTCTATTTGGCGAGGTTTAGGAACAACTTTTCAGCTTCAAAACTTCTATTGAAACAAAGTGCTCCGAAATTAGTGAGATCCGCATTTGATAAGCCGGGTTAGGTGTAGAGAAGGTGTGGAAAAGGTTTGAGACAGATTAAAGATAGCTAATGGATTTTTTGTGCTTTGCTCTGTGCATCCATATTTTTCTTTTCGATCAGCCCTTAATTTTGCTACAAATTCACTGTTATGAATTTATTTCTTTATTTTATTTTATTTCATTTCATTTCATTTCATTTCATTTCATTTCATTTCATTTCATTTCATTTCATTTCATTTTATTTCATTTCATTTCATTTCATTTCATTTCATTTCATTTCATTTCATTTTATTTCATTTCATTTCATTTCATTTCATTTCATTTCATTTCATTTCATTTCATTTCATTTCATTTCATTTCATTTCATTTCATTTCATTTCATTTCATTTCATTTCATTTCATTTCATTTCATTTCATTTCATTTCATTTCATTTCATTTCATTTCATTTCATTTCATTTCATTTCATTTCATTTCATTTCATTTCATTTCATTTCATTTCATTTCATTTCATTTTATTTTATTTTATTTTATTTTATTTTATTTTATTTATTTTATTTTATTTTATTTTATTTTATTTTATTTTATTTCATTTTATTTTATTTTATTTTATTTTATTTTATTTTATTTTATTTTATTTTCCTTAATTTTGTTTTATTTTTTTTTTTTATTTTATTTTATTTTATTTTGTATTTTATTTTATTTTATTTTATTTTATTTTATTTTATTTTATTTTATTTTATTTTATTTTATTTTATTTTATTTTATTTTATTTTATTTGACTTGATTTGATTTTATTTTTTTATTTTATTTTATTTTATTTTATTTTACTTTATTATATTTTATTTTATTTTATTTGATTTTATTTTATTTTATTTTATTTGACTTGACTTGATTTGATTTGATTTTTTTTATTTTATTTTATTTTATTTTATTTTATTTTATTTTATTTTATTTTATTTTATTTTATTTTATTTTATTTTATTTTATTTTATTTATGTATTTAGTGAATTTTTTTTTTGATGCAATCCATTCAAAAGTTGTTCCTTGTGGCATCAGAGAAATGCAGCCAGCGCCTAAAAGCTTTTTGGTGGCAACTTTATAATTTAGTTTTTTATTTCAAGCCCAAAAGACTGCATCACTTTCTAATTAATAACTTTTGAAAATTCCGATCAACTTTATTGAACTTTTTCAATTTGATTTGTTCAGCAAATATTTAGATTTTTCCCAAATCTGCAACGGCAACAGCGAAAAAATGAGCCAACATTTCGTTATAATAGCATTTTCTGCATACCGACCAACTGACTGACTGACTGACTAACTGCTGCTGTAAACGCCTAAAATGTTGCATGAACTTTTCAAGCTTAATTCAATCCAACTTTCGTGTTGCCAACTACTTCAATTCCACTTAAGCGAGCTCGAGCGCGAACCAACGAGTCAGCGAACGTTTGTGCAGATGGACCGACAGACAGATAAATGGACAGACCGAAGCGGCAAGCGAGTGGGCGGGGCAGTGAGTGGAAAAATGCTTCTGTAGATGGCAGTTGGCGTTGCAAATAACTCATTGTCAGCAACAGTGAAAGCAGTTAGAGCAACACCAACAACAACAACCGCTGCTAGCCAACAAAAGTCGGAAGTGGAAAACGCTTATCTCGCGCCGGCCGCGTGCAGTGTGGCACAGCGGCGACGGCGGCGGCGGAGCTGCTTTGGATAGTTTTAAGCGATTAATGGCGTCGGTTCTGACTTCCGCGATTTTGCTTAGGTTTGTTGGTGTTGTGGCTGTTGGCTGGCATTGTTGTTGTTGTTGTTGTTGTAATGTTGGTATTAGCGCCATTGGTGTTGGCGTCTGCTGTTGGACATTTGATTGCTTTGTGGTGTTACAGCGTTCGCTCGCATTTCATTGCAAGTGTCGATTAATCAAAAGTTTGTCGAATGCCTGGTGGATGTGAACATAAAAATAAAAAAAAACAAAAACTAAATACAACAAAAACAGCTTAGCTCAACACTTAAATGTTGACATTATTTTTGTTGTCGACATAAATTTTCATGTTGTGTCGAAATATCGAGATGGCAAAAAGGGATAAATAAAATATCACATCACATGTGTGTGTATGTGTAAGTACTTCTGTGTATGTGTGTTGTGAGTCACTTTGAGAAATTGCCGAGACGCTAAGGAAGGCAGCGGCCGTATGAGGGATTTAATAACAAAGCACAAGATGGATGAATGCCAAACCGTTTGAGTGGATTTAATTAAAAGGAGAAATGAAAGTGAAACAGACTAAGTGATGATAATTTTTGAAAACCCAAAAGACTAAGCAACTTTTACAATGTCTACTATTAGTTAATAAAATTCAAAGTGCATCTAAATGTATGCTGGCATTTTTAGTCTACTCGTGTGTTGCTGTATTTCAAAGTATAATTTTAGGGTGCAAGTTTTTTGTATATTGAGTGTGTTAATTACTCTTTCTTACAACGACCGTCACTCTCCCACACTTTGTGCGGCCATCAAGCCAACTCGCTATTCGAAGACCCATTTCGGTTGGCCATGGTTGGCTGAAAAGCAATTTTTGGTGGCATACTTTCGGGCGGAATTTTAATTGCAAAACTTTGAACGCTCCATAGGTACACACAAACACACCGACAACTATGTACAGGTTTCACTTCAATTGAGGTTATGGCAAATATTTTTGTATCTAATTAAAATGGCGGCTGTTTGATTTAGGAAAAGAAAGGCGCCACCAATGGCCTTCCACTCAATTCAATTGGCAGGCGAGCTCATAACTTTTATTTGCATAAAAATCACAGCGAAGAATTACAGAGAAAAATAATAAGGAATAGTGTGGGAGAGGGGGAGAGAGAGAGAGAGAAAAAAGTAAAGAATTGTAGAAATGTTGAAACGAGGAGATTGAAAGAGAGTCTGAATTGCAGTTAATGAGGAACTGAAGCAAAGAATAAAGAATGAGTGATTGAAGAAAAGAATGGCTAAATAAAGGTAAATGAAAGTGTGAAGAATATGAGAAAGTGTGAAAAATACGAGTATAAGTAAATTGGGAAAAATCAAATTATAAAAATACTAGAAGAATTAGAAACAGAAGGGATTTTTTAAGATTTGATGAAATTAGAACGTGTCGAGCTAAAGTAAGGTGGACCAACTGTGTGAGTGACAAAAATAATTGACATCCAGTGAAAGTAAAAGAGAGCAACTGAATTGAAGGCTTTGGAACAGATAAGAGGTACGATTTTTTGACGAGCTTGTGTGGAGGAAAGACTCCTAGAAAGTGTTCTACCGAAATATAAAGAGACAAGATAAAGAACTATGTGGGGGAAAAAGAATAATTTTAGCTAAAAATGCAGCCAGGATAAAAGAAAGAAGGAAACTAAGAAGAATTCGGCTCGTGTGACTGATGGGAGACAATAAAAAAAATATGAATAAAATATCAAATATAAATTTAAATGAAAAAAATAATTTGAGGCTAGTTTTAACTTGACAATGGGATCTTATAGTTGAACCATTGTTGAGGAACATAAATTGACTGAGTTATTAGAGAGAAATTTTGGTTCATAAACAAAGTAAATAAACATTTATTTGGCTCTCTAAACCTCAACAGTGGAAGTAGTTTGAATTGCTAAATCAATAACACTGCACAACAGCATGTCTGTTGCATGGAGTTTTTTACATGAATCTGAATCGTTTTTCCACGCTGTTTTCAAAACCATACTCCGTTTTTATGTAACAGCTCTAGTTTTCGAAAAAAATGGGCGTGTCACTTTTTCGAATTTTCCTCGACTTTTTTCACGTTTTCGACTGTAATTTCCGAAACAATAGTCCTATTGAAATGATTTTTATACAGTTGCACTAACAACATTTCACGCCATCTTTTCTGACATTAATCAATTTTATGTGTTCTAAATTGGCGTTGTAATAAGGTTTCAAAGTAGGAAAATATTGAATTTCAAGGCGTTTTTTCTGATGGCGAAAATTGTACAGATGTTTTATAAATCAAGTTACGAAGTATATGAATATCTTAAGAAGAAACATCAAGCAATACAACACAGCCAAATTATTTGGCGGAATACACATTCGCATCGAAATAATAGCAAAAATGTACCATAGTCATTTTCAGTCGTTGTACTTAAAAAATTAGGAGCCTCAAAATATGCAAGGTTTTTAATTTTTTTTTGTTTCGAGCAATTCAAAATATTTTTGTTTTTTGCTTGTATTTCAGACTATAAATGGAACATATAAAAGAGCATATTTTGTGGCCCCAAATTTTTTAAGGAAAACGACTGAATTTGACTATGGTACATTTTTGCAATTATTTCGATGCGAATGTGTATTCCGCCAAATAATTTGGCTGTGTTGTAATGTTTGACGTGTCGGCTTTCATTATACACTTAACTCGTTAATTGATTTACAAAAAATGTGCATCTTTTTGACCATCAAAGAAAACGCTTAAAAATTCCATATTTTCCGACTTTGAGGTCCAATTACCGCGGAATTTTAAAATTTAGAAAAATAAATTGCATCGGAAAAGAAGCCGTGCGGTGTTGTTAATGCGATAAGGTTAAAATCATGTCAATCGGTTTTTTGGTTTAGAAATTACGATCAAAAATATGGAAAAAGTACAGGAAAAACTGAAAAAATGACACGGTACCTATATCTCACTAACTAGAGCTGCTAGAAAAAAATCTGAGGATAGATTCGAAATCAGCGCACCCAAATTAGTAAGAAACCGTAGAAAAACTCCATGCAACAGAAAAAAAGTGTTTTTTTGTTGTGCTGTGTAATCAATTCATTGTTTGAAAGTGGAATTAAATATTCGACTCTTTGAGTGAAAGATTGAAATCAGCAATAAATAATATTTTTATAACCTAGAAAAAAAACGATTAGGTAAAATAGACTAAAATTTGTAAAAATAAAAGTTCAAAGACAACAAGAAATGAAATTCTTCAGGGCTGTTTGAGACTAGCTTTCTGACTTTTCCGCCAAATTGATTTTATTTGCATAGAAAGTATGCAGCACTGTTTGCAACTGGCTGTGTATTCAAATAACTGCAAACGCAAAGCAAAATGTGCTCAAGTCGAAATGAATGCAAATGAATCGCATATTGAAAATAACGAGAAACAGAATTCTTCAAAGATCTCTTGGTAGTCGATTGTGTTCAGCATTCCTTTGCAAACTCCTTCTTGGGCCAGTAAAAATGCAGCGAAAACCTGCAATGCGGCAGTCGGTTTACTAGCCTAAAAGTATGCAGCACTGTGTTTGTTTTAAAGTTGATTTCACTTACTGTAAACGTATAGTAAAATGAGTTCATGAAGTTAATCAAAGACTGAAAGCAACCAGACATAGCGAGACGTTAACATAATTCTTCGAGGATCACTGAGAGTTGCAAAAATGACTCAACTTGTGCCACTTATCAAGTTTGTTATGTGACGAAACGCTGTCAAGGCGCGACTGATTTACGCGCCCGAAAGTATGCTGCAGTACTTGGGTCTCGGTGACAGCACTCAGCACAACAATTCCGGCTATGATTGCAACAATTTATTGTCGTGGCTGTTGCACACCTTGCCACCGTTTGGCGTTTCCGGCTTTGGCGCTTGAAAGGCAGTCAGCAGTCGCTTGAGTGCTGTTCGTCTGGTGCGCGTGAAATGAAATAAAATAAACTATGTATGCCACGATGACACACCGCTGCCGCTGAATTATTATTTCATGGAATTCATGAAACCGACTTTAACGCTGTGAAAGTGTGTGTGTGTGTGTGTGAGAGAGCGTAAAAAATGAATGTTGCAGGCATGAAAGCGGATGTGGGCTCAGGCGCGTTGATGCGGCTGACGTAAGGTCGGTCTGCTGGCTGATGCACCGGGCGAATGCGCGAGTGTGACGGTGTGACAGTGTTGCGGTTCGCGCACGTTATCACAAGAACAACAAATGAGGCATATGAGTGGTCGGATTAAGGCGTCGCGTTTTCGCTCTCGCTTTCACTTTCACTTTCATTTTCCTTTTAGTTTTATTTTTTATTTACTTTACAGCACTGCATTTTTTTTGCTGTTTTCCTTTCGGCTTTTGCCAGAGACAATGGCCGCATTAAAACTGTCAACGCTGGAAAGTATGCAGCGTTTTTTCACCCATTTGAAAAGCATCTGCAGTGACGGTGCGAGACGCTGCGGTGCCACATTGCGTTTACGTACTTTCCGCTACATTTTTGTCGTTTCACTGTTGTTTGAGCTCGAGCGGCAGTAAAGACGGCTTCGAGCACACTTTAAGGCCTCAAGTTGCCGCGCAAGCCTCGACGTTCTTTATTGAGCGGCACATAAAAATTTAAGCGCCGAACCTCATTGGTGAACGTTTCATGAGAAAAGTGGCGCAACAAATAAAACTAAAAAAAAAAACAAAATAAATACAAAAACCAACAACAAAAAAAAACTGTGCAAGTGTGTAAAATAAACCGGTTGGAATAATATGAAAGCAAACAGTTGAGCGCCAACTGTTTTAGCGCTTCTCAGGTTTCGTTGGCTCGGTTTTCGTTTGCCCACACAATTAGAAAAACGCTGCGGCAAATGAGAATTATCAAAGTTTTGTTGTTGCTGTCGAGCGAAAATGCTGCAAAATCGCATTAAAAATTATGCTTCACTTGGAGGGTTGAAAGGAAGCGAAGCAACATTTTTAATTTTCCTCTTTTGCTGGCATATTGAGAATTGGAATTTCTGCTGTGTACGTGTGTGTGTGGTTATGTGTGTGTGTGTATATGTGTGTGTGTGTGTGTGTTCAAGTATTTGGAAACTGTGCAGTATGCTGGTTTTAACTGCATTTCCCATGGAAGAGCGTGGCTGGTGTTTTTGTTGCTGCTGCTGCTGCAGGTAGAAATTTCATTGTTTGTTGCTATGCATAGAACTTGAGTTGGCGGCGCGGCAGTTTAGCCGGCGCAGCAAAATTAAATTGGGTTTTCGTGCGCTTCGGTGCAAGTGGCCATTTATTTTCGGGCGCTTTAGAAAGTTCGATTTGATGATTGCACTTTTTCTGATTGAATGATTGATTGCATCTTCAAAATGCACCGACAGTTTCTATGCATTCGTAGTGGGGGAAAATTGGCTTTTTAGCAAGCTTGAATACTTGAGAAAAGTGTGGAGGAAAAGCAATTTTATTCAAGGTTATAGTGAAAATGTAATAGATTGAATATGTAGTAGTAGATTGAAAAGTAATGAGAACTTTTAGGAGAAAGTGAAGAGATTAGATAACATTTAAGCTGCCTGAAATGTCTTGTGGGCTGGTCATAGTTGCAGTATAGCTTAGCATAGTTTTAGCATGCTAAGTGCTTGATTTCTGTAGGAGACCCGGCAGACTTTGCATTACATCCTCTATTTCTATATCGAAACAATGCTTGGCCCTCCTGGGGGCATCCGGAGTTGGAAAAGTCTCGGTACTGGGATTTCAGATTCTACCAAAGTGCTTCAAAAGTGTTCCTATGCTAACGTCTTAGTACATACTACAAGCCCATATGATCTAATTAGAGGTCGATGGCCAAGAGGCAGAACGTGTCTTCGGTGGAAGGACCCACTTTGAATAAAGGAGCCTGCAAACTATTGAATTGGTCATGAAGAGAGTACAACATAAGCTCAAAGACATCCATGACGTCATTGCATTCACAAATCCTATTGGCCACAGAAGCTTACGTAAGTTTTTTTTTTTAATGGACTTTACAAAGTACACAAGCAGACTTTTTTATATTTATTATTAATTAAAAAAAAAATTTTTCTGACAGTTCAACGATTGGTTAAAGTTTTCTATAAACTTGTTAAACTTGCAGTTCATTGTGGTAAGCCTCGCTGAACATTTCATTTGCCAACAATGCAAAACCATCCTTGCAGTTTTTTGTAAATGGAAAATTTCAAACCACAAGTCTTGCCTGAAAAAAAATGTGGCAATTTCCTTGCAAAAAACTTGAAAACAAATTGCCAATATGTCGAGTCATGTGTGTGTGTGTGTCTGGCGAGAGTGAATGAACAACCAACCACCCACACACACACACACACACACACACAGGAAAACCTTGCAGCAACATAGATATTAAAAACTTTAAATTTCAAGCATTTTTGATACTAAAATACGGAAATCATGTTAAAAGTTTTGACAAAACCACAAAATATTTTAATATTTAAAGTCAGCTAGCAGCCGGAAACTGAATAGAGACCCCGCAGAGCAGAGTCGAAGAAGCTGCCTGAGCTGCAATGTGCAACTAAAAGAATGCAAATGTTTGTATGTGTGTGTGTGTGTGCCTTTTCTGTTCATATAAGTGAATGTGAGATGTTTGTGCTTATGTACAAACAGGTGGCAACGCTGCGTTGAGCGTTTTGCTGGGCTTTGGCGGAGCTATTTAATTGAATTTTCGTCGGTTCTCACTCGCCGTTGAGCTGCAAGTGCAGCAAATTGTTGCATTCCGCGTCAAGGGACGAAAAGTGTGCGCGCAAATTCCACAAAGCTGCTTGAACGTGCTTGAACGTTTCAGCGCAAAACTTAAAAATGTAATTTGACAGCGCAGCGTGTGTGTCTGTGTGTGTGTGCGTTTCACTTTGCATGTTTTTATTCGCACTCGCTTCGCTGCTTTCATATTAAGGCAAATTTCATTTATCATATTTTTTGGGCGGGGGCGAGGCCAATGTTTTGGTGGCAGCTGTTAGTTGGCAGCAAAGAAACGGGCAGTCGTTATGAATTTCGAAGCAGCTGACTGAAAGCTTTCAGCGGCAGTTTGAAGTTTATGAATGCCAACACTTCTCGCACTTGATTTGACAGCCGCGGGCTGACAATTATGACATGTTGGGGCGGACGGGGGGCTGGAAGCAAATGTTGGCAGTGCAGTGTTGTTGGCTTAATAA
Organism: Melieria picta; assembly: GCA_964056695.1. Classification (NCBI taxonomy): domain Eukaryota; kingdom Metazoa; phylum Arthropoda; class Insecta; order Diptera; family Ulidiidae; genus Melieria; species Melieria picta. The sequence goes on from OZ057398.1 coordinate 4,626,573, forward strand.
TGGCGCGCGAGTATTTTGTGCACTCTACAGAGTTCACTCATGGCCAATTCAAGTCATTTAGCGTCATGCGATGCTGACAATGTCGCTAATTGCTTTTGAGTTTGCAGTTTTGGCGTAGCCTAAGTGCTGGTCAGATCAGTTTAGAGTAGTTTTAGGCATATTTGGTGAGATGGTGAAAAGTCGAAAGAGCGCGGTGGGCAAAAGCCTTCGCCATTTCACTGCAGCTGTCAAGTCTTGCAGAACAACTTGGAAGATAACAACAAAATGCTTTTTGAAATTTGTGTTGAGTTAAAGTGGCAGTGATTTTTATTAAAATGAAGAATTTTTGAAATTTATTAGGCTGACAGGTTCTGAGTTAACCCTTTCGCTACAGGTTTTTACTGGGGAAAGTTAAAATTTTAAATTTTACGTTATAGGCTTCTATGTGGTTATATTAGCAACATTCCATAAGAAATTTTTTAATTTTTATACTCGGACCCTGTTTTTTTTGGAGTGTTTTCCTATGAGAGCAACCACATCGTTGTGGCTGTAATAATTACTTAAATATTAAACTTTTCACGCATAACGAAAATTTGAATATTTCTTCATTTACTTCAGGCAAAATTAAAAAGAAAGTATCTAAATTGAAAGGAAACGTCAAATTAAAAAGGTTATCTAAGTTTTCTGCTTCTTCTTCCTTTACTATGCCAAGATATACCATTAAAAAACGTGTATACTTCTCTTCTTTAAACTTTAATATTCAGTTTATTAATTTCGTATTTTTCCTAAAACTTCAAACTATTCTAAGGATCAACAAAAAATGTATTCTTGAAACCACAGGAATGGAAGGAATTTTATTGCAAGTCTTTCAGCGACAGTGATTTTTTTTAAATTAATGCTTAAATTTTTTGCAGAAAAACTATTAAAAGTAGAAGTAATGTTGTACAATTTTTTGAAATATACAAACAATCTTCTGAAAAAGAAGTTAAGACGTACAAGTGATAAGAGTTACTATCAACAATCTTTAATTGCAGAAATTGTGTTAAAAGTTGTTCTGAACAGTCGTTGCTTACTTTCAACGAACGTTTGCAATCTCTGCAAAGCTTTCAATTAAACTCTAATTAAACCATCAGACAAAAAATCATCAAGATCTGCTTAGCTTTTCAACTGAATTGCCACATCACTCATACGCCACGCTGTGCCCATATAAGAATTCGCTTACTAATTATGCAATGCTGTGTGTTGGGCTATAATTTGTTGTATTAATTGTATGCACACGTGTGTGTGTTAGTAGCTCTTTATAAATGCTTTGTGCAATAGCAAAATAATTACACAGCCGGTCAGGCTGAACGCAATCAAATAAAGTCGAAATGTTTTTTTGGGTGGCGCACAAGAAACTAAACACGCCAGCAAATGCAAACAATACCCAATTTTCGTAACACTAACCGCCTATGTACACTTAAATATTTACAAACGCATTACGTGCGCTTCTTTTGCAAAAGTCGTATTGTAACGGCGCAAGTGACCAACGCCACGCCAGCGCTTTGCTGACACTGGCCAAGGTGGCTATTAAATGTGGCGAAATAAAACCGAAAATAAATAATAAGCTGGCGTTGCTTGGCTTGTGCGGCCGTAGCATGAACACACAGCTGCTAAAAGATTTCGGCACGCACACATTGTGGGCACTTAAGCAGCGCCGTCACATGTGTCGTGCGCCACGCGGCCACTAAGCCGAGCGGCTTAGTGCGCCCGAATGCGGCGGTGCGCCTCAAGTAAACCTCGCCGAGCCATCTTTGCTGGCATATCGATAGTTTATGGGCTTTATTGCATTGCTTGAATAATAATAATGCCACCAAAGTCGGCAGTTTTAAAGCGGGTTTTATGTGCGCGCTGGCCCATTGTCACATTTCTAATTTATTTCCACTGCACATTCCCCTCAATAACTATTGGTCATTTGCTATTTGCCAGGTTGCGTATTTTCGCATTGTTTAGCTTTGATGGTAATTTGGCTGCTATTAGTGAAATTAAGCCAAAGTGGGCCGCATGAAATGCTAAAATAACAAGAACAAAAAAATAAAATAAAATAAAAAAGTAAACGGCCATTGCAACCAGCACACAGTCAGAACTTTGTGCTATTTTTTTTTGCTTGAGGGGTTTTTCGAGAGTGCCAGCTTCAGGGTCAGCGCTGCGCTGCGCTGCTCCATTAGTTGGCCTGAGCGAGCGGAAGCCAAGTTTTACGGGCTGCTTGAGAAGCGCGCGCACACTTTGCCGCTTATATTTCACAATACATTTGCCTTTTGTGCGCTGCAGTAGTGCGCATGGACGGACGAACGGGCGAACGGACAGACGGGCGAACGCATAAAAGTCGTGTGGTTTATGTTGTGCGGCGAAAGTTTTGCGCTTAATTCGCTGCCCCTTTTCCAGCACATAAATTAAGTTTTATGCTTAGAAACTTTGCTCGCCACTGTCCACCTGGCTTTCGCTCTTCGGCCAACTTATGTAACCTGCAGCGCAACGGTTGGTCGGTGTATTAACCACTTTAAGCTGATTTACCGCTGAAAAGGGCTTAAATGGCAGCGGCGCACAACCGACTGTGGGGAGGGTAAGTGCGATTTATTGAATTCAAGCAGGCAGCAGTAGTTGGCAACGGCACTGTGAAAAGGTTAAATGAGGCGAAGAAAATGCGCTGGTATTAAACAACAGTGACCAACAGGACGTATGAGTGACATTTAACGAGTTGTGTATTGCTGTATTGCGGAGAAATGGAGGGGAGATGCGATTTGTGGCCGAGTTGATGTGCGCTGGCGCAAACGATTTAAGCCAAATGGCAATTAAAATGAATTGGGGAAAAATGGGCAATGTGCATTGTCACTTGGTTTGAAGTAATGTAAGCAATGGGCAAAGGGACTCGTATACGACTCGAATGAGTGGTAAGAGTGTTTTGTTTGACACACATTTCTAATAATTAATGCTGCAGTTGGCAAGAAAGGCGAGAGAGGAGGTGCTGCAACTGCTTAACTAAACATAAGCTTGCATTCTTTTAGAAACATTGTAATGCTTTTTTTTGTCAATTTGGGTATCCCCTGTGCGCTGGCGTGTCTGGCTGGCTGGTGTATCCTTTTGTTTATGGCTGGAACTAGGGTTAAAAAAAAAATGAAAAATGAAGGATAAATGCGATTTTGACTAAAAAACTCAATTTTTACCTACTTTTTTCAATACAAATTTTTATTTTTAATGAAAAAAAATTATTATTTCTTGAAGATTCTAGTTCGGACCATAGCTAAGACCTTGATAAATGACTGTTTAAAATTTCGTAGCTATTGCTCAACTCGTGTGGCCTAAATCACTTCCGCAAGGTCAAAAAATGTAGTTTTGAGAAAAACGCGTTCAAAGTTTTGCTTCAGTATAAAGTGAAGCTACCTTCACCGACACCGCTACCTGTTTCGATAAATTGCTTCCGTAATTCGAAAGATTTCAACTTCAAATTTTGGGAGCGTATTCTACAATCATGTATTAATCCAAAAATGCATGAAAAAAAAAATCGATTTTTTTGACCGCACAAGGTAGAAACCCCCCTTAACCTTTTCCGGTCAATTTCCACATTTCTTGAGATAAAAATTTCAAAAATTTCAAAAAAATCATTTTGGTTGGGAATTACAGCTTCATCAATTTTGTACGATATATCGTACAATGGTCCGCAAAGGAGTAAAAATTCATGAATTTTTGGTTTCGGTTTTTTAAGTTTTATGAACAATTCATTGATTGTTTTGATAGAAAACATAAATGATAACAACAAAATATCGAAACGTGATTTCATTTTGATCAAAAGTTATATAAATTATATATACCTATAAACAATTGATTCACATTTATTCGGCCTTATATAACCTTTTTCTCTCAATGAAACACAGAATCACTTAAAATTCGTACAGTTTTACAGAAAGGCACTGAATATAGCCGATTCTTATTATCGTAGTGGGAGTGGCAAGTACGCATGTCTAACCTTACATAACCTGTGTCTGCCTAGTAAAACAGAAACTCGTCTAGTAATTCTTACTCTTAATCGAAAATTACGGAATAGTCAAATTTTATTAGTCACGTGATTTACAGATGGTCGTGGCAGGCAAGCAAACGCAAAAAATCTGTTACCAAACCCACAACTTCAAAAAAATGCAAACACAACTTGCAACCTTTGCCTTCCTTTGTACGATATATCGTACAAAGCTTTGCAACCCTTTTGGTCATTTGTACGATATATCGTAAAATTTTTTTAAAGACTTGGGAATAATATTTAGACGCAAAAAATGTTACATTTAATAAGTTTTAAAAATCAACTGACATTAAAACTTTGAAATTGTTTAGCTTTTTGCTACCAAAAAGTATTACATATTTAAAAATTCCTACGCAGAAGTACCGTCATTTGCTGGTTTTTCAAATTCTTGCAAAAAGCTGCTTACAAAACGCACTCATACTGTGTACCCACGGCTACACAGTCTACGTAATGAAAATTAAAAAGCTGTTTCATAAAAAGTGCGTTCGCTGTCAAATAAAAAATCGTCGAAAAAATTGTACGATATATCGTACAAATTTCCGGAAAGGGTTAATGTAAGTACTTATACGACTTCCTATGGCCAACAGACTAAATCTCGAGTTGCCTAAATCTCAGTTGTAGATATATAAAAGTGTAATATAAACGTGCAACATCATTATTCCGCCTCCATTTACAAAAAGCCACTACATGCCACAGTCTGTCATTTGTTGTTTAAATAGAAGACAAAATTGAATGAAATGGCACTTGGCCGGGTTTGTTGTAGTGTAGTTGTTGTAAGGAAGCCTTGCAAGAATGATAATGCTTAATTCGCACTTAATTTGCAACTCATTCGCACATGAAGTCGGCAGATAACAAGAGCCGCCACGACTGAAAGTGATAGCAAACAAGCCGCCACATCGAGCATTGTTGACTCAATGACTCACTCACACATGTGCACATGCGCGCTGACCTTGGCGGCAAATGTGGCTCGAAAAAGTGGCAAAACTGTAAATCGTTCGAGTGTCTGCGTGTAATTAAACACAAAAATTGCAGTTCGAGGCGCATTTTGTGTTTGTCATTGTGTGCGTGCTCGTGTGAGTCGAAATGCGCGCAAATTATTTCAAGGATAATTGCGCATGTACGAAGCGACACGCGGCGCAGCGTAATCATTTTTTCACATTGCATTTGCAACACACATTGACTGCTTTATTTGTGAAAGCGAGTCAGGCAGTCTGGCTGGATGATGACAATGCAAAGATGTGCAAGGATGCGCGCAAATTTAAACACTTCATTTAAAACTTAAGTAAATTACCAACGACGATACAGTGTGGCGGCCAAATTGAATGGCACAAAGCAAAGTGTTTGCACATACTTTGCAAGATGCAGCGCACAGCACGGCGTATACGTAATGGGTAATGCAATTCATTTTAGTGCGCCGGCTGGTGGGCGGAGAGGCCAAAACAAATTGCAATCGCACAACGCTTCACACATGCGGCTGGGCGGATGAGAGACAAATGTGAAAATGCAAATTTCCACTACAGCAAGCAATTTGTATGCAGCGCCTTGCGACCCACCCGGCTGAACGAACGTCAACTAACCAACACGCGCACACATTGCCAAGGTGTACTTTTATTATCCTGCTGGTAGATATCGCTGGCAGGCACCCAGACACAAACGCACACACAAATCCTGGCATATCGGCGTTATGCCGGCACTTGACGCTCACATGCAACGCCTTCGCAAATTCGTGAATATGCATGCAACAGCACACACACGCGCACAGAAAATACACAGCTGGCACTACTAGAAACCGAGCCGACGTGCTTGCATGCTGCAGCAGCAGTGCGTTGCGCGCTGAATTACCGATCAGGCAAGGCAGCGGCGGTCGTACGAGCACACATGCCAGCAACTGTCTCTGTGTCTGTGCGAGTGTGTATGTGTGTGCGCGCGCTGTAACGGCTTCTTACCACCTCTCGATTCCCAATAAATAAACTGGCTTTGCATTGTGTGCGACGGCAACATTTTGACAGTTTACGTGTACGCTGCCACATTTCCTCTTTAAATTTCTGTCCCTTTCTCGCTTGGCGCCACTGCACAGTGATTCGACTCCATACAACCGCGGGACAAAATTAGAAGGAGTCCGTTCTTCATAAAATTTGGTATACTAGTTAATCATGGTCTGCTGAATCGAAATCTCCATTTTGTTTTTCTTAAACTTTTGATTTCTTTAAACTTTTAGATTGTTCAGATTTTACATTTAATTGGTAACGTCAACATTGGTAGTTCCAAAGAGTAACAGAAATTGTCTTAGGACCCTTTGGTTTTGCAATAAAAACGATAATAATAGATGTATGTTTTGCTTGCTTGATTGATTTTTTCATGATTTTTTCATTTTTCATGCTGATTGCATACTTTTAGGGATGAAAAAAAAAAATTTTGTCGAAAAATAGGTGTTTAGACCACTTTTCAAATTGGATTATTTTCTGAGATCGGAAGATATCGGAGGATGTAATTACATTATCCGATAAAGAAAGAATGATTCTTAAAATTAAAAAAAATCCAGGAACATACTTTCACATATTTTTTAGATATTTTCCTCTAAGTTTTGCCAATTTTCAGATTTTTAATTTAGAAAAATATTTTGAATTAAAAGTGAAGTAAAAGCCTCAGCTTTGCAAATTTTGAGAAAACATTAACAGCGAAAATGGCCACATCATTTCTTAATCCATATTGGAAGTTTTAGCAACTTCTTGGTTACCATGTATTTTTACAATATTTTTTTGTACTTAATAGCCTAACAAACAGAAAATATGTGTTTATATTTTTTTGTGAAAAATGTTTCAACTTTAAGCCGCTTTTGCACATACACTTATATATTTTTTGCACAGATTTTTTGGAGTTTTCTTAGTTGGAATTTTACCTTTCAAATGACATCAACATCGTTAAATTCTGAGACTATAAATTTTTTTTTTTGGCCTTTGTTGCACACACGCTGGATTTTATTATTTACGTTATTGACTCTGCGTCGCTAATGCTGGCAGTGAGCGGGACGCGGTAGCGGCAGACAGCAGGTAGTAGCAGCAGCAGCGTCAACGTCAGCTCGAATTGCAATAAATACCTACAACAACTACAACAAGAGCAACAACAACTTGCAAAAGATATTAAAGTTGAAAGCAGCGCACAAAATCAAGCGCGCTAAAAAAATTTGTAAAAAATAAAGTGAATTTCATGCCAAGCTATCGCCTGCGCTGCGGGTGTTTTGTGTGTGTGTGTGTGTGTGTGTGTGAGCAAAGCACAAAGGCGCTGCCTGGAAGCGCACTAAAGTTGCAAAGCGTACGTGCGTAGCGGCCATGTTGTGGCAGAAAAACCAACGATCAACAAAAAACAAGCAAACACTGCCAACACGCAAAAGTTCAGCCGGAATTGGAAAAGAGCGCCGCTGAAGCGAATTCAAGGTTGCAACACGACCAGTTGGTGTGTTGGTGCGTTGGTGCGTCGGTGCTGGTAATGGCTGCAGCGGGTTGCGTTTGGGGCGTGGCGCTGTTCGCTGGCAAGTTGCATTTAATATGCAGATTATTATTTATGACCATGTTGGCATGTTTTGCATGCATGTGTGTGAGTGCGTGCGGACAGGAGTGCAGCGCGCATCGCGGCTTCAATATTTCAAGTATGTGTGTGTGCTGGCAACTTTTGCTTTTGCTAAGGTGCGCACGATTTTTTGCGTTAATTTGTTTCAGCTTTCACAACATTTCATATGCTCGACGGTCACACGGGGCGTATGAGTAATGCAAAAAGTTAGATTGAGTTGCATTGCTTCGCTTTTAGAAGTGCTTGAAGGTTGGACTTTATTTTATTTAATTTATTTTAACTTAAGTATTCAAGCGTTTGTCATTATTATTTTTTATTTTGTGATTATCTTCTTTATTGTTATTTTTATTTTTATTTTAGTTTTTGTTTTATTTGAAGCATGTAAAGTAAAACTGAGTTGCATACATTTTTTCAAGTGCTTCTATTTTAGATGTGTTTGAAGGTTGGACTTTATTTAATTTATTTTTAATTAAGTATTCAAGTGTTTGTCATTATTATTTTTTAATTTGTGATTAGTTATCTTTTTTATTGTTATTTTAGTTTTTGTTTTATTTGAAGCATGTAAAGTAAAACTGAGTTGCATAAAGTTTTTCAAGTTCTTTTTTTTTAGAAGTTCTTGAAGGTTGGACTTTATTTTATTTTATTTAATTTATTTTTACTTAAGTGTTCAAGTGTTTGTCATTATTATTTTTAAATTTTTTGATTATTTTTTTGTGATTTTATTTTATTGTTATTTTAGTTTTTGTTTTATTTGAAGCATGTAAAGTAAAACTGAGTTGCATAAATTGTTTCAAGTTTTATTGTTGTTTTAGTAAATTAATTTAAATTTACTTGAATATTTTTAAATTATTTTGATTTTAATTTTGAAACAATAATTTTTGTATTACTATCAGAGACCTAAAATAATTATTATCCATAATTTTGGGAGTAAAAAAATTGCCGTAATTTAAGAAATTTCTATAATTATTGCTTTATAATAATTATTCCCAATAACAAATTTTTACGTCGCCTATAGCTATTATCATGTAATAAATATTTTTGAGTTGCATAATAACTCTTATAAGTGACAAATATATTTTTCGTTGTCGATAATTATTATTTTGAGATTTTTGTTTTTTACATTGCTTCATAACTTTTATTTGAGACTTTTATAATTTACGTTACCGATAACTATTATTTTGAGAAATCTTTTTTTTACGTTGCTTCATAACTTTTATTTATGATTTTTTTTCATTTACGTTGCCGATAATTATTTTGAAAAATTTTACGTTGAATTACCACATTTTGGATATGAATTGATTTTTAATTGTTTAAATTGACAAACGCAAATTAACTGCAGAAACCTAATTTCCACCAAACAACTAAACAATTAAAAACCAATTCATACTCAAAATGTGGTAAGGCAACGATAAAAAACATATTTCTTTGATAAAAGTTATGAAGCAACGTAAAAAAAATTATCTTTCAAATAATAGTTATCGGCAACGTAAATAACAAAAAATCATAAATAGAAGTAATGAAGCAACTTAAAACCAATTTTTTTAAATAATAGTTATCTGTAACGTAAATAAAAAAGTCATAAATAAAAGTTATGAAGCAACGTAAACAAAAAAAAATTCCAAAATAATAATTATCGAGAACGAAAAAAAAATGTGTTGCTCATAAGAGTTATTACGCAACGTAAAAATTAATTTTCGCAAATAGTAATTATAATCAACAAATAAAATTTATGTTGCATTGTAATAGTTACATTCCAATAATTTTTTTAACAAACTTATAATAGTTAAGTCCCTGATTACTATTTTATACCACAATTTAAAATTGAGCCCCACTTTTTATGGGTTTTTAAGTTTTATTTGAAAATAAACGAAATGTGGTGCAGCGATTTTTTATTAATCGACCTTGAAAAGTGCTGAGCGTGTGCCAAAGTGACAATTTGTTGCCTTAGGCAGCAGCAGCGAAAGCAAAACGATTTAAAATGAATGCCAAACCGCACAGCTCAAAGCAATCCAATTTCGCGCCGACTGTTCACAAACAGAAAAATCAAATTCCCCAACACAGCGTGAGCGCGTTTATTGAGTCGCCTACGACGCTACGCAGCGGTGCACTTGAAAATTTGCCCAAAATCAGAAAAGCACAAATTATGTCCAACGTGCCACCCACTGCGCGCCTGCGGCACACAACGGCCGCCCAAAAGCGCCGTCAAAGGGCAAATGGCGGCACTGTCCATTCGTCCGTCCGCCTCTGTGTCTGTCTGTCCGTCTGTCTGCCTATGGGTTTTCACACTTCACATGTGTTTTGAAATGCTGCCAAGTGCATTAGGTGTTGAAGCTGTTGGTGTTGTTCGTGTTGTTGCTGCTGCCGCTGTTGGCGGTTTTTAGCTGCCTGCGGTAAATGTGTGCGCAGCGCGTGTTGGCGTTGCTGTTGGTGACGCTGCTGCTGGCAAAAAACTGCAACAGCACCGAGTCGTTGTCGTTCGTGTGAAAATTGCTACAGCGAGACTTCCGCACGTTTGTGTGCCGTTCGCTTCTTTCCTATATCCGCCGTTTTAGTGTTATTTCTTTTATACAACTATTGTTGTTGTTGGTGTTGTTGCATTTAGAAGGCCAACAAATGTGGTAGCGCTGGCAGCATTGCAAAATTATGCCGCGCAAATTGTGAAATCCGCAATTGTACGTCGCATCAGTAGCGCCAAGTGGCGTACAAAGTGCGAACGGAGGATGCGACGGAAGGAAAAGCAGTGTGAAGAGGGGGAGGAAGGGGTGCTACCCAGAGGCGCATTAGGGGGCACAAGTCTCAGGCGAGTCTTATCGCAGGCAAAGTGCAACGAGAAATTTCGAATTTGAACAGTGGTTGTGGCATCTAATACACACACACACACACAAATACTAAAATATATTTGCTCTCACATGCATAGACATGAATTTAGTTGTGCGTGTGTGTGTGTGTGTGTGTGCAAGTTGAAATTACTTATGCCCAAAATGCGTAAATTTGGCATAAATATTTGCATCGGTTGGGGGAATTTTTTCCGTGCATTGTTGTTGTTGCATTTTGCTGACTGCGCCAAAATGTGCAGAAATGGAATTTCAAACTGCACAGAGTTGCAGTCTGATGGTAGGTTTTTGTTGTTTTTGTTTTTAATATATATTTTTGTCATTGTTATTGTTGTGCTGCTGCTGTCGTTGTTGCTATTTGACTGCTAGTTGTTTTTGCTTTTGTTATTGTTGCTGAAATATCAGTCATCTGTGTGTTGTTGTTGTTGCTGTTGGCTGCGGTGCGAAATTGTTGCAAACAACATTTTTCTAATATTTTACGTGTGAACTTTCGCTGGCAGCGTTACAAATGTTGTAAGCGCACAAAAGTGTGGAGACTGTGGGGAGAGTAGGGAGGTAGATGGTGATTGGTGTTGGGCGTTGACTGGTGCGGCTGTGTTGTGAAGTGAAGTGTGGCTGTGCGGTTGAGTTGTGGCACTTTGAATAAATGCAATTCGCCGCTTGACGCACGGTGGCGATACGCTCGACAGCGTCGACCGCACGCAGCGGCGGTTTGGTTCTTTGGCTCTGCTGTGGTTGTTGTTGTGTATTGTCGTTGACGTCGGCGTCGACTCCAGCTTTTGGCTGTTGTTGTGACGTTGAAGTAAGCGTGGAATTTTCGCAATTAGAAAATTTGTGACCAAGTCACCACAGAGGCATTAAAAGTTTCGATTTGGCAGTTTTGGAAGCATCGACCTTGAGTGAGTTTTAAGGAAATTAAAAATGCGGTTTGGCGGGCGCTTTTCGACAAAAATTGCAGTGGGTGAGTGAATGAGTGAGTGATGAGCAATACCAGTTTGTTGTTGCTTTTGTAACATAATTGATATGTTGTAGCAGATGTTTGTATGTGTGTGTGGTTAAGGGAAATTTGTTGTTTTTGTAGCTAGTGCGTAGCAGCGCATTTCTGCTGCTAATTGTTTTACATCAGTAAAGCGTAACAGAGAAATAATAAAAAAATGTAAAAATAATAAAAACAAAAATTTGTTTAAAAACTCACAACAAAAATACAAAAAACCACAATAACTCATTGGTTTTAACGTTTACCATTCGTACAATTCAATTTAAATAAAGTTTTACAAAATGCCCACACCAACAGAATTTACAAAACAAAAGCGCCAAAATTCCAATAGAAACAAAATAATAAAAACAACAACGAAAACGCGTCAATATAGAACAATTTTCTAATGAATTTGCGTTTGATTGTTGCGAATTTGGCGAAATCAATAATTCAAGTTGAATGGTGAGCATTCAGCACTCAGGGGAGTAGAGAATGAAAACTGAAAACAATTTGTTGTTTTTGTTGTATGAAAAAGCTATGAAATATTAAGTCTTGAAGGGGTAATTATTTTCATGAAGGAGCGAATAAATTTGATAGAAGGTCAGGCGTTGTACATTCAATGCTAGAAACTTTTGCTTTGTTGGCAAAATGATTAAATTAATTTTTACCACTTTTATTGGTCATAAAATTTTTATAAACAATTTATGTTTATAAAAATTGAAAATACTTTGCTACACTTTTGTTGTTCATTGAAAAGCTCGAAAAACTTGGTTGAACACCACTGCGTTGGCTCCCAGAAACTCCAGTAATAATCACATCCATAGTTATTAAAACAGGACATATGAATTTCAATTGCTGTGTGACGCCACTGTGACGCACCCACTTTGGTGTAACGACAGCCAGAATGGCGCACATTTAACGCATAGTTGAAAAAAACATGCGAGTATTTTTTCAATGAATTTTTGATGAGTAAAATTTTTACGGCACTTCAGTCAGTCAAAAAAAAGGGTGAAAAAAGTATAAAAAACGAAAATATTAAAAAAAACAATTGCTGCACAGTTGGCAGTCAGTCAGTCTTTCAGTGCAAACAAAATCCGAAAACAAATAAAGCGCAGCGAAAATATGCGCCCAAAAACTTGCAATGGCAGTCAAATACAGCACTGTAACAAAAATTAAAATAAAAACAGCAACAATAACAACAACAAATATAACGCTAGCCAGCGTATGCGCGACTGGCGGCTGGCAGCGCGTGTGGCGTTGAGGAAAGTCCGATAAAGTGAGCGCACGATTAAAACAAAAAGTAATAAAAATGGTAAAAATAATAAACAACAAATACATTTGCATTAACACAGGCACACACACACTCAAAGAAACAGACAAACAGGCGCTTGCGCCCAACGCGGCGATTCATCACAATTTGGCGCAGGAAGTGCTGGTGGCTGGAGGTGATACGTGCGTGCGTGTGTTGAGATCATAAACGGGCACACACACATTTAAAACACACACCCTCACACATACGAGGGCACTTGCGGGCTGTTGGCACTAACGCGCGCACAGCTGGGTGAATTGCAGCTAAAACCGCATTGAATATTTATGAATTGTAATACCGGAAATCCGGAATTACAATTTATGCGCCTTTAGCGGACGCAAAGGCGAGCGGCGGCGCAATTGGTGCGAAGTTCAGCGGGTATGAGTTGAGTTCACCGAGAGAACCGATTGCAAGTGCGGAATGAGTGGGAAATTTGTTGGCTTGACTTTTGCCAGTTTGGGCCATTCGAACCGATTCGACCCGATTGGCTCGCTGTGTTCAATTGGCGTTGGTGTTTGCTGAAAGGGTGGCTCGACAATCGGGGCCTTTGTCACAAAACGAAAAATTGTTTAAAAAAAGTTTGAACTTTTTTAAAGTTCAGACACTTTTTATGCAAGTGTTTTTTTTTAAGAAAAATTGTGGTAAACAACTTTTGTAAATTTACAGAAAAATTGTGCTGTTGACATGGGCCAAACGAATTGAGTTAACTGCAGTTTTTCTGCTATGGTTTGTGTGTGTTCGGCATTGTTGTTGTAACATGCAACGGCCCTGTGTTTAATTAACTAATGAACAGCAGCAATGTGCGGCATATAACATTTTTAAATTAGACCTGAAACGTTAGTGAAGAAAAATGCCCATTGCCAGCTATGAATGGTCCATGTTGGCTAATAACGTGGCTATAATAGCGCTTTAGCGTTTTAATTACGCTAATCAGCCCGCTGGCTGGTTGACAGCCTTTCCATTAAGTCCCCTTAATGCCCCGCATCGCATTCTGCCATCGCATTGGCCACCCGCGTTCATGTCATTCGAAATCGATTAGCGCTGAGTGCGCGGCTACTTGTCGACTCCAGCCGCTGGCTTTGGCCGTCGGCGCGTTTAATGTAACCCAATAATCCAAATTGCCACGACTCATACACGCATTGGCCGTCGCATAAGTGAGCAACTGTTAATTGCGCTCACAGCGGCTGCGTCAGTTAGAAGCGCCACATCAATTTACATTCAAGCCGCAGGTATATTAGGTGCTTGTGATTTGTTGTTGTTGTTGTTGTTTTGCATGCGTTGAATTTTATTTTGAGAGCAGCGTAGCCGCAAGGGGCCACTTAAAGTGAGTGCTTATCCAAAAAATGAAAAACTTAATTGACTGCCTTTAAGCCAATTAAAGTGTAAAGTCGCATGCTGCTGTGTTGGCTTTGTGCGTTTGAATTTTTTTCTTCTATAAAGTAACCAATAGTTGTATTGGAAAATTATAAATGCTTATTTATTTCTTATTAATTTGTAAATTAATTCATTTAATATATAAATTTTAAACAAGAACAAATAAATGCGGGACTATAGTTTTTCAGCAACAAAAAAAAATTATTGACCGTACTGATTTCTGAGCCATTGGCAGAATGAAAATTGGTTGGCTTAGGCTCGAAATGTTTTCAATAATCATTGTTTTCATACTTTCACGAGCTGCCTAGAACATATTTTTGGCTCTTGTTCTATCTTAAAAAAGTGAATAGTTTATTTAAGGGCAAAAAAAAAAAAAACGTGGGCAGAACTCTTTACTAAAGTTCATTCGCAGTGCTCGAATGTTTAGCGATCCATAACGACGTCTTTCAAGGAAATACACTTTTGAACAAAAACCAATATTGATGCATAAAACGTAGCTGAGTAGAGATGAGCAATTTGGCACTTCACTTTGGCTATTTTCTTAAAAAACCCACTCAAACATAGCTCATGCAATTTACAGTGATATGATGTACAAAACATGTACACAGAGTGTTGGTTCCTGGCACATACAACAACTATTGGAGCAAATTTCTCAGATATGAGAAATGATCTTAGTTTGTTCAATTGTTCATTAATTCTTCTTGCAAAGGTAGCAAACTAATAGTTGCCACGGCACAAGGAAACAACAGCAGCTTCAAATTGGATCTAATAGAAAAGTCTTGCTGGGTTCTTTGCTGCCATGGAGAAGTGAACAGAACATAGGGGACCTACATGTTTTTGCCAGTTGAACTTGAACTAAGCCATGTAGAGTTGGCACCATGACCAAAGAGGGCTCTACCTGTGGCATAATTATAGAATCAAGTGGGTTTGAGAAACACTTTGTTGCTGATTAGCACTCATTTGTCTTTGAGAAAGAGATTTATGAGTTAATGTAAATGTAAGAAAGGTTGATATACTTTCACCAATAGTGACCACAAATGTGTGCTAATGACTTTGATTAGCGCCTCAGTCATTTCCAATGCTAAAAAGTATTGAAATACAAACAGATCCAACACTTAGAATACGAATCTGACATCAAAGCTGCAAGACGAGAGGTGTGACAGCTTAGCTGAATGGATTTTGAAGGACGCCTTTACTGGCAGACCTAACTTTTAATGTCCATTTCTGTTCCAGCAAATCGTTACAATTACGTTACGATATTTTTCAGATCTATGGTACTTCAGCGAGGATTGTGGACGAGAAAGTTGTTTACAGGTCGCTTGCGATCAATAAATCAAATCGCAACCCAACTTTTTGAATTTTGCCGCTTCATTGTATGGAAAGACAGACACTTGAACTGACATTGCTAATTTTTTTTTGGCTTCTATTGTTCTCATAATCAATTTTAATGCCATAGGTTTCATTGCATATTGCAAGATTCTAATTAGCATTGCTGGTTACTCATAGGCTCCGTATAACTCAGAAGCTTATAATAACATTTATTAAATTAAATTAAATACATTTAATTATTGCTACAACAACAACAACAATAGCAACAGCAATAACAAATTGTACACTCATTATTCATATACAAACACTGAACACTTAACTGTAAAATATTTATGCGCCCATTTATTAAACTACTAATAATAGCTTTAATAATTATAATGGGGGGGGCCAAAATTCGAATTCTCTCCAAATACTCATTAGCGTTTAACAATAACAACAGCGATTACTGCAAAACATTCGCTCTAATGACAGGTTTATTAAAAACCTATTAAAATTAATTGCATACATTATCAGCGAAAACATTGTTTGTTTGTTGTTGTTATTCCCTTCCTCTGTTCTTTAATCTGTTTGGGCGCAATTTAATTGCATTGCAATGTCACCGAAATTTAATGCCAGTGCGCCCCACAACAAAACAGTGCTGGAGTTGACTGCGGCGGGGCGCGGAGGGCGAGCGACAGCGCTCGGTTGTAGTCAAACTGTGATTGGCCTTTTGGCAGCGCACAAAACAAAAGAAACTCGCACTTCGTACACGAGCACACATGCTTGACGCAGCGTGTGCACAGTGGAACGGGGAGGGGGGGGGGGGGCTGGGTCACTACATGCGCTGTTGACCATGGCCGGCCGGCAGTTCGCCGAAGTACAACAATTGCACCAAATGCTGCTGCTGACGTGCGTATCAGTTCAAGTGGCCGTATTGTTGTTTTTGTTGTTGTTGGTGTTGTTATTTGAACTGTAAATGGGAAGGTGACCAAATCATGATATTTGCTTGCGGCCAACAATTGGCCATTTTGTGCCGCTTGCCCCGCCGCTTGCCTCCCAACCGAATTTATTGCAGCACCAGCTGTCGTTTGGCTGTCCTGCACAGTTATGTTGCATATTTTTGCTGCAGCAATTCAGAAATTCAAATTCTTCTAATATCGAGTTGCAGTGATTCCACTTACCTGAAATCCATCGTATGTCCAAGAGCCGAATTTCATTTCGCAGCGCTGATCATCGAACGGAAACCATGTGATGTCGATTTTGCAGGTGGACTTGAAAATGCCGGGCGGCACATAGAGGCAGGAGCCGTTGTTGCGCACCACCACATTGGTGGCATAGGTGCCATCGAAGCCCTCATCGGCGCTGGAATGAGAAGAATGCGCGAATTTGAGTCGATTTGAGAAATGGAAATTTTTAATTAACTAGAAGCAAGATTTTTTACATGAGTGATGGCAAGACATGACTTGTGATTTGCTCAAAAATTTTAAAATTAAAATTGCTAACAAGTTGAGAAAAATTTGTACAGAATTTTTACATAACCAGCAGCCAAAGTCTGCGCTTTAAAATTCTTATTGTCATATAAACAGCTTCAAAATTTTTGAGAAATATATCTTTTTGCGGCAGCTAAACTTGCTGGCCAATGGTTTAGCCTACTTTTGAACTGATTGAGTTTGAGTTTGGGGCATCGCACAGTGATTCGGCTCCATACAACCGCGGGACAAAATAAGGAGTGGTCCGTTCTTCATAAAGTTTTGTATACTAATTAATCATGATCTGCTGAAGTGAAATCTCCATTTTGTTTTTCTTAAACTTTTGTAGTTTGGCAAATGCTGAGACTTAAATTTGCAATTTTCGTCATTTTTGGTAAGCTATAGGAACAAGTGTGTACGCTATATTTTCCAGATTTTACATTTAATCAGTTACGTCAACATTGATAATTGCAAAGAGTAACAGAAATTGTCTTAGGTCCCTTTAGTTTTGCAATAAAATGATAATAATAGATGAATGTTTTGTATTTATGCAGTTTTTTCAATTTTTCATGCTGATTGCATACTTTTAGGGATGAAAAAAATAAGTTTGGTCGAAAAATAGGTGTTTAGACCACTTTTCAAATAGAATTATTTTCTAAGATCGAAAGATATCGGAGGATGTAATTACATTATCCGACAAAGAAAGAATGCTTCTTAAAATAAAAAAAAACAGGAACATACTTTCACATAATTTTGAGATATTTTCCTCTAAGTTTTGCCAATTTTCAGATTTTTAATTTAGAAAAATATTTTAAATTAAAAGTGAAGTAAAAGCCTCAGATTTGCAAATTTTGATAAAACATTAAAAGCGAAAATGGTTACATTATATCTTAATCCATATTGGAAGTTTTAGCAACTTCTTGGTGGAAAAAGTTTCAACTTTGATCCGCTTTTGCACACACACAAATTATTTGTTTGCACAAATTTTTTTTGGGTTTTCTTAGTTGAAATTTTACCTTTCAAATGACATTAAAACCGTTAAATTCTGAGACAATAAATTTTTTTGAATTTTGTCTATGGAACGAATCACTGTGCATCGACTTAATGAGTTAGTCGATTGCGTCGATGAATCAGTAGATTTTTTATGTGCGATGCTTGGCTTTAGTACGAAATCTATAGCGCCTTAATTTGTAAGAGATTCAAATCAAGTTTTTTCTTAACGAATAGTTGGTTTGTTGGTCAGTTAAAACAAATTTAAGGTGTTTGAAGAACAGTAGCAACCCAGAATCTTTAATACAATTTTTTCATAAATCCACTTGCGCCGCATTAAAATAGATCAAAGCTAAGTAAGAAGCAAGTAATATAAAAATAAATCCAAAATTTTTACTATGTTAAAGCGCACTTCGAAGTGTGGAAGATATCAGTTGCCATTAGCATCCAACCAACGCAAAAAGCACTTTTTCGGCTATTTCCGAGAAAATTCGTCATAAAAAGCTATCAATCCGTCCCTTAAGCACTGAAAGGTACCTAGCTTGCATTTATTTGCGCATAAGATCGCGTGCGCAACATGAATAATTACGGTTAGTTCGGCCTTAACCCTCCATAAAACCCAGTAAACCCAGTCATATACTGCATACATATGTAATGTGGAACTTCATCTGCACACTCGCTTCACCCATTGCCTGTTTCCCTCCCTTTATGTTTGAAAATTCTTTTGTTGCTCTTTGAATATTTTTATTTTTTGCAAAACCTTGACTTTCTTTGCCACATGCGACACACTGCACATCACGCAGCCAGTCCATATAACATTTTTACATGCTTACATAAATACACACACGTCACTCACTCGTTCGCTCACGTGCGCAGTCTGCACATTAAACGAACTTCCTACTATTATTACTGGGTTTTTTTTGGGTGCTTTTCTACTGCTGTTGCTTGTTGTTATTGTTGTTTGTTTGGCTTGCTGTTATTTTGTTTTTATTAGCTAAAGCTTTGTTGTTGTCGTTGTTGTCGTTAGCATTGTTGTATTGCTGTTGTCAGTGTCGACTAGTTGAAGTAGCCAGCGGCAATGTCGTCTCATTCATTCATTCATACATTCGTTCTTTCACTCATTCGTTTATTCTAACGCAACAGTAACGAAAAAAAACACAACAATGCATAAAATGAAGAAAAACAAAGCCAAAAAATGTGAGTCCACACAATAGTAAAACTTGTCGTCGCAATGAACGTTGTGTGCTCATACGTGCCGCGGCCTTTCCGCTCTCCCCCACTAATCTGCGCTTTTGCTGGCTGCTTTTGTATCTTTTGCGCTTTTAGTGCGCGTCTTTCATTTGTGAGTCGTGATAATTCAACGACGACTTCAAGTACTTTAGCACTAATAAAGAGCAAAACCATCAAGTAGCGAGTGCTGCCATGTGGACGCTCATTTGGCTGGGTTCAGCACAAAAGTAGGCTACATTATTGCTTAGTTTAGTTTAAGAGCTGTGAGAGTAACTTATTTAATTGAATTTAATTTTTGCATATTTCTGAGTCAACTTTGTGGAGAGATTGAAGAAAGTTTTAAAGAACTTATTCTAATTTTCAGAACAAACAAAATTCTTAAGTTTAACTTTAATTTTGTATACAAATATATCACAAAAATTAAGTAAAGTTTGACACCAAAAAATTGTATTTGATAGCTGAGTGAAATTTTTCACCAATATTAATGCATAAATATTTTTTTTAACGAATTACAAGAAAAAAGTCCACGCCAAAGTTCACCGAAAACAATCGGCTGGAATGGCCACTCACAAGCAATGCGCTGCATATTTCTTCTCTCATTACAAGAGTGAAAACAGTCATAAGCCCTGGGGTCAGTTTACATATGAAACAAAATAATCGCAACATCGACCAAAGAGGAATGAAATGAGAACTCCCCAGAGTAGCCTTTACGGTGGTGCTGGTGATTTTCATTATTTTCATTTCGTACCAACACACGCACACACACATACAACTGCGCCTTAATGATTTATGTTCAAAAGCAGTCACGACTGCGCTCATTTGAGTGAACAGTGAACAAAAGTGGCACAAATTGAAAAAAGTGGCAAATCTGTTGCAATAAATAATACAAAAAAAAAAAACGGCAGTAGTGCTTTCAGCGGTGAGCACACAGCGATTTTTGCCGCTTCTCGCTGGTGTTGCTGGCTTTGCGCTACTTTGCGCTTTATCCGCCGCTGCTGTTGCTGCCTGCCCGGAGCTGTGGATTAACACAACGAAGCGATTTAACGGCGCACACTATGGAAATCTGTGTGTGCGATAAGCAAAGCCAGTGCGGCACTTACTCGCCCGCACGCCGAGGCGGCCTAAACGCTGGAACGTGGGGAACAATATGCGTAATTAATGTCGACGTTGGCTTAAACTTTTCAATAAAATATTAATTGCATGGAATTTAAACCACTCACACACACACATTGCATTGCACTTTTCCATATGAAAGCATGTAAAATTGTTGGCTGCACTTCATGCAATTGTTTTTGCGCTTTCAACCACGCGCAGCACTTGTGTTTGTATGTCAGTATGAGTGTGTGTGCGTACGTGCATATTTGTTTATCATTTGCGGTCATTGTGCCTTTTAATTGTTGTCATTGTCTATTTTAACTCTCACACATTGCATTACTGCTTGTATGTGTTTGTGTGTGTGTGTGTGGGTGGATGGGTGCAAGGGTCTGCCTTTCGATGTGCTGATAATGTTTTATGCAAATATGCGGCAGCACATTTAAATTAGCGTATTTGTGTTTATTGATTTTTAAACAGCACAAACAGAATTGCTGACAAACTGAGCTGAGCCGAGCGGTAGGAGACAGCATGCAGTGGACAGTAGGAGGCGAGTATTTTGTGCCTTGTATGCTCTGCTAATGTTTTTGTTGCTTGACACATAATAGGCAGAACGCACAGTGATTCGACTGCATACAACCGCGGGACAAAATTAGAAGGAGTGGTCTGTTCTTCATAAAATTTGGTATACTAGTTAATCATGATCCGCTGAATTGAAATCTCCATTTCGTTTTTCTTAAACTTTTGTAGTTTGGCAATGTCTGAGACTTAAATTTGCCATTTTCGTAATTTTTGGTGAGCTATAGCAACGAGTGTGTTGGCTAGAATTTTCAAATTTTACATTTAATCGGTAACGTCAACATTGATAATTGCAAAGAGTAACAGAAATTGTCTTAGGACCCTTTAGTTTTGCTTTTTTGCAGTTCTCTCAATTTTTCATGCTGATTGCATACTTTTAGGGATGAAAAAAATAAGTTTGGTCGAAAAATAGGTGTTTAGACCACATTTCAAATTGGATTATTTTCTGAGATCGAAAGATATCGGAGGATGTATTTACATTAACCGACAAAGAAAGAATGCTTCTTAAAATAAAAAAATCCAGGAACATACTTTCACATACTTTTTAGATATTTTCCTCTAAGTTTTGCCAATTTTCAGATTTTTAATTTAGAAAAATATTTTGAATTAAAAGTGATGTAAAAGCCTCAGCTTTGCCAATTTTGACAAAACATTAAAAGCGAAAATGGCCACATCATTTCTTAATCTATATGGGAAGTTTTAGCAACTTTTTGGTAACCATGTATTTTTACAATTTTTTTTTTTACTCAATAGACTAAAAAACAGAAATTATGTGTTTACATTTTTTTGTGAAAAAAGTTTCAACTTTGAGCAGCTTTTGCACACACACTAATTGATTTATTGCTCAGATTTTTTGGGGGTTTCTTAGTTAGAGTTTTACTTTTCAAATTACATCAAAATCATTAAATTCTGAGACTATAAATTTTTGAATTTTGTCAATTTTTTGAATCACTGTGCAACGGTGCGTATACGTAATCTCTGTAACGACAGTCAGCTGCGAAGATTTGCACCTTGCTTACTTGCTTGACTTTTTGTTTAATGCTGAAATCTTGAAAAATTATGGCGCGTTTTATGCTTAAAAAATAATTTATGGCACTGCGATAAAGAGCGCGTGAAACGCTGCCAGCCGGCGGTGCCGAACGAGTGTGCCAAAACCCGCACCCAAAGCACACAATGCAAAGCGTTTTGTGTGGACAAAGGTTGGCAATTTATGGCAAGAGCGCTTTGACCGCTCGCAGCTTGAGCCACGCCAACCCGTTTAGGTAATGTTCAATGCAAATCCAGCCAACGCTTTGGGCCATTGGTCAGCACAAATGGAGGATTCGAGGCGTTCGGGCTGGATTTGCGTGCGTCGTTTAGATGCGAAATATAAATAAAGCTGCCCATATGCACACTGGTTGTATAAGTGTGCATTTGTGTGTGTGCGTGAGTGTGTGTGGTTGTTGGGTGAAAGGACAACAAGCAGAGGAAAAGATGCAAAAGCAACAAAGCTACAAAAAAGAAAGAATGGCAGCAAGCGATACAATTCGAGCGACCATAGGCGATAAAAATGCGACAATAAAAAGGAAAATCTTGCATTATTGAGTATTGTTGTTGTTGTCGCATTTATATAAGCAACAGCAACTAGAGACGGAAAAGGGTTTGTTTGAAAGTGCATAACTCAAAGCTGAGGACGAAGAGTTTAAAATTTAAAGAGTTTTAAATTGAATTAATTTCGTTTTCACTTTTGCTGTAGTTGAGTGCTGTTTGTGGAGTGTCTGTGTGTGTGTAAATAAAGTTTGCTTTTATTAATATGCGCCGTTTGTGCCCCACTTCGAAAGCTAAACTACCCTAAGAGGGAATAGAAAATGGCGAAGCAAGGCGCAGAGTCAACGTGGAGCAGCGCAAAGTCAACATGCGATAATTTATCAACCACTTGCAACTAAAATAAACTGCACTGCACGCCGGTCAGCGCGAGTGGTGGCTTGCGGTGCTGAAAGACGAAAAACGAAATGGTGCGGGTGCGCTGTCAGTAAGAGTTGGCGGCCAGCGGCCAGTTCCGACAGCGCAATGTGAATGTGAACTGGAGCATTTACTGTAGCCCAGTGTGTCCCAGTGTGAGTGTGTTGATTTGTGTGTGTGTGTGTTTCGTGCAACCTCGAGAGCACACAAATAGTGAAAGCAGCAGCCGGAGACAATCGGCGCAGTGGGCACCGATTTTAAAATACGCCAAAGTTAAAATAAGATTTGGGTCGCGTATACTTGCAACTACAATAAAAACAACAATAGCAACAACAACAACATCAACGACGAACAAAGCGCTGTTCTAATGCAATGCGCATTCGCTGGTCAAAGTCCAACCGGCAATGCCACTTTGCACTCACTTTTTGCTGCCGTTGTTGTTGTTGTTGATTTTGTTGATTGCGTTTTGGTTTGCTTTTGTTTCGAACGCTCCCTCAACTGTTGGCTGTGTGTCTTATCTATTTTGGTTTTGTGTTGCATGCTTCAGTTGCAATTCGCCGCCGCGTGCTGGTCGTTGCGACACACTCGCACTTTGGCGCTCTATCAATGCGCTGCCTAGTTTCAGGCGAGTTGACGAACTTACCAGCAGCCGGCAGCTTGTCCAACTTCATTTTAGTTAACAAGATAAATGAAGCACAAATACACAGCCACTCACACACACACACACACACACACGTGTTGGCGAAAACAATAGCTGCGCAACAACAACTCGCCATTGTTGTTGTTCCTCAACGTACTCAAAAGAAAAGCACAGCAATGGCAGCAGAAATAATAAGCAACGGCACTTTGACCCAAGTGCGGAACAAGCAGTGAAGTGCAGTTGAACGTAATTACGGTCTATTAGAGCGCAGCAAGTCGGTGTGTTTGGTTGCATGAATGTCTGTGCGGCTGTGTGTTGTTTGTACATATGGCTGTATCTATCTAAACAATGCTCGAAGTGAGACAGACGGCAACGGCAACTGTAAGACAGCTGCATAGCTGGACAGACAGTCAGCCATACGGATGAATGGACGGACGGACAGACGTACGGACACTGTTGATATTCCATTTCACAGCTTTCTGCATCCATTTCCCGCTTTTGTTTGCGTTCTTTGAGATTTTAGTTTTCTGGTTTTTCGCTGCCACCACAGTTGGTGAGTGCATTTGTTGCTTACTGTCGAAGGATGTCTTGGCAGTTCTGTGCAAGTAGTTGCTGCTGCGCACTGAAATTAATTTTAAATTGCTGGCTTTAAATTTATTAATTAAAACACGCAGCAAGCAAACGACTGGAATATTAATGTGCATAGAATTGTGTGCAGTGGAAGAAAAAAGGGGAATGCAGAATGAATTGCTGGCTAGTCAGCCACACTTACCTGTTGTACATGAGAACATCTGGTTTCCACAATCTGTGCGGCGGTATGCGTAAATCACGCACTCCACCAAACTCGCTGGAATTCCAACGCAAGTTCATGTCGTTCCATTCCTATTGAAGAGGGTAAGAAGATTTGGAGTTAATTAATGAAATGTAACACAATGTTTTTAAATCTTTAAGAAATCACTCTTACGCACAATAGAGCTTTAGCAGCTTTGCTTACTGCGTGCATGAGGGAATTTAATTTGGTTTTTACTTAATTTATTCATAAAAGAGAATGAATCCTCAGAAGTTTGTGTGCGTAATGAAACGTTGATGAATGGTAGAATTTTTGATAAACAAAAATAACAATAAAATAAAATAAAATAAAATAAAATAAAATAAATTAAAATAAAATAAAATAAAATATAAAAATAAAATAAAATGAAGGAAAATAAAATAAAATAAAATAAAATAAAATAAAATAAAATATCATAAAATATTAAAATAAAATAAAATAAAATAAAATAAAATAAAATAAAATAAAATAAAATAAAATAAAATATAATAAAATATCATAAAATATTAAAATAAAATAAAATAAAATAAAATAAAATAAAATAAAATAAAATAAAATAAAATAAAATAAAATAAAATAAAATAAAATAAAATAAAATAAAATAGAAAGTAAAAAAATAAAATAAAATAAAATAAAAGAAAATAAAATAAAATAAAATAAAATAAAATAAAATAAAATAAAATAAAATATCATAAAATATTAAAATAAAATAAAATAAAATAAAATAAAATAAAATAAAATAAAATAAAATAAAATAAAATAAAATAAAATAGAAAGTAAAAAAATAAAATAAAATAAAAGAAAATAAAATAAAATAAAATAAAATAAAATAAAATAAAATAAAATAAAATAAAATAAAATAAAATAAAATAAAATAAAATAAAATAAAACAAAATAAAATAAAATAAAATAAAATAAAATAAAATAAAATATAAAGTAAAAAAATAAAATAAAATAAAATAAAATAAAATAAAATAAAATAAAATAAAATAAAATAAAATAAAATATAATAAAATATAATAAAATAAAATAAAATAAAATAAAATAAAATAAAATAAAATGAAGGAAAATAAAATAAAATAAAATAAAATAAAATAAAATAAAATAAAATAAAATAAAATAAAATAAAATGAAATAAAATAAAATAAAATATAATAAAATATCATAAAATATTAAAATAAAATAAAATAAAATAAAATAAAATAAAATAAAATAAAATAAAATAAAATAAAATAAAACAAAATAAAATGAAATAAAATAAAATAAAATAAAATAAAATAAAATAAAATAAAATAAAATAAAATAAAATAAAATAAAATAAAATAAAATAAAATAAAAAAAATAAAATAAAATAAAATAAAATAAAATAAAATGAAATAAAATAAAATAAAATAAAATAAAATATAATAAAATATCATAAAATATTAAAATAAAATAAAATAAAATAAAATAAAATAAAATAAAATAAAATAAAATAAAATAAAATAAAACAAAATAAAATGAAATAAAATATAATAAAATATAATAAAATATTAAAATAAAATAAAATAAAATAAATTAAAATGAAATGAAATAAAATAAAATAAAATGAAGTAAAATAAAATAAAATAAAATAAAATAAAATAAAATAAAATGAAATGAAATAAAATAAAATAAAAAATAAAAGAAAATAGAATAGAATAAAATAAACATACTTGGCTCGATACTGAACCAGCCAAGCAGTGGGAAACTATTGACACTCAAAAAAATTCCATATGTTGTACAACTCGTTGTTGGTTCCTTATGCACACTAGAAAATTTCAATAAGCAGACTTTTGTCATAGGTCAGGACTATATGAACACTGAAGAGTAGAATATGCAGTGGCAAAACTTATTTGGTACCACTGTCATGGAGTTTATTATTATCATAATTACAAGTGGCTGCGAAAGTGGTTGCGGTAGGATGAAATTTATGCTTCGCGTCATCTCAGGCAAACAGTTTATTCTGTTGCAATGCAGATGGGACTGTAGGGGGGGCATACTATAGGGGTGTTAGAAGTACAAAGGCACCAGGACGGTATTGTCCACTGTAAATGCTCGTGTTCGCAATTACCCGAATTAGGTTTGGCGAGTCCCACCATTGGCTGATCTCGCGCAATCAATTAAATACGTGATCTATCATATCAATGACAAAACAGTCGATGAGAAACCCACCATCTTTTTATCGATTTCAAAGCCGCTTTTGACAGCCCGAAAAGGAACAGTTTAGAGCAGAAAGCAAAGCGAATGAATGGGTCTGGTGGTAAACGAGGACAAGACGAAGCATAACATGTAAACATATAATCCCAACACCTGGGGACCCATGTCACTGTACATAGTTAAAACTTAAGGTAATTAAAGACTTTGTCTTTTCAGGAACACCAAAACCGATGCCAACTTAGAGATCACTTCAGGGATTAATCTTGCCAACAGGTGCTACTTTGGGCAAGTAGGCAAATGAAAAGCTGATCCCTCTTTCGACGGATGAAAGTAAGTCGCTTGTTATGTCCGTCCTGCTATACGGTGCAGAAGTAAGGACGACGACGAGCACTGATGAGCGCGTTTTGGGAGAGTTTGAGAGGAAAGTTCCACGTGGACTAGCAAATTCGATGGAATGAAGCCTTACGAGTTTTTCGGCGACATGGATAGAAACAGTAGTCATATCGATGGCTTCCATATTTGATTTAATAATTGGTGTCTCTGTTTCTTATTGTTTGACAGCTAAATTTTTTTTACATTGATCCAACTATAGCATGGATCGAACTATGCTCTAAATACGTTAGTGGAGTTACAAAATAAATCTTTAAAAGTTAAATTTTTATCTCCAGTTACTGCATTACGCAGAGTTTGAACTCTTCGGCCCCATTAGGCATATGAGTGACTTTTAATGATTTTCATTTAGTTTATTTTCGCTACATTTTTTGTTCCAAAACACTTTCAACACTTCCAATTTTAAATGTATACACCAAATAATTCTGGTGATAATAATGAAAAAGGAAACTGCCAAAATTGTGCCAAATTTTGTGGCCAGCAATTTGGGTTGCAGTGTGCGCCAAATTGTGAAATGTGACTAAATGCTTTTCCTTTTTGCTCGCGATATTCTACAACAACAACATATTGTTTTTATTAATAGCTTGTGAGAAAAGTTACTCGATGGTGACTTGAATGAATTGGCAACGACGTTCGCTTTGTTTTTGGCGGCACAGCCAAACTTCTCAAAACAACAATAACAATCAAAACGGACACAGCAAGTTGGCGAGTGAGCGCGAATGTGGCTTTTGTCTAATTTCGATTGCAATTTCGAGCTGCAAATAGTTCGGCAAACATGTAGGCAAAGCAAATTCGCTAATGGTGCGCCGAATGGGCGAATTTGCGGCTGACGAATCATTGAGCAGTTAGTTAGCAGCCAAAAATCTAACGGCATGTTGGAACCGAACAGCGAACAGACGACACTGGGCGACAAGGCAAAGCAAAGCAAAACAAATAGCAACGCTTTTGTTGTTGTTGTTGTTGTGGTAGCTTTTGTTGCTTTTTCTTTGCCGACTAGCGGCAAGCCGCAAACAATTGCGGCATGAGTGTTGATAGCAACGAGCGGGCTGGTGTGGGAGTGTGAGGAGGGAGTGGGGACTGTGCGTTATTGTTGTTACAGCTAAATGTTGGTACGTTTCTCTGCAAGCTGAGCAAGACTGAGTCGTGCTGTGTTTTGTGGTGTGTTGGTTGCTGCTGAAGCATGACGACATCATTTAGCTGCACAAATACCAACACAAATGCGAATGTGTATGCGACACATACAAGAAACAATACTCGTAATAATTTCTGTGGCAACTGAAACCAAGAACGGGGAAAAAGACAAGTTTTCAATTTCCGCAAAAAGCAATTTTGGCAAAGAAAATAGACGTTTGTAGGTGGAAGAGTTGGAGGCGAAGGCGTCAGTGAACGGAAAACAGCAGAAGAACAAAGAAACAATATAAGAGGGAGGGGAAACGAGTGAGTGACAAAATGTGTGGTGGCTGAAATTTAGTGTGATTTTAGGCGCTGCGACCAAAGTAGAGTAAATGAGCAAATGATGGCTGCAAGTGGAAAGTAAAGACTGTTGTGCCAATTTGCCTCACTAACGTACAACGTTGAGTACTTCTAATGGATTTTTCAATAACTATGTGTGTTGGTCTCATTATTAGGCTGTAGTGACAGTAATGATTGACTTTTTGACTTGACATATTGAACAATCATTTCGACTAATTTGATTCTGTTAGCGATGTTATTTTACGATGTTAGTTTGAAAATTGTTAGAAATTCTCAAGTTTAAATCTAAAATTTCTAGAATGTAACAGTTGGGCTGAAAAGTTCTTATCGTTTCTATGAGATGGCGCCACTAGAATAAAAGCCGTATCATTTTTAGGTAGTACCATAGTATAATAATAAAGTAGTCTAATCAAAACTCTCCCGCTCATAATAAACAAAATATTTTGAAGTGACGTCAATTTTAATGTCTGAAATTTGTCAGTTCAAAAATATTCAACCACAGTCGCAACTTCATTCAAATAAAATCGTACTAAAAGCAAAAGAAAAATGCTTAGGTATATTTTAATACAACTTTGTTTACTCTGCTGATGACTTTTTTGACAATATTTGTCAATCAAAATAGAGGTACATTAGGGGTACTCTCTTTAATTAGACTACTTTATTATTATACTATGGGTAGTACCAACCTTCAAAAGAAACGTGTATAAATTTGACAGCTGTCTGATTATTAGTTTGTGAGATACAGCATTTTGAGTGAAGCAACTTTTGTTATTTTGAAAAAAATGGATAAAAAGGAATTTCGTGTTTTAATGAAACACTATTTTTTTATGAAAAAAAGTGCTGCTGATACCAAAAAGTGGCTTGATGAGTATTATCCGGACTCTGCGCCGGGCGAAGCAACCATTCGTAAGTGGTTTGCTAAATTCCGTACAGGCCATATGAGCACCGAAGACGATGAACGTAGTGGGCGTCCAAAAAAGGCTGTTACGGACGAAAACATCAAAAAAATCCACAAAATGATTTCGGAAGATCGTAAATTGAGGTTGATTTGTATAGCTGACACTCTAAAGATATCAAAGGAACGTGTTGGACATATCGTTCATGAATATTTGGGTATGCGAAAGCTATGCGCAAAGTGGGTGCCGGGCGAGCTCACAATCGACCAAAAACAAGAACGTGTCGATGCTTCAGAGAAAAAAAAAAATGGTATTGAAAAGTTGGAAGATCGCTATAATCGGTGTATCGCCCTCGATGGCAACTATGTTGAATATTAAAATCGAATTTTGCCAAAAAAATGTGTTTTTCTATAAAACGATACGAACTTTTCAGCCCAACTGTTATTATTTCAAGAGGAGACCATGGTGAACTTGGAGCCAAGTTGTTAAAGTGTGTTAAAGTTAAATCACTTTAATGCCTTTAGACTCAATTTCCGGTATACAGGCGAAATCGCAGGTCTACTGAAGAGCAATAAGCAATCAATCATAGAGAACTTGGGACTATAAAAATCAATGTTAAGCCAGTTCTACTTATTCTTGAGAGTCTTAAAGAGTTAAACATATTTTTTAGAACTCTGAAAACTAAACCCCGCAGGTTTGTAGAACAATGCCAGTCTGAATTGAAGGCTGATTTTCCTTTAATTTAAAATTTTATACATCTCATGTATAAAGAGCTAAAAAATTATGTATTTACTTCTGCATGAAAGTCATCAAAACTCACTCACTCCCTCACTGAATTGGCATACATGGCGTATGCGTAATTTTTAATTGCACAAAATTGAAAATATTGCAATTGACCTGTGCGCCGTTCACACTCAGTGAACGCTCAGATGCTGCAGAATTATGTAAAATAATGAAAATCACATATATGCGTCGCTAATGTGTTGCGCACAGCTGGTAGCTGCCAACTGACAGCTGGCAATGTGCGAACAATTTAAAAATCACTCAAATGCGGCTTTGTGACGCATTAATTTGCTGCTGCTGCAGCCTGCGCCTAGACAACCAACCATAAATCTCATGCGGTTGTCTTAATGTGAACGTTGCAAGCCAGCACAATCCCGTAGCCGCCACGCTGAGAGCTGCTTAGGCAGCTGAAATGAAATTAGCGCGCACGCGGTACGAGACTGAAGAATTCACTGCAAAGATGTGTGGGAAATGTGTTGTGTCAGACTGCGTGACAAAATGTGAAATTCAATCCATTGTCGGCGGCATTTTCGGGCAGGCAACAACATGATGGCAGGCCGGAGACAGCAGGCGGCGAGGCCTTGTCGGACTAGACGCGGCGCAAGCTGTAGAAATGAAATGAAATTTTCGCCTACGACTTGTGTCGTCGTTCCGCCAGCACATTGAAGGCTTTGCGTCAATTTGTGAAAAGGATGATGCCAGAGATTTCATTAGCATTGCAGCGTGCAGCGGCTTAAAGCACGCTGCGTTGCACAAATAATCGCAGCTTCGTTGGCGTGAAATTTAATAAAAACGCTGCGGCTGCTGCTGCGATTCTACAATTCTTTGCAGCACGTAAAAACGTTTCACATTAGCAACATTAAATTTTTTGCGCCACAGCCGGCTCTATGTAGGCAGCAAAAAATCGACTCGTCTTGATGATGAAGTGCCTAAGTGCGAGTTAACAATTTGCAAACTGAATTTATATGTGGCCGAGAGATAAATTGTGGCAATTCGTTGCGTGCGCGCATAACAGCGACTTGTAGTCAAAAGAAATTCAGTGCGAGTAATGCGCCGCTTAAAGCCGAAACGCCGGCAAATCGCTTAAGATTTGGCCACGTCACATGCGGCTGTACGTGTGACAGCCTAAATTTATGAGGTTTTTGGTTTTCATGCCGGCCACAGTGTGCACAGTGCAATTATTTATTTTCATTTTGTTTTGTTTTTGTAGCAAAGTCATAGCCTAATAACACACTTTGTCCACTTTCACTTCAAATGCAAATTTGTTCGCCTTTTTCTATTTCGTATTTATGTGATGTGGGGAATTGTTTTGTTATTGCTTGTTGTGACTGTTGCCAAAGCACAAGATTAATGTGCGTTTGTATTGAATTTATATTCACACACACACACACACACACACATACCTACATAAACAAATAAACGAATGAACAAGACGTACAAACCCCACACTCACTGGTTGCAAAATATATGCACGTTTTATGTTTTATTTATTTGTGCATTTATCTGTCTGCCTTTGTAATTGTTTAGTATTTCAGCTTGTTGTTGTTGTTGATGTTATTGTTTCTGCTGCTGTGCCAACTTACCAGTTTGAGCCAGATATTTGTTATAAGCAATTGATTTTTCTCGTCCTGCAATGAAAGAGAAGAGCAGAGAGGGAAGCGCATGAGTTGTGTTTTACATTAGAAGCGAAAGAAGGCAAATGCCATAGCTGCAAGGGCGAGGAAGAGGGAGAGGGGTAGACAATTGAAATTTTATTAATTTGCAAATGCAATTGATATACGATCGTTGTTTGGCCAAATGTGTTGTGTTTGGGTGTGTGTGTGTGTGTGAGTTGATTGCTGTTTCTGTCTTGTTGGTGTTGGTGAGGTGGCGGCAGTTCTGTTGCTATGAAGCGTAGGCAGATTTGTTGAATTGTTTGCTACATTCTCGCTAAATTGCCAAATTGATTACTCGAAAATGGAAGCGTCAACATGCATAAATTCGTTTATTGTATTGAGTGCCGGATTTTGTGGGGTTTTGGCCTTCAAAATAAAATCGAAAGGACTAAACGAAAATTACTTTCGAGTGAAAAAAATAAAATTTATAGAATTATTAAGTTGTTACGAGTGACATAAAGATGATTTAGTGAGCCTAATTTTACAAAATGTGTCTTGCACCAGCGGGCATTTTTGCCCTTTTTGATTGTCTTTTATTAGAGCCAGAAGGAGCACATGGCTGAAGCTTTGCTGCTTTTTAAAAGTTAAAACATTGTGCCGCTTGGTCATGAAAGTAGAAAGAAGTGAGCAGATGTTTTTTTTTAAATATCTCGGTTAGGTTTTCAGAGTTAGGACTCTAGTCGCTTTGATTGAATGTATTCCAACCTTTCATCATTCAGACAACTTCTGTAAAGTCTACCAATGAGTATCGTTGAAGGCATATCACAGAGCCCAATGCTTCTTCTTTATGTACTCTTAGTTTACTGTACTGATTTGAGCCCTAAAAGCAACTTTATTATTTTCTTTCCGATTCAGATGTGCAAGCCTAGTTGACCTTGAAAGATTGCAGTTGAGATTTAGTGAACCCTATTCACATCTTTGTTCTTTTCTTTCCGAATCAGATGTGCAAGCCTAGTTGACCTTGAAAGATTGCAGTTGAGATTTAGTGAACCCTATACACATCTTTGCTCTTTTCTTTCCGAATCAGATGGCCACCCGTTGATGACCTTGAAAGTTCTCAACAGAGACTAGGTGATCTTGCAAACTTGCAGTAGAGACTTATTGAACCCTAGAAGTACTTTTACCATTTTCGTTGCTAACATTGTGGTCAAAGTTAGATGAACCTAAAACACGGCTATTACTTTATTCAGTGCATGGATCATAAGTTACTGCAAACGTGTACAAATAAATACTTCCAATGGAGATCGCAATGGGACAACGGGGAAGTTCAAGACTTCTTTACAATACTACTTCACTACTTTCGTTTCTAATGCCTTCAGGGCTGCATGACTGTCAACGGAGATAGCATTGCCTCTGCAGGGCCTAGCTATTGCTCCAACAGTAAAGATCTGCACCTTGAAGGCACAGCAGCTGTCTAGCAGAAGTACGACTGATTGTCTTGTTTGTGGATCCTCTGACTAAATACCAGCTTCAGTCCTAAAATGCCTCTTTGAGCCGTTGGTGTGGATATGTTAGAAATGCTAGACTGTTCGTTGGCCCGTAGTTACCCAGCGAGAAAAATTACACTATCGTAACAATATCGAAATATTAAAATATTGAAATTTTCTTGTCCAAAATATCGTAACGTTATTGAAAATTTTGAAAATTTCGATATCGTTTCAACAGCGCCATTTTTCTTCTTCTCAAGAAAATTTTCGATGCTATAACGAAAACTTATTTTCTTTGTGAAAATTGAAATAAAACGCATATTTTACAGTACTGTGGCATGGCCAGACCAGTATTCAAATCAAATAACGATTATAAGTACAACATAACAATGCACATGTAACAACAAATTACAAGTAAAGATCGATTGAGAAAAATATTTATATTATTTATATTTATATTATTTAGTTCAGGATAGCTGCTCCTTTGCTTTTTTATATTAGCAATCTTCGATTCTCTGTCCTTTGCATAGAGAAAACACTTTTTCGTTTTGACTTCGAAAGTGGTTAGGGAATCGTTGGGAAATTTAATTTTGAATGCACCCATAGTATAATTATACTATGAATGCACCTGAAATAAAGTGAAATACAACTTTTCGTTTGACAAAAAAATATTTCATTTGATTTGAAAATTTTTAAATTCTTCAAGGCAAAAAATGCAAGCATTACCGAGATTGTTTCGAAAATTTGTCGCTAAAAATTTATATCGAGAAATTGTTTGTTGGGTATGTATATTCACTATGAGGTATGAAACTTTCGATGTCTTCAACAAAGCCTTAACATGAAAATATTAAACTTTCCAAGTATTGTTCAAAGTCTTCTTAGCTCAAAGAATCCAAATTGGGTTAGGTTCTGCATGCAAAACGAATTTATGGGAACCATTGTGCACGTATTAAGCAATTTTTTTCCTCGAATCTGTTTATTAATAGCTATTTCATTTAATGCAATTGACTAAACATGTTTGAAATCCCAGCAATAAATTTCGTTGCGGGTCCATCTAGGCGTATGAGTGATATTAATGGTCGTACTGTTCTTGTGGTGCCTGTTGATTGCCGCATCTTCATAGAAGTAGAGCTTTTTATGAAAATTCTGCTATTGAATGTGGCACTAAATCGTTGCTTAGTATTCAATATATATCCTTCATATGTCACGTACTCGCCGCACTCGTCTGCCATTGTTGGTCGAGTATGCGCGGCGCATATTGTTGAGTAGCGTTTGGCGCACTTAGAGCCAATTGAACGAGTGAATCTTTTATGCATGCCGCTTTTCATTATGAACGAGGCGCTTTTTATTTATGACGCGCACACGTGTAATTGAGTCATTCGTGCGCGCCGAACGAACATAAGTTGCGTGTGTGCATTAATTAAGTTAAATGTCAGCCGCAGCGGCAGCAGCGCACCGTCTGCATAATTTACTATGTTGTGCTATGCGCTTTGCGTTTACTTATGTTAAAAATGCGATAAGCATTAATTAAGTGCCTGGTGGCATTAATGCAATTAATCACCAGCAAATTTAGTGCGGAATTGAAGTTACATGGAGCGTGTTGAATGGCGGCAAACAAGGCTGAACATTCTCTATTAGTTGAATTTATTTATTAAATATTTATTGCAGTTTAATGGTTTATTTATAGGCCAAATTGATGCATCTAAAATTTGACTAAATTAAATTAAGTTATTGGTAAATATTTATATACTGATCTATTTTATTTTTTACTATAAATAACGAAAATAAGTTTTATTTAATTACTGGTTATATTTTATTTCAAGGGGCTTCTCAGGGTTAAGGGGACCTTCGAGGAGACGATGGGAGGAAGTACAAAGTAATGTTATTGAGGTATAATAATTAGTTATTTTATAGTTTTGATTTATTTTAGTTATTTATTTTTGTTTTAATATAATTTTTTTTTTATTATTATTAAAAATTAATTAATTAAAAAACTAAATTATTGGTGAACATGGCGCATACGTAAGCACAGAATTTAAGCTTTTTTTTTTACAAAAGTTTAACAATTTCAGATCCAGTGATTGTTTACATTTTGTGGGAAAGTGCAGTAGTATTTAAAAATTAGTATTTTAAAAAATTAGGTCAGATTGAATAGTCGAGTTGAAATCTTGTAAGAGTATACAAACGGTTGCGAGACTTGGCTCTAACTTATCTGTTTATGAGTAAACATCTAACAGTTCCGGGCAAATTTAGAAAAATTCAACGCAATTCAACGTTTTGAAAAAATTGGCCTTGTTTCAAAGCATTCTTTCAGCT
Source organism: Melieria picta (assembly GCA_964056695.1). Classification (NCBI taxonomy): domain Eukaryota; kingdom Metazoa; phylum Arthropoda; class Insecta; order Diptera; family Ulidiidae; genus Melieria; species Melieria picta. The sequence goes on from OZ057398.1 coordinate 4,661,859, forward strand.
TCGGTTTAATCAGATTTCTTCTTAAATGGTTTTAAAAAGTGAACTTTTTCAAGGTCACCTTTCCACTGTGATGTACTTTCCTGCGGAATATGGAAAAGTTTGAGGTCATTTATGGATAGCTGAAGAGTTCTACTCTAAGATAAGCCATGTCGACCGTCCTTCCGCCTTAGAAATTACAGACAGTGGAATGATTTTCTAAAGGCGACTGTTATCGAGGTCATTCTTCAAACTTCGATTCAAGGAATTTTCCCTATAATATTCGTGCATGTTGAACCTATTTTTGGGTAGACGAAGACGAAACATATTTCGGGTCACTAGCCCTTCTGGCTTAGGAGTTACAGGCAGATATAGCAGTTATGGTTTTAGAAAGTGGACTTTTTCAAAGGTCACTTTTCAACTTTGATTTAGTTGGTTTTCCCGTGGAAAATGGGAAATTTTGAAGTCGTTTATGAAAAGCTGGAGAGTTCTTCTGTAAGATGAGCCATCTCGATATTCCTTTCGGCTAAGAAGTTACAAACAGTGGAATGATTTTCTAAAGACGACTGTTTTCGAGGTCACTGTTCAATCTTCGATTCACGGACTTTTCCGTGGAATATTTGTCCATACTTAGCTCATTTATGGATAGATGGGGAGTTCTACTATGAGACAAGATATATTTCAGGTCACTAGCCCTTCTAGCTTAGGAGTTACAGGCAGTTAAATGGTTTTAGAAAGTAGACTTTTTCAAGGTCACCTATTAACTTTCATTTGCTTAGTTTTCTCCTGAAATATGGACAGCTTTGAGGTCATTTTTGGAAAGCTGGAGATTTCTTCTATAGGGTGTTTTTTTTAGAGGTTTGTTTTTCGAATAGAGATAAAACTGGCATTTTGTGGTCAAATCTGGCAACTCTAATGTCATTTATGTTCAGTTTGGTTTGCGATTTCATCATGAACAGGTTGACAAAAGAACAACGCTTGCAAATCGTGCAAATTTATTTCGAAAATAATGGTTCAGTTCGCGAAGTTTACCGCAAGCTCCGTCCGTTTTATGGTCGACATAATCGTCCATCAGAGCAATTAATTCGGTTAACCATGGGTCGTTTTCGCACTACGTTTACTCTATGTGATAATACGCATCCGCAGAGACGTCGAACAGTGCGCACCGAAGAAACAATTGCCGCTGTAGAGCAAAATGTTGAAGAGGACCCGAATGAATCGATTCGCCACCGTGCACAGCAATTGGAGCTTTGTCCATCAACTTTATGGAAGATTTTGCGCAAAGATCTTGGCTTGCGACCTTACAAGATCCAGCTTGTGCAAGAATTAAAGCCGCGAGACCATGCAATGCGTCGTGATTTTGGTGTATGGGCCGAAAATGAGATTGATCTCGATGCTGATTTTCATCGCAAAATTTTGTTCAGTGATGAGGCTCATTTTTGGTTGAATGGCTACGTCAACAAGCAAAATTGCCGCATTTGGAGTGAAGAGAATCCACATGAGACCCTTGAGACGCCATTACATCCACAAAAACTGACTGTTTGGTGTGCTCTATGGGCTGGTGGAGTCATTGGGCCATACTTCTTCCGAAATAATGCTGGAGAGTCAGTTACCGTTAATGGAGACCGGTATAGAGCCATGATAACCGACTATTTTGTTCCCGAATTGGATGGCATGAATGTGGATGAGTTGTGGTTCCAACAAGACGGCGCTACATGCCACACAGCGCACGTCACAATCGATTTATTGAAGGAAACATTCGATGAGCGCATAATTTCGCGGAATGGACCTGTCAATTGGCCACCAAGATCGTGTGATTTGACACCATTGGATTATTTTCTTTGGGGATATGTGAAGTCGCTCGTCTACGCCAACAAACTAGAAACGTTAGGTACTTGGAAGCCAACATTCGTGGCGTTATTGCCGACATACGGCCCCAAATGCTCGAAAAAGTGGTTGAAAATTGGACCTGTAGAATTGGCTTTATTCGAGCCAGCCGCGGCAGCCACATGCCCGAAATCATATTTAAACATTAATGGCATAAAACTATCCTTCCAATAAAGCCAAATTGATGGACATTAAAACGATTTTCTTGTGTTTTATTTCAATTCGAAGTTCTATACCTCTAAAAAAAACACCCTATATAAAATGAGCCATATTTCAGTTCAGTGGAGTTACAGGCAGATGATTGATTTTTAAAAGTCGACTGTTTTCGAGGTAAGTTTTTAAACTTCGATTGATGGAGTTTTCCGTGGAATATTTGTTCATCCTAAGCCCATTTATGGATATATAAAGAGTTCTATTATTAACTATATTTCAGGTCACTAGCTCTTCTGTCTTAGTAATTAAACAAAACAACTGACGACTGAGCTATTTGACTCGACTGATTTGAATAGCTCAACTTTTTTCAAAGTTCAACTCAACTTTGATTGATTTAGGTTTTCCATGAAATAGTGATTTTATTTTTACTTTTTAATTTTATATATTTTATTTTTATTTTATTTGTACTGAAGATTCCATTTTAGACCATTTGTATGTTTATGTAGCTCACATTGCATTACCGGCCGGCGAAATTGAAGCTTTGGTCAGCAATCAGTTGAAAACTAATTAAGTTTATTTGTGCGCAAATTTGGGTGCGTTGCGCAGTAATTGCAAATATTTGCGGGTAACTTTTTGATCAACGCCAATTTAATTTGCTGCTGAAAATTGCAAAAACAATTAAAAAATTAAAATAAAACCATCTACAAAAATAAAGTGCAAAGTAACAAAACCAAAAAAAAACGGTGAAATAAAAGCGAAAACCTTTAACGAACTTGACCACAAATTGATTGCGCAATTATGCGCCAAATTAAAAACAAACAAACTCACACACACACGCACACACAAAAAACAGTCAAAAGTGCTACAAAACTGTATAAATTGAATAGTTGCAGAACCAAAAATACCAGAAATATAAAAAAAGGTCAAACAAACCGCTGCGTGCAAGGACGCACCCACACACACACACAAACGCATTCACTGGTCTAATCACTCGCGTTCACAATGAAATTGCAAATAAGCGCAACATTTTAGAGAAATTTTGTTTTGCATTTATTGTGTTGTTGTTGTGCTTGTCAGTGTAGAATTTAGTTGACGCTTTTGTTGCTGTTGGAGTTGTCTGCGCTGCCATTGTTTGTTTTTGCAATGGTTAAAAGTTGCATGAATGAGTGGGTGTGGTTGCATGTCGAATGTTTTTCCTGTTTTTGTTTCTAAAATTGGAAGCAAATTTTTGGCCAAAAACCATAATGCTGACGTCAGTTAAGAGCAAAAAATGTTCTGCTGTGTCGCTTTGGTGTCAGCCGCAGACTGATATAAATTGTAGCATAATTTTGGGCGGACGAGAGTATCATTATTAGGTCATCCCATTAGTAATTCAGTTACTTCCTATTGATCGTAATTTTAGATGTTTTATTTTAATGATATCAGATAATGTTGCTTCTTTGACATCGACATCAGTCAATGAGTTCAAACTGCATTTTAAGGTAAAAATTAAATTTTCATTTAGTAATTTAATTCTGATAGCGCCCCATAGACAAATCATTAAAACTATATTGCAAAAACAAAAAATAAATAAACATTTCAAAAACTGAAATTAGCAAAACACGCCAGAGAGCCAATTACACGGCCAACATCGCTTTGAATAACATTGCAGTGCGCCACATGAGCACCGCAACTTTTGGTCAATGCGCGGCGTAAAATCAAAAGTGAGCGCCGCATGGGAGTGGCCCGTCTGTGCAATTGCGCGCTAAACAAATACAATTAATTTCGGCACACTCACACACACACACACACACATACACCAACACACTACATGCCGCCCTGATTTCAGCGTTTTTGCGCTATTGCCACTTGTGGTTTGCTGTACGAGTATGTTGCTGCTGATTATTGCCAAATCGTTCTATTGGTAAATTGTTGTATTGTGTGCTGGAAAATTGCGCAATTTTTGCATTGCATAAATGTTGATTTAATTTGCGCACAGTTGCCCAGGTTAGCGTTAGTTTAACTGTCGATTTATGCTTTCGAGGCTTAACATATGAAATGCGTGCACTCTGAACTGTTTTGTAAAGTATGAAATACAAATTTAATTTGTATTGAAAAAGCAATTCAATGCAGAATTTTAAGAGTAAATAACAAGAAAATTTTGAATTTTCATATGTTTTTGATTAGCATTAATTAGTTTGACTCACGTTGGTTGTTGTGATTCGTTGGTTAATGGATTAGATCACAATTTAGAGAGTTGTGAATCATTAATCAATCATCAATCAATCATCAATCCATCATCAAATAATCATCAATTAACCATCAATAAATCACCAATAAATCACCAATTAATCATCAATCAATCATCGATCAATCATCAATCAATCATCAGTCAAACAGTAATTGATCATCAATCATCAATCAATCATCAGTCAAACATTAATCGATCATCAATCAATTATCAATCAATTATCAATCAATCATCAATTAATCATGAATTAATCATCAATTAGTCATCAATTAGTCATCAATTAAGCACCAATCAATCACCAATCAATTACCAATCATCATCAATCAATCGTCAATCAATCATTAATTAATCATCAATCAATCATCAATCAATTATCAATCAATCAATCAATTAATGTCAATTATGGAGATACAAATTAGTCTCTTACCGAAGCAAACCAGTTTGATTTTTTGATGAAGTTGAGAAGTTGGTCGAAACAATAGTTGGAGGTGGAAGAGGGAGTCCATGTCTCCCACAAAGCACAAACTACTGAAGCCTGTAGAGAACTTTTGCGGTAGGCCGTAACTCAATACCGTATCTCAATGAGATGTTATGTCTAGTCAAGTGGATAAGTAAGAAAGTAAGTCCAGATCTATGGTCAAATTGGATCAGATTGAAGTTTTGTTGAAACGATGTAGTTGCATGTTCGTATTAACAGTTGGATTGTATCAATTTGGCCTCTTGATGAAATGAAGTAGCTGAAATTTTGGACCTACATGCAAACGGATCATATAATTTTGTTCTTCTAATGAAACGATTCAGTTGAAATTTTGTATCATTTGATTCAACTAATTTCTGCCTTTTCTTAACCCATTTCGTACCTTTGATTCGTTAATGAATCATAGAAATTAGTAATGTTTGCAGTTTTTTTGTTACGATAAACTTGTGTAATCTAAAGTTTATGTTATTTGTATTATAATAAGATCTGTTGGCTGTTTAATAAATAATTTTCTGTCATGCTACGCCTTCCCTACTAAAGCTGGGTGGACATTGAAAAAACCTTATATATAACTTTTTTTTCTTAAATTCTTTAAAAATACTAAAAATAACCAGATTTGTACAAAAAAGACACAAAATGATTGGGAAAATGTCACACTAATTTTGTATTATAATCAGGGAAAGGATTTTGAAGACCTAAAAACCTATAAAAAAGGCAAAATAAAATAGCAAAAAAGGCACGGAAAGGCACTAAAAACTGCCAAAAAGGCAGAAAAAGGCACTAAAAACTGCCTAAAAAGGCAAAATAGGGCATTAAAAACTGTTAAAAAGGCAAAAACAGGCATTTAAAAATAACAAAAAAATACTAATAAATCTAAAAAAAGGGGAAACGGTATGTATTTTTTAATAATTTTATTTCATCTGACGTATGCAACATACAATATTTATACCTCGTTTTTTGTAAAAGAAAAGGAACATCAAGGTTTTCAAAGATAGTTTAAAAACTAAAACTAAGATATTTTAATTGAAATGTAGGCACATATTTTAAATTCATATTTTAACATCTCATATAAAAGCATAAAAGCCGTACTTGTATCACAAAAAAATAAATAAAACTTTTGCGCTAACCGAACTTTTTTAGTTTTGGCATGTTTTTTTTCTTTAAATTTTCCACTGCACAACAAAAAATAACAGCTTAAGAATGATCAAATCAATGTAAAAACATCGATAAGTTAACGAAATTGCAATGTTGCCACTTAATTTTTTTTTACTTTCAAGGTATTTTTGCGAAACAAAAGGGGGAAAATATTAAAAACGAAAGAAAAAATAAAAGGGCCCTCGACAAATCTTGAAAAAGGCATTTTGTGGCATTTATAGGTAAAATAGGCACTAAAAAAGGCATTTATGGGTGAAAAAGGCAAACTGCCTTTTTAAGGCAAAAAAGGCAAAATAAAAGTGATATATTTCTAATCAGGAGGACCTAATTCGTGCTCATTTTCAATCAGAAATGCTCTATCTAGCAGCAAACAAAAAAGGCAATTTCCACAAAATCCTTTCCCTGATTATAATTAATTAAAATTCATTTACATGGATCTGTTAATGCGCCGAATGCAAAAGGTTCAGTTTACAATAACTGAAAAGTCTATGACACAAGTTTTAGTTCTGCAACAGAGAATGACTTAAAGTGTTTAAAAACGCAAGAAGGACGCTCGAACTGCACTCTCGAATGCCTCGTGGTGCCCATGCACACACACACACACACACACACACACACACACATACACAACAGACAATTTGCGGGGCGGCGGCGACGTGTGTACCCAGAATACATTTATGCATATGGCAAATTGTTTATCCTCCATCAGCTGTCCAAGCAGCTCATGCAACGCATACAAGATGAGTCGAGCGGAGCTGCATTCGTTGCTCGGTGCTCGGCATGTAGTAGGAATTTTAACGACAAAATGCAGCAAATATGCAGTCGGAAAGTCTTCAAATGCCCCACAGCGTGTTGCTACACAGCGTGCTGCGGAGGCAGGGCAGGACAGGGCGGCAAAGTAGCCAACTGAGAAGGACAAGTTTTCATTGGGCAGCAAGAAAAAAGCAAACGCAAACGAAAAAGTCAAAGCGCATTTTCATGACCGAAATTGACGAGCAGTGGAGGGCGGCAGCGCAGCACAGCAGAATTCTTCGGAACATTTCACAAGTGGGAGTTTATTTGAAAATCTGCCGTAAGCCGAATTAAAAGCGGACAATGCAAGGCCGACGAGGCGCTGGCACACACACGTCGGCGGCTCGGAATTGCATTTCAACTGTGGCGCATAATTCAATTTGTCCGAGTCGGTTATTGCGAAAAGCTTGGCACAGCACACGGCAAAGGAAATGCCTGAATGAAAATATATTGAAAAATACTGCAGCCGGAATTCGGTGCTGCGGTTGTCTTGTGGCCAAATGTGGCAAATTTCGTTTCCACTGCCTCGCTTCGCTTCGTTTCGTTTCGGTTCGTTACGTTACGTTTTGCGTCTTGTGGTGCGGCTGCAAAGTGAGAGAGAGGAAGAAAATTAATTTACTCCATGGCAGCGGCTTTTTTGTTTTCATTGGCCACAAGAATCTTTTTTATTTTGCTCCAAAGTCATCAAATTCTAATTAGCCAAACGATGCTTTTTATTATTTCGCCTACAATTTTCGACTTTATTTAATTTTACTTTACAAATGTTGTTGTTGTTGTTGTTGCCGATTCGTTTTATTTGGCGCGCACATTTTACATAATTATTGTGTTTGTGTGGGTGATTTTGGAAAAAAAGGACTTTTGGCGGCTTTCGACTTCGTTGCCAACTTGTGTGTGGCTGTGTCTGTGTGTGTTATAACTTTTGAATATTGTTCTCGGCTGGTTTTGGGCGGCTCATTTGTGCTTAGGCAGTTGTTGTTGTAGCGTTTGCTGTGGTTGTTGTTGTGTGCTATGTGGCCGCGAACTGGCAGAACGCTTGGCTTTCACTCAAAATTTCGCTGCGCTATTTGGTGAAGGCCAGTGCCAAAAGAAACCAAAAAAGGAAAAACGAAAAAATACAAGAAAGAATTTGTGAAAAGCTTGTAATTAGATTTTGTACTCTAGCGCAGCGCCGAAATGAGATTTTCATGTGCGGTTGCCGAAAACAAAAAAAGTTCTGCTGAAAGCGGCCCAAAATCTTGCAACCATTGCAGTCAGTTTGTTTGCTGCAATGTTATTTTAATATATTAAAAATAAACGTGCAATGGGCCGGCCATTATTTTTGGAAATGTTTTTTGCTTGGCCGCCATTTAGTGTGTTTTTTTTATTGCTCAATGTTAACATTAGCAGCAATGGCTCACTTTTTCCAACAACCATCGAGCGACTCAGTAATACTGCTGAGTCTATTTGTGTGTGTGTGTGTGAGTGTGTTGAATACTGCACAGTGTATGCGTTTTGTTTTGTTTGTTTTGTTTTGCAGAAATGCGCATGAAAAGTCGGCCAAACGGCATTCACTGCACTTGCAGCACACATTTGCGGCGCATGCCGCACGCCACACTATGTCATTCTTCCCTGTTGTTACAATTGCAAGTAGCAGATGAAAGGCGTAAAGCGGAAGGCGCACCCAGTGGTAACAACTATTGCCAGCAACACGAGCATCCAGGACCACTACAGGCGCTGGCGACGCGCGCCTTCAAAGCGCGAAAACCGCACGCGCGCTTGCACTTGTAAACGCTAATTGAATGCGTGCTGCTGTGTCTGTGTGTGTGTGAGAGAGAATGTGTGTGAAAGCTAACGCTTTTGATGCACTGCGCCATGGCCGGCGTTGTGGTTGCTTGTCGCATGCCGACGCAACGTTTTCCGAGCGGCTTTAAAAAGCCGAAAACTTGTTGCTGTGCGCCATTAAATTTTTGGACAGACTATTAATTTTGAAAACTGTTAGTAGTAAATTAAGTATTAAGGTTCGGAAGTGGATTCTAGGATTAGAATAAACAAGTCGACGTTTGGAGGTTAGGTTGAATATTGCATAAGATTGAGACAACACGAAAGCTGGATTGAAAATTGTTTTGTGTTTTAATTCAATTTTTGGTTTTGGGAGCAGAATTTTTTCAATAGAAATTTACAATTAATTTTTACTATGAATGGAGTGAAAGGTGTTTTGGAACCACCAGCTCTGGACAATCTTGTTCAGCTTTTTTTGATTTTTTGATTTTTTGATTCACTTAAAAAAAATCTTAAATTAATTAATTAATTAATTAAAACAATTAACAAATAACAATTAATTAATTAATTAATGTCTACCTGGAGAAGTTGGAATTCTTATGTTTTAAAGGTTTAAATGAATCGAGCAGCTTTGCAATGCTTTAATGTATGGAAGACGTTTGCTTTGGAGTGCAGAACAATCACAGATTGTCATCACCAGGGAAAGGATTTTGTGCAAATTGCCTTTTTTGTTTGCTGCTAGATAGAGCATTTCTGATTGAAAATGAGCACGAATTAGGTCCTCCTGATTAGAAATATACCACTTTTGCCTTTTTTTTGCCTTAAAAAGGCAGTTTGCCTTTTCACCCATAAATGCCTTTTTTTAGTGCCTATTTTACCTATTAATGCCACAAAATGCCTTTTTCAATATTTGTCGAGCGCCTTTTTATTTTTCTTTCGTTTTTAATATTTTCCACCTTTTGTTTCGCAAAAATACCTTGAAACTAAACAAAAATTAAGTGGCAACATTGCAATTTCGTTAACTTATCGATGTTTTTACATTGATTTGATCATTCCTAAGCCGTTATTTTTTGTTGTGCAGTGGAAAATTTAAAGAAAAAACATGCCAAATCAAATAGTTCGGTTAGCGCAAAAATTTCCGCGCTGATAGCAGAGTTTGGTAGTGCTGAGAGAGGTGCTGAAATCCTTTCTTTTATTTATTTTTTTGTGATACAAGTACGGCTTTTATGCTTTTATATGAGAAGTTAAAATATGAATTTAAAATATGTGCCTACATTTCAATTAAAATATCTTAGTTTTAGTTTTTAAACTATCTTTGAAAACCTTGATGTTCCTTTTCTTTTACAAAAAACGAGGTATAAATATTGTATGTTGCATACGTCAGATGAAATAAAATTATTAAAAAATACATACCGTTTCCCCTTTTCTTTAGATTTTCTAGTATTTTTTCATATTTTTAAATGCCTGTTTTTGCCTATTTAACAGTTTTTAATGCCCTATTTTGCCTTTTTAGGCAGTTTTTAGTGCCTTTTTCTGCCTTTTTGGCAGTTTTTAGTGCCTTTCCGTGCCTTTTTTGCCATTTTATTTTGCCTTTTTTATAGGTTTTTAGGTCCTCAAAATCCTTTCCCTGGTCATCACAATCTTTACTTTAGATTGCCGATACTTTGATAGTCAGTTTGATGTTGCATAACGGTCCCATTTGCTAAGAAGCAGGTCATACAATGTCTTTTTAGGGCCTTAACAATTGCGTCAAATATAGTTTTTTGATAAGTATTGCAAAAGACCACATTTACATTAAATTATTTCTTTTATGTTAGTAACTGAATTAATTTAGTACATAAAAATAAGAAGAATTCAGTTGTAGCGGATTTTGTTCTATTAAGTCATAGATATCGTTTTAGACTTTGTTTTGACTTTGAAGCTCATAGAAATTAGCGAAGCCTGACAGGATTCTTGGCTTTCTTGCTCAGATTAATTTAGAAATGAATGAAGTGTGTCAATTGAAGTGTACATTTTGCCATCTCTGTATCAATTTATGTGATCTTTCATTGCTCGATATGCCAAAATATATTGGAAGTGGCTCTGGTTTACTGTGCTGAACTAATAATTTAAGATCACGGATTCAAATTTCGACTTAATCAACATAAAAAAAAATTGTATCTATTTGATCTATGAACTAATACCAGTTTGTATCAACACTTTACTTGCTATGGCTGTTAAAGGCAAAACAACATTTGCCTAATGTTTTTGAGAATTTCTCCAAAACTCTGGGATAAAGCAAAATTTTCGTTTTGACTTTTCAGATCGTAAAACTAAAACAAAAATCTACTTATTTCAGCAGTTGTCTTCTTAACAGACAGTGACAAAATTGAGAGTACTCAATGCCCATCAAAAGTGGCCAATTTGCCGTTTGAAATTGGTATACAAATTTGAGGTTAGGATATGCAGTCCTTAGGCCGAACTGCTTAATCCATTGATAACCAGAAGCGTAAGCAAGGATATGAAATGTTTTTATTACAAAAACATTTTACAAAAAGGTTAGTTGAAAAATATGGTTCGAAAACCTCAACAGTTTTCAAGTTATTCGTTCATTATGATGAGAATCAATGCTAGTTTTTTTTTGCCACCAGATGTGTTGCATACTACGGAATTTATAGTATACTTAGTCCTAATCGCTGTCTAAGTTTCAAAATAAATTCAAGAAAAAACTCTAAAGACATAAAGTTTCTCTCTGTCAATTATTTCTATCCAAATCGCATTGAACGAGTTAATGAAGTGCCAAAAAAAAACAATATTTCGCAGCTCTCACACATATTTCTCATTTAGGCTTTCAACTAAATATATTATTTATAAATTTTCAGGGACCATGTGAATGTCACTAAAAGCCCAAACACACAGCAATGCTAAAAGTGTGTGTAAAGCATCACAAAAAGCAGCAAACGAGGCGACAGAAACGGCCACGCTTTATGGCTGGGTGTCATTAACAAATTATAGTGTGTCCTTTTTTACGGCAATAAAAGAGCAACAACAGCAATAACACTAACCGAAAAAGGGCCTTTATGCTATTATTGTATGCGGCCCACAAGCCATTTACGCCGGCGAGCAATAACGACCACATCCTCGTGCAACAAACAGGAAACTCGCATTTACACTTGTCGGCTGTATTTTGCATTTTTCAGTTTTCAGTTTTTCAGTTTTTTTTGTTTTGGTTAAATGTTTAATGGGCATACGGAAAATTTAAAAATTCATGCAGTTGCAGTTTAATTTCACATGACAGCAATGAATTTTAGCATTTTTGCTCATGCGCTCGTATTTTACATTTTATATGCCACACGCACACACACACACATTTCCCGAGTGGCAGCTTGACAATGCCCCAGCGAGTGTTCGCACAACAGCCGCCCGCCAGATCTGCCCTGCTGTCGCGCCATTTTGCGGCAACACAGCGCACACAGCGACAGGATAAAAGTGTCCTTTTCACAGCAAATATGTGTGAACGAACGCGCCGACGAACACAGAAATCGAGCTGAGGCGAAATCTTACTCCCTTGATGCAAAAAAAAAACATATATACGAAAATGGGCCAAATCAGTGGAAACAGGGACATAGATAAAGTCGGTTGGGGAGAGACAAAAAATCGAAATAGCGCCAGTTGAAAAAGTGGAAATATTTCTTCTGCTATTTGGCTGGAAAAAATTGTGCTTTTTCGCCTGAAAGTGTGCTATGAAACTATGCATCATTTAAAAATTGCGCAAAAAATTAAAATATGAAAAACCATTTACAGAAAAAGAAAAAACCAAAGAGAATGGATTTGAAAACAACCAGCCTGAGTGCGATGCTGTCTGCTGCCTTGTGACAAAATCCAGCGACGACTGTTTGGAAAACAAACAATGCACATTTCGGCCATTACGCTGGTCGGTGGCTGGTGGCAGCTTGCATACTTTTTGGCAACAAAGTAGCCAACGACGATGTGTGGTGCGGCCATTCAACTCCACTCAACATTGTTGCCATTATTACGTTGTTGCCAAATGTGCTTAATTACGCCTAAAATTGCATTTCATTTCGTTTGATTGCATTGCGTCCGACTGAGGTCCTTTGCAGCAGACCGCAGACATGGAACGCGTGTTGCTCGCTACTAAATATTTGACATTTATTTATGCAAAAACAAATGTAGTACAAGTATAAAAAGATACACATTTATGGGTACATAAATACGTACAAATGTAAATGTTAATGTTGACAGCTGTTGACACATTATGTGTCAAAACAATAACAATTATGCTTAAATTTCGCTGCTGTCAGCCAGACGGCCAGACAGCCCGAGACCGGCCGGCTATGCGCGTTCGTCTGGCAACAAATAACAATTACAGTTATTTCGTAGCGTCACTATAGTGACAGTCAGTCAGTTAGTCAGTCAAGTGCCTGTTGGGTGGCACCGACACCGGGCTCGGCCACAAGTTTAGCAAACAAATGTCGGACTGTTTGCTTGCATGTTATAACAAAAGCAACAATTAATTCCATTTAATTTTCGTATGTCTTGCGGTTTTGTGTCTTGAGTTCATGTCTATGTGTGTGTGTGTGTGTTTGTATATATACAAAACATTTTTGTAGGAGTGACAGTAGTTGTAATGAAATTGCAGTTGTAAAGAATTTACACAGATTAAATTGAGAAAAGCATAAAGTGAGAGAGGACTATTGTAGGGGATTATAAATTATTATAAATTTCAGTAAATAGAAGCAGGAAATTTCTTAATAAATAAAGCCACCTGTTCTCAACTGCACTGAGCTGAAAAAACCATAAAATATAATGGAACAATGATGCCAGGATAAGTGGCAACTGATGTGGCAGAGGACCAGATTACATATATAAATGCATACATAAATAAATATCTGACATGACAGTCCGATCTAAAATTTAGATAGACAGATGACCGTCTTGAACGCATTATTGAGACCATGGGCCCACAGTGGTTTTCTTTATAGTCGCTATGAGATTTTTGTTTGTCCCTTTTCGTGTTCGCTAGACAGATTGTAGAAAGTACTGTCCCATAAATCAGAAGCGTGTTCCTCCTAACTAGACATTTGGACATTTTCTGCACATTTCGATATTTCTTTGCAATATTCGGTACTGGTCCTTGTAAAGTAGTCTCAGCTGCCTGGTTTGGTGACCAGTGCAGTGTTCAAATAAGATTTCTACAGCCATTCCCATAGAGGATAAAGTTTTTTTTAATATACTTTGGTTGATCGAGTGAAAAACCTGTTCTGGTGTTGTCTTTTTGATCTGATTTCTTTTCTAGTCTGGTCTCTATTTGATCGCGTTTTGGTTCAATTTATATATTCAGTTCTGGCCAAATGAGTGTTGTCTCAAGTGATCTGTCGATCCCACCTCTAATCCCTTCCTTTCCTTGTCCTTTTGTACTCATGTTTCCCGTTCTCCATGTCTCCGTTTTCATGTAAACTGTCTTCTTCGAAATCTGTCTTACTGTGTTGCATGTTTGTGCTGGTCTCTGCTCTGATCTGGCTGTTCCTGTTCCGTCGCGTGTTTACTCTTTTTAAATATTTAAGGTCTTTGTCTCAATTTTCATTTGAAGTGTGGAATTCTCCCACATTTCCCACATACAAACTTTACCCCGTCAGATTTTAATTTTCAAAAAAGTAAAAAACACGTATCGATTTATTTTACATGTAAAGAACTTTCATCAAGTTTGAAACCAAAAACTTAAAAATATCCTGTTTCCCCATATAAGTTTTTAATACTTTAGTTACTCCGTCAGTTTTTGGTTAAAAAAAATACACATGTTTAATTATTTTTCATTTGAAGTGTTTTCACTAATTTTGAGGTCAGTACGCGCATTGATTTATGTTTTTTATAGACTTCTCATATACAAACCTTAACTCATTATTGACCCCGTCAAATATTGATTTTCAAAAAAGTGAAAAACATGTGTCTGATTAGTTTACATGTTCAGAACTTTCAACAAGTTTGAAACCAAATAACTTAAAAAAACCTGTTTCCCATACAAGTTTATAATACTTTAGTTACTCCGTCAGTTTTTGGTTAAAAAAAAAAAATGAACATGTTAATTATTTTTCATTTGAAGTGTATTCAGTAAGTTTGAGATCAAAAGGCACATAAAATCACGTTTCTCCACATATAAACTTAACCTATGTTTTGCTTTTTAGACCCCGAACTTCAAAAACCCCATCTTAGCGGGGCTTTATTTCATTAGTCAGTCAGAACAAAAAATTGTATGTTTATAGATTATTCACTTCCTTGAACTTTTCAATCTGGTGCATAAAACTTACTATCTTTTAAATTTCAAACTAGTAATCAATTACAAACTTTAACGTCTTTAATCTAATGTATCATTCACATCCTTGAAAGGTTCAGTCTAAACTTTATCATTCACTGCTCAAAATGGTCCAATTCAAGCAATCCTCCAATGAATACTTAGACATAAAAATAATGTAAAATAGAAAGTGGCATTTGGCACATGATTTGCTTTGTGTTTTTTTCAGCAATAATTCGCAAAGCCTAATGCAGCTTAATTCAACAAGTTTAGAACTTATTGCAGAGAAAATTCTCACGATTTCTGCCACATTAATGAAATTTACGTCAACAAAACGTGTCTACTTGTAATAAAACTGCATTGTGTGTTTGTACATTCGTCCAAAAATCGCTAAAGTGCACTTAATTGTCACCGCACTTGTGAGCCTCATAAATCAGATTGTCTGCACGTGGCCGAAAATCAACTCACGATCTGCAGATTATTTTCCTCCAATTTTCAGCTCTTTTGCACATTTATTTTCCAATGCATATCAACGTTACCTGATGTAATTTTTTTCTGACAAAAATCTCACGCACACGCACACACCTTGAAACCAATTTCAAATCAAAATGTACTCAACTGTTTAATACGCCGCTGCTCAAAATTCAATGCGCAGTGCAGGTTTTCCGCTTTATTATTTTCGCATTTAAAACGCCCGCACTCACACACACACATACACTCGCGCAGCGACGCAAGGAGGCCATGGCACGCATCGACACGCATTCGTACGAGTTCTCGTGTGTGGGTGTGTTGGTGTACAGGCTGTGCGTGCGTGCTGTCGAGCCCACGGCAATAGCAACAATAATGACGATGTCGTCAAATGTAAATAGAGCAAATTCATATTTGAAAAATTATGCAGCAAATACACACACGCACACGCATACAAGCGGCCTATAATAAAGTAAAATATTATCAAATGGGTGGAAAAATAGAAATGAGCCCGAGCGGGGAAGAAAGCTAAATGAGTGGCAAATAGAAATGAAAATGCTACAAAGTCACTGATTTCGTAGCTGCTGTCGCGGCCGTATTGCCGTACGCGACGTGACACGTGACACGCATACGAATGTCGCACAAAATGGCGCGCAACACGCTAATTTAGTTGGGCCGGCACAGGGCAGCGGCCAAAGCGCTGAAATGTTTGCCTAAATAAAAAATGAGCCAATGTTGCGGCAGCGATGACGGTGGCGGCAGCTGTTGCCATTGCTGCTGTTGCTGATGATGTTGTTGCTGATGACAATGTTGATGACGTTGATGAGGGCAATCATGAAGCCAATGTAATATGCATGTCTGTGTGTGTGTGGGTGTGAGGAAAACATAACCAACATTAGCCAGCGGATCTGCAGGATTTGTTTGAACGCATTTATGTAGGTGAGATTGAGTGGCAAAAATGCTGATGACGCAATGACAAAAGTGTCGCATCAGTGTCGGTCAGACAATAATAAGCCAGACTTTGTGTGGGTGTGTTGGTGCATTATTTGTGCCCAATCACGTTTGTGATACTTGGAACTGGCATATTTATGATTTGTTTCGCCGCTTGCTGCGGATTATTTGGACTACTGTGTGGCTTATTTAATATTTTCATATATTTATTAATTTTTTTAGTTTCTGAAAATGCATGATTTAGTTTTGCTACCTCTATATACAAATTTGATTTTTTCAATTTTTAAATTTTATTTTAAAATTCTGAAATTTGTTCTGAAATTTGTTTCCAAGTTATTCTTGCATACTCATAAGAAGCATTTGTGACTACTGTGTGGCTTATTTAATATTTTTATATATTTATTAATTTTTTTAGTTTCTGAAAATTTATGATTCAGTTTGGCTACCTCTATATACAATTTTGATTTTTTAAATTTTTAAATTTGATTTTAAAATTCTGAAATTTGTTCCACAAATGTTTCCAAGTTATTCTTGCATACTCATAAAAAGCATTTGTGCGCTGTCCTTGTGTCCGTCTCAGTGCAGTCCCCCTGTTTCAACACCTGCCCCCCGGCCCTATGCCGCAAAGCTGCCGAGCGCTAATGCAACTTTGCTGTCGCTGCTTTCTGGTCGCTTCGTTTCTATTCATTTTTATGGAATTTAAATTTTCATAAATTCATTTGCGGCGTCACCAAAACATTTTTGTTCGCCCTTTTAGTTTCTTCTGTTCCCTTCAACGTTACTTTCGTTTTTGCTTCACACTGCAGCTGTCCTGTGGTAAATGCGAGCATGTCCTGTCCGCGCCATGAAATATTCCAGCCAACGTTCGTTTGTCCATTTGCACGCGTATTTTGTTGTTGTGCATGTTTTTTGTATTTTCTTTATTTGCTGCGTGTTTTCGTTGCCTTGGTCGCGCTGTGTTTAATTTGGTCCAGTGCCTTTCGGTCCTTATGGCCAATGTTTGACATGCTGCACAATTGTGGCCCGCACTGGCGCTGACTCCGTCGTTTGCACTCATCGCCCATCGCTCAGCATTGCGCTACGAGCGACCAACGTTTGTTTATGGCAGCGCGCGCGCTCTGCCAGCTTTCTTCGTTTGTTTTTCGGCTCGTCCGTCTGTTTGTCTTTTTGTCTGTCTGTCTGTCTGTCTGTTTGTCTGTCATGTTTGTACTGCAGCGAAGTGGATTTTTACGTAACAAGTTGACATATTTGCTCAATTTGAATTGTCAAGTGATTTTTTTATGAGCGCGCGCAAGGACTCTCTCGGATTTACTCACACGGTAATGTATGATTGTAGTCATCGTTGTTGTTGTTGTTTGTGCTATTGCGTTTTTTATGCGATTTCAGCGCCGCTGTGAGACCGGGCTGAGGTAAGCCACGAGGATGAGCCCCTACAGCTCGCCACTTGAACTGAATTGCTTGGCATTTTGTTGCTGTATGACTCTGTCTGTGTGTGCGTGTGTGCGTGTGTACCTTTAAGACATTCGGCTCATTGACAGTCATATCGAGACGTGTGACTGGTTTTTTTGCTATTGAGCAGCAATTTACATTTTCATGCGCGCTCCTGTTTGGTATTTATCTTTTAATTTTATGCGAAAATATTTCCCGCGGACCCAAAGCCGAAGAATTTTGTAAAACCGTTGAGCGCACACAGACGACGACAGGCGAGTGTAAGCAAAGACGAAAGCGCAGACAAAAGATTCGGCCACATTAAACTGCCAAGTGACGCATACAAAAACCCTACAAGCATTCACTCACACACACACGCACACTAGGAAAATGCTAGGTATGTGTGTTTATGTGTGGCTTCATGCTGTTAACACACATTCACGCACGTACGCGCCGCTTCTTGGTTGGCAGCTGCGCATAAAAAGACGGTAAGTGCCACTGTCAGATCGCATGACAGGTCCGGACGGGGAGGGGATGGGTCGAAGGGCACAGTGCAGCAGTTGTGTGGGCAACACATGCGACTGATTGTCATTTAAGTTCGAGCAGCATTTGATGGAAGACACTTGATGCCAAAGGTGCGGACGACGGTGTCGGTGGCGGCAGATTGTGTGTGTGTGTGTGTGTGTGTGTGTGGCTAGTGGTAGTGTCAGTGTTGAGTGGGGACGGGCGGAACTATAAGTATAGCTTACAGGAAACACATCATTATGGGCAACAAAGTGTGAAATGTGCGGCGGCAAAATTATCACAATAATAAAAAATTCATTTCAGTCTTCAGGCTATGTGTTCGATGACGAGCGGAGAAGGGTACGTAGAAAGCGGGCATCAAAAAGTGAAAACTGACTTTTAGCACCGACTTTGACGTGCTGCTTTTGTGCTTATTTAATAATGTTTTGGTCGTGGAAAATATGTTAAGACATCTCAGTCAAGTCAATGTGGCTTTATGTCTTTATTTAGATAATTTTATGGAAAAAGTTTTCTTAGAAATTGTAAGGGTAGAATGAATATATTTACATATATGGATTTTTTCTATTAACTTTGAAAATGAAGAGCAGAAAGAATGGAGAGAAGGAAAGGACTAAGAATTAAGGACAGCACTCAGTTAACCAGTCAGATTTAGTAAGGTTTCCCGAGGATATCGAGGACTTTGAGATTATTTTTGGAGAGTTCAAGGTTGCTACTATATGGTAAGTTTTTTCAGGTCGTAAGCGTTTATAGTTAGGGAGTTATGGGTTGTTGAACGATTGATTAATGCCGACTTTTTTCAAAGACAGCCTACAACTTTAGTGAAATTGAGTTTTCCGTGGGATGTTGATGACTTTGAGTCCACCTTTGGAAAGCTAGAAACTTCTTTTACTATAACAGATAAGCCATATTTCTTCTCTTCACTCTTCTGGTGTAGGAGTTACAGATCGTTGGATCTTTATAGTGCTGGATAGTTGTACTGCATGGTGAGTTTTTTAAAGTTCATAAACACTTCTAGTTTAGGAGTAACAGGCACAGTTGACAGTAACAGTTGAATGATTAAAAACAGGTCGATCTTTTTCAAAGACAGTCCACAACTTAGATTTAATACAATTTTTTGTGGGATGTTACCGGCTTTGAGATCATCCTTGGAAAGCTAGAAGCTTCTAAGTAATTTTTCTCCTCTTCGCTCTTCTGGGGTAGGAGTCACAAATCACTGAATCTTTGGAGTCCTGGAGAGTTGTACTACATGGTGGTGCTTTTTTCAGTTTACTGTTTCTTCTAGTTTAAGAGTAACCGGCAGTTGAATGATGAAAAACAGATAGAAATTTTCAACTTCAATTCAATCGAATTTTTCGTGGGTTGCCACCGGCTTTGAGATCATCCTTGGAAAGCTATGAGCTTTTATTACTAGATAAGCCATATTTTGCTACCTCTTTTGGTATAGAATTGACAGACTTTGAGCCGTTCTCTGGAAAACTGGAGGTTGATACTGCATGCCGGTTCTTTTTTCAGGTCGCTAGCTCTTTTGGTTTAGGAGTTAAACAGTTAGACAGTTGAACAATTTAAAAACATTTCAACTTTTTTTTAAGTCGCAGTCAACTCCCATATACTTTGATTTATCAGGGGATATCGGCAACAATGATTCCTGTTGTTCGAAGAATGGAAAGTACTACTACAAGTTGTATCATATTTCGAATAGCTAGTTCTTTTGGTTTAGGAGTTATAGACAGTTAAATGATTTTAAAAGATGGTCTTTTTCAAAGTCAGGATTTAACTTTGATTTAATCGAGTTTTCATTGAGACCTCAACAGCTTTGAAATGCCATTTTGTTAAGCTGAGAAATTCTACCATAAGATGAGTCACTATTCAGGTAGCTAACTATTCTTCATTTTAGGAGTAGCACGCAGTTCGAACGATATTTGATATGCCGACCATTCACGTTTTAATTTCTATTTACTAGGATTTTTCCGTGGAATTTCAGCGATTTTCACTTTATACTCAAAAAGCTATCACAATGTGAACCATCACTCATGCAACTAACTCTTCTGGTTTAAAAGTAGAAGACAGTTTTGTAAAAGTCATCTTTTTCCAAAATTGTTTTTCAATTTGAATTTATTCCAGAATTCCGTGGTGTGGCGTACATTTTGGGCTCAATCTAGGGTTACTAATTTGTCTGATTTTGGCGTTTTTCAGTTATCTAATTTTACTTTCAGTTCCCTCAGCTTAATGTAGTGTTTTGTTTGAAATCAGATGAAAACTTTGATTAACTTTTTTTGCAAGTAGATAAAATCATTTGACTTGTGTTGCTGTAATTGAAACATTTGCCCCGAAATGAGCCACAAGCGATACGTGTTCAATTAAATTCCAACTGTTTGTTGTCCTAACTTACCATTAAACATTTACAATAGCAAGAAAGTAGGAGGGAAAAAACAACAGACCGGAAAAGATTATTAATGGCCGGAATTCGATTACATTTGTGACTGTTTGGTGCACTTCTGTGTGTGTGTGACTTGAGCCTCCACAAAAACAACAATGCAGAATATGAGGAAAAGCAAAGTAGAGTCCAGGCGCCACTCATACGAGCGCCACATAAAGTCCGCCGAAACAGGCAACTGTGAGGCTGTGAAGTGGCGAAATGGCGAAATGGCCAAACTGCCAGCACTCGCAGCTATACGATTTCGCACAATTTACGACATACGGTCGCTGACACGTACTGGCAAAAAAAAAGCGCGCTGCAGCTGCACACACACACATGTGTGACGTGGGCGTGTAGTCAGCGGGTCGATTGGGTCACATACGCAGCTCCGCAGCTGGCAGTGACGGCCGCGCGTAAACGTGATCGCTGACCATTCGGGTAGCGTGTAATCACGTTTGTGCAAAGGCTGCGTGCACCATTAGGATGGCGGGGGGAGGGGAGGGGGAGGGGGCGGATGGTTGGCGCTGATTTGCGCTCTGGACTGAGATATTGATTGGTTATAGCATTGCTGCGTTGAAATCAGATTATTTGTTACGTTTTGCTATTTGCCATTTCATTTATTAAATTTATGTGTGTTTTTTTTTGAGTTATTCCTCGCTTGTCTGGCATGAAAATATAGAAATGACGGAGTGAGAAATAATAAGCGCTGTCGTTGAAAATTTCTATGAAAAAAGTATTTCTGTTGTAAGCATATTGGTGGATTCTTTTCAATGTTGACAGTAAAGCCCACTGTGCGTTATTATAAAAGTGAATATATTCTTCAATTGGAGAAAAAGAATAAAATTCATTTTTTTTCAATTAACTTCCTTTGCTTCGTTTAGTTTGTCTTTTTGTGTATATAGATGTCTATGTATTCTATATAAATATATACTTATATACCTTTTTGTTTTTGTCTCAACCCATACCTACACTCCCCATTGACGTTCTTGTGTTGCATTTTTTTCTTGCCTCTTTAATATGCGGCAATGTCGAAATGAACGACCGTCATGTCCAACGAAAAAATGCCAAAATTCCAAAAATCGCCAAAGGCTGCCAGTAGCAGAAGAAACGTACGTAACTTTATGCTGTGCACGATTTTTCATTTATATATTTTCGTGTGTTGTTGGCATGTGAAAACCAAGAAATCACATTGAAAATTTAAGGTTAGCTGCATTTACGTTGGGGGTAATTTAGCGCAAATCAGGTGAAGGCTGAGCTATTAAACTTTTTGCGGCGAGTCAAAGCGAAGCACAGCAGAGTTCACTGCGGTATGCGGCGCGACACAGATATGGGAATTAGTGATGCCGAGATGCGCTGTTGGCTGGGTGAAGGTTTGCAGTTGGCGCTTCAAAATGGCGGCATATTGCATTTTGATGTGCCGCTGTCTTCTGTTTCGGATGCGGTACAAAAAGTAGATATATATTGTACAATAAATATCATAAGAACACGGGAAAGAAAATCAAGAAGATTCAGATAGTTTTGTGTAAAATGTTAGGTTAGGTTAGGTTAGGTTAGGGTGGCAGCTTAGCTCTGGTTCTGGATGCCTTGTGTTGCCACACAGCGTAAGTAAGACCCTATAGCGGCGAAGAGAAGAAGATTCTAAATAATTTTTTCTGCCACTGTTCGACTCTCTCCAGATGCTTGTGAGAAGTGGACTTTGGATTTTCCCTTCTTTAATGACTTTGATGACCTCAAATAAGTCAACAGTAGAAAGTAGTTGAGGCTCATCTTTGAGCCTAAGTCAGCTTCTCACAGACTTTCAGAATTTCTATTCCTTTTTCATTTGTGTTTTTTTGATTTGGTTTTAACCCAACTTAACCTCTCTCTGAGCTTCTAAAAGTTATAGAGCGCTTTATGGCACCTGACAAATATTTTTAAAGGGGCACTGGCCCCCAACAAGTGACTTCATGGTCGCCTGATTGTCTTTAAAATTTCAGGTAGTCGGAGATGCTATAACACCGTGCGACAGTATTTTTCATACTGAAAGTTGAGATCAAACATAGTAATACTGCGTACTCAGTTTTTAATTTCTACGCCCTGTGCCCTTTTTAAAGGACTTAAAAATTTTGAAGGGGATAAAAATTAAAAAAATATGAAAAATACTTCACCTCGTTAGAATATGGCGATATGAATATCAAATGAAAGAGGAAAGGCTCCAGAATTTAAATAAAATTGATTTTTGGTCTATTTGTAAAAAAAGGATATGAAAAAGGTCCTTTGAAAATTTTAATCCTTTATATCCTTGAAAATGTATACAGAATTTTCTTGAAAAATAAGTATGTTAAAACCCAAAATCTCCTTGATCACGTGTCAAAATTTGATTACTCTAAGTTTATTGGCTCGAAAGTTATTAAAAAAAGGCGGAAGCTGCAATTCTAATGAAGTAAAAAAATTATAATTTATTTATTTACCCAATTTTTACCCATTTTAGTAACTATTAGTATCTTTAATAACTTTAGTAATTATAATAAAAGACACTCAGTGATCAATAAGTCGTGATGCTAAGCGATTTTCTGACGCCACAAACGAAACCACTGGTTGCCCTATAACAGAATTTCAAGGCGTCGAAGAACAAAATGTGCCAAAGTTAGAGTGAAAACTGCATAATCAATGTTCAGAGGAGCTTTTTATGGTCTGTCCAAGGATTCTAGAGTGACCTGTGTAAGTCGTAGTACACATTTTGATGGCATTTAAGCGAACAACAACCATCAGCTCGCACTGTCTGGTTAGAAGATCTTATAAAGTAAAATAGTTTATTAGCATTTTGTTCATTTAAAGTTTGAAACAAATTGTTAAACTTTGTTTTCCATATTTGTTTAAATCTTTATTTAATTGATCAACAAATTGATTTTCATGTTCATGAATTCTTCCTTCAAAACTCTGTTTTCTAAACTTTCATTCATTCCTCTGAATTCAACGCAATGATTTGCATTAATAAGCGTATTCTTAAAAAACCATTGAGCCTAAATATATACTTCACATTCCCACATCAAACCCATAGCACAGCCGACCTAAGCTAAAGAAAAAATTGTGATCACGTGCCACACTAATCAAGTAACACTTATTCATAAGTCCATCGACTTAATTCCATTGTTGAGCGCTGCTATTCATCACATTCGGTCGCTGTACGTCGTTTGTTGTCGATGCAGGTGGTCGATGCGGGAAAATTGAAATTTTTATGGGATTTATATAAATTATGCCAACTAATCTCAACAAATCTACGCTCACATAAACCCATCAAAATGTGTTCACGCCTCGCACTTTGGTCCGCAGTTTGCACTCCAACCGTAGCAATCAATTTTCATTAAAATCGTGCAATGTCTCCGAGTGCTGTCGGCTGCTAAAAAGTTGCCGAAAATTGCTTTCCATTGGCGGGGGCCTCATGAATATGCATGAGGCGGGCATTTGAATAAACTTAATAAAGTCATCGCCAAAATGGCGCACAATAACATTGAGTTAATTTGATTCCAGGCGCAATGTCGGCGGAACGAGGCAAAGCTGGCAGCGACAGCAAGCGGCGCAGCGTTTAATAATAGCAAAAATAAGCTCGGTTGCCTAAAATTATGCAATATAAACATATATATGTACGTGTGGAAGTGGCGAGCGACGTTCTTTTCACTAAGTCGAAATTGAATTGGGCGAAAAGTGGGGAGTGTGCTGAGCTACGGCTGAGCGCGCAAAATGGCAAATTAATCGCTTTAAGCATTACGCGTTGCCATTCGCCGATTACGCAAGAAATTGAGAACAAAAACAAAAAAACAATGGCGCACTGCTGACGCAGGCAGCAAACGGTGTGAAAGGTGGTGAGCGTAAGCGCATTAACTGCCAGGAAGCCGCGTGTGCTGACAATCGATGCACAATGGAATCACCAAATAAAAAAAACAAGAAAAATCTGAAAGAATCATAAAAACCATAAAAAGTCATAGAGAAATCATGAGCAAGTAGCAAAATCTAATAAAAAAGAATGTGGAGGCATGAAACGAGCGAACAAACAGTGGCAATGTGCGAGGCGCAATGGCACGAAAAAAACAAAAAAAAACAAAAAAACAAACAAACGATGTAATTAAACAACTAATGAGCGCCGAGTGAAACCAAAGGCAAACGCGAAAACGAAGAAATAAAAACAAAAATCTGGGCAGTTGGGCAAAACGTGGTGAGCGCTAAAAGCGGCATTAATTTCGAAATTAGCCAGCACATTGCCGTGGGATTTGTGTGTGTCTATGTATGTATGTGTGTGTGTGTTTGGGGCCCTTAACAAGGCGGCCCTAACAGCACAAAAGAAAGCGAAATGAAAAGCAAAAAGCGAGAGTGAGCGAACATTAGAACGTAAAGCGGAAATAAAAACCGCAAACAATGGACGCGTGCTAACAACAACAACAACTACTACAACAGCAACAGTGGAAATGAATGAGGAGCGCGCCAAAGTCGACCGCCGCAGTCTGTCTCAACCGTCTCGCTGGCGAGTTGTCAGCCAGTCTATTTGTCTGCCGAAGCGACCGACTGTTCGGGCGCGGTCATTGTTGTTTGTATGACCGATTGTTGCCGCTGTCAGTTGGTGAGTCGTTCTAATTAAAAGTGGCGCGTTCGCCACTAGTTTTACGGCCGCAAATTGCGCGCTGCGATTTGCCAAACGAAGCATAAAAGTCACACACACACACACACACATCACGCGCACATGAAATTCTGAGCGCTGAGGCCGCGTGAAGGCGTTAGGCGCGTTTGATGAAAGTGTTCAAGGGCTGTGCATTTGTGTGTGTGTGTGTGTGTGTGTTAGTTAGTTATGCGCATATGTGTGCTGGGGCATGTGTGTGTGTGTGTGTTTGACTGAAGCAAACTAAATTTCTTGCGCTTCCTTCACTGTTTGCAGTTTAGCTTTCGTTTTCCTATTTCATGCTCCCTCCTCTCCTTTCTCCCTTTCACAGCTGCAGCGTTGCTTGGCATTAGCCTCAACTCAATCTCCATCTTCGCTATGCGCCACACCGCATCGCACCTTTTATTATCCTGCGCGCCTATTATGATTACGTGCCGCACATCAAAGTTTTCGCTTTGCTTTCTTGCGGTTTTATTCTCCCCGCGCTTTTCTTTCATTTTTAATTCATCGCCTCGCTTTATGCGCTGCAATTTTCATTTAATTAGGAAATTTTGCGCTTTGCCCTTCGTGCACGTTCGCTTTCCACTGGGTTGTTGTTGTTATTCTTTTTTTAATTTTCCATGTTTGCAATGAAAATATTTGCGCCAGCATGATTTCGTTGCTAATTAGCTTCGACTGTAAAAATTAAAATTTCCAACTGAACTGCGCATTAATTCATTCGTTGCCATTTATAGAAAAAAAAAACAACTTTGAAGATTTTTACAAATTCCATTTAGGCTCTCGAAACCTCAATAAATCTCAATTAGACTAAAAATGGCTTAGGTTGGTAACATGTAAATTTTTTTATAATTCCAGGAATTAAATTTCGTTTTGGTCTTTAAAATAGTTCAGAGTTGTAAAAGTGTTTTGAAATAAAAATTCAAAGTTGCAACTCAGCGAAACACTGCGCATTAATTCATTCAATATAGAAAAAAAAATAACTTTGAAAAATTTTAAAAATTCCATTCAGGCCCTCGAAACCTTAATAAACCTCAATTAGACTAAAAATGGCTTAGGTTGGTAACATGTAATATTTTCCATAATTCCAGGAATTAAATTTCGATTTGGTCTTAGAATAATTTGAAGTTTTAAAAGTGCTTTCAAATAAAAATTCAAAGTTGCAATTCAGCGAAACACATTTAAGCTGATGCTGAGTGTGGTTGAAATTGCTTGATGGTTTGAAACCTTACTAATCTGGTGGGTAAAACTTTCGCTATTTTGTTGCCATATGGCAACATGCTACTTTGTGAACGTCTGCATCCTTATGGTTCCAAGAATACATTTTTTTGTTGGTCTTTAGAATAGTTTGAAGTTTTAGGAAAAATACGAAATTAATAAACTGAATATTAAAATTTAAAGAAGAGAAGTATACACGTTTTTTTAATGGTATATCTGGACATAGTAAAGGAAGAAGGAGCAGAAAAAATTTGAGAACTTTTTAATTTGACGTTTTCTTTCAATTTAGATACATTTTGTTTTTAAATTTTGGCTGAAGTAAATGAAGAAATATTTAAACTTTCGTTATGCGTAAAAAGTTTTATGTTTAAGTAATTATTACAGCCACAACGATGTGATTGCTCTCATAGAAAAACACTCTAAAATACAGGGTCCGAGTATAAAAATTAAAAAATTTCTTATGGAATATTGCTAATATAACCACATAGAAGCCTAAGACGCAAAATTAAATTTTTAACTTTCCCCAGTAAAAACTTGTAGCGAAAGGGTTAAGCTGATGCTGAGTGTTGTTGAAATTGCTTAATGGTTTGGAACCTTACTAATCTGGTGGTAGGATGCGCCATTTGGCCACCTGTCCGACTATAGTTTTGTGTTAGCGCAGACTTTAAATATTCTTGAGACTTGAACTAATTTCAAAAATTGGCTTTCATTCTCACGTTCCGCATCCCAAAGCACCATTGGGGCTAATCTTTGCCAGTGCAGCTGGATAATAAATTGATTTCTTGCAATATCACGTCGACTAATCAAAGCTAGTTAGCTCACTAAATTGAGCTGTCGCAACATTTTCCTATTTTTTGCGCGCTCATCCAGCGCTTCTGCCGTGCAGCAGCAGCAGCAGTCGGCAAGTGCCTTTTCTGCGAGCCATTAGTACAAGTTTTCATGGCACTTGCATTTCCAGAGGCGTGCTAACGACTACAGCAGCAACAACAACAACATCAACAATAGTTGTTGGGTGGCGAACTGAACTGCGCGCCGCACTACAATTCCCACTTTGTGCGTCTAGTAGTAAATTATAAGCATAAATCACGTTACAAGTGACACTTTTGCTTTTCACGCTGCGCGCAACAGTGCAGCGCCGCCCACCGCAGCTGCAGCGGCGTGCAGACAGCGGCCCAAGACGCTGCTGCGACCGCTGCCTGGGCCACTTTGCGGCTGGCTTCAAGTGCGGTTGCACGCTGGCAACTCGCATTGCTTTATCTTTCGTGCGAATCTTTCGCGTTGCGTGCGTTCGGGTGATTTTCGCTTGGCCGTGACAGTGGCAAGACTGTCTCCGAGCACTACTGGGCGTGTCAGGGAGGGCCGTTTGCAATTTATTTGCATTTTTTGATGCCTCTATTTTCGCGTTTGCTGCATTGCAATTCGGCTGCCGCGCTACTCAAGACCAAAGTTTATGTGGAGGTGAAATACTTGGCAAAAGTTACAAAAGATTCAAGATGTGTGTAGGTGTGTGTGTGAAAGTTGCCTAAGAAAATGTAAATGAAAGCTGAGACGCGACGTTGCAGCGCTCGCAACTACATAGTTGACACGGCCAAAGTTCGCCACTAAATAAACGCAGCAATTATTTGCGCAAGTCTAGGTTTGAGTGCAGACATGTACGTGGGTATGTGTGTTCATATGTGTTGGTGCGTATTTAGCATTTAAGGCATTTGAAATGTTGAATTATTATTAATGCTCAAGTGTTTTCATATTTTCCACTTCGTTAACACAATATTTACGAGTAAGTACTGCACTGTGCAACATACAAACCGAAACAACAACAACAACCACAACAAGCCGGAAAATGCGCAAAAATTCACACACGTTTGTGCTTTGAAGATCAGCTTCAGCTTCAGCTTCCCTTCTCCATCTCCGTGTTTGTCATACGTTCGTCTCGTTGTTGTTGTCGCGTTCATGTCTCATCTCCACATTCACACTTACATCGTTTGCTCCTTTTCAGCCATTTCTGCTTTATTATTTCCGTCGTCTTCACCTTTCGCCTGCATGAATTTATGCGCAATAATGCGCCCATGTCAGCTGGTGCAAAAGCACAAAATGTGAATAAAAAACTGCGCCCAAAATACAAAAAAGAATACAAACATAGAAATGCCAAAAAGGAGAATCCAAAAAAGACGGAAAAGCAAACGGACGCGCGCAATAACAGCGAAGAAAGCGTTGCGCTGTGGTTTCACTTTGGATGCTTGCAAAATGGAAGCATTCCTGGCTGCTGCTGCTTGTCGATTCAGCTTTCGGCGGCTGCGGCGTGTCGTGTCGTGTGGCAAGTGCGGCAAAGGTGTCGAAAGACATAAATACAGCGCCTAAGCACTCGAAGGCAGCGTCGCGTACACTCATGTGGCGTGCCTGTTTGTGGGCATGTGTGTGTATATGTGTGTGTGTGTGAGTGTTTGCTTGAATTTCCGCTTGAGCGTGTAGTAGGCATGAACTTGTCTGAGGGTGCTGCGAATTTCGGTTTACATACAACAACGTGACACAATCAGCGATAAGGACGATGCGGATGCAAGAAAAATATTCACGGCTTAACTGCTGTGTCCGCGCCACCGCGCGAAGCTGCTTTGCATTAACATTTTAAAGCAGGAATTAATTCTTGAGGTCTCAAAATTTCCAAGAGGAAACTACAAAGTTGTGCGAAGAGTGTTGACGATTCCGGGAATGAAAGTTGGGACTTAGAGGCAATTTTGAAGATGTAAATGGCAAAGAGAAAAAGCAGAAACGGTTTGGGGTTTCAAGAGGAATTTTGTGGCTATGAAGTTGGAAATATATATAACGTAAGACTGGCAACATGGGGGAATAAAAGTAATTATTTGTATTTATTTATTAATTTAATTAAATTAATTAATTAATAATTAATTAAATTTTTAAAATAAAATTAAAATTTTTAAAATTAATTAAAATTAATTATTAATTAATTAATAATTAATCAAATAAATAAATAAATGAATAATTAATTAATTAATTATTGATTAAATAAATAAATAAATAAATAAATAAATAAATAAATAAATAAATAAAAACAAAGATTTCTTGTTTGACGTTCTAGACTAAGTTAATTGGTTCTCTCACAATCAAACTTTTATTCCCCCATATTGCCAGTTTTATGTTATATATATTTCCATCATCATAGCCACAAAATTTATCTTGAAAAACTTAACCTTTTCTGTTTTTTCTCTTTGACATTTACATTTAAAAAATTGCCTCTAACTCCCAACTTTCATTCCCCGAATCGTCAACTTACACTTAATTAATTAATTAATTAATTAATTTATTCATTTATTTATTTATTTGTTTTTTAACTAATTAATTAATTTTATTTATTTATTAATTTTTTAAATTATGAACCAAAGTTCTCGCAGTCTATAACAATAAAAAACAGCTTCCTTTCATACAAAACCACTATAAACTAAGGTAAAAGCCCCCGAGAAATATTCTAACTAATAAATTAAGGACGAGGTTGAGTGACTCTAAGAAGACAGATTTAGGGAGCGCAAAATTCAAACAGTCCAGTCCAAATTGTCTAAATTCCTCTAAACTGAAAGGCGAGACAGCCAAGTTGCCAAAACCCAAACGGTGGAATTTGCCGGCCAACCTAACCTTAAATATTTATTCCATCTTGCCACCTTTTTACTGCACAGCTGAGCTGAACTGTAGGAAGCACTAAATAACTTGCAGAAATTTATTTAAAGTATTCCACGGTATGAAATATGAGCCTGCGGCAAAAAGGTGTTTGACGTGGTAATTGAAGGCCCACGGTGAAGAGGGAGACCGTGTCTTCGGAGGTAGAACCAAGTTGAGGACCCCCTATCAACTCTTATGACCAGTTAACTAAGCAGTCAACAATTTATTTTTGAGAAGTCAGTCTTATTGCTTGGCTCTGCAAGGACTTCCGGTTAAGGTGTTTAGCTTGACACAATTCGAAAGAAACGTGTTTTTCTCTTTGTTTAGTAGCAAACATTAACAAAATGTAACTTTTGAAATGCTTTTTTAAAGAAGTAATAACACGTTTAAAAAAAATCGGTGGTTGTTTATCCGATTCAAAGTTCTTGTTGTCTTTCATATTTTTCTTACTCCTTAACTGTTTTTTGTTTATTTGCAATTTTGTAATTTTTGTCAGTTCTGTTTACAGTTCTGTTTTGTTGTCAGCAACATTTATGAGCTTCGGTTTGTTTGAAATCACATGAAACTGTCCAACTGCATAAACTGGTCCTTGGCGTTGCTTGTGTTTATGTTTCTTCGGGGATTTCGATTCACGTCTTGCTGCAGAAACAGCATAAGAAATGCAGTAAAAATAAATAAAAGAAAACGTGCTGAAAAAAGTTAATGGACTTGGCCGTGTTGACAGAGCGCGCCATTGCATCTGTGGCCCAAGTTGTGCGCGTAAGGTGAGCGCCGCTTTCGACTCGCGTAAGATTAGCTGTTTGATTTACTTCATTCGAATGCTGCTTGGAAATGAGGCAATTTTTCCGATGAAATTTGCGCTAAGGATTTTCAGCGCTTAGCACTTGACGCTGTCACTGACAACATTCCCGCCTTCAGTCGCACTGGCGCGTGCTGCTTAAGCAATTCTCGTTGTATGTAGAGATGGCACAAACAGTGGCGCACGCAAGGGGCTCACAGCCCATCCAAATCTCTGCTCAAATGAAATCCTGTACGCGCCACTGGGCCCAAATACACACACACACATGCACTCATATGTATGAGTGTAAGTACGCTTTAGGTGCGAAGCGTCTGCTGGATGCCTTCATTCCTTTTTCATTGCTCATTAGCTGCACAATTTATCGTGTCGCCGGCAGCAAAGCACAAAATGTCGCCAACAAAGCACAAATCGTTTTTGCAATTTAAAACGTTTGACATTTCCTTCATGTTTTTTTTTTCGGAAGGTATTTTATTTCATTTTTTTTGCAGCAGTACAGGCGTATTTTTTATGTTAGCAGCGCTAATCTGCTGCTGACAATTGCTTAATTACGTTAACATTACACGCGGCACGTTGAATTTATTTGTGCGGCAAAAAGTGCGGGTCAAAGGATTTGCAGAGATGTGTGCGTATGAGTGTGTGTATGTGTGTGTGTCTGTGTGCCAGCGTAATTATAAAAGCAAATCGGTTTTTATTCGCTTGCCTTCTCCACTTTGCTGGTTGGCGCTGTAAATTGCGCTCGTTGTTGCCTATTTTGGGGCGTATTTAATTGTAATTTATACATTAGCGATGACCCAAGATGGCAATGGGCCGGGGTTAGGGGGCGGTTTGCACGCTAATTGAATAAGAAATGCGAGAAGCGGGAGTTTGGCAGCTTACCACATCGATAATTTGCATAAGCGTCAGGCCGAAGCTCAGCTGCAATGGATCGGATTCGTTGACGACGGGTCGCTCCAGGCTGTTGTAGTTGTCCAGGAGGGCGTGCAGCAGGCGTTTCTCATGCGGGCCCGCTGAGCAAACTGCAAAGAAATAGACAAGCACACACGAATTAAATTCGACACACAAAAAGAGCATATTGACACAATACAAAAGAAGCGCGAGAGGGTGAGAGAGGGTGAGCGAGGGAGGAGAACCGCAAATTCACACACGAACACATTTTAGAAAAAAAGTGCTTTGTGGTGGCGTGCGCCGAAAACCGCACACAAAAAAGGCCAAATCAGATAACAACAACAACGACAACAACAACAAAAGTAAAACGCCACTTGAGCGCACGACCGCGACCCGCTCGCTGCGTTCATTTAACGTGATTTCAAAATTGAAATCGGAAAATGATCAGCAAAAAGTGTAACAACAAAAGGAAGCAACAAAAGGTGCAGGGCGCAACGCGACTGTGGGCGACTGTGGGCGGCGGCGTGAGGGCGCAATGCCAACGGCGAAGTCAAAGCGCGACGGAGCGTTTAGTGTGGCAGCGTGCAACAGTCGCCAATGGCTGCTTGGCTTGTTGTGTTTACTGTTATGGTTCGGTTGTTGTTGTTGTTTTTGTTGTTGATGGCATTGTTGTCGTGCATTGTTGGTTGGTTGTAGTCGGTGAGGTTGTGTTGTGCCGGTTGGTGGGTCGACTGCTTTTTTGCAATAGCATCAGTAACAATTCTTGTTGTATTTTATGTTGTTGTCGATTGTGTTGTTGCGCGCATTGTCGTTCGCACTGCCCATTTTGTAGGTGGATTATTTTTATTGTGACCTTTTGTAGCGTTGATTTTTTGGTTGTTTTGTTAATTTTTTCGTATTCGACATTACAGAATTTTGCGCATTTCTGTGGAATTGTTGTCGCTGTGTTGTGGTTATTTTTGTGCCAAAATTTAATTTGCCCGTCGAAAAAAGCCACTGAGTGGCTTTCGGTTGACGCTGGCAACGGTAACAGCGGATTATGTTGTCAATTTTTCTATTTGCTTGTTCAACATTTATAAAGCTTCGCTGAGGCGGGTTCGCCGCTGCAAAGGAATCGATATTAAAAAAATATTATAAACCATATTAAAGTGGAACCTGTGCCTTTTCGGGTAAATTGTAACTATTTGAGTGAGACGAGTTGGTAAAAGACAAGAAGAGAGTGAAAAATGAACTCTTGGTTGCATATATTTGGCTTCGAAAGTATATGAAAATGTTGAACAATGCTGCTTTTATCTTGATTTGCATTTTCTAGAGTGCAGGTACGCAGAAGTGGCTGCCCTAAGGCGGATTTCACTTGAGCCAAGAAGGTCCATTGTGACACAACAAACGTTCGAGCATAGGACCGCACACTCATTGAACCAGTTTGAGATTCTTATGAACCCTAGTAGACCAGTGGCGCATAGAGGGGGTTCAAACCCTCCAAACACAAAAATTTCTGGTACAAAATATGGTTCAAAATGGTATTTGGCTCAAAAGTTGTAAGGAAACCCCCAAAATAAAATCCTCTGGGCGCCACTGTAGTAGACTGTGAATAGTCCTATCATCTCTTCGAGTTTGTCGAAGAAAAAGTTGCCCAGTTTTCAGTGTGTAGTCATGCATAAAAATATTGCAAGAAATATTGCATTGAAATCGAAAATCTTTCATAGGAAATAGTTGGTCCATTACTAATTTAATTGCCATTTTCTTTTCCAACAATTATCAAATTGAATTGAATCAATTTACTACGTTTTGCGTTTCTTAAGTGCTCAATCTTGATTAAATAAAGCTGACAGCTTTGCTAATTCTTGCAAATTTAATTTAAATTGACTTCCATTTCTGCTTAAGTGTCACTTTCGTTTTAATTAACATGCCAGCATGTGTGGCGTAAAACTAATGCAAACACACACACACACAAACATTGCGCAGTGTATTTGTTATAATGGCAACACGGTTGTGTTGGTTTTTGGAGGCGTTGCCATTATCGATTAGTCGATTTGTAAATGACAAATTAGAGTAGCGACCACACACGTACACACACATACACTATGAAGAAGCATACAAATCAATTAGGTTAATTTCTAAGGCAACATCGCAGCTCTGCAGCATTGCCATGCGGGCACTCCACGTGCCGGTGCCGAGTGCGGGTCGCGGCTGTGGCGGCTTTAAGGATTAAATATTTTGATGATGAGTTTAAAAGTGCATTAAGTGGGCCGAAGCGAAGGCGCAGACAAAACGAAAGAATAATGTGCCTATGCAATCGCATCGCGCGCAGAGACAAACGGAAATATGGCGAGTGAGGCCGACGGACGGGCAGACGGCCAGCTGAGTGCCATTAAGGCTGTCCGCAAATGCTCCACAAGTCGGTGCGCCGACGGTCGCCATTAGCAGCAGCTTCCTGCGGCCGAGATGCGGTCGCGAGCGGACACGCGACCGAGTCAAGGACGACGGCGATGGCGATAGACGCGCAGGCAGATATTAAAACCGCCATCATCAACTATCATTAACAAATGGACTCAAGTGGCGCGGCGGCAGTGAAGGCTTAAAGCGCCGACAGTGGCAGCGACGCCCATTTAATTATGGCATAAAGTGCAAAGTGCGAGTGGAAATGATGAATGAAAGGACGTAAGACCGAACAGCTGGCCAGTCGTTTGGCCAGCCGACAGCCGACAGCGAGCAATGAGCGATGGCAACGACGAGACAGAAGCGAATTCGCGAACGAAGTGTTTACGTCGACGCGTGGCGGTGCGGCTGTTGGCATTTTGTTGTTGCGGCCAAACGGAGGCCAAATCGTTTGAGGCAAAAAAAGTGTACACAAATTACAATTAATCGCCTAATTACATTCAGCGTTCTGTCTGTCTGGGCTGGATTGCCTCAAATTAGGGAAATGAGTTAAGAAATTAAACGGCTTAAGTAACAGCGAAGTTAGCAATAGGCGGCTTGCAAATTTGCCCTTTGGCTGCTATCTAACAGACAGACAAACGGACAGGCAGTTAAGAGTTGTGGGACGTTGATGAGCGGCGACTTAACGAGCGTAATTTGCTTGAACTGTGTGTGAAATGCGCATTTTTTGTTTTGGTGAAATTTATTTAATTTGTAGAATGGCACACATCTACTTTATGTGCTTTAGTTCGTAATGCTGCATTGTGCTAAAATAAGTTCTGAAAATTCTTTAAATCATTTCACCATTGTTGCCACTTTATTTACCATTTTCCAAAGTCACTTCATTTTCACTTTCACTAAATTTATCATATTCGTGTTGCACCGTTGCTTGTCAAACCCAACTGACACGCAGCCTTTTATACTTTTCTGCCTGATGCGTAACTCGTTCTCGAATGTTCCAGCATTACCTCGAAATTAATTTATTAATTTTTGGTATTTACAAGCAATCTTTGTTGGTTGTTAAAAATGTTGTGCTTTACCCCTTTTTGAAAGAGAGAAAAGGCATCGAATTTCAATATAATTAATTTCATATCAGCTTTTAGGCTAATTTTAGCTAATTAGGTTTCAGCGCCAGAAAGCAGACAACGAAATTTTAAAAAGCAGCATTGGCTGCTATATTTTATTTCTTTGTTGCTGTTTGGAAATTTTGGCCATTTAGGCAGCTATAAGAGAGAGAGAGAGAAAGAGAGAGAGAGGCTCACTCAAAAGCGAGCAACGGTCATGGCCAGCGCCGGTGTAATCAGATAGACTTACAGCTAAATGAAGCACAGAATTGCATTGTTCCGTAAATTTGCAAATTCGAAAATTCGCCCGAATTTTCATTCCACCCTCTTCTCGAATTCTGTGCACAGCATCAGCCTTTATGCATGAAATCCGCTTATTTAATGTCTTAAAAATGGGCGCCGATAAAAAACGACAGTAGGGTTCGTGTTGTGCGGTTTAAATTGAGGCGAATATGCAGCCAACTGTATGCAGCGGAGGGGGAGAGAGAGAGACACTGATAGGTGAGTAAATGAACAGGAAAGAGAGATAGAGAGACAGAGAGGGGTTGCCGTTGCCTGTGGCGTTCGGTTGGCAGTTAAGTAAGCAAAAATAGTCGCAGAATGGCCGCATTAAAAACATGTCAACACAATACAAATGGCCAACAATTACAAAAACAACAAAGTAATAACAACAGTGCTCGTAGAAAGGTACACAGGTCACATGAGCTGTAGCTGCTTTGCCGTGACTTTGATTGGCTGTGTGTGTGTGTGAATATGAATGTAAGTTAGCAAAAGCCAAAAGCGACAATAACAACTACAACAATTTATAGCAAATACTACCAATGCTAAAGACCAATTTAATCGAAATTCGTTTAGGAAAGTTGGCAGCGGCCACAGGCAGAAACGATTCAAACGGGCACATATGTAAGGAGGCATGTTACACACACACATATGTGTGCATGTATGAGTGTGTGAATGTGTGCAGAGTGGCACTGTAGTGTCGCCTAATATGATACTGCAAGTTATTTCGCAGATTAAACCAACGCGAAAGGCACAACACAGCGGCAGAACGCGGCGAAGAAAGAGGGACGAGGCGAATTGGGCACTCGGCATTGTTGAGCCATTTCTAATTTTCCAGCGGCAAAGTAAACCGCAGCGCGGCCATAAATTACACACACACTCGCAGCGCAACGCATAACGACTGGAAAGGACACGTGGGCGAGCAGAAAAGCACAGCCAGCCGCATGTCGACTGTCGCATGCGAGCGGAGTGGCGCGGCGCGGCACGGCGCAGGAAGTGAGCAGGCCGCATGAAATGTGTAAAAGCAAACAGGAAAAGTGTCCTTAGAATTTGGACTTTCAGTTTGGTCGCTGATGGGCGCGAAACGAAGGCATTTCGGCGATAGTGTGTGTGTGTCAAGGAGGCGGGGAGGTAGGTGAATGCGCCGCGGGGCACAAATTCAGCTCGACTATAGAGGCGCACTTTGCCGCTGTTCGCACTGTCAAGTCTTCCATTTGTGCCTTCGCCTTTAAGTTTCGCTGCGTTTAAAGTCGCTTCAATTTCAGATACTCATCTTAATTGCTTGGCATTTGGACTCCGGCGGGGCGAATTAACGCAAACAATGCCCGTGTCGACAAGACCGGGAGCCGAGCATCTAAGGATGTGACGGTAGATAATGCTTGGGGGGAGGGGGGGGGGGCAGCGATAAGGCAGCGCCAACAGTTGCGCTGTGTAATTTAATCTTTTTAATGAATGCAAATCGACAAATTAAATGCTGCAGTTTGCGCTTCTCGTTTGTTGCCTGTTGTTGTTGTATGTGGAGGTGTCTTCGTTCGTTGGCATTCTAATTGCATGCGCGGGCGTTGTTGACAGAAATGCGAGAAATTTGTAGCGTTTTCGGTAAAGTACCAGGTAAACGCTTTGATTAATTGCCGAGCAGGTGAGAGTGGGCCACGATTGGAGAGCAGCGTAGTCCAACCAGGAGATGGGCGGATTGTTGTGGCCATTACGCTGGTATGCGCTTTGAGTTTTGATGTAGTAGAAGCGTAAAAAGTAATTGAGACATTTAAGTTGTTCAACTGCGACAAAGACTATTCAAACTTGAATGGCTCCTAGAAGTATGCTTTTAGATTTCCAAACATTGGGGAACACTCAAACCGTGAACGATTACTGGTTGCATACTTTTGGCTGCAAACGGGAATGCTGAATGTTCAGTAAACAATTTATATATATTTTGGCATATTTTTGGGCTTTCAGCGGTATGTCGGAGTCGCAGGCGCACGTTCGAAAGTTACGGTAGTTAAAATAGGAAAATAGATTGTGGTGCGTTAAATGAAGTTTTTAATTAAACAGATTCCAGGAAAATGGAACTCATTAACAAGTCGACAACCAAAAAAATATTTTAAAAATGAACTCAACTCAAAATGATTGGTTGGTTTCGCCTATAAAGAATTTTATGGACTAGTTAACTATTGAAAACAAGATTTTAAATATTTTACTACATTATTGTTATTATTGTATTTTAAAACTAAATATTCTAAAATGTAAATAAACGCAAAATGAGTAGTTTCAATAAATATTCAACAAATGAAAAAAATGTTTTAAATGAAAATCAAGTCAATATGACCAGTTTTCGCCTGAAAGAATTTCATGGACTAGTTGACAATTGAAAAAAATGTTATTTTATTATATTATTTTTGTTATTATAGTTAAAACTAAATATTTTAAAATGAATAAAATGGCTAAAATGAGTAGCTTTTGTTTAAAAAAATTTGCATTCAATATTCAACAACTAAATTAAAAAATATTTAAAAATTAAACTCAATGCCAAGTGAGTGTTTCCTGTCTAAAAAATTTCTAAAATAGTAAACTAATTAATAAAAATTATTAAAAATTAAAATTTTGAGCCTTTAACTTAAAAGATAAATTTATGTATGTATGTACAATAGTAAATGTTTAAAATGTAAAAAATTAGTATTTTCCTTGTTTAGCTATTAAAATCCAAAGTTCGGCATTAAATATTCAATTATTGTGTGGTTTAAGAAATTAAATTAAATTTTAATTGATGCCAAAAAATATTAAATTATTAAAAATATTATTTTTAAATTAAACTCAGTTTAAAATGAATAGCTTTTGCCTAAAAAAATTTCATTGAATATTTAACATTTGAATAAAAAAATTATTCAACAATTAAACTCAACGCCAAGTGAGTGGTTTTTGTCTAAAAAATTCCTAAAATATTAAACCCAATAGTTTAAATATTCAAAAATTATTTAAAATATATTTTTTTAAGCACTTAACTTATAGACATAAAATTATGTAGTAAAAGTTTAAACTAAAAACTAAAATGTTAGAAATTTGTATTTCTTTTTATTGTATTTAGTTTAAAATTTCAAAAATGATTTAAAATATATGGTTTTAAGCACTTAACTTATAGACATAAAATTATGTAGTAAAAGTTTAAAGTAAAAACTAAAATATTAAGAATTTGTTTTTCGTTTTGTTGTGTTAGGTATTGAAATCCAAAGTTTGGTATTAAATATTCAACTATTTTAACATTTTAGTAATTTTGATACTCAAAATCATTGACCGAAAACGTCTGGCATGAATAACTTTTACTTATATAGACTACAAATGAATTTTCATTAGACCAATTCAAACATTTCTATTCGCTAAATTCCGCCGAATAACATTTTTGAACCCTGCTCGACTTCATTACACTCGACCTTCTCTCCGATGACGCACATTATTCCACACTAAAACTGGTCACAAAATTCCCAAAATCACATAATTAAATAAACACACTGCAACCGTCATTGTGCTCTGCGTGCAGATTTAGGTTACATGGGAAATTCAATTAAAATTTCGAAAAGGGGTTTTAAAATGGATTAAACTTTGCACCTTTACGGCTCGCAGAGTAACGCGCTGCTTTATGATTAAAACTAATTTGCTGCGAAATTTGTACCGCAAAATATAAAACGACAACAGCAACCACAACAACAATGGCATTGTAAACGTGAAATATTGGACATATGTAGGTACAACCTGCCGACATGGCCAGATCAAGGCACATTTAAGCCTGTAATGCGCAATAAACTCAAAAGCAACAGCAGGAATCAACAACAATAACAAAAACTACTGCTATTATAAACTAGCCGACATCATAAAGTGGTACGAAAAATTTAAACACATTTTTTTTGTTGCCCTAAAGTAACAAACACCATTCTAACAAAGAGAACAAAAAACACAACAGCAAAAAAATGCAAAAGTTGCGATGTGAAAAATCTCTAATGTGGCAAAATTACTTAAAAATTTAATCAAACTTTTGACATAGACCCCAATGTGTAAGCGAAGCTCTGAAAAACAAAAATGTGAAAAAATAAAAAGAGGAATTAACGAAAAATGCTAGCGCACTGGGGCGTGAGGGGAGTGGGCGCTGAAAAAGCTGCTAACAAAATTAAAATCAACATAAACAACGACGAGCACAAACATCGTTTGTAGCCGAGAGGAGACGGCGCCCCGGCTGTGTCGACGACAGGCAGTCAGGCAGCGGCCAAAATCAACAACAACAACTATGAAAACAGAGCAACAAATTGGCAGGACTCGCATCGCAGGCAGC
Organism: Melieria picta; assembly: GCA_964056695.1. Classification (NCBI taxonomy): domain Eukaryota; kingdom Metazoa; phylum Arthropoda; class Insecta; order Diptera; family Ulidiidae; genus Melieria; species Melieria picta. Next base: position 4,701,642 of record OZ057398.1, read on the forward strand.
CAGCTAGGTGCGCTCAGCCTCACTCCTCGCTCCGCCACTCCACACTCTACACACCGAAACAACTTCCGCAAGCATTGCAGACACTTCCGCGTCACTGACGTCTGATTTAATTTAATTTATTTAAAAGCGCACCCAACAACAACAACAAGCAGCGCCCGCTCGGCGAGTAGTTAGACGAGTCGAGGCAACAGCAGCAACCAAAAGTGTAAAACTGTGTGCGGTAGAGGCCAATGTCGGCCGTAAGGACGCGCGCAGGTGCCAGCTGTGCGGCCAGAAACGTGCGTCGAAAGGCGACAAGCGAACGCGTCAACAGCGTCAGCACGACATGGCATTAAAATTAATGTTCACGCGTCAAGTGGTGACGGCAGCGAGAGCCGCTTATCGGACGCGTACTGTGCGAGTAGTGATGCGACGTCTTCGTTTGGCGGCGACGGCGAGCACGTGTCGACACGTGTGTGGGGCAAAAATTGCAAAGAAAGCTATTCAAGTTGCCGCTGCAAAAGCGCTCAATCAGCAGCCACTACGAGCGCCTATCGGCGCTGTTGAATCACTTTGTTTTGTTTTTTGTTTTGCTTATCGTCAGCTGTAAATTTAGCTGCGAATTTGCAATTTAAAAAAGTCACAGCGCCAAAAACAGCAACCGAGCGGCTAAATCAACAGCATCAAACGCTGAAGAAGCGTCAGACGCTGACGTGCGTTGGTGCAATTTGGTGCAAAGGCTGTGTGTGTGTGTGTGTCTAGTGATCACTGTTGTTGTTGTTGTCCAATCAAGTTGTCTTGATTTTTCCTTTCATTTGCTCTCATCCTACTGAATTTGCATTCACATCTTGAGTGTCGTTGCTGTTGAAATAGCAATAACAATTTTTCACCAAACAACACAAAATTGTCTACGAATTTTCACTTTTGATGTCAAATCATCTTAACCCTCAATAGCCCACCCTGAGTGCAGGGCACTCACTACGAGCTTTAACAGTCAAGAATGAAGAGGTCTTAATGTGGCCTAAAAATAAATAAAAAACCATAACAATTTACTAGATGTTGCATTATTTCGTAAACAAAAAATGTGAGTCCCGGGAACTCAGGCAGGGTAGATACGTGATTTTAACCCATTGCTGCCTAATGGGTAAAATTTTACCCATGAAAATTGATTTAAAAAAAAAATCACAAAAAAATCAATGTTTGAGATCTCTCAAAACCATTGATAGGGATAGTTAGGGTAAAGATGGAACTACCTTAACCTAGTGAAGGTCACCCTAAAAATTCGCCATCTAGCTAGAGTTACCAGACTCCAAAAATCGTGAATTTTCAGAAGGTGGAAAATGTGGCGAAACGTAGTAGCCTTAGAACTTCACAAAAATCTGCCTCCTAACTCACCTGTAAAAAATACAACTTTTGTTCACGTGTTTAGCTGATCACTTCACAAAGTATGGAAAAAAGCTACCATTGCTGCGTAATGGGTACAAAATACCTAATGAATATCTCAGCAACGTGCAGAGATATAAAGCTGACATTTTGTTTCTGATCATTTTGGGTCACTTCTAGGTCGTGTATGAAATTTTATCAAAATCGTATCGGCGGAACTGGTACCTGGCAGCAATGGGTTAATAGGGGTGGATGATTAAGATGAAAATAAACTTTACTGTCACAAAATTGTTGTTAATCCTCTCAGAACTAATCACTTTCTCTGCACTTGTTCTGCTTGATACAGAAGAAGGAAGAATCACCTTGGCAACTTCTTTCTCAAGCCGATAAGTCTACTCACAGTCTACTAGGGTCTGTGAGAAACTGGTTCAATGAGCAGTTCTATGGTCGACTGTATGTAAATTTTGAAGGGGATAAAAAATAAAAAAAAATATAAAAATACTTAACCTCGTTAGAATATGGCAATATGTATATCAAATGAAAGAGAAAAGGCTCAAGAATTTAAATAAAAGTAATTTTTTATCTATTTGTAAAAAAAGGATATGAAAAAGGTCCTTTGAAAATTTTAATCCTTGAAATGAAATTTTGACACGTGATCAAGGAGATTTTGGGGTTTTAACATACTTACTTTTAAAAAAAATTCTATATACATCTTCAAGGATATAAAGGATTAAAATTTTCAAAGGACCACACAAATAGATAAAAAAAAAATTTTATTTAAATTCTTGAGCCTTTTATCTTTCATTTGATATACATATCGCCTTATTCTAACAAGGTTAAATATTTTTTTATTTTTTATGCCCTTCAAAATTTTGAAGTCCTTTTAAAAGGGCAAAAGATGTAGAAATAAAAAACTGAGTACGCAGTATTACTATGTTAGGTCTCTAGTTTTACGCCCATATGGATTTTTTCTGGAGTGATAATTTTTTTTAAATTTTTGTCGCACGGTGTTATTGGCAAAGGCCTAAAATTCTCTATGGTTTTAATGACAATGTTGCAATCAGCAATTAATTTGTGCCAAATTCTATTCAAACTCATTAGCACTAAAAACTGCACATCGAATTTTCATCATTTCTGCCTGCAAGCTTTTTGCCTTCACTGTTGTCCTGTTATCCTGTTACGCTCAGTCGATGTGTGGCCCTAAAACGGCTTCGAACGGCAGCGCTGATTTTAACTGAATTTTGAAATTCATGCCAATTATTGGCGTTGTCATTGCAATGCCGATTCTGTTGGCTTTCCGCTTTGGTCGATTTGAATTGCTAACGATGCCTGCCGGCGTTCATAGAATGCAGTCAACGGCATTTTTGTTACAATATCCGGATGACATTATTTTCCGGCAGCGACTTTAACCAGTCACACACACATATAAAGTGTGATGTAGTTTTAGAGTTGGTGGCAATAAATTGAGTAAAATTTAATTTTGTAAAAAAAAAAATAAAGTGCAACGCTTCAAGAGTTGCTTTTGTTTGAATGGAAATCTACTGCCGCTGGCCAAGTAAAATGAAGAAAGCAAAATCGCATCGTACTTGAGAGCACCTCGAATGCGTACCTTAAAGAAAATTAGCATAGGATGTTAATTAAAAACTTGCACGAGCACAAAGCGAAATGCTTTTGAAGTGCGCGCGAAATTTCTTTGCTGCGGCTCAGTGAGTTGTGTGTGCCTTCGAAACTTCGGCTGCGGCTTAGGCAAATTCGAAGAAAATTTCCAATTCACTGAGAGCAATAAAAAAAAATTAAGGAATTTCAACAACGGAACAACTTTCAACTTGGGCAGTAAAAAGGAATTTAACAAAACAGAAAATAAACCACAAATCATTAAACAATTGAAAACAATGCAATTGGAATGAAATGCTTTTGGAAAAAAAGGGGCTTTAATTGTTCGATGTTGGTGTGTTTATCAAATTAATAGAGGCATTCACGAGACAACAGGTTGAAGAGTCAGTGTGAAGTTTGCGATGCGAAGGTGAACACAGTGACTGCAATATAGGAATTGAATTTTGATCTAAGTGCACCAATGACCAATGGACAAATTTAAGATTGAGGAATTTAAGATCAGCATATTTAGATTTAGAAGAACATCGCTTTGGGTATCTGGCAACACTAAGCTAATGTTTTACATGCGACTGTTGAAAAACCTAATGCAACATTTGTTGTTATTATGAAATAAATGGTTGAAATAAGCATGAAAATTGTCAGCAACAATGCCAATGCAACCGTGCAGCTTCAAACCACACGACCGCTGCCACACCCCATCGCTCGCTGGTATATATGTAGTAATTAGCAGCAATTTCACAGCTGATAAAAAAAAGCGCCACCGTTTAGTGCACGCCACAATAAGCAGTAATGAGGGCGCCGCAGTTCAGCGACCCCTCAGGCAGCAGACAACTGGCTGACAGCTGCTGGGCGTCGGCTGCCAGTTGCCCACTTGTCGGCTGCCAGCTGGCATTGTGTGGGCGCTTCCTGTGTGCCACTTCAAGTGGCGCTTATTAATAAACAATGACAGCAATAATACGGGTGAGCGCAGTTGGGAACAGCAACAACAACAACAACAGCAACACAATTGCCACAATTGCAAGTGTCAGCGAATGGAGCGCAGTGCGCATCGCTCATTAGCGTTGCGAATATTTTCATTCAGCAAAAATATATAATGGCAACAGGGGTGACACCGCTGCAGCAACATAGTCGCAACATTGATAACGCGAGCTTTTGTTCGCCGCGGCAACACTTGCAAAAATCACCACATTTTAGCACTTCCTGGCGTTGTTGCCCCATAGTACAGCAGCAGCAATAACAACAACAACAACAACAAGAAAATCATCAGGTCACAGCAAAGAAAGTAGCGACAGTAACTGGAGAACGCCACAACTGCCGGCAACAAAGCGATTATTGTTGTGGGTGTTGGGGACAGCGGCAGCAGCAGGCTGTCAACAATAACACGTGTTGCAACACATTCAACTCATTAGCGCCAATGAGTAGAAGTATGTATGTGTGTGTGTGGAAAATAAGTTCTATGTGGTTGCCGCGCTGTTCCTTTTCTTCGACTAACCGCAGCAACAGCCGCACAATCACTCACACTCACATATATACACACACTTATACAGTAACAGTGGCGCATATACGATTTCATTTTGGAGGGGGCGGAGATCTGTAGATAAATTTTGAGTCCAATAACATTTGAAACCATATTTGTCACCCACAAACTTTGTAACAAACAATTATTGGCAGAAGAAACTGACCCCAAAGCTTCACTCCCCCTGTTGCGTGCGTCACTGTACAACACATAGATACATATGCATATACGCATGTGTGTGTGTGTGTGTATGACGCTGCCATTATAATTAGCGCATTTTGCTATGAATTAGCCACATTTGGCAACAACATACAATGTTGACAGCAACGCCACGTTATAATCAATGACAGTCATACATTCTGTATGATTTGTGGTTGTGTACATATTTTAGCAACATGTTGTACAACAACAAAAACAAAACACATCTGCGGATGTCGTTGTAGTTGTTGACTCCATTTACCGTCGCCGCTGTCCTCGTTCTGGGTGTTTATTGATTGGCGGCGGTACGCTTTCACGCTGCAATGCTGAACACTGAACACTGAATTACTTCAAGTTGTCTGACTTGCATGTCTTAACTTTTGTTGTCCTATGCTGTCAGTGTAGTTGTAATTGTTTGGGTGCTACTACCATTGGGTAATGCCGTAAGTAATGTGGGTTTTCAATTCAAGTTGGTCATCATATATCGGTCACCGATATGTGAAAAATGTGTCCAGTAAAGCTGTGTTTGTCTTGTTTTAAAGCTTTAGAAAACGAAAGTGCATTCAAAACACACACCGGGAAAAATCCATATGGGCATGAAACTAGAGACCAAACATAGTAATACTGCGTACTCAGTTTTTCATTTCTACATCCTTTGTCCTTTTAAAAAGACTTCAAAATTTTGAAAGGGATAAAAATAAAAAAAATATAAAAAATACTTAACCTCGTTAGAATATGGCGATATGTATATCAAATGAATGAGAAAAGGCTCAAAAATTTAAATGAAATTGATTTTTGTCCATTTGTAAAACACGGATATGAAAAAGGTCCTTTGAAAATTTTAATCCTTTATATCCTTGAAAATTTATGTAGAAATTTCTTGAAAAGTAAGTATGTTAAAACCCAAAATCTCCTTGATCACGTGTAAAAATTGCATTATTCTCGCTTCATTTTTCTGTATCTTTTTATTATTTAATAAATAAATTAGAATTTTTGTACTTCATTAAGATTGCAGCTTCCGCCTTTTTTTTTAATAAGAGATTTGCTTGCCATGCCTTGATAAACATGACAGCCTTTACATAGTGTGGAAGACTTTCAAAAATTCCAGTAATTTTAATCTGATATGCCTTTTCTATGTCCTGACTTGGCCTTCTTGGATTCCCATTAATTCAAAAATTTCTTGCCCTGCAGTACCTTGAATTTGCTTCATATACACTTTGACTTTTATTAAAGAAGGAAACGTGTACAAATTTATTAAAATCATGGCCAATAAGTAACCAAGTATATCAACTACTAACACAAAAAGGCTAATCATATCACTTTATACGTCCACCACTTATTAAAATGTCTAAAGGATTAGCTGATCCCGTCAATTTGCTTCAAATCCTATTAGTTGAACGCAATGGGCAAACTTAAGCAAATCGATTGAAATCATTGTCAGCAGTTTAGTCAGTCTTTGAAACAGAAACTAAAATATATCTATCAAAAAAATTGGCACTAGAAATTTTTCACTTGCAAAGAAGTTAACAGACCCAACGAAATCATTCAATATTATTATTATTATTACTTAATAGTCAAATAGAAACAGATTCATACTGACTAGCAATTACAATATTCGCACCAATGTATCAAGTGTACCAATACCAACGTAACAATGTGCCAGGACCTCTAAAAAATCCCGCTCAATCCCCATACAGATCGCCACAACATTGACGTTCCTGATTAAACTTTGACCTGTTTTACAAATTCATGGCATTAGAACTGCAAATTTTCCAACATTGACATGGAATTCTTTCGGAAACTAAGCTTCAAATTCATCTACTTTATTCTGCCTTCTCAAAATTTCGCCTACCTACAACCACATTACACACAAATTGACCTCATATATTTCATAGTGTTGTTGGTGCTATTGTGCCTTATTGCAATTTGGTGTTTTGCTTCATTGAAGCTCACTTAAACCTGGCTTAGACCCACATTTGTGCTGTGAGCGTTGCACTATTCGTCCGTTCTGCTACATCTTCTCTCGTTCTCTACACTGCTCCTTGCACTGTTGTTGTGGTGCCCATCATCAGTCTTTATAAAATTTGTAGTTGGACTTAATGTCGACGGCTGCAGCTGGTGTTGTTCTTGAATGTTGCATGTTGCCAGCTGTGTCTCGTGCCACATTGGGCTATCAGCCATTCGGTGCACTGACGTGCTGCAATTGTGCACGTTTGCTATTGTTTTGATTTTCAGTGGAAATGTGTTGAGCGCTCTGAATAATGTTGGTCGGTGGCCTCAAGTGCAGAAAGAAGGCAATTAAATCGTGACACCTTTTGCATTTTACTGAAATATTGCAATTTTACTTGTTCTGCTTTGCACATTTCTTGTTTTAATTTTCTGAGAAACAACAAATTACTCCGATTTTTTTAGAAGAAAACAGGGTATTTGCATGATTTTTAATAAAAAGTAAATCTATATATATACATATATGTAATTATATATACATATATGTAATTATATATACATATTTTAATATATTTTTACTAAACTAATTTTAAATGTTGTTCAATTAAAATTAATTAAATTCTTTAGAGAGTTTTCTATAATTTGAAAATGCCATAAAATCCTCTAAAATAGTTTGAAACTTTTTGCACAAAATTTCATACATCATTCATAATTTTTATACAAAATTTCAAAAATAAAAATAATTTAAATTAAATTTTATGGAGAGTTTCCTATAATTTTATAGTGCAATAAATTCCCTTTTGGTCCATAAAAAATTAAATTCTTTGGATACTTTTCTATAATTTTTAAATTACATAAAACACTCTAAAACAGTTTGAAACTTTTTACACAAAATTTCAAAAATACAAAAAAATTAAATTAAATTCTATGGAGAGTTTTCTATAATTTCAAAGTGAAATAAATTCCTTTTTGTTTAAATTCTTTGAATATTTTACTATAATTTTTAAATTACATAAAATTATCTAAAATAAATTGAAACTTTTTACACAAACATTCCAAAATACAAAAAAATTAAATTAAATTCTATGGCGCGTTTTTCATAATTTTAAAGTGAAATAAATGTCTCCAAAATAATTTGAAATTTTTTTCCTTAATGAAATAAAAAAAAATAAATAAATTACTTGGAATTCGTTGTCAAATCTTTAAAATCTCAACACAAATCGCAAAACACCCTGCATTTTCCTTTTCCTTATCAAATTATGCGCTTCTACTTAATTTGCACAGCTCTGGAACGTCCATGAAATTTAATATAACACTACAACACCAATAGAGTAAAATACAACAAAACATTCATCCGGCAATCAACAGTCCTGCTTCAACATTATTTTCTCAGAACAAAAAATGAAAAATAAAACAAAGCAAAAAAACAAAAACTTGCTAATGAAGCCTAAGCTGTAAGAACGAAAACATAGCCCAACAACAAGAACATCAAATTACAAGTGGTAAGAAATTACGGTGCATGAACGAATATTGTTGCATAGAGCTGAGAGTTTCAACTTGCGACCGAGTGCGGCAAAAACGAGTGCAATAAAAGTTAATTTGAAAAATGTCAGAGAAAGCAGCAACAAACAACAAAAATCTTCGATGCGTTAACGTCATATTTTTTCTAATGCCAAATTTGAATCACAATATTTCCGTCATTTGTTTGCGCTGCTTCGCTGCCTGTTTACTCCTTGGTCCTTTCCAGTCGTTCAGGACTCTTGGGCACAGCACCGGCGCGCGCTCAAACCTCGGCACGCCATCAAATCTTACTTGCACTGCATCCTCCGGTGTTCGATTTTTGCTGCTTCAGCCTTTTAGCTTCTGGCTCACGTTTTCTTCTACTCTTTTGTCGCTTTGTCCCTTTGGTCATTCTTCATTTTTTGTTTCTTTAAGGGGGTCTTACTATGTAATACCTCATTTCCGAGCGCTATATTCAAAAATTGATTACTAGAAAACTACAAATGATTTCGGGAAGCAGTTTTTTGTAATGTTATCATTCATTATTGAACTTTACATAGTTTTTTTGGTTTTACACAAAAATGTCGTATGTGACCGCTACACGTCCTTTCCGAAAGTCGTCTTTTTAGAGGTGGGGCCGATCCGATCTTGTCATACTAAACATTTTTATTATCAGAAAACATGTCGCAACAGATAGACACGAGCTTTTTTTGAAATTCTTGTCCAAAAATTTTTAACAGCCTTGAATAGCAGAAAAAAGTGGAAAAATTTTTTTTTTTTCAAAATTCTATTCAAATTCTATTACTATAAGAATTTTTGGAATTTTTGAAAAAGCTCGTGTCTATCCATAGCCAAGGGGATGAGAAAAATACATTTTAAAGGTTTTTTGGTTTCAGATCATCTGATCGGTCAAAATCGTTCACCCCGTGCGCCCTGGACACTTTTGACGAGGACGCAGTGAAGGACGTGTAGCGGTCACATACGTCATTTTTATGTAAAACCAAAAAAACTATGTAAAGTTCAATAATGAATGATAACATTACAAAAAACTGCTTCCCGAAATCATTTGTAGTTTTCTAGTAATCAATTTTTGAATATAGCGCTCGGAAATGAGGTATTACATAGTAAGACCCCCTTAATGCTCTTCTTATATTTGGTTCTCAATTTTTTATTATTTTGCAATCTTTTCTTTCACCAATTGTCACCTTTCAATATATTATTTTGTATTTTCTTTTTCTACTTTTACTTTATTCCTCCCATTGCCCGCTTCTTAGTGTTTGCTTTTCTTTGTCTTCGCTCACGTCTCTTGTCCCGCAATCCCAACACTCGTCAGACTTTTCTGCGTCTCGCTTCATGTTAACACTTTTTATCCCCATTTCCCTCCTCCTTTTGCTACTCCCTCCTTTATGTTTGCTCCATTGTGCGCATTTTTCGGTTAAGTTTTATTTTCATTTCCGCTTTGGATTTTTGGTTTCCGTTTCACAGCTGCTCTGCAATTCGTCGCTCGTCCTTTGCCGTTTGATAATTTGCATTTCTTGCACAACGCTTCGTGTTTTCGTTGCTCTTCTTCTACGCATTTGCGTTTGCTAAACTTTCTGCTGTTGCTGTTTTGCATTTTTGTTGCTGTAATTGTTGCGGGACATTTTTTCAGTAAGCGACGGTGGTGTTAAACTTTTTCCTTTCTTCTTTTCTTCATTTCGCTCTTTCTTTCATTTCAATTCAGTTTTTTATTTGTAAATTTACAACAAAATGTTTTCATGTTTATTTTGTAGGTTATAATTTGCATCGGCTGCTTTACAAAAACAACAACAAACACGATTCAATCCCTTGCAAAAATATATAGAAAGAGTCGGCGATGGCACAAGCGGCATACAAATTGCAACCGAAAGTGGCTCAACGCTTGCTGCTTCAGTTGTTTGTGTTTGTTGTTGTTGTTGCTGGTTGTGTTACGATTGTTTTTGTTGTTGTTGCTAGCATATTTGCAGCATTTGCAACCAGTAGTCATTCGCTGTCGCTGTTGTCAACAATATTATGATTGTTGTTGTGCCTCTTGTTTTTGTTGTTGTTGTTGTTGTCGCCATCATCATCATGTTGGTAATTTATGTTTGTAAAGTGGGTTTTCTTGTTGTTTTGACAAAACAAAACACAACGGAATGAATAACAAAACACAACAACAAAACAAATTGCAAAAAAATGTTGCCATTGTTTTCGTGACATCTTCCGCCATGGCCCGCGCTGTCGCTCTACATACACACACACACACACACACATATACTCGTATTTGGGCCGCATTAATGTACTGTGCGCTCGCTGTTTCTTCTCCGGCGCGCCCCGTCTGCGCCTTTTGCTGGGGTAATAACAGCGGTTATTACTTTTTTTTGCTGCTGTTGATGATGCCGCCGCTGCGTTGTTATTGTTGTTGTAAATCGTTGTTGTTGTTGTTGTGGATTTGCTAATAGTTGTTGTTGTTGTTGTTGTTATTGTTGCTGTTACATTTATTTGTGTTAGTGTCATATTAGTGTGTGGTATATTTGTTTGCTTGTGTGTATTGTTGGTGTTAGTTTTCGTTGTTGTTGTTGCTTTTGCTATTATTGCAATTTATGTCATTGTTTGACATGCGAATTACTTTTGCGAAATTATGCATTTCTCTGTGCCGCATGTCTGTGCGCCTGTCTGCCCATGCAATGGTCTCCTCATCCGTTCGCTCGCTCGTCTGTCCTGTGCGTCTGTGTGTGCCTTCAACGTTCTGTTTATCTCTACGTCCATTCTGACAATTGTTTGCTTGCTCGCTGCAACACATTTCCCTCCACTTGCGTTGCTGTTGTTTTTGTTGTTATTATTGCATGGTTATTGTTCATTTGACATTTGAAGTATAAAGCAAAGCGTAATTTGAAATTTTTATACCGAAAACCAAATATTTATATACGAACATTTTTGCTCGCTGGCATTCGCGCTTTATTGGCAAATAAAAACGCGCGGCGTTGGCGCTGATTGCAGCACATTTTTGCACTCTTGCCATTTGGCCATTTTTATGGATCATTTTTGCAAAGTGTGCAATTAATATCGGACAGTGTAATGGCTGTTGATTGCTTTGCCATCACTTTTTACGACTGCGTACAAAATATTTTGTACTTTTGTGGTAAAACGCGGCACTTTGCATTTTGATTTGTGAATGTTTTTTCGATATTTTACTTTATTGATTTGATGTGAAAAATTTTATACAAAATGCAACAGTTATGTTTAGGAGGGTTGGGTTTTATGAGATTGTTGCACTTTTGCCATTTGACCATCTTTGTGGATCATTTTTGAGGAGTGTTGATTTATTATTTGTAATGGTAGTTAATTAATTTATCATTAAAAAGACCCAGGAGGTACAAACTAGTGGAAAGTATGTTGGTTAGGTTAGACTAGGAAAAACAGGCACCTTGCCGATATCTCTACTGGTACACTCCGAGACCTCAACAGTCCATTTCAATGCCCGATAGATGATATGGCAGAGGTCCTTCTTATACTGGGTTTTGTACTGAATATGAGCTTCCGATGAATCTGGTGATATCATTCAGTGGCACAAGGCCAACCATGTCCAGATCTTTAAAAGCCCCTGATTCCCTAAAAGCTCTGTCGTATGACTGAAAGTACCAAACATTCTCATAGGAGACGCTACACAGACTCTGGTACCTCCTCGTCTTGGCAGCTGTGAAAATAGATCAGACCTGTCCTCTCCACAAACAGGCCGCTGGCACAGCGCCCCGTTGGAACTCCAGCAAGTTGCAAAGATCTGTTTTGCTGAACCGCAGGAGACGCAGAGTCCTCTTTTGGTTAATGTTCGGCCACAGCGTGCGTGAGATGCTGCAGTCGAACCGAGTTGTTGGTGTGCTTAATTGCCCATCTGTCTAGATCAGAGTAGAACTCCTGAAGCGGTGAATATATGCTCGTGGCACCATATTAGCGGAAAGTAGCAAATATGAATACAAATCTAAATATTCTAAATTTATCAGAGACCTAAAATAATCATTATCCATATTTTTGGAAATAAAAAAATTGCCATAATTTAAGAAATTTCTAAAAATATTGCTTTATAATAATTATTCCCAACAAGAAATTTTTTAGACCGGTAATTACACTGTGCAAGTCTAAAATTTACACATGGGGGGGACGTACTGGGTGACTTTTCTACAGGTATACTGAGTTGAGATCCACCAGCCGTTTGGTTGGATTGGCTCTAGTTTAAGAGAAATCCGACTTTGAAGTTTGCTCATTTTCAAATGCTAATAGGTCCTAAATCGTTCCGAATATCGCTTTACTGTCTTCGGAAAGTTTGTAGATATTTTAACGACCAACAATTTTGCTTAAGACACCAATCCAAAAAAAATACATTCAGACTGTGTAATTGCGATTTGTGAATTTTTTGGCGCAGCGCAACGTGGCGTATGAGTGTCATTTAATTGTAATATTAATATAAATAAATGACACTCATACGCCACGTTGTGTTGCGCAAAAAATGCACAAATCGCAATTATACAGTTTGAATGTATTTTTTTTGGATTGGTGTCTTAAGCAAATTTGTTGGTCGTTAAAATATCTACAAACTTGCCGAAGACAGTAAAGCGATATTCGGAACGATTTAGGACCTATTAGCATTTAAACGTTCGTCGACTTAAGCGACAAACTCGACAAAATTAGCAAGATTCAAAGTCGGATTTCTCTTAAACTAGAGCCAATCCAGCCAAACGGCTGGTGGATTTCAACTCAGTATACCTGTAGAAAAGTCACCCAGTAGGTCCCCCCCATGTCTAAATTTTTAAGGGCAAATTTCACGCATAGTGTTATTATTATGTAATAAATATTTAATAAATAATAATAAAAAAAAAATAATAATGATAATAATAATAATAAAAATAAATATTTATTTATTTATATAAACAAGTATATTTTTCGTTGTCGATAATTATTATTTTGATAAAAAATGTTTTTTCAAAATAATAATTATATAAAAAAAAATGTTTTTCAAAATAATAACTATCGGCAACGTAAATTAAAAAAATCATAAATAAAAGTTATGAAGCAACGTAAAAAAAATCTCAAAATAATAATTATCGAGAACGACAAAAAAATTGTTTCTCATAACTCATAACTGTCGCAAATAATAATTATAATCAACAACAAAAATGTTATGTTGCATTGTAAAAGTAACATTGCAATTATTTTCTTAAACAACTTATAATAGTTAAGTCCCTGAAATTTACTCAATTTGAGAGATTGTCCAAAAATAATTCTTACAAATAGTAAAATTATTATTTAAGGAATTTTGAATTCAATTAGAACTGGGATCTTTTCTGAGTTAGTTGGTTTTGTTAGGGCCAACAGTGAAAAGTTCAGACCGTCGAAGACGTTAGACTGGAACTTGAAATTGAGTCTTATCAATCAAGTCAATCACTCGTCACTGAGTTCATTGATGATATTTAATAATGAGTAGTTTTGTGGATAGAAAACATTTCCTACTACGCAGCGATTTCAAGATTGAAGCTGAAAACGTGAGTCATAGAAAAGATTGAAGAGCAAAGTTAATTAAAACTTTCTAGCGTCTGTTCGAGTCGAGTTGTAGTTAAAAATTGCTCCATATTAAGGCATCCTTTGTTAGTCTAGAGCCAACAAAAGTGGAACATAATAACTTGACGGAATATGGATCTGAGAAGGGAGAGCACTTGCAATGAACGAGGTTCACATTGAGTATGAATTAAAAACACTTAGAATCAAAAAAGGCTTAACATCAAAATCGACTCCCAAATCTTTAATTACTAACCACTTTACACCAACTTTTCGAAACATTTAGTTGCTCGGAACATTTAAACAAAATTACATATATTTCAAGTTCTTAAAGCTTTACTAGCTCGAAATTTGCCGTCAAGCATTCACTTCAAATTCACTTCAAATTTCGCCAAACATTGACGCACACACATGAACGCATAGATTAATTGCCACTTTAAGTGCTGCAAGCTGCTTGGTGCTCTGTGTTGGTGCAATTGTGTGCATAGACGTAAGTGGGCGTGTCCGTTGAGTGCAATATTGCATGTGATTTTGCGTGCGGCAACAAGCGCCGCGGCAAATTCCATTATTAATTTAAGTAATTTTCACTTCATTGGCGTTGAATGGGCGGGCGCACGTAGAGCTTATGTGAACACAAAAACAACATACAGACAGACACATACACACATGGAAGTCTGGTGAAGCGCTGGACTGAACTAGTTGGTGCCGGCGCCTAAACATATGCAAAACACACACCCAGCTGCACAGCCGGCCGTCGCGTCGAGGCCGCCGCAACGATACAAAGTTGTGTGTGCGTTGCTGTTTGGCGCGCATTAATAACATTTCCATATTGCAACAACAATGGCCGCTTACAGTGATTATGAACAACAGCAACAACGGCCGCAGCACGCACATCGTCGCCATGGCTGGCGGCACAGAAATCTCATCAAACTGCGCAACTTCGTCGCCATTATGAAAAACGATGTGCGGCGTTGTTTCCATTTGGCTGAAATTGATGGAGTCAGTTCTCACACACACGCACATACACTTTTATATACACACATTAGTGTCACAACCCAGCCACTGTTTCTGTGTGCGCGTGTGTGTGAGTTTGTTTGCATTTATTTTAATTGAATGCACTCAAGTGTGACTGCGTGAATATTTTGCACGCTGCGGCTGCTGCCGTCGTCGTCAACATCAAGACGTGTCAATATTGATGAATGAAGCAAAAGCGAAATTATTAAAAAAAACGCTGTTAAATCATTTGTGAAATTTTGTAAACATTCAGCATTTGCTTTTGTTCGTTGTGCGTTGTTTGTCGACTGCCTGCGGCACTTTTTAATTCCTGCAATTTCGCAGATTTCACTTGGCTTTGTGAGTGCCCCCGTCTTAGCTGCTTTGTTAGAATGAAACGAATCGACAAAGGAAATGTGTGCTCACACATTTCGGGCACTTGGCCCGCGGCAACATTTGCGCGCGAACGTCAACATTGAACCTGAACGATTGCCCGGTCGGCACAGTTTCGAGCATCATAAAATCAAAATCCTCAATCTTGCCATCGCAATCGCAATCGCAATCTCCATCTCAATCTGTTCCAAGCGATTGCCCGCAAATGCCTAACGAATTTGCTGCTGAATTTTTAATGCCGGCTCAGTGCGCCTATTCGTAGCTCGGCTTCGAAATGCTATGCAAGCGCCGCGGCTCACGCCCGGTGGAAGGGAAAAGTGTATGAACAATTTTTGTGTCGAGCAAGTCGAATTGGGGAAGTTTGTGTGGGGATTCCTTTGAAATGTTCGAAATAAATGAGTTTGTTCTAAATGCTTTTAAAAGGGCGGCGTCACGATGGATTTGCCGGCTGAAGTTGTCGCACAAAGCGTGATGCAATTAAAATACATCCTAAAAGTATGCACAGCAAAATTGATTCTAATGTATTTGGTGTGAGTGAGGCGATTCCGAGTTTGTTCTTATGTTGCATAGTTTTAGGGGGAAAAGTAGAACGCGTGCACAATTGTATCGGAAGGTAGTTGTGGAGTACATTAGGAGTTCACTGCAGTGCAGTGGAGTTTATTGTTATAGGGTTCTTAACACTAGAAAGACCATTGTGATAATTTTATGATTTTTATTTTTAAATATCTGTATTTTCTTTAGTATTTCTATGAACTTTTGCTTTGGTGACTTTTATTTTTTTTATGGTTTAAAGTTTTATATATTTATAAAAATTTATTTTGTGAAAAATTAGCCAATTCTGATGTGTAATTTTCGAGATGTCAGCGGATATGTAGTATTTGTAGGTATGGAAAATTTGCGGTCTTCTTAGTGTTAAGAACCTAAACGAAAAGCACTTAACCGGAATGAAAACATTTATATTTCCTTAGCTGTTATGGGTCTAGGTGCCCATTTGAGACGGCTAGAATGAAAGATGTTTTATTTTTATAAAATGTTGTTAATTTTTGTGTATTTGTACGTACACAACTGGTTTAGTTTGTAGCAAAGCGTGGAGGCCAAAAGTAAAGCACTCTTTATTGGTGTTTAGATTGAGTAGAGATTTGAACTCAGAGCTCTATAACTCAGACTAACTACTGAGCTACGCTAATCTTTCTGTTTAATGTTTAAGTCAACGTTCAGGAATCGACTCAATTTTATTTGCATTTCTATTTCTGCATAAATATTTCAATTGAATTCTAAGCCAAATAAATTGGAGCCAAGGCCAAGGTTTATTCATAGACTTAATAAACAAATAAATAAATAAAAGATCTCGTCTGGATCTAGAGGGAACCCAACAGACAGAGAAGGACACCGGAATCAAAAATGAATGGAATCACAATAGACACACGTTTTTTCTAGAACTTAAGCCGCGAGGTTGTCTTTAAAAATTTATCGTTCAAAGAAAGTGCTGTCTGGTGCTGGTTTAGTCAGTAAATAAACTCAAAACCCCACCACTTGTATTCGAAAGCTTTAGTCGCTATGCCTCGATGTTAGTAGTCATGGAACACTCAACTCTCTAACTTTCATGGAGGTCTTATTGTTAACTAGTTGAATTTGAGACTAGAGTTGAATCCGGTAGTCTCTGCTGATATTCCTAGCATACATTTAGGATGAATAGTAAAATTAGCAATTAAAAAATTCATGTTGGTCCAACGCCCTAAAAACCAAATATAAACTTATAACCCATGAGCAAAAAAAGTAATTTTCTCCTTCCCAAGCAAATTGGCGCGGACGCCACTGTATGCGCCATTATTAAAATATGCACACGGCACTCGACAACTCAACTCTCATTTCATCATTTTCATTTTCATCTTCATCAACAGCTCTCGACTCTCTATCGCACCAGCAGCCTTAGCCTCATTCGCCGGCACTATTACTACTGCTTCTTCTTCTTCTTCTTCGTGTTCCACTACTTTCACCACTTCCCAGTCCCGTTGCGCTGTCGTCGCGCTCAATGTTTAGCCCGCCTGCCACCCGTCGTTGCGCCGCAACTTGCACAACTGCGCCGCTCAACATAACCTACAACTAGTCCACAACTGGCACAGTTTTCGTTTGCTTCGCCTGCGACTTTGTTGTTTTGTTGCTTCGTTTTCGTTTCCGAGCTTTCAGTTTTGCACTTTTCTTTTGGCGTTGCATATGTTAAGGCGCTGCATGCATGGGGCTTCGCACAATATTTGCTGCCACAGCCACTGCGCCGCCTGCCAAACCAATTTCAATATTCATTTTCATTTCCGGGGGCGCTTGCAGCGATTCATCTGCATGGCTCAACTAGAAGCGAGAGTATGTGTCTATATGGGGTTGTTTCTGTGTGTGTGTCTGTGTGTGTGTGTGTGGATGTGGGTGTTTATACAAATTACGCGTACAATGCTCGAGTTGTGAAGAGTTATGCAATTTTATACCAACCCACAACTGCCTAACGCCGACTTAACCTAATAGCAGCCACAGCAACTACGACTATAACAATACAACAACAACAACTATAACAACAACAGCTCAAGTACGAGTGCATGAATCTTTGAAAATTACTGTGTGAATATTTTTTGGAGCATAAAGCAACCGCAAAAGTGTGGAGAAGTGCAGCACTGGCTGACTGACTGACTGGCTGCCTGTTGGTGTCACAAGCACACACATCTACACACATTCAGATTATTATGCAAAGTTTGTGCTACGAAATCGATGGATGACTTTAGTGCTGGTGGCGGTGATGTGTGGCGCTGAGATTCGTTATGAATTATGAATGAGATATTGAACAGTTTGGGGAATTCGTGAGCAAAGAATGAAGCGGTTCAGTGATTTGGCAATTACAGATCAGCCTAAAAGTAGACCATATGCAAACGGTTTTAAGTTTGTAGGACTAACTTTAAAAATGCATTGATTTGAAATAAGATTTTCTGAGATTTTTGGAGGCGAAAATATTTCAGTAATATTTAAAATTTTTTTTTTTTAACTGTTGGGATAAAAATAATAATTTGTTTTTTTATATATTTTCAGAGAGACAAAGTGATGGTCTATGAAAAATAATTTCGTAGAATTGCTTAACGATTACTTCAGCCATTTAGGTGAAGTTTTGGTACTTTAATGAAAAAACAAAAATTAAAACGGATTTCAAGTGTTACAAGGTTTCATGAAACAGTGTTATGAAGTTTTAGAATGGATGTAGAACATGAAACTTAGTTCAAAAACCCAGACCAAACGGGGTTTTGAGTTAAAAAATTGCATCAAAAAATTAACATTTCAAAAGGTCATAAAGCCACACTGTGTGCAGACCAAACACTTTGGGGGTTTTACTTATGTAATCCAACATATGCAGCGCTCCAAGAATTATTCAATACCAGAACTTTGATATCAAATTTGTAGCTCAGTGTGATGTGGCAGAATTTTATATGCAATGAATGATTCAAAATGCCAAACTCCACAATTTTACAAAGTAATTTTTTTTTTATGTGTTGGTTCTGGCAGGATGCATGGATTAACACTTAAAAGATTATTGCGGTCATTTTGACGGTTTTACATTTTTGAATATCTGTAATTTCTTTAGTATTTCTATCAACTTTTGTTTTGATGATTTTTATTTTTTATCGATTATTTTTATTATTATTATTATTATTTATTATTTTTTTTATTTTATTTTTGATTTTTTTATTTTATTTTATTTTTTTATTTTTTTATTTTATTATTTATTATATCAATTATTTCTACAATCAGGATTCTACTCGTACAAGTACCATTAGCCAAATCCGATGTGTGTTTTTCGAGATATCAGCGAATAAATAACTAAATAAGAATTGTAGTCTTTGTAGGTATGGAAAACTTGCGGTCTTTCTAATGTTAATAGACAGAGTTCTGAATGAAGAATTTGCGTACACTTGACTTGAACCATCGGGGTCATAGGTGCTGGGGAACAACTCCGCAAGGAGGTCGTTCCACAATCGCGCGTACTAGAAATGAACTCCCTCTGTAAAGTTGTGTTAACATGGATTCTATGAACTTCCCTAACGTGGCTTTGTAAAACGTGAGTGAGACCGAAACTCAGAGAGTGATGGGTTCAATTCCCTGGATCAACCAATATCAAACAAAGAGACAAGTTGATAACCTTTTTGGCAGCAGAAGTCTGTCCGAGCACAATAGTAGCTATTCGTAGCAACACATCTACTTTTCGAAGTGAACCTTGAATAATAGATCCGTTTTTGTTAATGGTCGAACCTTTTCGTTTAATTGACAATATGACAGAATGCCTTCGAGACGTGAAACCAAAAACGTTCTATGGTGGCAGCTATAAAAAGTTGAAAAAAATCAATCAAGTAAGTTCCCCTTGATTTTCGTTAGTGTCCGACCGAAACCACTTTTTTGGGCCGAAACCGAAACCGAGTTTCGGTTTTTTTTCTTTAATATTCGGCCGAAAACGAAACTTTCTAGTTAAAATAAAAATCACCATATCAAGCATTTTTTTTTCAACAAACGAATTTTACATTATGTAAATAAAGAACAAACATACCATAAATAAATAAATACTTATTAATAAAAACAATTTATTCATTTTTTAAAAACATAAACATGAAAAAATCACCCTTTCGTACCTAACTCTCTAATATTCAAAATTAAATAATTTAATATTATATGCTAAAAAAAAAAGTTTATTAACATTGGGGGCATCCAAATTACTCCTCCTTTCACTATATATCTGCTACACAATAAAATAAAAATTTTTCTAAAAAGTTTCGGTTTCGGCATTTCGGCCATTTTTTGGCCGAAACTGAAACCGAAACCACTTATTTGGGCCGAAACCGAAACCGAATATTCGGTCGGACACTAGTTTTCGTTTTAGATTAAGTCATTTATGCAGCCAAATGTTCAACTCTTTACTTACTCAAACAACTATGCAAGAATTGTGCTCCTTTTTGCACAGATCGTTCCAATGGCTTTTTGTTTGCGCCACCGTCAGACATTAATTGAAATTGCTTGTACCGCAGATTATTGTATCGCAACGCAGCGATCAGCGGCAAATGTGCTGTCAGGCATTGCCACCCGCGCCCTGATTGCTTGTACTGAACAAGCCAGAACACGACTCTGCTGATAAATCTTCGACATGGCA
This sequence comes from Melieria picta, assembly GCA_964056695.1. Taxonomy (NCBI): domain Eukaryota; kingdom Metazoa; phylum Arthropoda; class Insecta; order Diptera; family Ulidiidae; genus Melieria; species Melieria picta. The sequence goes on from OZ057398.1 coordinate 4,721,882, forward strand.
AACTTTTACGTGTCCGTAACATCATCAATGTCTGAAATTATCCCCTTGCCATGTTGCTGCACTTGGCTGTGTTGCTGTTGTTGTGTTGGCCCTTTTTGTCGACAAGAAATGCCAAAATAACGCAAACTTTTCCAATTTCTCTCCCACTGCACAAATACTTTTTGTGCTACAAGAGTAAAACAGAAATGCAACAACATTGAAAAACATGCCATCACTGCCAAAGTGGACTGTGACATGTGTGAATGTGGGTGTGGGTGTCTAGTTGCTCCGTGCTTTGCTGTTGCTCTTTGCTGCCATTGCGAGACAGGTGCGTAAAGTTTTCGACTCAAAAATTAAGTTTGCCAGCACAACGACACAATAACAGACACAACTATGAGCCATATGTGTGCACTAGTAGCAACCAAATCTACAGCAACAACATTAGCTTGCAAGTGTACAATGAACGCATGGCCGCAGCAACAACAACAACAGCAACAATAACAATCAGAAATTAATGCCGACCAGTTATCGCAACGAGTACGTCGGCCGCACCGGTGTCTGCACGTTTGTCCGTACAGCGCTGTGCCATAATCGGTTCACACACACACACAGACACAGCCAGGCTTGTTTTATTGCCAGCCACAGCCCGCTCAGTCGTTCGCTCTTGCGCCGCTGCCACGTTACGTTGACCTTTCGGTCGACAACAATTCAATTCGATTTTCGTTGCACGAAATGCATTGCATACCGCTGGGCGCCACGGCGTAGCGCAGCACAAAGCGAACTGAAACGATACGAAACGAGCTGAAATGAAATTTTCAACAATGCGCAATTTCATAGAAAAGGCAGAAATTATCGACAACGGCGCGAACGAAGCGAGGGAAATTGACAAAAAATCGAATGCGATGGCTGATAAAAAGCAGCCGTAGAGGGCGAATGTGAGGTGGGTGAGGCAATAACTTCAACAAGCAGAGGCAGGTACAAAAAGCAGATGAGCGCGTCGGCGAGTGGCAGTGGAGCGCCTAAAGTGAGCATGACTGGACCGCGCCGGAGTACAGTGAACTCTTTTGGGGGCTGATTTTTGTTATTGTCAATTCTCGGGCGCATCAGCCTAAAGGTATGCTGCACAGCTGGCCGGCTGTCCGCCGACTGCAGCACAAAGTTGCGCCGCAGACAGCCAACGCCAGACAATGCAAACGAGAGAAAATGGCGGCAAAATACCAGCGAGAATTCATCGTATTTGTGCGAATTAAATTTGCCATCAATATGGAAGGACGACAATGGCCGCTATTGGCGCATCAACGAATATCGATGGCGGTAGTTACATAAATAAAATGAAAAAAATCATTCTGCTTTTCTTGAGCCGGCTGTGATTAAAAGATTTAAAGATTTGTTCTGCCGACTGGCGGAGATTATCATCAAAATTTATGTCTTATAATAACTGTGAAAATTGCACATTCGTACGCACATTGTAATGTGTAACCCTTGAAATTGGTTGTTGTTGTTGTTGTTTTTGTTGTTGGTGCGAGAGCATCGTGAGGGCCGCAAAAAATGGCCATTATGAGAAATGCCTGAAAATGAAAATTGAATTTGTTGCAACTGCTCTTTGCAGACGCAGCCAACGTCGCTGGACTGTCTTGGCTGCAGCAATAAAATACATTTTATGATTTCGCATATATTGGCGACAGCAGCTGCGCTCAATAACAAACACTAAATGGCGCGGCAGACACACGTCGACGCACACACGCAGCAACATTTAGAAACTGCATTTCCGTGCGGAAATCAGCAGGAAACGGAATGTGTGCGCCATAATGGGGAAATTACATAAAATAACAATTTAAATTGTATGAAAAAATCGTAGCCAGAAACCGACTACACAGTCATTTCATTGTGATATATGAAATATTCGGAACTACATTGCGGCATAGAAGTGATTGGGGGAACTCGAATGGACAGAAAATCAATAAGGAAATGAACAAAAACATATTTAGATGTGGCAGTGATAATGGAAGCGTAACGGTAGCAGTCAGACAGAAAATTATTTGAAAGGATTGTTGGAAGAAAGAGTAGAAAAGCGGAAAGTGGTTGCTTTGAAACTTTTGTAGAAGTTGTTAGGAGGCGGCAATATAACACTTTAACACTTTAAACCAGAAGATGAAAGTTGTAAAATGTCAGACGGTTTACAGAGTCGGCTTTATTGTTGTTATTACTATATATTGTGGCGAGTGTTGCTGTCCTTTGTACCCCAGATTTGGTCCTCTTCATGACTGGAATAGATTTGGCCAGTGATCTGCGGCAGCCTCGGATCAATGGGCAGCCTCTCACGTCAAGTTTCCCCAGGGGCTCTGGATCTCCTTTACCCGATTTTCAGGCTTTTGACATGGAATGGCATCACTTGAAAAAGTTTCCTTCATAACCACAAAACGAAATGACATCATGAACGGCTTAATCAACTCCTGCAACAGCACACACACCTTAGCAACAACAACAACAGAGCAACGTTCAACTAGAGCGTAGCATTAAGTAACCACAAAGCAACCACAGTCGCCGCTCCGCGCTGCAAGCGACTGCTTGAACTTTTGCCTCTACGAGCGTAGCCACTCGTTGCCGTTGTGCCGGTGGCACCTACATACATACATCGGCTTGGCATAAAACAAATAAAGTATCACCAGCCAGCCAGGCCAACACGCACCGGAGCACATCGCACCAGCGGCGACTGGCGACTGGCGCCCACGGCAAAGGTTTAAGTAATTTGAAGCCATGGCTAAATGTGCCTAAATGTATGCTAAGAGAATTGTGCAATGCAAAACAATAATCTTCAGCTGCTCGTGTGCATGTGTGTGTGTGTGCAACAATAAAAATAACTCAGCCGCACACATGCACACGTTCGCTGCATTGCGCCGAACAGGACATAATTCATGGCAGCAACAAACTCGAGAACACATTGGGGCATAAATTTCGCTACTGCTATTCTTGTTGTTGTTGTTGGTATTGTTGTTTGTGCTGTTGGCTGTGCTTGTGTGGCAATATTTGAAATTTATGGAATAATTACTTCGAGTATGCCTCAGCCTTATGACACGTACGCCAACGTTCGGACAACGAGTGCAGCTGTAGGCGTTGCAATTTCATTCAATTGGCAACATTCGATTGGCGCCCAAGCATTGATTTTGCAATTTTGGCACAAAATTACCGTTACTCAGATTTATCAAGATCAACGCAGATTCGTGTACGCCGTGTCGACTTGCTGTTGTTTGCATGAAATTAATGTTGCGTATACGCCTTCGCGCCACAGGCGTTCGTTGCATTGTATCCAAATTAAAAGCGTATAATTGAAAATGAACACGTGCCCGAAGTGTCTTTTTGTGTTCAGTCAGAGGAGTCTCAGGAGAGATAAAAGTGCCAGCGCGAAGACGGCACAGCGCAGCAGTGACAATGAGATAAGCGCACGTTGACTGTTTGTCTGTCATTAACGCGGCGACTTAAGTCAGCACCAACATGTGATTGTGTTGGTGTATGTGTTGGTCTTACAGGCAAATTTGCATTTTCTATTTGTTTCCCTCATTCGCTTCTTTCTGGGTTTTAATTAACGCGCCATAAATTAATGAAATCCTTATTGATTTCCACACAGATGACTTAATGTATTCGGTTGCGCCATGAAAATTGCGCCAGTTGCAGTCGTAAAAATTGATTCATTATCCGTCCATGTTAAAAGCGGCCAACGCGCAACAACTGCGCCACAGCGCCAATTCAACGCATACGAGTTCACGCCGCACGACGCACAGTGTTGCGAGTTCATATAGCGGAGTGACAAAAATAGAAGGAGTGGTCGTACATAAATTAAATTTGGTATACAGTTATTGTATGAGTAAAGAACTTACTGTGCAATGAATCGGACCAAAACTTCGACCACCTCCCATACAAACGGATTTGAAAAAACTTCATATTAACAGTGAAAATTATCTTAGTTCATGAAAGCTACATTCATAATATTTGTATTTTAATATAAATTTATTTATAAATGTGTATATAGATAAAATGCGATTTTTTCAAAAGTGATTGAAAATGAAATCTCGATAAATTGCTCCACAGCTGTTCAGAAGTTGCTCTTAGAGGGTTGAAATCTTGGACTGACCCCACTAATTTTTGTTCCTGAATATTTCTTTCGAACATACCTATCCCCTATCTCCAACCTTCAATGAGGCTCCCATACAAAATCATCGTTTTTAGAAAGTGGGCTGCCGCTGCTCTCAGGTTAGTCCCAGACGTACCATATGTAAGACTGACCCATATTTATTTTCCCTTCTGAATGTTTTTTCTATACACACCTAATCGCTATATCCAACTCTTAAGGTGGCTGCCATACAAAACTAGTAATTTTCAATGGAACTGGCTCCACACTTGTAAGGAAGGAGGAAACATCGTATCTGCGAAAATACTGAACCGATTTGAATGATTTATTCAGCAATCGTCAACATTCCTGAGTGCAAAAAATATAAAATTAATTCGAGTTAAAAAATTCTCCACCAGAGGACGCCTCCCATACAAGTGAAGTAGTTAAGTTGTCAACTTTTTGGTTTGTTCGAAACAAAAATCAAAGTGTAGTGCCGAAACTCCATTAACCCCTCTATTTCGAATATAATAGTAATCATAGTTGATTTTCCAAAGCTATCTTCAACAAATTTTTCCATCAGCAGCAGAGCATTATTTGATCGATTGCTATTGGCATTCAACAAAACGGTGAAAATATCGCGAATTTGCACTCAAGTCATCACCGAAAAATGCCAATAACTTTTATTTGCGCAAATATGGGCAGCTGGAAATTTTACAAATAAAAATAAAATAAAATAAAATAAAATACAATAAAATAAAATAAAATAAAATAAAATAAAATAAAATAAAATAAAATAAAATAAAATAAAATAAAATAAAATAAAATAAAATAAAATAAAATAAAATAAAATAAAATAAAATAAAATAAAATAAAATAAAATAAAATAAAATAAAATAAAATAAAATAAAATAAAATAAAATAAAATAAAATAAAATAAAATAAAATACAATAAAATAAAATAAAATAAAATAAAATAAAATATCAACAAATTTCCAATTTCACTCGTTTTCTTTACTTCATTTTCATCATAACAGTACTGCTCAGAGGTGAGAGTATTCAGCAAAATTTTGGTCTTGCCAGACCTAAATTATATGAATCTTACGACAATAGTAACTTTTAGGGACCTGCTCAAAATTTATTTTGAAATATTCAACCTCAAAGTCAAAGCAAAAATTTGCTTTTTGTACACAATTTTTTTTTTCAACGCTGGAAGAGCGTACTTTAAGAGCTCATAACTTCTATGTTATCCAATATTTTTACATACAACTTCGGATTTCTTTTAATTGATTAATACTATTATTTCTTAATAGATTTTTGCGCTTATACAATTGTATTTTGGCATTTTAGTCACAACTCGCAACACTGTGCGACGCCGCACGGAAGCCATTAAGGCAGGCGTAATGACAGGACGCGCGGGCCAGGCAGTGATACCCACTTGTATAGTAATCAGGAAGTCAAATAAGTAACATTAAATTCACAATAGCCGCCTGTCGTAAATCCCATAAATCCACCGCAATTTAATGCAAATACTTTCGCCTGCACGCAGAGGCAACGCCAATGTACAGAAGAACAGCAACAACAACAGCAACAATAAGAACAAAAAGTACTCACAGCGGCGTTTATAAGCGTCGCAGCCGAAAAAATGCCAATGAGGGAAAAATCGGTGCGGCGCTGCGGCTTTTGTGGCGGCGAACATAAACAGCGCATAAACACACCAGATGCGTTGGTTCTGATGCGCAACGCCCGCGCGAAGTGGTGCGCCAGCACGGCCAAAGCATTAAATCACCGCATAAAAATTCCAAAATGATTGTTTTGCTCCTACAAACGCAGCGGCCACAGCAAGAGAGTGCGGTTGAGCGACGTGCAAAGGGCAGCCGCAATGAATGAATTTAATGGCCTCAGGCGTTTGTGGCCATGCAAAATGCGACACAGCCAAGATTTGCATTTAGGCAGTAAAGAATTTATTTGCTTTTGTATTTACTGTTCGGCAGTGAAACTCTTTACGTAAGTTTCACATTGCAAAATGTCGACGTTTTGAGGGTCGAAATGTTACGCATACGCAGTGGTGTGCAGGTGTTAAAGTTTTCGAAAGAAATTCAGTCGGCAGGGGAAGTAAATGCAAACTGAATTGAAAAATTTTGTTCGAGAGGAAATAAAATTGTATTAATTTGTAAAAAATTACTACCACAAATTTTTTTATCTAGTAAACAAAAAGCAGATTAAGTAAATTGCAGATCATCTGGGAATTTGCTTAAAATTTATTGAAATGGATTTGATGAAAATTTGTATAATTATTAGTTTTTGGTTTTTTATTTTGCTGAATAAAAATTGCATATTGCAGTCTCTGTTAATTAGTGCATTTTCGCACTGCGAGAGCCCGAGGCACCGGAAAGCTTCACACCAACTTCTGGTGCATTTCGCCTGAGCGAACGCAACTTGAGCAAATTGCAGCTAATTAAAATTATCGCATCTTGGTGGTGCAGGCAGTGGAAGCTCGAATGCCACCTCTGGTTGTCACCGAAGCGGCGCGGTGTGATAAGCTGCTGAACGTTTCACTATCGAGCCGCGCCGTCTGACAGCTGTGGCAGTAATGAAGCCATCACAGCCACACCTACCGGATGCTGCGGCAACCAATGTGCAGCTTTCATTCCATTGCAGCTGAAAATGATAATTTGACGCGCTTACCGTCAGCTTGAAGCGATAAATGTTGGCATTTAAATTATTGAACGCATCATTGCTTATGACTTTACTTTTGTTGTTGTTGTTGTTGCCATTGCGCTTAATTGATGCGCTGTCATTGTGAAATGTGGGCGGCTGAATTTGTTTTGGGGTCTTTTTTGGCAATTTAACAAGTCAAATTATGGCAGCACACACACAGCTATTTACATACTCGTACATACATACATACATACATACAGACATGTATACACAGACAGAAGCAAATAGCAAAAATTGCGGCTGCACAAGTTGTGCCAGCGCACAGTTAATGCAAATGAGCTTTTGCAGTGCTCAGCGCAAAATTTTGCCAAGAAATGGAATTTCATCTTTTACTGTGGCTTGAATGTTGTTCTTATTGTTGTTGTTGGTGGTTTTTGTAATTGTTGCTATTTGCTGCTGCCAGTCGCTTGATTAAAAATGCCACATTTTGCTGCATGACAGAGCGTGGCACTTTGAGGCGGGAGGAGGGTTGGAGGAACCGGGTGGCCTGTGTGGTGGTGCGGTGTGTCATGTTGGCAACATGCTGCATATTGCTATTGCATTCGGCTACAGTGTTGCCATAATTTTATGTTTATTTATTGCCGCTTCACGTAATGAAGTTAAATGCTTTGCGTTCTTGTTGTTCCGTTTTTGTTTTTTGCTGTTGTTGTTGTTGCTGTACGAACATTATTCCTGCTGTCGTTGTAAGTGCAGTTTTTGCCACTTTATTGTTGTTGTTGCTGGTATCGTGGCCAGTGTTGCGGGATAGTCTGCAGCTTTTGTTGCTTTTGTTGTTGTTTAGTTGCTGTTGTTGTTGCTATTACCATAATTCTTGTTGTATTTTGTTGGTGTTGTTGATGAAGTTACTGTTGTTGTTGTTGTTGCCACTGTTCTTGTTACATTCGGCCATTGTTGTTTTTGTCCTTGCTGTTGTTGTTGTTGTTGGTGTTGTCACTACCACTTCTTGTTGTATACTACTGTTGTTGTTGTCCTTGCTGATGTTGCTGTTGTTGTTGTTCTCACTACCACTTCTTGTTGTATTCTACTATTGTTGTTGTTACTTCTGTGGTATTGCCAATGTTATTGTTGCACTCTGCTGTTGTTACTGTTGTTGCTGCTGCTAAAACTGTTATTTTTGTTGTTGCTACAACTACTGGGCCTGTGGACTTCTGCTGCTGTTGTAACTGTTGTGGTACTGTCACTGTTATTATTTTATTTTTACTGCTTTTGTTGCTATTGTTGTTGTTGCTAGTATGACTCCAGTTGTTGTTACCTCCACTGTTCTTCTTGAATTCTTTCGGTTATTGTTGCTACTATTGTTGCTGTTGTCGTATTGTTTCTGTTGTTGTTGTTGCCACTGTTACTGTTGTTGCTGTATTTTCAAAGTTGTTGTTGCTGCTTCTTCTGCTACTTTTGCATTATTTTAGTGTTTTTTTGTTGGTGTTTTCTCGACAGTGCAGCTGTTTGGTTTACCACCACAGTTATTGTTGTTGTTGTTACACTTTTTACTGTTGTTGTTGTATTATAAATATTATTGCTGCTGCTGTTCCTCGACTGTTGTTTTGCAACACTGCAAAACCTGTTGTTTTGTTCCATGTTGGTGTAGTGGGTTTGTTGTTGTGTTTATTGTAGGTCAGTGATTACTGTTGCATGCGCTGTGTGACTGTTGGACCATTATTCGCCCGGCCATTCCACCCCCTTTCCCCATAGCTCATTGCAATCTATTCGCTTTTGCTGGTATCTGTCTTTCGCCCTCTTTCTCTCTCTCTCTATGTGTGTGTGTGTGTGTGCGCGCGCATTCTGTGATGGCACTCAGTATTTATGTGCGCAGTATACATGCTTCATCATTTAAATAAAATTACTGCCTGGATAATAAAAGAATTTACCGCGCTAGGCCACATCTTTTGGTGCAGCTGCTGGCTGCATCGTTGTTGCTGTTGCTGTTGTTGCTGCCCGAATTTTAATTAAACGTAATCTCTGATTTATGCCACCATGAAGCTGCATAATTTCATAGCAAATTAACAACAAATTGAAAATAAACGAACGCACATTCATTCTGCTGGCGGCGATTATGTGTGATTTGCGTTTTGTGTCGAAATGTTGCGCATACGCCGCGCTGTGTCGCCTAATAAATATTTATGAGCCACAACGCTTAGCATAAATATTTGTCGACACGGCGAAAATGATTGACAGCCATAATTGCTGTCGCTCACGGTGCCCGCCAGTGCAATCTGTCATGCAACATTTCACAAAGCGGCCCAGAGCGGTGCTCGAGCGCGCCCGCATGCGGCAACGATTTGCACCGCAATTGCGCATATCTGCTGTAATTGCACTACAAAAGCAACACTGGCTGCACGCGACAATAAGCGCTGTCGACACTCTGCGCCACTCAAATCGGCGACGCAAATAAATGCGACCATCAAACGGCACACACACACACATTTGTGTGCAACAACTGATGCAACGCGCAATCAGCAACAAATTGCCGTGCGCCAAATGCCACAAAACGTGTCAGTTGCATACTTGAGCGTTTGCGGTCGCTGCCACTGCAACTAAGCCAGCCAGCACCTGAAGTGGCGGCGCGCGTGGTGCTGGCAAAGCGCTTTCACTGCGACGGCTAAATATCACTCGAATGTTGTGGCACAAACACATACATATCTACGTACGTAAACACACACACAGACAGCCATCGCAGCGCATGTGGAATATGTGCCACATGGAAAACTACGCGTTGCCAGTTGGCAGTTGCCCTGTGTTGCTGCAAATGTCAATTGCATTATGTTGTCAATTTATTCCCATGTAGCTGCGTAGAACTTGCAACACGACAACAACATCGACACCAACAACAACAGCTGTGTCTATGAGCAGCTAACATGCGCGCGTGGGCGGCGTCCCACTTGGCGCCGCAACTTCGCATTGGACTGTGGCAGCATTGCGCCCGCGCCGCCGCAACTTCACATATGCCACTCTGACAGCTTAATTCCTTTGTACGCATTTGTGGCATTTGATTTTCGAGTGGGGTGCCAACGCTGCTGCTGGCAACACAATGCCTCACATCGTTTTGGCCTGCCGCGTGCATCTCCAATTCAAATGTTTAGCAATTTTTTATGCGCTCAATTTCGCCCGGAAACACCAACAACAAAACGAGAACAACATTTAAACTGACAGCAACATGGGCAACAACAGTTGCGTTGCCTTTGCGCTGCTGATGGCTGCTGTTGTTGTTAGTCCGCGCCACAGCCATTGCCATTCCACGCCCGCATATGTTTGTTGTTTCTGTTGTTATAGCTCTCGCCACAACGCAACGCAACGCAACACAACAACACAACGCAATGAAACGCATTGCAGCGCACTCAAGCGAATCGAATCAAATCGATTCGAATCGATTGAAGTGCCACACACTGGTGGGATTTGGCAGAGATGAGTGGCGGCAAAGTATGAGTGGAGTGGTGTTGGGGGGAAGAGGGCATGACATGGAATGCTATCGGATGCGATGCTATCGCAACGAGATTGAATCATTTTTTGAAATGCCACTTTGCGCGGTTGGCACGACCCGCCTTCCCTCGAACCCGCATCCGCTCCGCGCTTTGAGCGCCACACTTGGCCGTTGTCTGCGCGCATCGATTGCAGCCGGACGTGTCAGTCGGTCGCGCGGCCAACCCGCAGTGGCGGCCATTTGCTGCTGTCTGCGTGCATGTGTTAGCGCCGTGAATGGAAGATCCATCATTGCGTATGAAATGAAGTTGGCAGCGATTGCACAATACGAAAACACGCACAGCGAACGCAGACAACCACACACACACACACACACTTACGCCGCATCACATCGTTGGAGTGAGTGAGAGGCGTTGCCGAGAGGGGCGAACCAGACACACTGAAAAGCATTTTTACGCCCGGCAGCATTTCAGAAATTATAACCGATTTATTGGCTCAATGTGATTTCTCTAAAAGCTTCAATGGCTGCCATTAATAAGAGTGAAGTGAAAAGAAAATGGCGCGCGGGAAGAGCAAATCGCTGTCTGTTGGGGGGCGAGCGCTACCCGCCTGTTGACGCGCCTGCACGCCGCGTTTTTGAGAGGCGCTCGTTAAGGAAATTGAGAAGGAAATTATTTGCGGCAAAAGAAAGAACGCCTCGTAGAATGGGTTCAATGCGCCTTAAGGTAGGCTATGCTATTTAAATGCCAATGAGGCGTATGAAATTTTTAATCGATATTTTGTTTATCGTTTTTGTGGTTATTTAAAGTGGCACCGTACGGTGGCAGCTGGCTGCTTGGTGAATGGCGAATGAATTGTAGGGGTTATTGATTTTTAGGTGATTAGGCTCCATGCTGTCAACATTGACTGAAGGCGTACAATAAACTCAGTCTGCGTTGGAAATAAACTATTTGAAATGTGACCTTGAGGAAATTTGGTCTCTAACAAGAATAGTTGTATTTGAAAATATTATTTTGATTATGATATTTGTGAGTATATTAGACCTAATCTAAAAAATTTTGGGCGATTTTGTAATATCTGAGAAAAATTAACTAAATTAATTAATTAACTAAAAAAAAATAAAAAAAAATTATAAAAAAATAATTTAAAAAAATAATAAAAAAATAATTAAAAAAAAAAATAAAATAATTAACTAAAATTCTCCTGAATAACTGGAAAAGTGTGTTTCTCTGTTTTCCAATGCTTGCGATTCTTTGTTCCAAATAGCACGGCACATCTTTGAAACAATATCCCTGATAAGTGCATAAATTGTTCAAATTAGAAAAATATGGAAGGGTTGGCGGACTTCCAATGCAAATTAAATTGTTTCCCCTACATGACCAAATAGATATAGTTTTTATGGCCCTCAAATAATGTTTGAGGAAAAATATATTAAAAAAAATATTTCTTCTAAATCTTCGACTGATGTCACCATATGAAATAAAATAATCATTAAAAATGTTACATTTGTATTTACTACTTTTTTACATTAGTCAAATACCTTAACACTAGAATGCCTGACAATCTGACCTACCTAAAATGCCCATATGTAGTCATTTTCACTACAATATTGTTTACTGACTTTGTTTATTTCATTGGTTTTTAAGTAGCGAATATGAATAAATGCAAATGAGATTAAATTAAAATAAGTACTTAATTTTTATTTTTTTATGGTTTACAAACAAAATTCATTTAAACTTTACACATCAATTTGATAAAATGGAATGAAATTTGGAATTTGGAATTTGTGAATGAATTTTGTGAGTGAATTTTGGGTTGAGAAATTTTCATATTTCGCAATTGAAGATGCATATTTGTCTATTTATCAGTAAGATTTGCTGAAAATTGTATATAGGTAGTAAAAATGACTACCATTGGGCATTTAAGGTAAATTTTGCAAAATTGGGGTAACAAATTTGTTTACAATATTTTTAATTTATTTATTCTATTTAGCTTTTAAACTTAGTCACGTAAGATATTTTTTTAGAAAGCGATGCAATAAATTTTATTTACAATAAAAGACCTCAATGTAGTCAAAATTACTACCTTGGGTATTCTAGTGTTAAGGATCTGCATTACTCTTTCAATTACCCAACTAAAACGCTAAACTTTCAGCACATCAGCCAAGGCAAAACTTAAACTAGCACTTTTTCACGGTTGCTGTCTGCGTTAGAGCCAGCAAATCTCTGCTTTCAATTATGCTGCATTCTCAAACATATGCAACCATACGCACACAAACACACACACCGCGCTCACAGGACAATAATGCAAACACTCATTTACTTGCAGCGAGACAGCAAAAGGTAGACAAGTAAACAACACTTCAACTGCAACAAAAACAACAATAAGAACAAGAACGGCAGCAGCAGCAGCATAAACGGCTTAAAAGCATCCTCAATCAAAGTGAGAGATAAAAAGTGAACACCTGCCACATTGCAACCGGCAACCAGGCAACCAGCGCTGCACAGTGCAGTCTGTGGCTGCTGCGTGTGTGCAATTTGCTGCTGCTGCTGCTGCTGCCGCCTACAAACTGGCAGGCTTAAATTATTCAGACGCTGCACAAAACACTTGTGCGATCCTAATGGTGTTTACATTGCTGATTATAATGCCGTGAATGGCGTCGATAATACGTTTAAGGACACAAGGGCGCTGGCAGTGCAAAGGCACTGCCAACGGCACCCGGCGCCCCGACTGCCCCTCAGTGGCAGTAAATAGAAAAATGCAGCATCGTGCATAATGCAAAAAGCACACTGGCACCAAGACTGCGACTGCGACTGTGCGCTGGGCGGCCGTGGTGTGAGGTTAGAGACGAACTCAAAGGCACTGCAGGCATGTAGATGAGCAGGTGAATGTGTATGTGTGTGTACGTGTTTTGGACTGGCGCAAGTTGCATGCAGTGGCCGTGTGGCCATAATGGCGAGTGTGACACCATGACGAGGGGGTGTGGAGTGGGCGGGAGTATCATTAAAAGCACACATGGCGCTTGTGTCTTTGTGTCTTTTCTTCGTGTGTGTGATAACACTGGACGTTACAGTGGCAGTGGCGCATTCGACTGTGCGTCTGTCGCTGTCTGCTGCTGCTTACACAGCACACATGTAATGAGCGTGGACCGGCGCATAATGCAGCGGGCCACCATTAGAAAAATGCCCATGAATGTGTAGCAAAATTAAATAAAACTCAACATGAAGGCAGCGCCGAAGAATGCAAATGTGTGGCAAGCGCAAAGAATGCAATAAGTGTGAATGGTGGCAGCACTGCAGGAAGTGGAACAACAGCGAGCAGCAAGCGGGCGTAGGCTGCCAGCTGTCGACTGTCGGTTGTCGACTACCGGCGGCTGCTGTTCACAAGTGCACGCGGCGAAATGGCACTTTGCACGCCAAGTGCGGCAGCCGGGCGTGGCAATGCGAGGCGGCGCAGCGCGGCAAGTCGAGTGCACGCGATGCGAGTGTTTGCCGGTGCCACTTGATTTCAATGTGTCAATACACCTTCAAGTGCGCGTCTGTGTACGTCTGCCTGCCTGCATGTCTATGCATGTGTCTGTGTGTCTCCGTTTGTCTTCGTGTGTGTGTGTGTTTTCAAGCGCAGATGTGTTTTGTTTGTTGATTTGTTTGCGTTTTCCTTTGTTTACCATTTTTGTTTGCTTTCATTTTTAATATTTTTTATTCACTTTTGTTTCAATTTCGTTTTGCATTTCCAAATGAAATATTGCTCTTTTTATTTGACTTCATTTTAATTTAATTTTTAAACTAACTAAAGTTGCCGGGCAGCTGTATTCGTTTGGCAGTTTTGTTGCTTTGGTTGCTGTAAATATTCTAAAAGCATTTTGCTAAAGTGTTGAAAAGCTTTCAATTTAAATTTTGCTGCATGTAGTTTCAATTGAATTTTTTATGATGTGCAGTTTGCAGCTATTTGCATTGATTTCTAGAGGCATTTGGCAAATTGGTCTGATTTTATTTTATTTTATTTGATTGAAAATTTATTTTTCGAAAAGTGTTGTATGCAATAATGCTTTGGGATTTGGAAAACTGTCAGCCGTCATGAAGTTTCTTCACTAATTTTTTGTGGGTTCATTGAGTGAGTATCCCCGTAACGCTGCATGATGCAAAAGCAAAGACTCCAATTCAAGTTAAATGAAAATCTCTGAAGCTTCTTTTGGTTTCTCAAATTGAAATTCATTCGTTCTTGTGTCAGTCGCTGCTTTAAATATATTCCATACTTACACACCCACACATTCGTTTGTGGTCGCTTTAGATGTTCCAATTTATTTTATTACAATTTCCCTCTACATTGCCTTCACCATAACCCGCTCATGTCGTTTCGACACGACCGTCCATAAAGTGAATGAATTTCTGCGCTTAAGACCGAATGACTGCACACGCCGCCCAGTCAATTTATCGCACAGCGGCGGCAGCAATGAAGCAATGCATGAAAATAGCAAATATCGCGACAAGTACGACGCAAGAAAGGGAAAGAATTAAAAAAATTGCTCCAAGTTGTCAGCTTACTATCACTCAAGTAGGAGCGGAGAGAGCCGCTTAAAAACTCCGAAGCCACTGTAACGTCGCCACGGTGCTTCAGCGCGCCGCGTTGTGTCACATCGCCGGCATGGCTGGCTGCGACTGCAGCGCCGGATAAATAAGTGGCTGTGGCTGAGTGCGTTGCTGTGACAAAATTGCCAATTAGTCACCTGTCAGTGTTGGCATCAGTGTCTGCTGCTATTTGTGCCGCTGCTGCTCGCAGAGCTGCCTCGACAACGACAGTGAAGATGTTGCTGGCTGCTGGCTGCTGTTGCTTGGCGTAAACAAAAAATGTGACTAAGGCGTTGGCATCAAAGTTAAAGAGCAGCAACTTTTCTGTGTTTGGTCATAGATGATGCGGCAAAGGTGGGGGAGTGATGGAAAAAAGTGTTAAAACAGAGGTATGAAGATAGTAGAGATTGTTGAGTTATGAAGAACAAATGACAGAACAACAAAAGTGGCAGCAAGTCATGAGCGAAAGAAAGCGGAGAAAGGAAGGTGGCACATGAAGGAAGGAAAATATAATCCCAGGGAATAGAAAAAAGAAGTAGAAAGCGAAAATAGAACACAGAAAAAACAGTATGGAAATTGAAGCAGTAGAAAGAAAACAGAAACATGTAATAGAGTGGGAAGGATATGAAAAATAATATAAGGTGATAGAGAACGAAGACAATGGTGAAAGAAAGTAAGGAAATAGGGAATGAATAATAGTTAAAGAAGAAAAAAAATTAAGAAGAAGAAAACAAAAGAAAAAAATTAGACGAAAATGGAAGACAAAGAAGAGAAAAAACCAATGATGAAAAGAGCGATGAAAGAAGAAGAACTGTGAGAGGAGGAGACAATGAAGCAACAAGTATGTAAGGAAGAAAAAAATAAAAGGAAAAAAACTGCAGCTAGAGAAGACTGCAGCTGAGGACAACAATGATTGAAGATAATGAAGAAAAAGCATAACGAACAAAGACGGTAAGGAAAGAAAAAACAAGGAAGGAAGGCATTAACAAAGAAAGAAGATAACTAAAGAAAAACAAAACACTGTTCTTTGTTGGTTACAAAAGAAGATAACAAAAAAGAATGAAGGCAGTGATGGATGAAAGCAATGAAGAAAGAGCGTAATGGATAGAGGAGGCATTGAAAGGAGACACAACGAAAGAAGAAATTAACTACAAAAACAGGTACCTAAGAAAGAGGCGAAAATAATGAAGAAGAAGATGCAGTAACAATGAAGGAAAAAAATTAACGAGTAGGTAACTAAGGAAGAAGGCAAAAAAGGGAGGTAAAAAGGAAGGAAGATAGAAGGAAGATAGTGAAAAAGGGGGCGAAGAAAGAAGATAACTAAAGAAAAAGAAAAACCTTCCTTTGTTGGTTACAAAAGAAGATTACAAAAAAAATTAAGGCAATGAAGGAAGGGCGGTAACTAAGAAAGAGGCAGCGAATGAATGAAGAAGTGATGATGGAAAATACTGAAGAACTAACGAAGAAGGTAACTTATGCAGTAACAATGAAGGAAAAAATAACGAGTAGGTAACTAAGGAAAAGGTAAAAAAGGGAGGTAACAAAGGAAGGAAAATAGGAAGGAAGGATAGGGAGAAAGATAGTGAAAAAGGCGCGAAGAAAGAAGATAGCGACAAGAGAAGGCATCGAAGCAAGATGGCAATAAAGAAAGATGGCAACGATGGATACAGACAAAGACGGAGGATGTAGTGGAGAAAGCTGTCAATTGAAGTAGAAACAACGAGAAAGAAAGTAATTAAAAAAATTAGGTAATTAAGAAGGAAGGCAACTAAGGAGGACGACAGTTAGGCAAGAAGGCAACGATGGATGAAGACAAAGACGGAAGAACATAGTAAAGGAAGTGGTCAATTGAAGTAAAAACAACGAAAAAGAAGGTAGTGACAAATGAAAATAACTGAGGACGGTAGTTAAAAAAGAAGGCAACGATATATAAGGAAAAAGTCAAAAGATCGTAGTGAAGAAAGTTGAAGATTGAAGTAGAAACAACAAGAAAAGAAGGTGACGAACAAGGAAGGTAAGTAAGAAGGAAGGCAACTATGCAGGACGACAGTTAAGAAAGAAGGAAAGGATGGATAAAGACGAAGACAGAAGAACGTAATATACGATTGAAGCAACGTAGAATGAAGAAAGTAACGAAAAAATAAGACGTAGAAATGAGACAAATGAGTAAATGTAACGCAGAATGCAGGCAACGAAGTGAAAAAATAAAAGAAGTAATAAAAATAAAGAAGTAAAAATAAAATAAAAAATAAATAAGAAAAATAAAAAATTAAAAATAAATAATAAAAATAAAAAAATAAAAGAGGCCACAAAAAAGGAAGCTCATAAAGGAGAAGACAACAAAGAATGAAAGCAGCAATGTAAGACAATAACGGCGAGTGAAGATAAGGAGGCATGAAGTAAACAAAGTAGGACGAAGTAGCAAAAAAACAAATTAAGTATATGCAAAGGCCAAAAGTGGGTCCTGTAAGCCATTCCATTGTAAAAACAAAGAATTTTACATGTGACGCAAAAAAGGACCAAAACAAAGATTGTGTGCAGCATTTAATAGAGAACTTTATTGGAAAACAAAGAACTAGTAAAAGCTCTCAAAACTCTGAAAAAAAACACTGACAACAGATTTAAAAATTTTTTGTTTTCGTTCCTGTTTTGGTTTTTGTCATTGTTTACGTCTGGCCGGCTTGCCAAAAGAGTTCAATAACCTAACGTCGTGCAGTGTTGCCGCCAACGATTGCGGAGCATAAAGCAAACAACCTGTCCGCGCGCCCGCCCGCCAAATGGCCAACATAAACGCCAGCAATCGACATGAAGCACTTCGGCAGCCAACTTTTTTGGCCAACACGAGACAACAAACGTTGGCACTGGCGGCGGCGCGTTTTTATGCGCTGCAACGGCGCGGCGCGCATAGAACTTTTTGGTGCGACAGTGCGGATTGTTGGCGGAGCCGGCAAAGGCAACGTCGCGTGCAGATGCGGCAATGCGAGGTAAAGGTAGTGAGTGGGCGGTTGGGTGTGTCGTTGCTTCTAGTTAATACATCACTGCGTTCAAAACGGATGATGATGGTTTTTTATTCTTGTTTGTTTTTGGTTTTTTCGTTGCTTTGTGGTGCTATGCTTTAACTTGTGGTGTTTATTTTTTTGTGCTGCTGGTGTTTGTTGTTGTTGTTTGCATTGCGCTGTTTTTGTGCGCAATTTTAATTTAATGTATGGCAGTCAATTTTTTATGTGTTGTGCTGGCAGCCAGTAATCTGCTTTATTAAAGCCAACAACGCCACATTGGGTTGGAGAGGGGGCGGGCGGGTACTATAATGGATTGACCAAGCATGAAATTATAAACTGGCGCTGTTGGTTGGCGGCATTGGTCACATTGCACTAATCCATTATCGGCACTTTGCCGCCCGACTCGACTGGTCAGTGTGCCGCTGCACTAATTAAGTTTTCGTGCAGTATGTGCAGCACTAACCGGGCCGAGAAGAAGAAGAAGAAGAAGCACTATGCACATGCGAGCGATAAGTGCGCCAGCGTGTTGTAAAGTTAGTGGCACGTCTTTGACGCAGTTGAGGCAAATGCGCTGCAATAAACGAAATTTATGTTACTCATACGCACCGCAGGCAACTTTAAAGAAACTCAACTATAAGTTTGACATACTTGGGAGCGTACAAGTTTGAGTGCTTCTGGCTGAAGCGAGTTGGCTACACGCACGTGTGCTGCGCGGGTGTGGCACAGCTCTAACTCGAATTTATTCAACATTAAATATGCAGTCGCTCTGTGCATAAATCATTTCGGAATTTTCTCAATAAGGCAAATAAAGTTGAAATCAACTCGCAAACTCGCAGTGCAGCAGTTGCAGTTGCACATGTCTCGAGGGGCTAATGTGGTAAATAAGCACAAAGCAGTGGCAGTCGGTGCAAAAATGTGCAAGAGTGAACGGAGCAAAGAGGAAAACGAGAAAATTGCCATCAAGCTTTGGGGCGAGAACGAGGCGCAGCAAAGCGCGAGATGACGAACAAGAACCAGCAGCAATGTGCGTATTGGCGGGGCCAACACAACGCAAAGGCTGCAGGCATTGAAAGGAAAATTATGTCTAAGAAGCTAAGCATACATACGGACAAGTGTGTGCATAGAGCATGGAGCGCACGTCGGCAGTGATGGGCGACGGGCGACGGACAGAAGGCGCATGCAGTAAATAATCGCGCACACACGCACTTATCAAGCACACATATGCGCATACATATACCTACACTTGCACATGTTAGGGCACATGTGCACCAGGCGTGTTAGTGCACTCGAAAGCATTTTGACATTTGCATGCAGCGATACAAAAGACAAAACAAGCCCGAATGAAGTGCAGCCATAGATACTCGGTTGATGAGAGAGAGAGAAGGATGTACGATGGCCAAAGATGTTAACGACAACGACAACGACAGCGACAACGTCGACGAAAGTGGTTAAGTGACTTAAGCCGGTGCTGCCGCCCAAGAAGTTCACTGCTCCGGCCTGTACGCTTGTCATGGCGTCGACGAGCGACAAGCGAACGCCTAATGAAATGTGACGTGCGGAAGACAATTTGCCAGAGTCGAACAGCAGCAGCTGTCGCGCGTGTTGCGTTCCACAATGCGGAAGTGTTGCATGCAACGACGGCTCGCCGTGTTGTACATGCAGTAAATGTTGCATGCATGAGAGCGTTTCGCAATTAAAGTCGTTGTTCTCGACGTTGTCTTGAAAAGTGCACGGCCAGAGTGAGCGAAGAAGCCAAACGCAGGAAGCAGGGGAGAGGGGTGGCTGCGAGTTGGCGTGACAGCAAATGCAAATGTGCTGCAAAGTGTAATCCTGGGCTGTGTGCAGGCACAAAATGCATTAAATCGGTGTGAAAATATTTCCATGTAGATGCAAATCTTTTACATTTCTCATACGCCATGTTGAGCACTAATTAAGGCGAGAAGAGCCGACACTTTAGCATTTGATTAAATTGGAGAAAAATTTGCATAAACTTGTTTATTCGCGCATTTCCGAGACAAGCCGAGAGTTAATGGGTAACATTAATTTGCTTAATTGGAGCGGGGAACAGTGATTCGTTCCATAGACAAAATTAAAAAAAATTATAGTATCAGAATTTAATGATTCTGATGTCATTTGAAAGGTAAATCTCGAACTAAGAAAACCCCCAAAAATCTGTGCAAAAAATTAATTAGTGTGTGTGCAAACGCGGCTCAAAGTTGAAATTTTTTCACAAAAAAATGTAAACACATATTTTCTGTTTTTTAGTCTATTGAGTAAACAAAATTGTAAAAATATCAGGTGTACAACTTTGCTTCCGCTTTGTTTTCCGATAGGTGGCTGTACCCTCTGAGGCTGGTTGAAATACATAGATGGTAATGCCTTTAAAGTGAGTGTGGACAGTGCCTAACGAATTGTCATCGCCGTTTCAGTGACAGTTGTTCTTGTTTTCGTATTATTCACGCTCGAAAATGTCCGTTTATGTGCCCAATTCTCGCCATTTGCGGGAAGTTTTACTTTTCTGTTACAATTCGCAAAAAAATGCAGCTGAAGCGCATCGAATGCTCTCAGAAACTTACGGTGATGCTGCTCTGAGTGAAAGAACGTGTCGGGAGTGGTTTCAACGTTTTAAAAGTGGTGATTTCGAATATTCACGGCGCCAAGGTTATGATTTGTATTTGGTGGGATCAGCTCGGTGTGATTTACTACGAGCTCTTAAAACCGGGTGAAACCATCACAGGAGATCGCTACCGAACGCAACTGATGCGCCTTAGTCGCGCGCTAAAAGAAAAGCGGCCACAATATCAAGAGCGACATGACAAAGTCATCCTCCAACACGACAATGCTCGGCCTCACGTCGCAAAAGTGGTCAAAAAGTACCCAGATGTCGCCCCTTCTGTCTTCCACCTATTCCGTTCGATGGCACACGGCCTGGCAGATCAACATTTTCAATCCTTCGAAGAATTGGAAAAATGGATTGCTTCATGGATAGCGTCAAAAGAGGACTCCTTTTTTCGAGCCGGGATCCGAAAATTGCCGGAAAGATGGGAGAAAGTTGTCGCTAGCGACGGACAATACTTTGAATAATACATCTGTAAGCACTTTTTCGCAATAAAGCTTTTAATTTTGGAAAAAAACGGCGGAAGCAAAGTTGCACACCTGATACATGCTTACCAAGAAGTTGCTAAAACTTTCAATATGGATTAAGAATTTTAATGTTGTCTCAAAATTTGCAAATATAAGGCTTTTACTTCACTTTAAATTTAAAATATTTTTCTAAATTAAAAATCTGAAAATTGGCAAAACTTAGAGGAAAATATCTAAAAAGAATGTGAAAGTATGTTCCTGGTTTTTTTATTTTAAGAAGAATTCGTTCTTTGTCGGATAATGTAATTACATCCTCCGATATCTTTCGATCTCAGAAAATAATCAAATTTGAAAAGTGTTCTAAACACCTATTTTTCGACAAAATGTATTTTTTTTCATCCCTAAAAGTATGCAATCAGCATGAAAAATTGAGAAAATTGCAAAAAACTATTCTATTATTATCATTTTTATTGCAAAACTAAAGGGTCCTAAGACAATTTCTTTTACTCTTTGCAATTGTTAATGTTGACGTAACTGATTAAATGTAAAATCTGAAAAATCTAGCCTACACACTTGTTGCTATAGCTTACCAAAAATGACGAAAATTGCAAATTTAAGTCTCAGCAATTGCCAAACTACAAAAGTTTAAGAAAAACAAAATGGAGATTTCACTTCAGCAGATCATGATTAACTAGTATACTAGATAGTATATTTTGTCCCGCGGTTGTATGGAGTCGAATCACTATGCAACGCCCCTAACTCAAACTCATTCAGCTCAAAAGTAGACTAAACCATTTGCCAGCAAGTTTAGCTGCCACAAAAAGATATACTTCTCAAAAATTTTCAAGCTGTTTATATGACAATAAGAATTTTAAAGCGCAGACTTTGGCTGCTGGTTAATATGGTCAATATAATATATCAATATAAATTAAAAAATGATGTGGCCTTTTCGCTTTTAATGTTATCTCAAAATTTGCAAAGATGAGGCTTTTACTTCACTTTTAATTCAAAATATTTTTCTAAATTAAAAATATGAAAATTGGCAAAACTTACAGGAAAATATCTAAAAAGTATGTGAAAGTATGTTCCTGGATTTTTTTTTAGTTTTAAGAAGCATTCTTTCTTTGTCTGATAATGTAATTACATCCTCCGATATCTTCCGATCTCGGAAAATAATTCAATTTGAAACTTTTCTACAAAATTAATATTATTTATCCCTAAAAGTATGCAATCAGCATGAAAAATTGATAAAACTGCACAAATGCAAAACATACATCTATTATTATCGTTTTTATTGCAAAACTAAAGGGTCCTAAAACAATTTTTGTTACTCTTAGCAATTACCAATGTTGAAGTTACCGATTAAATGTAAAATTTGAAAATTCTAGCCAACATACTCGTTGCTTTAGCTCACCAAAAATGATGAAAATTGCAAATTTAAGTCTCAGACATTGCCAAACTACAAAAGTTTAAGAAAAGCAAAATGGAGATTTCAGATCATGATTGACATGTTTACCAAATTTTATGAAGAACGGAGCACTCCTTCTAATTTTGTCCCGCGGTTGTATGGAGTCGAATCACTGTGCGGGGGCGAGAATGAGATGCAAAGATATGCATTTTGATTAGGAAGAAAGCTTATATCAAGAAACCAACATTTTGGTTCTGCTTCAAAGAAAACTTTTCAGAAATTTTCAAATCACTTAAAACCCTAACGTGGATATTTCATATTGCTCAGCGAATTATTGTCTAGCAATGACAATGTTTGGGTCATGTAGCTCGAGGAACTTGTTAGAAAAGAGAAAAAAGTCTTGTTAAGGCTTTGTGAATGGAAAGAGTGAAAAAAGTAGTGTCCGACCGAGTATTCGGTTTCGGTTTCGGCCCAAATAAGTGTTTCAGTTTCGGTTTCAGTTTCGGCCAACAAATGGCCGAACGACCGAAATCGAAACTTTCTAGAATATTTTTTACATTTAGAAGAGAATTTAGATGCCACCAATGTAAATAAACTTCTTTTTTTAGAATAAAGTATTACATTATTTAATTTTGAATATTAGCGAGTAAGGTCAGAAAGGGTGATTTTTTATGTTTATGTTTGAAAAAAGAAAGAATTTTTTATTTATGTTATGTTTGTTTGTTTGTTCTTTAACTATTTACTTAAAGTAAAATTCGTTTGTGTAAAAATTTTGATTTTGATGCTTGATGTGGTGATTTTTATTTGAACTAGAAAGTTTCGGTTTCGGCCGAATATTAAAAAAAAACCGAAATTCGGTTTCGGCCCAAAAAAGTGGTTTCGGTCGGACACTAGAAAAAAGATATATAGGCAGTCTTGGAGCAGATCTAAATCTCATCTAATTAGTTGAATAGGTCAGTGAACATAAAAGTAAGTACATGAATAACAAATTGGTTTGATAAGACAACTACAACGAGATCATGACCTGCAATTTTATGCCATTTCAAACACTGAACACAACCGATTTTTGTACTCATTCATGTTTCGCACAGCCAAGAGTTACGCGTCAAATGAGTTCACATATTCGGTGCTCTTGTACAACTGCTTCTCTGGCTGCGGTTGTTATCTGTGCAGCACACAAAGCGCATCCACTCAGCGGCAGCCGTAAAATGCACATTAGCCGGCAGCTGCCTACACGCTCGGCGTGTGCTTAACCGCATAAGTAGCCATAATTTTGGCAATTTAAGTGGTCGTAATAAACCACCACACACACACACAGCAGCAACATTAAAAGCACAACAACACAGTGAACAAGCACGCTAACAACAATAACAACAGACCCCGATTCCAACACCTACGACAGCCGCACAGCCAAAACAAGAGCAGCCACTTGACACTGGTGTCTCATTCAGTGCGCACAGATGCACACTTATATGTGCCACTGCGTGTTAGTGTTTGTGTGTGGGTAAATGCGAGCAGCTACTTAGCCGAAGGCAATTTGCCGCTGCAGCAAGTTGCCAGTAGACCAACAACACAGTAACACAGTCAGCGGGAGGAATGAACCAATGAAGCCGGGCACGTCGCGCTGCCCCACAGCCGCCGGTCAAATAATTAATTATAATAATAATTAGTTCAGTTGTAAAGAAAATCTAATTGTTGCCCTGTGCGTCTGTCGACTTGTGCTGAGTTGAGTTTTTGCAGCGCGCAGTTGTGGTCGTTTGGGGTCGCCTCGTGCAGCCCGAGGAATTCGGCGTAGTTGCATGCGGCCTGTGCTGCCGCAATTTGTTGGCCGTTTTTATGTTGCAAGCACAACTATGGCAACTAAGGCTTCACGCATAGACAACTTGACTAGCGTAAAGACACAAACACAAACATGAACACAAACACCAACAAAAGCAATAACAACGTGGAACACGCTGTTTACGGCAGACGCGGCACTCAAGTCAGAAGCGACGACAGCAATAACTGCCACCACAGTGCTTCAAATGACGCTGACGCTTGCGGCTTTAACCCCGTCAACAACAACAACAACAAGCAGCCTGCATGTATGCGTCGGCGCGTGTTGTAGTACATAAACATGAAATTACATGAATTTAAGTGCTTAAAGTTGACTAATTTTATGTGGGTGCGTCGCTCTGTTGGCGTTTACGGCAACTTGCAACATGCGTGTGTCAGTGCTTAGGTGAGTGTGTGTGTGCGTGGCGATGTCTGGCGCAGTGTGAAAGTTTGCAGTTTTGCTTGAGGCCTTTGCTGTTGTGGTATTTTATTGCCGAGATAGCTAAGAAGACGTGTGTGGTTGTCTGCCTAATCCGGCAAATCAAGGCTCACACTTGTACAAATAAAAGTTACTCCTACGTCACGTGTAACGCTGCCGAAAATAAAAGCCACTGAAATGAGAACAGCACAGTTGAAAATGTTTGGTACTTAAAACACTTAACGGTAAATGTTTTGCTATCATTGTGAATGTTGTTTTGTTAGTGTAATGAGACTTATTCTTTGCTATTCTTTAGGCGTTGCGAATAGGAAAGGTGATGATTTTTTGAACGAGAAAATTTGATGGTTTGGGATTAAAATTTTATATTTTTCACTGATTTTATTCAAATAAACACAAAAAAAATGTTGAACATGTGTATAAAAATTGATTTCGAAATTTTTTTAAAAATTTTTTAAATTGCAATATAAATGAACTATACAAAAATTATTTGAAATTTTTTGATATTGTAATTCAACAAGTTTCAAGATGTAGTAAAAACGTTTTTCAATAAATTCTTTCAAATAAACATTAAGAAAAATATTAAATATTTGTCAAAATGTTATTGAAATAAAAAAAATATTAGAAAATTTCCCAAAAAAAAATTAAAAAAATTTGAAATTTTTTCATGACGTGATTCAGAAAGTTTCAATATTGAAGTTTAAGGAATACCTAAATTAAAATATTGTTCAATTATTTCAATAATTCAATAATAACTTTATTTTATTAATTTTAATTTTAATAATTTAGAAAAATTTTAATGATTTTTCTAAACTTTGGTAAACAAATTTGAACCAGGGTGCCCAAAACCTTCTTATGGAAGAGCAAACACCAATACATATAAACAAATTCATACGCTAGACAACAACAAAACCTACGTTGAAGATAACTGTCGCCAATGTGTGCGGAGTGCTGTGTGTATACTAGAATGCTCAGCCTATGCCGAAGAGCATTTACAAAAACAAATGAGCAACAAGAGCATAGCGCATGGGCACCTCTGAGTTTAAACAAATAAAAAATTTAAAATTAAAAAAAATTCAAAAAAGTAAAATTTGTTCATATTTGATTGAAATTTGAAAATGAAGTTTAAGCAAAAGTTTAAATATACTTTAATAATTTTATTCAAATAAACATTTAGAAAAATATTATATATTTGTTTAAATTTGGTGACAGGAATTAAGAAAAAAATTAAAAAGAGAATTAAAATTAAAAAAAAATTAAAAAAAAATTTTACATTTTCCCATAATGTGATTCAACAAGGTTCAAGATTGAAGTTAAAAGAATAAATTTAAATGTTTTCGATAATTTTATTCAAATAAATATTCAGAAAATATTGAATATTGATTATTGTATTGAAAAATAATTATTAAAAAATGCAGAAAATATTAGATATTGTCTAAAATTTGATAAATATAATTATGAAACTATTAAAAAAAAATTAAATTAAAATTTTGTTTTTTTGAAATTTCAATTAAAACTTTTTTTTAATTTGTTAAAATTTTTTCATAATGTGATTCGACAAGTTTCGAGATTGAAGTTTATGGAATGAATTTAAATATTTTTTACCTAATAATTTTATTTAAATAAACATTTAGAAAAATATCAAATATTTGTCTATAATCTGACAAAAATTTCTATCAGTGTATAAAGGTCGACCTATGAACAACCTCACAATCTATAGATGCTCCAGTGCTTAAGTCAGTCCAAGCATTTCTGCCTGACATATCGACACTTATCCTCTTATTTTTTAATACATTTTTTACTATTATTAAAATATTATTAAAAATATTATTTAAAAAAAAAACGAAATTACAAAATAAAACCTTACGAGCGCGAATTAAATTCACTCATACTGCAAATTTACATAAAGCAATAATCAATTATTACTCATACGCCATGTGTCCCATATAAATTAAGGGGAGGTTCTCCTCTTTTCGGCCGAAAATAAAGCGAAATTCTTTCATTTACTGTCGGATAATGAAACGACTCACGAATAGACGGTTTTGATGATTTATTAAGCCATCTTTCTAAAATACAAGAAAAAAATTTTTTTTTACAAAATCCAATATGGCGGCCCAAAAATGGCGGGTCTTGTCAACCTCTGCAAGCGAGACATTGTTCGGAAACGTCAAGGCTGTAGCCACTTGTAGTGAACTGAAATCAAAAATTTTTTTTTTATAGTAAAGAATATTAAATTCCCTATGACTTATACCTATTTTTGAATAATTTTTATAAAAAATCATCTAATTTATGCATAATCATAGAAAAAGTTCAATTTTTACCATCTTTTTTTCGACTTTTCTTTTGTTAAAAGACTATTATTACACATTTGTTTATATTTGTTTTAGGTATAAGTCATATAAAAAATCATACCCTTTAAGAAATGCTATAGATGAAGTAACTCGGATAAGTAGATCATGAGTTACGCTTGACGTTAGGATGAAAAAAATGGTTTTGAGATAAACGCGTTTAATAGCACCAGAGCGTTCCTCCGCGCGCGAAAGTTCGACGCATCAGAGACGCTCCTATGCGATAAATATGCTGCGGATCGAAAAATCCTTTTGCACACATATTCTCGACATTCATACCTTTCATTTCATCAAAAAAAAAAATTGATTTTTTGAAAAAAAAAAGAGGAGAACCTCCCCTTAATGTCAAATTGAAAACCAATTTATATTTAATATGTAAATATGCGTGGAAAACAATAAATGTGTGCAATAATGTGTTGTTCATTGAGCATTCCACAATAAATGGCATCATTATATCTTCAATTGCACTAACATAAATAGCCACCAAAGTGACGTTAATGTGATGTGGCCATATTTTTTCAGCTGTTTGCGAATTTAAATTGTCTGCCTGACATTGAAAATTTGGAAAAATCAACAATAAATAAATGAGAAAAAAAAATCAACAAATATATGAATAAAAACCTAACAAGCAATGCCAATAACCATAACAAAAACAATAAAATCAACTATAGCAAATATGGAATTTTATGGCGCATTCAACGCTTTGACGTTGCGTGAAGACAAAAAACTACCGACAATTACGTCCATTGCTGCTGAGCTATTCAGATCGTTCAGACAGACGGTTTAACAATTTGTACTGCTGCTGGTGAGCGCTTATATAAACAATACATAGAATCAATACCATCAATGTAAGTTTAGAAGGACAGACTTGCATATATCTATTCATAGCCGAAGGATATTGTTATGTAAGTGAAGCTATAGACATGCGAAATTGTACAGACTCCACGGACCTGCGATAAGATTGGCTGCTTTGCAAACACAAATACTTACAACCATACACACACACGCACATACAGAAATATATATCGACGCACGCACCGCCAGCCACATTTTTGTTTTCCCATTTTTATGGCGCATTATGAATATGAAATGAAAAGTAAATACGAGCAAAACTGAAACATGCAAATAAAAGTGCGAGCATGAGAAAATTTGCTGCCAGCAGGCTAAAGGATCAGGACAGACAGACAGACAGCCATAGAGGCAGCCAGAGCATACGTTGCGGCGAATAAACGCAGTGAGTCAATGGGGTTTGAACTGATACTTTTAGGCGAATAAGCGCGAAAATTTACGCAATTTGCTTTTTATGGTCTTGTGGTCCCCTTGCCACCTCTCCACTTTGCCACTCACCGCTTTTCGTGCAGACTTGTGCGTTATGGCTAAGGTATCAGCAACAACTACAACAATTTGTATAAAGAATGAGCTTACAAAAGCAGCAACAACAACAACTACAACAATGAAAATGTGATGCTGAAAAGTTGTGCACTTTACAAAATTGCCAAAAGAATTTGCAAAAAGGGGTTTTGATGAGCGTTGTTCGCACCCATCCTGGAGGCCGAGCATCAACTGGCGCTCACACTTTATTGTCAAGTCATGTTTTTATGTGTGTTTTCGAGGGTGTCATTTGGTGCTATAGTGGTTGTTGTTGTGTGCTGTTTATGCGTGATTGGCGCAAAAAGGTTGAAAGTTTCGAACGCCCACTCCTCTTCGATGTGTGTGTCACAAGCCTTTTGAATTGTGAAACTAACAAACACCGATCGGATGGGCGCGGAGAATTGTATGGTCGACGTATTTTACAAAAATTAGCATATGAAGTGCTCTATCAGCATGATACGAAGGTAAAGTGGAATTTCATGGCAGTGCGCGCATATCTCGGCGGCCATAGATTTCGCACAACTACAGCAACATACATACACATGCAAAGTTTTGTGGCGATTGGCTTGAAAAGTGCCAACGCTTTCGTGTTTGCCATAATCAAATTTGTATGTATCACAGAAGATATGAGCTACTTTTATGTAAACTACACGCACACACAATAAAAGGATATAAGCACATGAGTTCATATGTGTGTGTGTGTGTGCATGAGGATTTTCTGTGCTTTTTGTTGGCTGTTGGTCGGCTTTAAAGAATTGCGACACTTGTGTAATGTCATTATGTTTGTTGTTGGTGTTGTTGCTGTGCTTGTTATCGCCCGTAGTTTGGGCTTGTTACAATTTGTATTCTGTCATTGCTGTTTTTCTTGTTATTGTTATTGTCACATTGCATATGCACTTCGTTTTGTGATTGCTGTGCTGCTCTCCACTTTGCCGCTTCTGCTTTTGCAGTTCAAAGTGTTTGCAGTTTTTAAGTGTGTTATTTATGTTCACTTACTTGCAAGCGACACAATAGCAAAAACAACAACAAGCGCAATGGCCACTACAGTTGGTTGCTGGTCATCGGTTGCAACGAGTGTTTGTACGCTACCGTTGAAAGTTGGGGTATTAGGGCTTTGAATGTTCAGAGAATGCCGTAGTAGAAGGGGGTAATAATTTTTTTAATTTCTACTTTTAATATTTTTGATTTCATAGATCATTGTATATAATTTACATTTTATGTAATTTGTGTTTTATATATATTTTATGTTTATTTATATTAGTAAATTTAATCGATGGGTTTATTGACTGTTCATCATTGGCTGCTCTTCACAGCGATATGTTTTGCTCCAACTATTTGTATGCTTGCACCATTGACTTTCTGTTCTTATGCCTGTCAGTTCCTTATTCTTTATTCCTTATTCCTTTGACTTTTTATTTTTCTGTTGGTCTGTTCATCTTTTCTCTGCTTTTTTCTCAATTTTTTAGCAACCTGTTGTACGTTCTTGTGTCTTTCATTCGTTTCGTTTTCGATTTTTCTGTCGTTCTGAGTCATTCAGACTTCAGACTTCAGCCATTCGTCATTCCTTTATCAACTTTGCTTCCTTTACCAACTTTCCTTCCTTTGTCTTTTCATACCCTTATAATTTTTCTGTCTGTTCTTGATTTAATTTGATTTTTTAATCGAGTTGTTTATAAGATTTTCTCTATTTCTGTTCATCTTTCTTCGACCAGATTTCTGCTCTTTTAAAGCTTTCAAGTTTTCTATTCATCCTTTGTCCAACATTTCAATTTTGAATTTTAATTTTAAGTTTTTCAATTCAATTCAATCTAATTCAATTCATTTCATATCAATTTAATTCTGTTCAATTCAGTTCAATTCAGTTCAGTTCAGTTCAATTCAGTTCAATTCAGTTCAATTCAATTCAATTCAATTCAATTCAATTCAATTCAATTCAATTCGAGTCAAGTCAAGTCAAGTCAATTCAATTCAATTCAATTCAATCCAATCCAATTCAATTCAATTTAATTCAATTCAATTCAATACAATTCAATTCAATTTAATTCATGTCAATTCATATCAATTCAATTCAATTCACATCAATACAATTTAATTCTATTCAATTCAGTTCAATTCAATTCATTTCAATTCAATTCAATTCAATTCAATTCAATTCAATTTAATTCATTTCATTTCATTTCAATTCAATTTCTTAATTTTCCGCTATTTTCTTCACCAGGTTTTCACTGTGTCGATTTGTATTTCTTTTATCCGTCTTTATAATGTCTGGCTCTGGCTTTTGTTTTCTGTACGTTTTTGTCGTCTTTATATTTTTCTCTCGTTCTGGTCATAAATCATTCAGATTCCTATCGGTCTTTCATAAGCTATCTTTTAATTTTTCTGTCACTTTGCCTACTGGCCTTCTTACGTTTCTGTTCATATTTCGTTCAATCATTTGTTATGTTTTCTGTCGCTCTGTCTATTGGTTTTCCTACTTACATGCTCGTTCTTCGTCCTTCATCCAGCCTTTCTGCTTTTCTGTTTGTTTCCCATCTTCTCATTTTTAGATGTAGATCTTTGTTTTGCCAATCTTCTACGCTTTCTTTGTGTCTTTTATCCAACAAACCTTGAAATTTTTCTACGCTCCGTCGTTTGTTTTCATTTCTAAGTATTTTTCTAAGGCTCTTTTCATAAATTTTTCCAAGTACTTTTCTGTCCGTCTTTCATTCATTCGATTTTGCATTTTTCTGTCCTTCTACGAATTTTCTACAGTCCTACTTATCCTTTGTGAAATTGCCCTTAAATTGGTTTTCCACTCTTCCTGTATATAAACATTTTACTGTTTGCCTTTGCTTCTCTTTGATTTTTCTCGATTCTCCTTTCATTGAACTTCTAACTTAACTGTCTGTCCTTTGGTCATCTATTTTTAGTTTTTTCTGCTGTCGGGTCCATTGATCTTTCTACCCTCTTATCTGCCTTTCTTTCCGTCTTATGAATTTTCAGTCTCTCAGCTCTTTTGTCTCTTCTTTTAGTGTCTGGGTCGCCTCTTCTTTGAACACATCTTCTTTTCTCCCATTCCTTTCTTTCCACCTCTTATCCATCTTTGCTTCTGTATATTCTTTCGTCACACTGTCTTACTTCCGTTTACTTTTCACACTTAGAAGTCTCTTTCATTTTAATAAGTCGGCATAGACCGACTACAGCATATTTCATATTTATTTTTTTTATTTGTTCCTCTGTGCGTTTTCAGTGACCATGCAATATGGCTTAATGAATTTATTGCTGCCACCAACACTTGAACGTACACTCATACAAAAATGCACACGTACACAAACGCATTGCATATATATATACTTAGTAGTATAAGTGCAGAGAGGCGCGTGACAAAGTTTGTTGCTCACTTGCAGCATGCACAACTTTTCCGCACATTTAAAATAAATTTTAATGCAATTACAATGAACGCGTAAATCTGTCGGTGTGTCTGTGTGTGTAGGAACGGCACGTCTGCATGCATTTGGTTGTTAATTCTGTCATTTAAATGCAATTTTCCCCATTTATTAATTGCATAAATAAGCCAAAATTAATTTAATACACAACAGCGCACAACGGCGCGTATGCGTGATTTTCAATTTGGCAGCCAGCGTCCGAGCGCCAAGCGGGTTGTCAGTCGAGTTGTAATTGTCATGTGCATGCGGCGAATTAATAAAGTGCCGCACGTCGAGAAGAGTGCGGACGAAGTGCAGACGGCAGCCGTTCGTTCGCTCATTTGTGCGAATGCTGCAAAGGGAGCAGTGGATTCGTAGGTGGATGGATACTGCTGGGGCGGTCGCTGTGCGCGTTGTTGTTGTTAGTGCTTGCAACACCGCCTTTCAACAGTTCTATTAAAGTTTTATAATTTTTATTGTTCTGCCGGATTATCGCCGCACAGCACACACACATACACCCAGAGAGTATGCCACACAGTGCGGCATCCTTCGTAATCCTTTGAATATGTGCAATCTGCACTACAACCCGACACTGACGTACGTTACGGCGTGTTCCGGCTGCTTGGGTGCTGCCGCTGTGGCACTGCAGTCACTGTTACACGCAAATGACAGCCATGACAACAACAACAACCACACTAGCGCCAGCAACCCGCTCGACGCTAGCAAACCGACGAAAAAAATCGGTTACTTTGCATAATTTATTAAATATTACCCAGATGAGCCGACCAGACAACCAACCAACCAACCAGCCAGCCAGCCAGGCAGGCAGGCCGCCAGCTAACCGCTGTGACAGCGGCAAGCGGCGGCGGCAGGATACAGCAAAGCGACTCGGCTTGCTGGAAACAAACGCGTCATGGAAATGGAAATTGTTGGCTGCGTTTTGTTGTGATTGCCATCCTGGCTGCCTGACTGATTGTTGTTGTTGTTGTTGCAACTAAGTGATAGGGCTGCCTGCCAGCCGTTGTCGCTGTTCATTCATTTGCGATATTTAATTTTTGGCTTCGCTTCCCATTTTTCTCGCAGTGCCATCATTTGGTTTTTGTTGCTTGCGAGTTGTTAGCCCCGTTAGTTGTGCGGCCCAGTGCGCATTCATGTAATCTCGTCTAAGTGTGTTTATTTGTGATTTTACATAGTTGTGCATCTTTTGGCGTGCGTTGTTTCTCTGTGTTGTGTGTGTGTGTGTGTGCGGATTTGTGTCTGCGCGTGCGGATACACAAATTGTTGGCATTGCGCGGCATAAATCATTTTCGCTGCTTTTACGCTATTTTCTTCATGCTATTTGTGTGTTGTTGTTAGTGTTATGCCGCATCAGCAAACATTTTCCCAACAGTTAAAGTTTTGTAAGCGTGCAAAATGCGCTGCAGAATTTAAAGCTCGCCCGCTCGCTGCCGCAACTTTGCTGATTTTCATGCTCGCGCAGAGTTTTTGCCGCGAACAGCTGCTTCG
Source organism: Melieria picta (assembly GCA_964056695.1). Lineage (NCBI taxonomy): Eukaryota > Metazoa > Arthropoda > Insecta > Diptera > Ulidiidae > Melieria > Melieria picta. The sequence goes on from OZ057398.1 coordinate 4,755,040, forward strand.
AGTGCTTGACGCATTTTGCGCGAATAATGCAAAAACTTGCCAACGCAACGTAGGCAGCAAAACTGTGGCCATGGCTGATGTGATGGTGGCGGCTGCAGCGCATTAAAAAGATTAAATGCGCTTCGAAACAATGAAAAGTGTTTTGATTAGGCGGTATAATTGTGGCTAAACGTGAGTGAGTAATGAAGTTGGAAGGCGGAAAGTGGTGTTTAGGTATTTTGAATTTTTTATAAATTTTATTTTGTTGTTATTGGTTTTGTGCAAAGAACAGTAAGAACTGTGCACTAAATTTACACGAAATCTGAAAGAGTTCATCTGTACTGGTCCATTCAATTCAAATTTTATGATTGCATGCGCTTTGTGCTTATTTATTATGTTTCAAAATTCGGCAAAGTCGCATCCAATTCACTTTTATGCTTAGCTTTTATATCCAAATCTTTAATTATTTTCAGTTTTTCCTTAGCTTTCTTCCGCTTCTTTATGTTCGAGGCACAAAAAAAAATATTAACAAATAACAGCAACAATGGAAAACAACTACAAACCAGTGTCCTTTCAGTCGCCATAAGAAATGCTCACAAAGCACACACAAATCTCTGCCATTCACACGCAAATCAATATTTGCGCAGACTGTGTTTGATATGATGCCAAAAATAACAGCCGCCCTGCCCGCGCGCCCACTGCTCGCCTACGCCTTGCTTTTCTTGTACCAGCCGCTGCTTTGTAAGACACTTTGATGCGCGCCGCGCAAAAAACTAAAAATACATAAAAAGTCAGCGAAGGAAATCGAACAGTGGAAAAAAAGCAGTGAGCCTTGCGCCCACTTAATCCTGCCGCAGCATTTTTGCTGCTTCGCTGGCTGCGGTCGTTGGCGTGCGCGTCTGGCGCCGCCACTGCTGCAGTTCAAAGCGTTCACTCGTTCGCTCGATATCAGCGCCAGCACTAACACTACCGAAATTGCCGCCGGCAGCGGCAGCGCCAACGGATGTTGCACCAAAAGCTTCAAATCCCCAAAACACACTCAAACTCATTTGTGCGCTGGCATCGTTAGCCGTTAGTCTGACTTCGGCCGTTGCGCCCACCGGCAGACACACACACACACACACAGACCAACTCTTTAGGAGCAACGAACAGCTTCCGGTTGCGCATTCCCGGTGGCAATTTCAATTTCGCCGCAGCTGTGCAGCCCGGCCGGGCAGTGCGGCAAACTGCAAAGGGGGCGCGCCGGTGTTTTCCGATTCGAATTCAATTTTTGTCTTCGGAGTCAAATCACAATCACAGCGCCCACCAACATCCTCGTAAACTGCAGACACAACGATCGGGTTGTTGCTAGTGCTGCCGTTGTTGTTGTTGTTGTTGCTGCTGCTTACCGGGTACTTTGGTGCTGCCACCTTACGGCTGTACCTTTATGCCCTTTTTGGGCATATTAAAGGGCGCAATGAGTAATAAAGTGCAGGCAAAGGAGACGATAAAACAGCGTCAGCACACAACCCGCCGCCGTTAAGGCAGACAGGCGGCAGCGGAGAACGACGGTGCAGACGAAGCGTTGGTTGCTTGGAAGCAACGACATGGCACCGCTGCTGTTGTCGATGACGACTGTGACGACTACGGCGACTTGAATGTTGCAGTCGTAAAAGCGTAAGGAGCGCAAGAGCGGCTAAGCAAAAAATTTCTCATGCTGTGTTTTAGTGTGCGAGACATTTAAATTGGCGCGCGAGGCAAAAACAGTTGAACGACGTCGGAAGAAAGGCAGCAGAAATTGAATGCAAATTGAAAGTGTGTATGCCGAGGGCTGAAGTTGACAAATAAAATTGTAAAGTGATAAAAATCTGCATAAAATTTCGCTTGAGGATAGTTGGCTGGCATTGGGGTTGGAGTTCGAACTTTAGAAAATTATTTCAATATCAAAATTGACATGTGACAAGATGAGGTAAAACATTTTAGTTGGGAAATTTTTGTTTTTAGGAAAAAATTTGGAAATGCAAAATCATTTTGCTGACATTTTTTATATTAGAAAAAAAGGAAATACTTTTTATTTCTGTTTACTTGCATAATTATTTATATATCATATATTAAATATTTGTACAATTATTTCCATTAATTTTGGTTAAGAATTTTTATATTTACAACAACAACGATCTTAACAGTTTTTCTTCTTTGCAGTTTTGCCGAGCTTCTAAGATTTTCGAAACCTCTAAAATGTGGTTTTCACAAGTCGCTTTTGACAGCCTAACGTGGGTTTCATAGTGATGGAAGCGAATGGTAGCCAAATAGGTGGTTTCATAAGCCGATCACTACTTTTATATAATTTAAACTTAATCTTTTCAGTACGTTCAACTTAACCGGAATGCATCTCTTATATCAACATTTCCAGCTCGGAATCGAGCTAACCGATATTGAGCTACAAGAATGTTTAGAAAAGAATAGAACAGAATAATCAACCAAACATTGGTTTTGTTTTTGGCCAGTATCGTATGAAAATTTAATAATCCGCCTCAGTTTAACATCGACATTTAAACTGTTCTCTCCATTAGCGCTTTAAGGGACTGAAAGAAAAAGCACTAAAGTTGTGGTCGCTGCAATTCTACGCAATTTTATTGTAGGTTTTGTGAAAGCTATTTGCTTATTCTATAATTGTCTGCCAAGTTTTGATTAAAACATTTAAATGCGGCCCGCCCTTGCAACTCTACGCATGGCAGCCGGCACAGCCACAGCCGCTTGCAGCCAAACTGTTTGTCCCATCAACACTTGGCAACACTGCACACTAGTCTTTTCCACAGGCACAGCTGCGCTGGCAACCCACAAGCGGCAACTGCCTGGCCAGAGTCCCAATCGTGCCGCTTAAGCAAATTGTTTATGGCGGTTCGCATTTGATTGCTTTAACTGTGGGTGCAGCTGCGCTCAGTCACACCGCTCGCCCACCACGCAACATGGCAGCCGATTCTTGCCGCAGCTGCAGCAGCCACACATTGGCAACAATCGGCTGCTGCCCTTCACCGAATACAAATCAAAGTCAAATGCGGTAAATGCAGCTGCAACATCAAATTTTCAACGATGACGTTGGCTGCTGCTGCCAGTTTTGCTGCTGCTGCTGCTCTTCGCTGACTGTTTACGCCGAAAGGATTTACAGTCGCAGTCTGATATTTGCATACATTTCACTTCATCACCGGCTGCAACAGAGCACGTGTATGTGTGTATGGGTGCGCGTGTGTGTGAGTGCTGCGTCTGTCTGTCTGGCGGGGAGCGTGTAGGTGCGTTGCACCCGCACCGACTCTCGAATGACGACTCTTGAGGCACGTTCACTTTGGCAGCGGCCCTAACAATAACAACAACAAAACCATCAACGACAACGACAACGACAAGCAACAGCGTTGACACTGCCACTGCCAACAACGGCTGCTGTTGACCGTTCATTTTGTTGGCTCGTTTCTCACTTGAAATCCGACGCCGGCTGAGCGGTTTTTTTTTGCGTTCACTTGTATTTCCTTCTTCTGGGTTTTTGCTGTCGCCACTCGCCGGTGGCCATTGTCGTTGATGTGCGGGGCGCGCCGCTGCCAGCTCGAATGTGCCACTTTAAGTGGCAGGCGACAGGCGGCGTACAAATATTCTACGTGGGACATTTTAAATGTTGCATTTTTTATGCTGCGCTCGGCGTTCGAAAAGTTGCGAATAATTTTTAAGGTTACGCGGCGGTGTTGTGGAGCTGGCATGGAAAGCCATTGACGGGTAGCAGGCTGTGACATATTAAACAATTTGCAGCATATGAGTGAGAATTTTGTTATTCGAATGATTCGAAAAGTTGCTGAGGCAAGTTTTGTGGTTATTGGTTAAGAGTTGAAATTTCTGCTAAGCATTTTGAGTGGGCAGCAAAAGAGTAGAGAAAGTTTGAATAACTGAAAACATATAGTTTTATATTGAACGCAACGAATAAGGGGTTACATATATTTTGCATCAGTCAAGGACATTCAAGGGGCATTCAAAGGCAAAATTTTTGTCATGAAGTAGAAGCCAAAAGGTAATTTTTGGAATTCTTTGCAAAGTAGAAAGTCAATTGCCTGTGTTAAATTTTTTTATATAATTTGCGGCTTAATTCAGTGGCCTCCTTTATTGGAGTTCGTAAGATTTGACGTCCCGGCAAGAATTCTATGAGTGTTCGGAGCTCAAACAATGCTTTGAATGAGCCCATTACTGACTTAAATTTTGTCTTTCATCTTAAGCCTATCGACCTTTCGTTAATTAAGGTGCTTAGATTTTAAGAAAGCTCTGTATACCAATTCATCTTAAGTTTGCTGTGTCTAGTTTGCTGGGTTTCATGCCAGAGACTGGAGTTAATAAATGAACCACTCGTTCGGAAGTTATCGTGCAAACTACCTGGTTGAGAGACAGAGAGACGGACATAAAAGGTTTCATGACATTCTACGAGATCCTGCTAACAAAGCAGAAGCAAAGGGACGGCAACGAAGACAAGTTTCTAAAACAAGTTTAAAGAAAACCATTTTTGTTTACTATCCATTATTTTGCGCAGCTTACTTGGCTCAGTTACAATAGTGTGGCGATAATGCTCGCCATCATTTTACAATTTTATTTTTATTTTTAGTTTTTATTTTTATTTATTTATTTATTGAATTATTTGTACAGCAGATCTATGATCTTAAGATCTTTTATAAGTATATCAACAGATTGAATTAAATTGCTGGTGACTACTGGGATATTTGAGAACGAGCTCCGAGCATGGCATACTTTTAGGCGCAATTTCGGGTAATATCGATGGAACAATCGCAGAGACGACTCGCGGCGATACTGGGATGTTCGAGAACCAGCTACGCTACGAGCAAAGAAGTATAAAAGACAGCCGGGTACAGTGCAAAGAGAAGAGTTTTGGTTTTGCCAAGCAAAGGTGCAACACGAAGTATAAAGTGACTAGTGAAACAGTAGAGTGCAAATTTTAAATAAAGTAACTGCTATTTAGTTTTGAACTGCGTTGGAAAATTTTAGTGTGTTTTATTTTTGAGCACAATCCAGTGAAACGAATTACGCCTGCGTTGAGGCAGTGGAGCTAATTTTCGTAACAATAGGAAGTGTACATCAGTTATTTTAGGCCTTAAAAAGATTGAGGTATTCATTCTCACAGAACTGGGCACTGGCTAATCGGAACACACATCATCAGACTAGTGAAGAAGAGAAAAAAGCGTACAGCTGCCACTGCGCAGCACTCAGTAGAAGAAGACTACACACACTACGACACCTCGCGAGGTATTCTACACAGATGTTAGAGACCTGCTCAGTCTCATAACATTGCCCAGATGGTTCAACCAAATGTAAGAAAATTTTATGAGAAAGTTGTATATGACATCACAACGGGCCACTTTCTTGGCCTATGTGTAGCATAGAAACCAACGAGCCATTTTTTTCTTTATCTACAATAATATTTCCAAAAAAATTACATTTTGTAATTTTTTTTTTTTTGTAAAATCCATATGGGTGTGAAACTAGAGACCAATCATAGTAATACTGCGTACTCAGTTTTTCATTTCTACATCCTTTGTCCTTATAAAAGGACTTTACAATTTTTAAGGGGATAACAGATAAAAAAAATATAAAAAATACTTGACCTCGTTAGAATATGGCGATATTTATGTCAAATTGAACAGGAAAGGCTCAAAAATTTTAATAAAATTGATTTTTTATCTATTTGTTAAAAAAGGATATGAAAAAGGTCCTTTGAAAATTTTAATCCTTTATATCCCTGAAAATTTATATAGAATTTTCTTGAAAATTAGGTATGTTAAAACCCAAAATCTCCTTGATCACGTGTCAAAACAAATCACGTGTGAAAAATGCTGTCGCACGGTGATATCTTAACCAAACCTAATAATTTTTTTATGCAAACAATTTTTCAGTTCGATTCGGACTTACTTTTTCTTCAATCCTTTTTACAAAAATGGAAATATCTTATATGTTATTTTATGTCTCAATTCTATCAAAAGATTTAAATAACAATTATTCAAGAGGTGCAATGTGATGTTAGATTAGTTTAGCATAAATTTCAAGTCATTAGTTTCGCTTCGGTTAGCATAAATTACATTAAATGTTATTAGATTCATGTAGATTGACTGATTGGTGCTTTCCGTGTCAGTCTTATTGACACAAATTATAATTTCCATTTAGGTAAGTAATTTGCCACGAATACTCACCCACACACACACATACAAGTGCGCTGTAAAATGACTGCAGGGCCGAAAGTGAGTGGCGCCAATTGCACATTGTCGGCCAGCTCATTCACGGCCAATTAGTGCAACAACTCGTGCAACAACAATTACCGGCAACATGTGGCGCAGGCGGCACGGGCGAGCAATAACCGTTGCATAACGGGGTAATTATGACAAATTGCACGACAGTGTCGCCACGCCACAAGGCTTCCTTTGTGGCTGCGAGCATTTCGGGTTAATTGGGCATTGCAAGTTGTTTGATTTGAATCGGGTGTACGATAGCGATGACAGCTGGTTTTGTACGTGCGCGTTTGTGTGTGTGTGTGTTTGTGTGTTTATAAGGACTGGGCTTGTGTAGAACTCACCTGGCAACGTGATTAATAATCCAAAGCCGAGTGTCAGCCACGTGAGAGCAATGTTGCGCGGTGTTGCTGTCGCTGTTGTTGTTGTTGTTGTTGTACGTAGGAAACCCATTATTGCCACAACCGAATGCATTTTAAAACCGTTGTAGTACAATTTTTACCGTTATGCGAGCGAGAGAGAGTGCGTGATTTGCTTTGACAGCAATTTCGACCGAATGTTTTTCGTTAGTTGCGTTTACGTACAAATGGCGACACACGTCGATGAGCTCAGCTTTTGTGGTTCGAGGCGATGCTACTTTGGCGGATGCGCTAAAATCGTACTTTCGCTCTGAAGTGAGAAATGTGACTTCGCGTGTGAGATGTGACGCTGGCTTAGAGTAGTGGTTAGAGTAGTAGGTGTTATTGTTATTGTTGTTGTAGTAGTAGAATTGCAGAGCACAGTCCGCACAGCAACACAGCCGTCTTCAATGCATCGCAGTCGTTCAGCAGTTCGAGGGACTCACACCGCATGCGACACGCCGCCGCGCTGCCAACATTGTTCTTGCACTCTGTCGCTGCTCCTTCACTTATCGACGTGACGTTGACGCTCGCTCGCGCTTTTAGCAGCAGCTGCTGTTTTCGCTGGCGCCGAGTTGCTGCAGTTGTTGTGTTAGCCAGAAGTGCAACTTTGTGGCGCTGTCGCGGCTGCGGTCATTGGCCGCTACGTCTGTCCGTTCGTCCTGCCGCCTTAGCCACCCAAATACCCGTTACGTGTTGCTTTTGTTGTTGCTGTGTTTTATTGCTACCGTTGTTGTGGCGGCTGCCAGCAGCACTTTACCGAAAATGAATTGGCCTGTTTGCGGTCTGGCCGAGTGCGGTCTGCGGGTGCGGGTGCGGGTTGCCCAACGATTGCTTACTGCTCGAGGCAGCCGTGCTGCGAGCCGATAGGGATAAGTAAAAGGATATTTAAAAGAATAAACTTTCAACTTGCCGTCCAAGTTGCCATATTTCGTTACTTTTCTGCTGATTGTTGGCGTTGATTTGTTGCTGTTCTTGTTGTCGTTGCCTTTCCTTTTGTTCTTTCTTTGGCACTTACTTTGCGTGTTATTTGTTGTTTATGTTCTAGGCATGTTGTTGTTGTTGTTACATAATGTTATTGTAGTTAATGTTGTTGTTGTACTTAAACGATGTTCGCAATGTTTTCGTCTGTTATTGAATGGTTTGGCCGCTTTGCTAGTGCTGTTGTTGTTGTTGCTTTCGGTTGGCTGCGGTGTCTCTAAGTGGCGGTTTTTGGTCGTTTGCTATCCTTTTGCCTTTTTTGCTGTTGCCGCTTTTTATTTTTTCCTACAACTTGTTTACTGCCTTGTTTTTCGCTCTCTGCACTCCACTCCACTCCAGATTTGACTGTATTGAATTTTGTTGAGTGTCTGACGTTGGCCGCTTTTTGCGGGCTGCGATTTCTTTGCCAGCAAACTTTTCGATGTCGACTTTTAGGCGCACTGTTGCTTTGCGCTAATTTGTTTCTTTCGCATAGAGTTGCAGCCGCTTTGCGTGAACGTTGCCTGTGGCCGTGATTGTGTTGGCGGTAATGTGTGAGAGTGGTTGCTGTTTATAAAGGACAAAAATAGCAACAACAACGTCGAGATGAAAATTGCATTTGTGAGCGTTGCTGGAGTTGTTGGGGTTTTTGAAGTTGTGGCGTTGACGCGACAGACTGCCGTAACATTATCGCTATTATTCCGTCCAAAGTTGATGTGTGTGTGTGTGTGTGTTAGTTGACGCACATTGGCTCGTTGGAGTTAAGTATGACTTCTGCACTTGAAAACTTTAGAGTTTATTTTTGCTTAAATATTTGTATTAAATTTTTAAATTTTTTCGCAAAAGTGTTTAATGATTAGGATTGGTATGGTTTTTAAATTTCTGAAATTTATTAATTAATTTTTTTTTATATATTTCAATTAATTTTATTCAGTTTATATTTATTTTATTTCAATGGTTTTTTAATTTTTGAATTTTGTTTATTAATTTTGTTATTTATTTCAATTAATTTTATTCAGTTTATAATTCTTTTATTCTAATAAATTTGTTTATATTAATTTTAATTTAATTTATTTTCTTAGTTAGCTTGTTTTTGTTTGAATTGTTTTTGTTTTATAATTTTTATGTTTTAAGTTTAATTTCAGTTTTATTATTTTAATTCAATTGTGTTATTATAAATTTCATGAATTCTTTAGCTGTTGTTTCGATTGATTTTTTTGAATTGTTAATTAAATTTGGCTTTGTTTAGTTTGAAACTGTCAAATATTTTGACATTTGGCAAATTCGCGTTTCTTCAGTTAAATTAACTCGGAACAATTTTAATTGAATTTTAATGCGGTCGCGTTTTAATTGAATTTCCCACACCTAATTCACTTATTTGCGGTTAAATGAACTGCGCGCGAATGAACCTGAATCCACTTTTCGTTTTCAGCGGCTTAGCTGTAGTTGTTGTTAGTTGTTGTTGCGGCAATGGCACCCATCAACAGTGTGAAGTGTAGACCAAAGTAAACTGCAAAAAAAGGAAAAGAAGGAAATTGCTATAATTCTCATTATTTTTGCATAAAGACAGGACACCGTCTCGAATGGCACGAACTGCCAATACAGAAATAATGGGAGGAAGAAGGCCAGTCGGAAATAGCAGAGGCAGCCCAACCAGCACAAAATGAAGCGCAAAACTTTGCTTTATTTAAAGATCAAGCTTTGACGCCTCCTTCCCCCCCACACAAACACATAAAGAAAAAGCAAACAGAGACACAGTCGGTGCCGTGCAGTCATCTCGACCATTTGCCCAAATATCCGTTTTCAAATTTTAAGCGAATTTCTTGTAAGCCAAAAATATTTGAACTGCTTAGAAATTTGCATATTTTGCTTGTTGCTCACCATTGAGCGCAAACCGCTTCGACTGAGTTTCCTGTGCGTTTCGCAGCAACTGCATCTAATTTCAAGTATATTCATCAATGAGAAAATTTTCTGCCTTCCTCGGCAAAAATCTTACTTATTCAACACCCGAAAAAAGGATACGACGCAGGCTTGGCTCATGCCAACAAATGTCCAAAAATAAATGTGGAAGCATGGCGTGGGCGGTGGATGGGGGGGAAGAAAAGCACTTGCCGAAAGCAAAAGATGAATGAGCGAGTGTCTGGAGAAAGGGTAATAGAGAAGAAAAGGCAGAAGAATAAAGACAGCGAACAACATCAACAATTACAACAACAACAACAGAACAGCTACAAGCAGCGACAAAGGAGAGTCAGCTTGAGCAGCTGGGCGGCGAGAGATGCGAAGCGAAGGGCGATGCCAGCTCATTCTGTTTAGTGCTTATGAAGCAAGGCACACAGCACACGTAGTGCACGAGACACAAAATTAAATATAAGTAGAGTTTTAAGATGTCAAGGGACAAAGCAACACCAACACGCACGCACGCACACAAGCACACACACACAAACAAACCGCTTTTGGGTATAAACATTGACGCTTGAGTAGGGACAGACAGACAGACAGAGAGACGGACGGTGTGCTCATGCTGCCAATACGATATTAAATGACACACATACACAGACAAACACACACACACTCACTCTACAATTTTGTGCGAAACTGCAGCAGTGGCTGTGGATTTCCTTCTTTTTTTTTTGGCTGGCTTACTTTGCTTTGTTGCTCGTTGTTTTCGGCTGGTATTTGCTGTTATTAGTGTTGTTGTGGTGGTGTGTGCTTGTGTGTTTACTGGTGTTTTGTGTGTTGCAGCTAAATATTTAATATGCACATAGGAGCAGTAGATATTTGGCCCGTATTGGCATTTGCATTTGCCAAAAAAAGCCAAGCACCATAAGCAGACCAAATCGAGTGACTTTGCGTCACACTGCAGCCCACAGCTAAACAAAATAAAGAAAAATATGGACAAATGGAAATCGAAAAAGCCGAAAATATAAAGGAAACGAAAACAAGTTACGAGTCATATTGCAGCAATGGGAGCATGTCTGCCGCTGCTTCGTTGAATATCAAAATTCAGCAATGGCAATGTGTATGTGTGTGTGTGTGTGTGTGTGGAAGCCACACTGCTACAGCGTTTTTGGTAATATTACAAATTAGAAGCACTTGCGGCGGATCAGCGCTCAGCTCGGCTGCCATATTACCAGCGCGTACAATGGGCCCAAGCAAGCAAAGTACCAGCCAGCGGCCAGTGCCTGCCACTGAGCCATCAGCCATCATCCAATCAGGCTACAAGGAATGTGTGCATGCAGCAGCAGCCGTGATGTAACAGTGTTAAAGTGATTGCAAATTATTTTTTCCTTTCTTTTGATTTGCGTTTTTCATATTGGTTTGTGCGATTGTGTGCGTAACTCCATGGCTGTGTGTATGGCTTTGTGTTATTGAGTAATGATGGCGGAGTTCTTGCTGCTACCACTTTCCATATGCCAAGGACAGACATAAATATTGTGCCATCATATGGACAGATATATGTATGGAGGTTTGTTGGTACTCAGAAACTGAGAGAGAGAGATAGAAGGTAGAGGGATGGAAGTGGGAGGGCCGGGAAGTTATTTCATAACCCTTAGAGTCTGGTTGGTATTATTTTAAATGAATTTTTTTTGAGAAAACAGGTGGTTGGCATGGTGAAAATTATGGGGTGAGACCAGTTCTATGATAATTGTTGCCATATCTTTAACATTTTTCGTGGAACCATGGACTGGTCAGGCTTTCACAAATTGGCATGTTGCTGTATGGCAACAAATTAGCAAAAGGAATGATCACGTCGTGCAAATCTTATGACAGTAAATTATCAATTGCGAAGATCTTTCATAGCGTTGTTTGTTCAGTTCAGTTCAACTTAGGACTACCTATAAACTATATTAGCTTAAGTTAGGTTCAATTGGTTGAACCCAGTGGCGCACGCAGGATTTTATTTCGGGGAGGGGTTTGTGTAAATTTTTTGAGAACTTTAAAATAGAATAAAATTTAGATGTATGAACCTACAGACTGAGATCCAAAACATGTAAGTTTTCCCTACCTGACTTATTTTGGACCTGGTAGTTCGAAATAGAAAATTTAGTTAAAAGGAGACAATTTTTTTCTTTCATTTGATACCCATATCTTCATCATTGCACAACTGCAAATATTTAAAAAAATATTTGAAATGTGCACGTTCTTAAAATTGTAAAGTCCTTTAAAAAGGACTTTGGGTCAGAAAATGAAAAACTGACTATGCCAGGTTACTATAAATGACCTCTAGTTTCACCCCCTATATCAACACTAGGATGGGTCTCGGCAAGCAAATTTTTTTTCGCACGGTGTAATAAATGTAAAGTTGGTGTTTTCACTCAGTGCATCATAACTTTGTCATTTTTCTTTTGATTCTATTGATGTTAGGCTTAATATTTGCACAAATAATATATCTTTCATCTTAGATTTTAAAACCAAAGGAGATAATTTATTTTATTTAAAAAAAAACATTCGAAAATTTATTATTTTTGAAAATGGTCGAAAAATTCACTTTCTTACAACTTTCACCGTCAGTAATTTCTCCAAATCTCATCTGATTTGGACAATCTGTATATTTCTGGAAAGGCTAAGGTATTATTCAGGGACCGAAAATAACTGTTATTTTACAATTTTCAAATCAAAAAGGCATAACGAAAAAATTGCCGGTGTACTTTTTCAAATATACCATTATGATCGTAATGGCCTCAGCTTCACGAATATTAAACGCCTTTTAAATTTTAGACTTCTACTATAAAAGTTCAAATTAACTGTTATTTTGTGCCTTTTATTATTTCAGGCAAAAATAACTATTGATACCATTTTTTTCGTCGCACAAGTCTTATAGCTCAGAATTTGCGGTCTGCTGAGACGAAAAAAATCGTATTTGACCGAAAAAATAAAAGTCACAAAATAACTGTTATTTTTGACCGATAAAATAAAAGTCAAAAGTAACAGTTATTTTTGCCTGATATGATAAAAGGCACAAACTAACTTTTATTTCTGTCGGTAAAAATAAAATTTAAAAGATATCAGTTAAAATCTGACTTTTTTGATAAAAACCATAATCGGTACGGTCCCTGGTAGTATCTTCTGATCGACGGACAGTTTGTGTTAGTCGGATGATTCGTTTACGAGGTATGTGCTCATAACTGAAAAACAGGATTTTTTCGAAGATTTTTCGAAAACGCTTCTTACAAAAATTTTTTATCTTCAGTTTCGTGTTCAGCGGCCCAAAGTTAGTCTAGAAAACACTTTTATTTTTCGGTGCATTTTTTGTGTCGAGCAGTGTTATTGATGATTGAATATACATATATGCGACGGTTAGAAATTAAATTTCTGTACTAACTTAAAAGTATTTCGGGGGGTTTAAACCCCAAAAACCCTCCTCTGTGTGCGCCACTGGTTGCACCAACCAACCAACCAACAACCATGTGGCCGCTATTGAGGAAACTCGTTAAAGGGACTCACTTTGCTCAGATACCTTCTCAAGTGCGCCCATGTTGAAAACTTTTCAGTAAAGCTAATTGTGTTCCTGCAACCTGTCAATGCCAAAAGTTCTTCCAAGACTCTTCGTGCGCCCTACTCACCGCACTTTGCACAACTATCGTTATTGATAGTGTCCATTCCATACATAATTACTGCCACCGCAAAATGACCGCTGAGTACTAAACAGTATTTTCCCATCTCCCTTTCCCAGCACATTCTCTCATCTCTCCCTAAAACCACAAACCTTCCAACCTTTGTAACTTTTCAGTACCAACCCAATACTTTACATTAAAAAAGGGTATCCTCTTATTAAAAAAAATGTCTGCATACTCGAGAAGTCATCTTCTCTGCAGCAAATACCACACCGTCCCTTCCACTGGCCGCTCATCGGTGTCCACCTTTTCATTAAGTTCTCGTTTCAGTCATTTGCTCTCACTCCATCTCACTCCCTTTGGGGCCCAACGCAACGACTGATGTGCTCCTGACCTAAACATCAATTACATCGAACACTTACTCGTACGTCCTGGGGGCCCAGCACAAAATTGCCTCTACACCGAATACTTTGGCAAATAATTCAGCAGCGTCGCAGCAACACGCGCATACTTAACGAGCAGCGGCAGCAACACGTCACACATGAGTGGCCATGGTCTGTCGGCAAAGCATTACTTCCACAGCGCAATTCTTGTGCATTTGCACGCACAGACAAAGTGAAAGTTTATATCCATAAATCCCGACAGCGTTCGTGCAGCCCATTGAGTCCGTATGGCGTATCGATGCCATTATTGCTGGTAGAACAAGCGTCCCCCGTCAACCGGAAGCAATTTATCATCTTTAGTTTGGCACTCAAATGTGCGTTAAATTTATGTTTCATTTCACAAAGATTAAGCACGCGCTGACGGGCTGGCAGCCGGCAGCGCACCAGCGCATGGCTGCAGATAGCGCCGACGCAGCGACGGCGAACACAAACAGCCGAATTTTCAAGTCGGCCAACATAAACAAACAAACAATGAAACAAGCAAACGAATGAATGCTGAACAAACAGACACTAGAAAAATGACAACAACAACGACAGCTTGCGATAAAATTGAGAGCGCAGAACAAGCAGTGCTCATGGTTGGCTCAAGATAAGAATTTTGGCGCAGCCTTTCCGGACGGCGGTCAAAATTAGAACCGAATTTAAATGGCAACGGCAACGAAAAGCTGCGCAATGCGTGCAAGTTGCGCAGATTTATGCGCCTTGCGAGAAACAGCAATTTGTATACACATTCGACCACAGAATGGCACAACAACAAAGGCCGAGGAGACAGCCGAACTGGAGCAACCAATAGACAAATGACAGCAGCAAAAGTTAAGCCAGAAAGCACTTCAGCGGGGTTAAGACTAATGTTCACAGTCAAAGTGCAATTACTGTCCGGTGGCGAGAAGGGGAAAAGGGCGCCCGGAAAAGCGCAGCTGCAGCAAAGCTCCACGACGAGCTGAGCAGACGTCGAGTGAAATGATGTGTCTGCATTTGCAGTTATTTGCGAGCACAACAACGCAGTGGCAGCGCAACCAAAAAGTATTTCAGAAGTGTGAGGGGAAGTGGAGCAATTGGTGCGCATACGGTTTGGTGGTGTTGAATGTAAAAATAAATATCTACTATAAATATTTTAAGTTTTTTGTAAGTAGTGGTGAAACTTTTAAAAGGGCTAAATTGTCAATGCATCCATCAGCTGTCACTGACAGGTCAGTATTTTAGTTCGCTACAACTTTTTACTGTGGCATGTAATAGTTCCAAATGGT